>OY292353.1:9903984-10644984 GCA_958496195.1 Timandra comae
AATCTTAACTGATCATATATCGTTATATAAAACAATGCTTAGTAGTAAAGGGAAATAAAATAAAAATGACGTTTATTTATTTATAATTAGTTAATTTCATTTATTTATATTTAAATACATGCCATAAAATAACACAATATCATATTTATATTTTTAATTTCAATATATTGTTATAATTACATTGTAGCACCGAGATTATTCGAATTTATTACAAGAAAAATAATATTTTTTAATTTCTTATTATTTATTGTCATCAATTTCTTATAAAATTCAGGTAAACAAAGTTAAATATTTATATTTAACTGATTAATTAAATTTAATCAATGTTTTTTTTTAATTTGGTCTAAGCCTGGATATTTTAATTAGTATTGTGGAAATAAAGTGATTTATATAAACGTAAGACTACAACAAATCGGAAAATTAGTAATTTCGGATGAGGCCGAGATTTTTGCCAGAATATACCCCGTTGGAACATCGTGCGAATTTACCAATACGAGCAAAAAGCGATGTTGATAGCACTTTTCACTGGGACGATAGAAGTCTGGGTTTTTATTTATAGGAGCTGTCATAACCGTCTACAAATCAATGTGAGTCAAGCCAGTCCAAAAAAAGCTAGCTATGTCTTAGTTTTAAAACATAAATATGTCATAATTAATGCAAATAATAAGTTTTTGTTGAAATATTGTTTTCTCTTTCTCTCAGTCTCTTTCTATCTATTTTTTTAATAGTAGAAATAGATAAAAAGCTTTAAGAACAATAAATTGTATTTATTAAAAAAATTCACGTTAGATTTCGTTGGACAAAAATTTAAACGAAAGTTTGAAAAGTTAAAAAAGTAATTTATTATTATTATAAATAACAATCTTACTTAATTCACCTTTACTCCTATTATCTTCGTTAAAATCATGAGAAACTGTTTACGGTTTCTGGTCGGTCTAGCTTATTAACTACATTTATGCAAATCGAAATGCTACTTGATCGGTTTTATATTTGCAAGAATTAAGACATACCAAAAAAATCATTGAACCTTTGTTTAAGTACATATATGTAATTATACATATTTATTTTGGTTTATCAAAATTTTATGTAACTAGCTTCTTACAACCTACGTAATGATTGTGTGATTCTACTATTTATTAAAAAAACTTGGTGATATGGCGATAACAAACCGAAGTTAACGAAAAAAAATTGGCTAGTAGTTTCTTTTTTACTAAGAGCTCATGGCTAATTACTATAACGTAGTGATTATATTTTCTTTGGCTAATTACTATGAGTAAGGATTAAGGATTATTTCTTACGAAGACTTCATAGATTCGTGGAAATTGATTTTCGATGAAATGTTTGGCTCAAACTTGTGGAGTATTACATAAATAATATTGACTCTCATTTATCCTTTTTCCATGTAAGTATATCAACTGTTTGGAAAGTTTTGAATTAATATTTATGACAACTCCAGATAACCCAGATTGTTAATTTAACTAAACCATAGTCATCATTCATTTTTCTGATCTGCGTTGTGTTCAGAGTAAAAAACCTTGTTAAATTGGTTTTCACGTTAATAAGGCTATATTTTTAATTTAATAATACTATCACTACATAGAAACCGATAATATCTTTGTATTTTATAATTTATATATATTTGGATAAGAATGATAGTGTGTTTGAAAGTCTTTATATTTATAAGTGAGGGGTTATAATTTAAAATTAAACCTTTGTAAAGATCATAACTTCACATGGTTTGGTACAATATTTTACTATTCATTTACATCAAATACTTAGGGCCTATTTCACGTTAGTTTTACCTCTTTCTTACTTTATATCAAGTGACAAAGACAAAACATGTGAGTAATTACCCGGAACCTTACTTGAACATGGTGAAATAGGCCCTTAGTCTTAAAATATTTGTGACGGGACCTATAAAAAGTATATTTATTTTCTTGTACATTTCTATATAATTCACATTTGTAGAAACTCGTTATCTTTGTTGAATTTCAGCTGACGATCTGAAAATATAATAAAATAACATATTAGTTAATAAATTCAAATTGAGTTGTTGTTCTTTAAATATCGACACATATCGAGTTTTTAAATGTTACTGGATGATTAATTTTTCTTTTAATATTTTTTAGTGATAGGGAAGTGAACAATCTATTGCGAATATCACGATCATATATAATACTTTAATTTTGTATGTCTTTTATAAATGGGATTAGAATGAGCTCCTTTTCTTAATGGTCTAATTGAGATGCGAATGCCAGCCTACAGCGGAATTCATAATACAAATAGAATCCACGAATAGCTTGCTTCTTTTACCATGGCAGGATTTAATAATTGTTTTAAAAGGTACATCAGAAACAAGAAGCTGTGCCTAGCGTTTTTCTTAACCCTGTGGGAATTTCTAAAATAAAGTTACACCTTAGTTACTCTCTTTCTGAGAGTGAAAGACCCATCAAAATCGGTCTCCCCGTTTTAGAGATGTCGACACAGACAATTTAAAAATTGATTTTGTTGATGTAAGTATTATTTATATACTTATTTACTTTCACATGCATTTAGTGAAAAGCTTTTATTTAATAACAATATGTCCAACTTACCCTGGACTACTTTCTCTACCGGGCCAAGACTGATGTCCGTCTAAAGTTCGGTTAACTGTAAAGAAACATATCATTATAAATAAAAAAATGAAACAGTTTTTGCAAAGCACTGAAGACAATGAGTCGTATTTTCGCAGCTATTTTGGAAATCAGCGATGGGGGACACTACAATTCTGAGCTGTTGTACGACGAACTTAATGTGTTTAAGAACATATAAATTGGATGCCTATAAGGGGCAGGACATATTATGAGAAGGAACAAGGCCAGAGTACCTAAACGTTTACTGGAAGGCAAGCCAGATGGCCGCGGAAGCTGAGGCAGGCCTAAGCTTCGATGTATGGACGGCGTCGAACAGGATCACAATACTATCGGTGTGTTTCATTTAAGGAGCTGGACAGAAAAAGCCTAAAATGGATCGGTCTAGAAGGAAATTTCTTGAATGTGCTCTACGACCCATCTCTGGCTGTAATGCCGTAGATGATGTTGAATAATAATTCGCAAGTCGCTACTTAATGGATGATAAAATACTACTATTAAACATAGAAATATAGAATTCGCAAAGTACATTCGCAAGCAATATAAATTATAAAGGTAAAGCAGGTCTATGCTATAAACTACTTATTTCTAGAAATCACAATATTTCTTCGTGAAAGCCAAACCACAACATTCAATCATTTAAAACTTTACTAACAATTTTTCTTGTCTGAGATTCTGTTTTTCCTTCGTTCTCTAGGCACCGGTCGCCGCTTGGACGTCGCACATCGAACCAGGCTTTCTATAATTTCGTCATCAGCTGACAGATCACCACTGAAAAAAAGAAAAAAATCAAGCTATTTAATTTGCAAATACAAAAAAAATATCTTGATGATAAAATTATATCGGAATTAACAAAATCGTAATTAAAATTTTGGGAGTAAATTGTGTGTAAGTTTTTGTCAACCTTCAACGTGTGAGGAAAATTCGCGATTATCGGTTAGGTTGAGTAGTTAGCCATGAAACGTAAAACATATTTTCTGATTGTTAACATAATTTCATACAAGATTAGGGCCTTGATCATTTATTTTAAGAAATCCTTTATAGTCTCAAGATAAGTGACATCGCTCCCCACAAACAACAACACTCACACCACAAAGAAAAATAATATGATTTTTAGGAGATTACACAAAAAAAAGATCATGCGGATAACTAGTGCCCCTGATTTCTTCACCAAGAATTTTATTGTCGTAAAATATTGATGAAGAGGAGTAAAAAGGCTACAATACAGACTTACTTAACAAAAATACTTCTATTAGTGGATGTTTTTGATTTCCTCCGCGTGCTGGTCAGGCTGTCGGTGTCCGGGTCAGTCTTCAGAAGCTCTTTGAGAGCGCTGTCCGCTGTGTGCTCACTGTTCTTGTTGTTTGAATAGTTTCCCACCTTTAATCGAAAGCGATAGAACGCCAATTAGTAAAGCAATGGCAAGAGTAATACGTCAAAAAGATTTAATGTTATAATATTTAAACAAAAATGTCCTATCCAACTATCCCTTATCTTCGCAACTTCCCACTGGATGCTGATGTTTCGATTAACATAGTAAATCCTTAAACTTACATCAATAATCATTTTCCCCCGAGTCTTGTTTCTCTCCCTATGGTTAGCTCTCTTCTCCAATTGTTGTAGAACTCTCTCCCTCGTTGTTCTGTACTCGAGGGCAAACTCCGCAATCAACTTCAAATACTCTGAAGGTTTCGTCTTGGCTATATCTTGTGGGGGCACCCCGAGATACAATAGGAATTTGGTGTACCTATAACAAAAGTCAAGAGAAATGTTAATCATGGTGAAATTCTAGGACAAATAGGAATTTGAACTACTATAGTTCAAATTCCTATTTGTCCTAGCTACATAACTATTATGTCGAGGAATTTGATGTTGATTTAGAAATTTTAATTGAATAAAATATCAGAATTATAAAGATTTTTATTTGTCATGATAAAATTATTAGAGTGCGGTCTCAGAACCACCTTGCCTCATTCTACTTTATAAGTAATAAAGTTGAATGAGGTAAGGTGGTGCTGAGACCGCTGTAGAACAATTTAACAGCAGTAGCTGCAATAAGTGAAACATTATGCACTCACCTGTTCATGACCCTCTTTTTGATAATAGAAAGTAGAATGATCTTTTCGGCCGCATCTGTTAGGAACTCATTGATTTTAGTTTTGAATATCTGCGAACCATCGTGTTTTGCTACTCGCTTCATGTGATCCCAAGATGCTTTGCAATCAGATTCAAGTTTAAGGAGATTAGCGCTCAGAATGTCGAAGTCTACCTTAGATGCTCTAATAACAGGACCAACCTGGAATTTTTGGCATGTACTTAGTCACAGTAATAAATACCAAATATTGAAGTAATGTGAACTGAATATTGTATTTAGTACTTAAGTTTAACACGAAAAAATTAGATAAGGATAAAAACTCACTTCACTAAATAGGTCTGTACAATCAGGAAACTTCTCAATGATCATTTCACAGACATGGTAAAGTAACGGATGTTTATGAACAGTGTCTTTCACTTCCATGACCTTGGATAGGTATTCCAATCTGAAACCCTTTACATGATTTCCGTTAAGGAAACTGCCCACCGACCTCAAAGTGGAAAGGATCACTTTGAACGTTTTGTTTGATTTTAAAAGTTCTATTCCTTGCTTTAAGTCCATTACTGGTTCAGCTACTTCTTTCTGTAATTAGAAAATGCAAGTCAAATATAATAAATTTACTTAAAAAAAAAACTAACTATGACTTCGTCCGCGTGGAATAATGACTTCCGGCAGAATTTGGGTTTCCCCCCCTTTTCTCCCCCTAGGGGGGAATTTCCAAAAATCCTCTCTTAGCGGATGCTTACGTCATAACATCTAAGTGCATGCCAAATTTAAGCCCGATCCGTCCAGTGGTTTGGGATGAACGTTGATAGATCACTATGTTAGTCAGTCATCTTTGAGTTATATACGAGTATATTAGGATTTAGGTAACTATATAAGGAGCAATAATATAGAATATTCTCTAGATAAATATCCAGGACTGCGAGTGCATGTAAGTATATATTTTTTTCAAATACTAAATAAAAGATTTCTTCTGTTTAGCATCCATAACTAAATAAAAAAAATGTTAAAAAGAAAGTATATTAAATCTCAATATAAAATACTTTTACAATAGGTACTCACTACAAGATTGTCAAAATCCAGTTTGAAAACCCACAGCTTCAGTCGCGATGAGAGTTCGTTTATTGAAGCTAGCGTCAGGAGAAACTGTTCTGCGCTGCCTAACGGTAAGTCTGGGTTCGCATACTAAACAAAAATAAAATAGAATATTATGTCAACTATGAAAAAGTTATCGATAATTTACCACAGAAACAAAGAAGATCATTTAAGAACCAAAATGTTGGTACTCAAAACGATTCTGATTTCTTTTAAAATATTGATTTGGCAATTTATTTGCTAGTTCAACAAATATACCTGTGTTAAATTAAATAAATGTAACGGGATGTTCGTACATACCCATTAAGTCGAATCCCTCGACTAGTTTCAGTCACATTCGGTGGCCTTCATCGGGAGGATGAGTGCGATGCGTCCGCGACGGCGTCTCGCTGTGCACTTGCAGAGCGAGACGGCGTTACATTTATTTAATTTAACATAATGTCGTACGTTTCGTTTAATAGTTAGATATACCTGTGCTTCTTGAATTTTAACTTTCTCTTCTTCGGTTGGTAGCATTGTTAGTAACTTTTCAATTCCTTCCCTTCCTATGACTGTGGCATCCATCTTCATAATAGCAGCTTTAATTGTTTGAGGTGTTGGCAACTTTTTCATTGCAATATTGATTGCATTTGATCTTTTAGCGTCTAGTATAATATTTCTCTTTGGCTCCATTAGCTTCTGTCAATAAAAAATAAAATTACTAACCTAATTTTACTAATGAAAAGATTTCAAAAACTAGCCCCGGTGGGCAAATTCCGTATTGTTTTCGCACATGGTCCTCAAAAATAGAAATTCGTCCATTGTCTCATCCGTCCACGGTATGTGGTATACATTATGTACCAAAAATTTTTTTCATGAATAGAAACGTATACAGACATAATTAAAAAACTATACTATACTTACTTCCTATAACAACGAAGCCAATAAGTGTAGAACGATACATGAAACAAAAAATAAAAATGAAATGACATTAATAAGCGTGTACATTAAACAAAATAATTACGTGTAGATATAATTAAAAATAAATTTCTACAAACCTTAATAATTAAATCATTGGTCCTGCTTTCAAATAGGTGTTCCAGCATGGCTGTGTCTAACCTAATATCGGGGAGATCATCCCAAATAAATCCACCTATTTTGGGTCTTATTGGTGGTGGGGCTGGATTTTCCTGTATTTCCTTCCAAAATAACTTCACTGTCTTTTTATTTTTCTTTATAGTTGAATTATCTGTTTCGATTGATACTGGGGCAGATGTTGTTTTAGGTGGGAAGGGCACATTGTTTTTGGGAGGTAGGAAACTGCTCGGCAGCGGTGGAGGGGCACCAAATGGGGGGAACAAACCCGGAGGTGGAGGAGGAGGACCGTTTCCTACGTTAACAGATGGAGATAGCATGTCATCATCAGAGTCTTTCCGTAGGTCAGAAAAGTCCAAGTCGCATAAATGGAATTCCTGATTTAGACAACCTTTCCTTAATTCTTCCCAGTGTAAATCATTCTCCGACACTTTTATCTCTGGTACTTTAATGGACTTTTCTATTGTAGGACTTTTGATAACTTCTAAAAAACACAATGAATGATTAACAAGTTTTTTTTTTTAAATTCATGGAATATACTGTGAGTTAGAAAGTTTAGTTTTACCTTTAGACTGTGACTTAGCTAATTCTTCTTTGGCTTTTGACACAATACCAGCCATGTCCGACACCCTAAGTGGCTTCTCTTCTGTGGTCGGACTAACAGGACTCGTTAACCTTTGAGCCAAGTCTTTGATACTATGTTCTCTATTCAGAATTATGCCTCTATCATCTTTAGTTTCTATCGTGTTATCTAGCTTCTGCCTCATTACTGTTATAGCGTCTGTAGTGCTTACACTATGGCCTAAAGTACCATTTTGGATTCTTTGTTTTAAACCTGAGGTATATCTTTGGTTACCTGTAATTACAAAACACTCCATATTATTTAATAGTCATAGGCATGCTAACACATGATATTTGTGATAAATGTAATTAATAAAATTGAACTCAGAAGCGATTAATGAAGAAAAATATGTCTGTTAAACATTAGTGTGTTAAGAAAAAACAAACCATTCTTTAAAACATCAGTCAAGTTAAGGTTTTTCGCGGTTCTGTTTATGTAAAGTTCCTCTTCATTTTGGTGTCCGTTTACGCCATTGGAGTAGTGGTTCACGTTCCCATTTGTTCCCGTGTAAGACTTATTGTTATATGAACCATTTAAATAAGTTCCATTGCTTATATTATTGGGGCTAACAAAAATACCATTGTAGATGCTGTTGTTGGAATTATTTAACATTTCTTGTTGTTGTATGTGGTGTGCTTGTCTCGCAAATCTATCCCGCCTTCTTCGTAATGCTGTACTTAGTTCTTTATTTTCTTTGTTATCCAATATCGACGGCAAAAATGGTGAACGTATATTTGGTTTAGTTTCAGGTTCGGGTTGCGCAATGATCAGTTGTTTGGCTGTTGTTAGTAAAAATGATAGTCTGATAAAATTAGGCACATATGGAAAAAAATAAAAAAAATGCGAACACAAAAAGAACATGATTGGTAACTTACGCATGAGACATGGGTTTAAAACTTAGATGTCAGTTTAAATATTTGATAAGGTAGAAAAATAAAATGAAATCCATGCAAAAACAGTTGAATTGTCATAACTAAACACAACTGAAATTACGAATTTATGTAGTTGTACCTTTTTCTTTCATTTGATGCTTCTTGGATTTCCGCCTATCTGACGTGCTAAGATTGAGACTTCGCCGCCGAACCGAACTTATCACAGATTCATCTAATTGTCTACAAAAAAAGAACATTTTTAGGTAACCAGTTACAAATAAAAATATATAAAATAACCATAAACTAACTTGATTAATACACACATTAATTACACTACAAAACATAAAGAAGGTCTGGGGTCCTCTGGCTTTTATAGTCTTTATAGTATAGATACATAGTAACTTACTTTAAAGCCGTTCCGCTCTCATCACCATCTTCAAATAATAATACTGCTTCGAATATCTGCAATTGTCGCAGTAAATCAAGATCAGTGCCTTGTTTCGACATGTATAACTGAATAATATCATCCATTCCTTGGTCTTGCAAAGCATCCACTTGATCATAGTAGGTATCTCGGTCAGGAACGTTATTAAGACACCTATTTATTAACGTTGTTGCATAAATAAGCAGTTCGGTATCGGAGGCATCAAAGTCCTGAAGAATCTTCATAACGTTGTACCAAGGCTCTCTGCCATTTAAACCATCAACGGCTTTAATTGCGTAAATTAAAAGTATTGAGTTCTTTTCTGTATATTCGACGAATACTAATAATAATTTAAGTGATGTTTTTACAACGTGACGAAATTTACTGGATATTAAAGAGTAGAGCCATTGTAAGCAGCGTTTATGTTCCATCACTCCATGCATACCATCAACATATAAAAGTATCTGAAAGTTAGGACGTTTTAAAATTAATAACTCATTATAACAGAATAACCGGTCTCGCGAGGTTTAGGGTTTGTAGTTATCTCACCTGGCCGACAGCCCGAAGGATGTAGTCCAGATAATTATGGTCAGATGTGTTGCCAACTTGCATGAGACAATCCAAGCCTTTGTTTTCGACGAACTCGTGCACCAAATCTTTGTCGGACTGCAATATTTGTTTAAGTGTGAAGAGTGCCCTGCGCAGTTCCTTCCCTTGGGAGTGGAGTAGTCTCTCTAGAAACAATAAAAATAATATTAATCTTAGATTTTATTGTGTACTTATATAAGTATTTCTTTGACTGAATTCCAAGTTTGATTGTATGTAAGGGATTCGTAACGGTTAACTTAAGGAATACTAAATTTCACTAACGTTAGTTATTGGTAAATTACAAATGATTAGTTAATTTTAATTATACGTAAGAAATAGAGATTCGATCTTGAAATTAATACAGTCACATCCTGATTGAATAAATCATATCTGATTAATTATTCATATTACAACAAAAACTGATCCCTTATAACCTGTTTATACATTGTGATTAAACATTTATAAAAGTATGTACAAAACTAAGAATCACTAATATTTTTCGGGATCTAGAATATTTAATTTAGGTAAAATAAGGAATGTAGTTTGATAAATAAATTCAATTGTTTTCAAACTCGAAAGTTCTTAAAAGGTGTGAAAGAAGCGATATCGCCCCGCGTCCGCGTCGTCGTGCGAACTGCGCAGATTGAAAGAAAATCAACTCGACAATCATTGGTTTGTTTTTAGTGACGTCCATAGAGAAAAGAGAAGTCGGAAGTCCTAACCTGACTCCCTGATCTGTGGTGACTCAGTCGATTTAAGATTTGGCGCAAGTGTTTGAAAAATAATTTCTTTACAGAATTACATATATTTTTAAACTAATTTAATGAACTATTATTAATTCGGTATACTTACTGTATATGGTGTAAAAAACTTACTACAATAAATATGCAAGCTTGCAGGTCGCCATTTGTGACTCAATTTGAGTAAGTTAATAATTACGTTTAAAAGCACTTATTTTAAGTAAACGTAAATATATTAATTTACTTACCAATGATTGAGTGAACCCGTACAGATAGTTGCGTACGTAGGACGAGTGCATTTTTGCGGCTGCAAGTTAAAAATATAAAATATATACAATTAGAAAAAATAGAACGTATTTTCTCATCTATATAATATTTCTTGTCTTTAAATTCGTTATTTGAAAAGTGATTGCGCCCAATCCAAAGACAATTTAAATCTAAAGTTTTTAGAAAATGAATATTTAAGATTTCTAAATCCACTTTTTAACACACTCTTCTCAATACATATGAAAAATACACTAATATGATCAATTCATCCATATTTTTTGAGTTGGTAGCTATAGAAGTTAATAAATAAACGTTAATGAACACTGTCAATAACAACAAGTTTCAAATTATTTATAATCACACATTTTTCAACATAAATTGTTAAAGAAAAGGAATATAAATCTCAAATTATAGTTTGCTCTTATATACGCAAAATAATTTATAAAGCCCTGATTTCGCCCGAACGATTCTGTTCAATTTTTTTTTAATTTTCCTTCCCACTAACCCTAGAAATAGTAACGATTTCACAAAAAATAAATAAGTTACATTATAAGTTATAAGCGAATTAATTTCGCGCGGGCAAACGTTGAAGTCAATAGATTTTTTTTTGTAAGTAAAGATTTATTGTAACAAATATGAATAATTCTCACTCGTCCGACTCCAAAATATCTTCATCTTCGGAATCCAGGATAAAATTTTCGTCCTCGTACTCTGCTATTCCGGAGTCAATAGATATTTGTCGGTTTATTTCAAAATTGCTTGTGTTATGCACTTGAGCTCGTATGTCTTTGTCAATGGGAGACGATCGTGTGAATCTATCAAGCCCCATCTCGATGCAATTAGTTTTCCCCATCAATTTTCCATAGGGTGTATCCATTTTTATAATAATGTTTACTTATAAACCTAAACTAAATTAACTTAAAAATGTACTTAAAAGTTGTGCCGCGAGGAGATTAAATTAATAATAAATAAATATGTAAACAGAGCAAGCACCGCCCGCGCGTCGCGGCGGTGTTTAGTATCAAACTGTGTTCATTCAAATGTTTCCCAGATTGACTCGTCCCCATCTCCCACATTAGGTAGGTACGGTCAGCCGAATATGTGGCCTAAACTGCGACTGGACTTATATCACATCATATAAAGACGAGATCATCTTCAACCATAACAATCTTTATTGAAGACTGCTATACTCGTATGTTACTAGTTTAAATAAAACTCGATGCAACCGATTTTTTTTCCGGCGAAGACAAGGGCGAAAGTATATTATGTACATTTTATATATCAGTCTATCTTATCACCGAGGTTTTTTATCGAGTCTGTGAGGATTCACAATAATATTGTAGTACATTCAGTTTAATAGGTAATTAGTTAGTTATAAATAATACCTCAGTTAGCGCATTTAATTATAACAAGAGAAAAAAAACTAACATTTTGATAAATAGCAATATTTATGAGTATACGTTAATTGTGTTTTTCCTCCTACTGTTTGAGTATACTTCAATAGTGATATGTATTAGGTACGTAAAAATTGATAGACCTCTTTGTTGACCAACCGTACCTACAGGCACCCTATTTCAATCCCACTGCAACTGCGAAAAACATATTAATAACTAAATTGACGCATCCTTTGGGGAACGAACATTGAGTACCTACCGAGCCAAGTCTAAAGCAGAAACAGCCTGTATAATAACAGTGCAAGTTCATTGTTAACTCTTGAACACTTTTTGCGTACCTATATTCGAATTCAAAGCATTGAGATTCGCATCAATACGTCATAGCACTCACGATTTCGCTCAATCAGTTTTCTTTTAAAATAAAATGTACTTTCTAATTAAATATTATTAGGAAAATTTAGAGTTAAATTGTAAATTGGGACTATGAACAAATGTTTTACGTGTGTAACGGTAACCTAAATAATGTTATCCGGAGCCGAGTTATTTTTGATTCCATGTAAAATAGTACGATGACCTTTGGGCCCTATTTCTCTAGTCCGGTGAGGCCTTGGACAAAATAGTATGCTTTACAAAATGATTTAATTAAACCAATAATAAATAACTGTTCACGACGCTACATATATTAATATTATAACTATTACTCGTATTTTGTTTTGATATGTATGCCGTGTAAAAACTATTTTCTTTTTCGTTGAAATTACTTATTTTAATACTATCTGTGTCACTGGAACTCCATGCCGAAATGCCAGTAGCTCTGCAGAGAAACTGAGCTTTTCTATAAACGCGAATACGCAGTATGTATAAAACAATTTTTCTTGCTTCCCACCTTCCGTACATACGAGTACGTTTGTAAGTTTAGCTACATAATTTAATAAACGATCTCATTTTTTGGGTTTCTGTGATGATAATTATGAAATTGAACATACCTCATATCTAATGGTTTCGCTACCATTGGATATTAGTAAGAAGTAGAGAACGAGAAGAGAAGTACAGTCTTATTCATAAAATGTTATGGAACAGATAAAGTGTTCTCTAAGCTCGCAATAAGAAGATTGGTAAAAAAAATATTCGTGTGTCATCATTATACGAAATTGATGACACACGAATTATTTTGTCTGTCAATAGTAGGATTACTTTTGGTATGTTGAAAAAAAAAAACAAATTTGTACGGGGACGGTCTACCATTAAAGACTCTATTAATACTGCGAATTTTATAATAATAATGCAAGCTTTACACAGCTTATATGCTATTGAAATTGAAACTATTGAACAACTTGAAAATAGTTCGCATCGAAGAAAAGTGTAAAGAAACAGAGGTGATCCGTTTCCTTTGGACGAGGAAGACTTTCGGAATTGTTATCGTTTTAAGAAATCTAGTGCCTTGTCAAAATCTTGAAACTACTTGACAAGTTGACTTGATATAAGACCATGGATTTCAAATCAAAGCAAAATCCTAACGTAATAACAGGAGCAAGTTTTATGTATCCCAACACTCACAGCTAGGCTTCGCTCCATACTTTTGGACCCTATTATACATCATTAAATAATCGAGGGGTTGGACCGTGAACCGGTGCAGCCCTTCGACTATCGCCATGGAGATAATTACACCAACCCGTCCCTGTTTCTACTAGAAAGAAGGGCAAACGCATTTTCACATTTTATAAGTATGATTATTTAGAAAATAATTACCTGTCTTGTAGACCTTCGAGCTCCTCGTCTTGTTCGCCAAGAGTGGAGTCCAAATCCAGGTAGGGACCGTAATCACCGTCTTTGAATACTTGTAACGTCGCATCGTCCAACTGAAACAAACCAGTAATTATAATCTTTGCATATGGACTTCTGTAGGTCACACATACTATTTACATAAATATACAGATAGGTAATTACAACAAAAATAGCGTTTTTCAGCGCTATACCATACAAAAATAACTAAATTTTATTTATTACCAGCAATAGATAGAGTACTCGTAATACAATATGAAGTTTAATTTGTATCATAAATTATATCGTGTGTGCGAAACCGTGGCACCCTGTATCCTTTATTGAATCACAGTATTAGCTCCATCTACAATGTGTGTAACACACTAACAGCGCTAGCAATTCGACATCAAATGGTGAGAATAAAAATAACGACGGTTTCTCCGTACAAACTTCGTACAACTGCCGATAGATGACTCTGATATAAAAATAACATTAAAGGAGTGTCGAGCAGCAGCTTACCATGCTTACCGTGTTTTCTCCCTGGATAATGCTTCTAGATTAGCTAGAGCATATTTTTATAGGGTTTGGGCCTGCTATAGCAATGTCCCTCTTTCTTATTTTTGTTAAGTCTGTGACGTGTAACAATTGCGACCGCTAATATAAAAAATAATCAATGTGAGCCTTTACTTTTCTTGTAATTCCCTATAATTAGACGCAATGGCTTGGTAAGTTTTATCATATTTTATAGTAAGTCCTGGAGCATTTGGTTTTATATATTGATTTCGTCATTCGTGCGCGTTAAGTCAACATAGGAACCAGAACACAACATTATTTTTGGCGCAGTTAACGTTAAGATGGGGACGGAAAGATGACTGTGATGCAACATTATGAACCGAAGTAGTTATGACCTATATGCGTTTTTTAATTTTTGCTTTAAACAAAAGAAATACCAATCGACTTAACATTAATATAAAAAATTTGTCTTTTGTCGTCTATGCTTTCCTAAACAAAAATAATATGAAATAGGTATGTATAATGTATAGATTGCAGTACTTTGTAGTAAGGAATTCATCCCAAATAGAACAATTACAGTGACTGGGCTGTGATATCAATTATTATAAGATTGAAGTTAATATACTCGTAGAGGTCATTCTGTTATATATTTTCATATCCATGTGTGTTATTCTCAAATACATCTTAGTATACAACCACTTTCTTAGGTAAACGTGATTTTATAAAAACAATGTTTTTGGGTTTTCTTTCATTATGTATTTGGGAGTAGATGCTGCGACGAGGTTCCAAGATTGTTATAAATTACTCACTTTGTTAGTAAAATTGTAATCATGCTTGCTTGTCACAAGTATATGAGGCTAACATCATTTGCCAGCCAACAGCCCGGAGGTATATTAGTTTGTAATAAAACTGTTAATTGATTAATTCATTTAACAAAGAAAATTCATGTTATAAAACTGGCTTTTTATGTTTTAAATGGGAGACGAGCAGACGGGTTTACTGACTGCCACCCACAACTCTAGTCATGAGTGGGATACCACCCTTTTATTTTTCTTCTATATCATTTATATAAGACTACCTTGCCCCGCGGTTGTACCCGCATAGTTCCCGGACTATAACATAAGCTACCTCCTGTACCAAATTCCAAGTCAACCGGTACAGTAGCTTAGAAGTGAAAAGGTAACAGACAGCCAGACAGAGTTACTTTTGAATTAATATTATTCTTTCTTTTTCTTCTTAAGATTCGAAATCTTTAATTAAGATTAAAATTTTTAGCCTTTTAATGGTCTCTATAGCGATCTTGGTCACTATTTGTATTTCTAAACAATACATTTATTCGATTTATAAAAGTAATGAGCCATTTGACGATTCCTTCATTCGCGGCTGAAGTCTAACGTCATTCGACAATTGAACCTACCTCACCATTTTTTGACAATTGAACATACACCACCAATAGTCATTAAAAACCTCAAAACCTGGACGGCAAATATTAAAAGTTTTCAAATAGAGTTTATTATACCTATTTCAGAAACTATAATGAACACCAGTTGAAAGATTTCGCTGTGAAGTATTTTTAGTAACAGTACATAATATTTTTTTACGAAATATTCTTGTAAAATTTCGATATAATCACACGAGTGACTTCTTAAAATCTATTCGAAGATGGTTTCTACCTCATAATCAAAATCGTTTGCTTTTTTCAATGTTTTTTACATTTATAACCTTGAGACTTCCCCTATTGTATTTCATAGTTGTAGTGGGCAATACCTGTTAACATTTCAATTATCGATTTTTTAAATTAATATGTAAGCTTGAACTTTATCACTTGTGTGTTAAGAGTTATTCAATATAAGAATGTTGTCATACAAAATGTTACATTGATGACATAATTATTGATTGATGGTCGTAGTCATTTTATTTTTTTGACAACTGTTATTCTAAAGAATCAAATTATAACAAACATCAGATTGTGATTCAATATTTGCACATATAATAACATTTTAACAAGCATGATGTCTGTACATTAAAGATATTGAAGAAAACTTGATATGGGGATCTTCTTTTTTAGCAACAGAAGAAAATAACAGATTTTTCCGTTATTTTGTCTGTCTGTCTTACTGTAGGCATTATTATTTTAAACAATACAATATTACCTGAGCCTAGGAGTTAGCTAGAATATTTAGAACAGGTTATTTCGAGCTTAATAACTGTATCTGTATGTAGAACACGAATTGTGTAATAATAAGTACGTATTTATGACATTGTATCGCTTGAATAATTAAGTTGAAATAACTATTTTGGAAAAGTATTCGTCCAAAACTTTGAAAAAATTTGGTCACCTAAAATAAAAAAAATAAAAAATAGTTCTTTCAAGTTTTCCCGAGGGGACGACCCATTGTTTTTGTAGTCTAGAGGTTCGCGGATAAAACCGCGTATTAGTTTTTTATTATCATACGAAAAGACGTTTCAATTTCATTACTGAAACAGCAGTAGGTGGGTAGTACCCACTTAAATTTTGAATGCAGTTGACCTAAATATGCAGATATTAATACATAATGGTTCATGCATTTTAGAGCAATACTATTGTGTCTAATGTCCGTAGATAAATATTCTAAACTAGAGCTATCAGATCAAACTTTGCTGGTTCCGTTACTTGTTTTGAATTTGAATAAAACTATGAATGAAAACCAAATCATACATTTTCGTTATTTTTCATGCAACATGTTGAAAAGATGGTTTCGACCCTAGCACTCTCACTTTCAAAAAGATATCAGATCTCATAATGTCGGGGCAAGCTTCTGACTCTACACGCCCCAACTCCTGAAAAATTATGTCCCCTTTTAACGTCATTCAGGGCAAATTTAATGGATCTAGTCCCGGTAGTTTGGGTTCTGCATTAGTGAGTCAATCAGTAGGACTGGATAACTCGTTATAAATGTATAGATGTGTATAAACATCCAGTTTACACGAACTATTAACAAACAACCACTATCATCTGCTTCTTTATGATGGAATGAGTAATATCAATCATTATTTTTTAATTAGAAAAACAAACAATGATATTTATTTATAGTATAGATGACTTTAAGTGTCTCACAAGAAACCTGTCCGTTCGACCGACATGGCTGATATCATTTTATATTTGTTATTTTTGAGTGCATTTTTGAAAACAAACAAAATACGAGTCTTGAATGTCTTAGTATTAAAATACATTTATGTGAATACTTAATTCATCATCTATACACATTTAAGTTTTCATTTTTTTAAATTTAATAAGTCACCGCTGCGCTGCTACAAATAATGTTATGACCACTGCATAAAGTACATACATTACGATACGAGCAATAAATTGATTATTTTTGTTTATGGAGTAGAGTGTATTGCCCATCTGTTATTTACTTAAGTCCGATATCTCTGATTACTCTAATCGGTCTTAATTGTATATTAAGACCGATTAGAGTAATACCTGACCAATAGCGAAATAACAAAGTAGTAACGAATTTTTTGCTTTCAATAAAACAACTAGATATATAAAAATAATGAAAAGAACCTTCTTTTTGAAATCAATGAAACTGTAACTTACCCTATGCGGTGCTTGGAGCAATCGATGTACGGCTGCAATTTGATACGACAGAGGTATCGTTGTATTGAAGGTGTGATAAAGGGCTCGTGGCGGTTCCCTTACATTGTACTCCATAAAAGGATCCAAATCATTCAAGTACTGCACTCTGCACACGAAAGAGTCTGCACCAATGTCCCTCATCGTTCCATTCACTCGATTATTATCACTCACTTTTAATAATTCTATCATTTTGCCATATTTTACACTAATTTTATTTTATAAATAAATCACCATTTTAAAACTGAAAATATGAATATTAAATTAAGAACATTGATTGTTTATATTGCGTTATTTTTCGCACTAATTTTTAGTTGTTTGGTGAGGACGAATGTAGCTAGTAGGATTGCTAGCGAACGCGAGCCGAGATAAGACTGTCATGTCCACTGCATGGCCAGCACGTTTTCGCCCGATTGCCGGTACGCGATAAACAGACATGCAAGATATGTTTTGATTAAGTTTTTTACATCGAACCAAAATCAAGGATGCGGTTTTGAAATTCAAACACTAACGAACTGGATCGAATGGTTTTTGTTACGGTGTATGGTTTGAGAAGTATGATATGAGTTTTTTACTTCAGATAAATGTATAAAAAATAATATTACGCATAAGTTGTATCTATTCTTGTAAAATGTTTAGTAAAATGGATAAACAAATGCGAGGCAAGGTCTCGTATATTGTGGTGTTACCTGTTGTTAGGTGTTGTTTTATTTTTACTTCGCACCTGGAGATGTGAATAGCTCTGTGCTAGTTCTTCATAATACGAAATACATTTAATCGTTATTTTGGGACTCTATATTTAGATTTGTGTGCAATGATGACACGATGCTCTGCCTAATTTTATACATCATGAATCACACGAGCGTGAAAATTTAGTAATAAATATGTGCCGAAAATTTTAAATAAATATAGCCCATGTATCACCAACCCTGTAGGTAGGTAATAGGACTCTACTTTCGACTTTTGAGTCTAAACACAACTTGTGATGTATGGGTGATGTGTCGGTAGAAATGAAACCATTGGGGGAAGGTCTATTTCAATATTAGATGTACCTATTATATTTTTTTATAGATTATGATTGCCTTAATTTGCTGAAAATAAATACAAAATGTTTGTTTGAAATTACCTTTATCTCTTGAACACATTTAAGAAAGGATATAAGCATACACATACATATTAAGTACAGTTAATAAAACCTTTGTTGTGATAATTACTTTGTGGTAATTTTGACCATCATTTTATCTTTGTAAGGTCAAAACAGAGTCTTATTCCCTACCCAATGAGAAATAGTAAGTACCAGAGAGGTCGTTGAACTGGCACGGACCACTGTTTCTATTCATCACACCAATCGAGGACGCGGAAAGATTATTGACATTGGTAAATAGGGCTTCAAGTATTTTAAATTACATTAAGAAACATGCATTTAGCATCCATCATAGCTATCCATGATATCAAAGCTATTGAAGTGAGTACTTGTTTGTTTTTATAAAACAAACAAAATAAAGGGGTCGTAAATTATGATGTACCTTTCTCTTTTTATCGTTAAAATAAGAGGCGCATTTAAAAAAGCTAAACATAATTACCATACAATTTGGTGAATGTTCAATGGTCATTTGTGAGGTCGTGATGGTCACTGTGACCCGCTGATTTTATATAAAGTTCTACTCATAATGAAGATTTAATTATTATTATTTTTATGTATATTTTTAAGTGAGTTATATAAAACCCTTATTAAAACATTTCGTTTTCCATTTATTTTCAACAAATTATTTAATTTCGATACCCATATTATATTATTAGGTAAAGTGTAAAAAACCGTGGTCCGCCATTTTTGCAAGTCCGCCATATTAGATTTTTCTCGACTTTAATGACTTGCATTTAGGATCCCTAACAAAGTTATAAATTATCGAATTTGGTTTTGAGGCAATCAGAAAATGTATTAAATTTATTTTATCATTCACTAGTGTCCGATTACTTAGTGAAATGTGGACGCGCCTTTACCGATCAAGTCGTGTTCAGTCGCGATCACGATTACAATACCTTTGTATGTAAGGAACCAACTGTATCTGCGCACGTTACACTACCTTTACTTGTTGCTAAGTATAAAGATACAAAAATGGTTGTAACAAAGAAAGTTACCTTTGTAGCTAGTGTTTTGATAGTGTTAAAGGAAATATTCTAGAAAGGTATCTAATTTTTTATAATCGTAATAAACTTTTTAACTAGTTTAGTTTGTTATCAGAAAAGTTATCAACTACGAGTAAGTTTTGAGTATTGTACATTTACGTACAGTCGTACATGCATGCGGTATTAAGTGATTTTATATTTATTTTAATATCAGTTCAATCAAGGCCTATTATTAGGCTTTATTGTATGGACAGATTATTAATATCAAATGGAATAAATCCCGTTAATGATTTATACAATTGATTGTGTTGTATTGTTGTTCTATTTGACAAGTTTGAATATTTTGACAGTAAGCGGCGACGCGTCGGCGTTCTATTCTAATTTAGAACATTATTACGTAACCGACTCGAACTTTCAGACTAAATTGTTTGCTGCGTTGTATTGCAACACGCGAAAATGTGGACAAACAATTACTGGAACTTAAGAACTTAACTTCGTTCTAAAAATAATTATTGTACATTTATGATATCATCTATTGAGATAAACTAGTATTTAAGTAAGTTATGGAAAGTGTACTGGCCATCAAATATCAAGTTCAGAAGGAGGCTGATGATAAGATTTGCTAATACATTTATTCAGTTTCGCCTCAAAGAAGCACTTATGTGAGCACTTATATCAAAGAACTCACAAAAGAAGACTCAAAATTAATTAATAATCAAATTATTACAGCAGGGATGTGCCTTCCTTTAACATGATGAATTTACCACCGATTCTATTCGTATATTTATTCATAAAAAACTCGGTCCACATTTGTATCTAAGTTAGATGTTGTTGGTAATAAGTTTAGTAATAATGGAATTATAAGGAAGAGAATACATGGTTTTGATAACAGATACATTTAGAACAATATGTGTTATTCATTATTATACTTATATTTAATATGATTAAAATTACATTATGATAACAAAATTCGCTTATTATTATACCTTGTCGTGTCTAAGTGTGAGGTCAAGCTTAGCATAACAGTGAAAGGTGTTTGTATATTGTAATTTCATTAGAATGAAATCTTCGGTAAGGTCGGAATAATGCACTTAAAATGTTTTTATATTGTAAGTTATTGTGTGAGTAACAATATGATGGGTATGTATAGAAATAAGGCATATCCACGCTGTAGAGTTTTCTTTCATATAATAATATAAATGTCCCTATAACCATCGCAAAGATTTGAATTAAATTAATTAGGTATCGATTTCATATTCGAAGTAGAGAAGAAGTTGTTTCTTAAGAAATTGTAATTGTTATCTATCCTTTATGAATGGACCTTGTATCGCAAAGATGGTACTATCTTTTTTGCTACCCTACGTGTAACGAGATATATCCACGCGAGTGTAACCGTTAAATGAAAGCAGTTAATATATTATGGTGCGATTTTAATCCTTGTAATAATTTATTTTTAACAATCACAATGCATAATAAAATGTTATATAAACTTCAAATAAAACGTGAAGGAATTTTATGAAATTGATTAAATCCACAACACTTGTTGAATTTAAATTTAGTGAATCGGTATCGTGATTATAGTTATATTCGTTCATAGACATAAGAAGCGCATAGAAGTGGTATGCGTGCGTGATCTGACATCGGATTATGTTGTTCTCAAGAGAAATGTAGGACATTGACATGAAGAAGCTTTGTTAATAGATATAATCTAAGGTATATTATTATTATCAAGATGAAAATATTGTTTGTTTGAACAGTTTAGTCTCCCGAACGACTAATCCCAATTGTGATAATCCCTTCATTAAGTTTTTTTACACACAGAGAGTCATGACGGAACTCTTCTAAATTCATCTACATTTCGCGCATCTGCTACGGAGAATGTATTTCCACAAGAAAGGCTGATATTAGGGAATCTATGAATGTGACAGGCGGTCAGTTAGTGAGGGAAAACATGTATACTGCGGTAGGCTGTTAGTGTTGATCGTGTGATCAGAATGTTTACGGTTTACTTTCTGTATTGCACGACCTTACTTCCGGACCATCCACCTGTAACGTCACACACAAAGCAGGTGACGCAATCCGATTGAATTTAGCGTTGCTTTGCTTACTGATCAGCTTCGGTTAAGTGTTAATAGAAAAAGGTTTCATATAAAAAATAAAAAAAAATGTATCTCAAAATAGTAAGAATTAATTTGAAAATGTTAGTTGATATAACGCGTTTTTAAATCTGCTAGTTATTGTTATGAATAATTAATTTTATCACGGTTATATTTTAACGATACACGTGCTATACGATATGGTAATGATACGACGATAAAAAAGATTTTGTCAACGTCACGTTAGCGGTGACGGTGCGTATGTTTTACGTTGACTGTTAACGAGATTGACCGTGACTGTACTTTGTGGTACAAGTGAAAAGCTTATGTACTTAACATAGTATTGTCAATTACATTAGGTATCAGCAAGTGACATAGGCTATATTTATCCCCTTATTTTCTCAGGAATGGGAACTATGCGGGTGAAATCGCGGGGCGCTGATATAATGGCTATAAAGTTAAAAAACGTGAAATATACGGAGTTTAATACTACTTGAGCCCGAATTGTTCGCTGTATGTTTTTATAGTTTATCATTATCACAACAACCTGAATATAATAATAATATTTGAGTTGAGAATTAAACAAAAATCGCTTCAGCCTGTGAAAAGCACCAAACAAATTTAATTGACAAGGTCGTGGACACATATCGCATTAGTTTCTTTAGTAAATATCTTTATTATAAAAATGAAACATTTATTTATGTCTAACTCTTATCCAAAATTCGGCGAGGGAACCTTGAGGTGCTATTAGGATATCATCATCATCAGCTCTTGTACATCCCCACCGAAGGGCTCGAGCATACCCTGAATAATATAAGTAGAATACACATAAGTACTTATATACATAGTTTACATAGAATGTAACCCGGCCGGGCCAGACTAACAACTGAGGTAAACAAAGTCATGGTCCCGTAACTGTCACATTGGTTTATTTTACATGATACGAGTTACCCTCAAGATGAACATGAAGAATATTCGTAGAATCAGTTCACATCGCATCGCCATAACTGTTTATAAGATATGGGAACATAAAACAATAGATTTGTTACGTCTAGTATTAATAGATGCTATATTTCATATCATACCAAGTTTCAAAGGAAATGCGTCGGTTGTGATTGGAAAAAAATATGCTTGCATAAATACTTTTTGTTTCTCTAATATAAAAATAAACAAAGTTTGTAAAGATGCGCGTAAGCTGCAGGTTTCCCTAAACAGAAATAGCACAAAATTATCTTTATCCAAGTATTCCCACGGATTGGAATTCATACGAGTAAACCTTCGAGACCTTACTACTTGTACTTAATATAATATAAAAAGTACTTCAATTAATAAGTACATGATCGTTGTTGTAATTTGTCAAAATAAACTTTCGATTTATTTTAATTAAATAATGAATCTCTACAATAAACTAAAACTACTTTAAAACAAAATTAATCAGTGAATATATTCTTTCTACGTATTTTAAAGTATCCTTTTCATTAGCCGTTAGTAATCCCTAAAAAGTAGAGGTATGAATAGATATTGGATCCCATTGTGTCCTGGGAACTAAAGTAACGGTACTCTGTCGTCCGTCGACTATAAACTTGAATGACTCAATACTTAGCCAATGGGTAAGCTGCTTTAGACCAACTACTGAACCAACCGTGTAATAAACACGCATATTTGTTTTAACACTACAAAATGGAAATGAAAACATTGCGATTTTACCTTTTTATAGAAAAATAAATTGTATGACTTTTTGTATTAGTAATTTCTTAATTATAAAATTTCGAATCATTACTATTTTAAAATAAAATGGCATTCCTTTGTTTTATACAAAAACTACCTTTAAAGAATTGGTTTCAAACAAATCGCAATGTAATGACCGTAAAAGGATAAAGAAACTACACTTATCGATACCGTTGAAAATTTCAGTATTACGTGGACAAAGTAAGGTATAATTTCTTCGGTCTACTTACTGATTAAAATTGAACACACTTCATAAAATCTTTGTTAAGTAACTTACATTGTTTCGATCTATTTATTAATCAAAAATTGATTAATGAAAGCATAACGTGTAGTTCTTAAAGCTCTCAAAAGTCTAACAGCTGGTTTAGCAAAAAAATATCGCAGCTTTTAGATAAGTAATTGATAACATTACTACCGATAGGAAAAATATCGAAATAGCTTCTCATTGACATATTGACGATCTTAGAAATTGCTACCGAATTTGTTTTGTTTGCAATAAGTTCAAAATGTATTGTCGGTTTTGTTTTATACGTAAAGACGTAATTGTAAATCCCACCAAAAACATTCTGTAAAAAACTAGCCAAGTCTCGATGGAGCTGCTTGTTTAACTCTAAAAAGTAATGAAATCTAGACAGACTCGTGCCAAGTCTAAGGTTCCTTACTGCGATTTCTTTATTATTATAGTTAATGTTGTGTGACTTGGCCGTTGAACATTGTTTAAAAGGTTAGTAGTGGGTACATGTCAATTTTGTTTACACGTAATGTTATAACATTATTGAAATACGCAGCTTTATCAAGCCTACAATTGACTGGATATTGAATCAACATTTTTCAAGTGGCTATAATTAAGCAAATTTTCTATCGTCAATGGATAGGTTCTGGATTTTTTAAGATTGGTACAATAGCGTCATGGAGCACCTAGTTTTGTACCCTTGTGTACATACATGTGTACCCTTCAACGGCCAAGTCACACAACATTAACTATAATAATAAAGAAATCGCAGTAAGGAACCTTAGACTTGGCACGAGTCTGTCTAGATTTCATTACTTTTTAGAGTTAAACAAGCAGCTCCATCGAGACTTGGCTAGTTTTTTACAGAATGTTTTTGGTGGGATTTCATTTCTTTTTGTTAAAACTTGTTTATATTGATTTATTTTATTAGATTTTCTTATTTTATTTTTTAGGAGTAGTATTATATTATTAAGCGCCCCGCGGTTTCACCCGCGTAGTTCCCGTTCGCGTTTCCGTGGGAATTTCGGGATAAAAAGTATCTATACATAAATAGTTTTAAGCTACCTCCCCACAAATTGTCAGCCAAATCAGTTCAGCTGTTCTAGAATTATAATTCCCGTTCCCATTCCCGTGGGAATTTCGGGATTAAAAGTATTCTATGTGCTTCTCCTGGTTCTAAGCTACCTCCCCACAAATTTTCAGCCAAATCAGTTCAGCCGTTCTTGAGTTATAAATTCCCGTTCCCATTCCCGTGGGAATTTCGGGATTAAAAGTATTCTATGTGCTTCTCCTGGTTCTAAGCTACCTCCCCACCAATTTTCAGCCAAATCAATTCAGCCGTTCTTGAGTAATAAATTCCCGTTCCCAATCCCGTGGGAATTTCGGGATTAAAAGTATTCTATGTGCTTCTCCTGGTTCTAAGCTACCTCCCCACCAATTTTCAGCCAAATCAGTTCAGCCGTTCTTGAGTAATAAATTCCCGTTCCCATTCCCGTGGGATTTTCGGGATTAAAGTGTTCTATGTTCTTGTCCTGGTTCTAAGCTACCTCCCCACCAATTTTCAGCCAAATCAATTCAGCCGTTCTTGATTTTTAAATTCCCGTTCCCAATCCCGTGGGAATTTCGGGATTAAAAGTATCCTATGTCCTTTTCCTGGTTTTAAGCTACCTCCCCACCAATTTTCATCCAAATCAGTTCAGCCGTTCTTGAGTTACAATTCCCGTTCCCATTCCCGTATAATTCCCGTTCCCGTTCGATTATCCTAGTTTTTATAGTTTTCCCTTTATGTGGCCATTAAACCCTAACTCTGTACCAAATTTCAGCTCTCTAGGTTCATGGGAAGTACTAGTTCTATTTTGATGATCATGAGTGAGTGAGTGAGTGAGTGAGTGAGTGAGTGAGTGAGTGTCTAAAATGCGAAACTTTGCATTCGCTTAACTTGGGAACTAAATGACCTACAGACTTGAAATTTTATTTTAAGTATGTGATTGTATAGCTTACTGGATGACGAAAATTTCAGCGTTCTGGGCTTATCCAAAGGTTGTCAAATAGGGGTCTGAAAATGCGGCGAAAGGGTTCCTGTAAAGGATGGTACGGCAGTGTTTGCTTCGCGCTCGACTTGGCGGGGGGCACTGCCGTGCCCCCAGATAAAACTTCTTTAAAATAAGCGTAAAACAATACGATAAATACAAGAATGCGAAACTTTGTGTCTATGTAATATGATTATCAAAGAAATACCGACAATTTCGCAAAAATAATACAGTGATATACTTATGTATCTACTATCGTATGTAATTACATTATTTCATTAATTAACATATTTATATGGTTTAATGTTGTAATATGGAGGCATCACGCACTTAATTTTTATTAATTACTGAAGACTATTACTTATTTTTATAGGCCAATTATTCAAAAAATTGCATTTTGATTTATTACATTATTATTTCGAAATATTTACGCCCCTATTACGAGATTATGAAATTGCAATTATAATCATGGTTAACAATGAGTTAATGAAGTAGTTTATACATATTGTTTGTAATGTAAACTGCTATAAAAATAGAATATTGACTATTTACAGCTTCCAAAAAGTATTCGTCTTTAATTACAACATATGCACACATTTTCTAACGTGAAATTGGGCATGTTAAATTGGCAATGTTATTTTGGTGATCAGAGGTTAATGTAATTTCTTCACTTCCATTAATGTTATGAGTGTTTGTGTTTACATACACCCTCACACAAAAATACTATTCCGTTGTCACATTACATAGGTTAGACAAAGTATAAACTAGAAAGAATTTTGTAATATCACGCAGTGTTTTGTTAGTACTATTTTTTTTTCACACAAATACAAGTCCTTTATACTATTAACGTGGTCATTCCCGTGACCATTTCGGAAGTAAAAAAATCAAAGAATGCTCTTCATTCTTCTTTTTCCAGTTAAAGGGAAAACGACCTTATCTCAATACAAGAAAAGTTCAATATTCGACCCAACAATTGGAAAGTAAACTCTAAGGACACGGTACGGTAGGTTTTAGGCAGGAAGAGAGAAATTAACAATTTGTTATAAATATACTGAGGTATGCGTTAAGTTAGAAATCAGTAAGAATTTAAACTATTTCGTTAACCTCAAATGCGGATCTCTTTATAGATCACCGAAAATAGAAACTCAATAATAGTTTATAATCAAGCTTAAACCGTAATTGACCCTTCTAGATTACGAAATAGGAAATATTGTATTAATTGGCACAAGGACGAATTGATGATTGTGATTGACATGAATAGAAACATAACGTGTCTTAATTGATTATAATAGTAGAATAATTGGTTGTGTTCGTATACGTTATATCATATTAATAGACATCGTGTCGTGACAATGTCATTAGGCATATAAACGATATGAAATTCATAACAATAATATTCATGGTTTTGGTCACACTCGAAATATTTTTTAGTAACCTTTGTGAAGTTTTTAAAAGAAGATAAATATAATATATGATTATAGTCCCCAAAAATCTACCAACAGGCAGTTTCTTAAAAAAACAGTCTTTAAGTTTATGGAGATGGACTTTCAATAGATTCATGTTTTGACGGGCTCGAGATTAATGATATTTGAAGGTTTATTTGTATTTCGAAGAAGGCAAAAACTCTACCCTAATAGAGCATAATATATGCCTTCACTGTTGGGGTGCTCATATTATTAAAAAATAATTGTTCTACGTAATCACATTGATTAAATGATAATAAAACTATGATTCAAAAAGGATCAACTTAAGTTTCATAAGTATGCCAATGTTACGAAAACTAAAGGGGTTGAAATATTGCTTTGAAAATGTTTAAACGGAAAAAATAGAAATAACCTTTGAAGTCAGTATTAACTTGTAAAAATTTAATCAGATCAATATTTACTATTAAGATTTTATATGTATTCAAAACAGCATGTATCATTTTATTCCCATGGGTATAAATTCCACAATCCCTGTCTCAGACACCTACGCTACCTCTTCTGTTATTTTCCCACGTCTACTTATTTACGAACCACTAGTTCTGTCTCATTCTTCATCACTTAAAAGGAAAAAGAGAGAAACAGGTTTATGTGCATTATCAGGTTGGCCTGCTTTCGTATGTTAGTCCTCTCTGGATGACAATTAAATGTTTGTATAATAATCATTTTGTTTTGAGAGAGATTTTCTAGCCTAAATAAATAGATATTTTGAATATTATATTGTACTCTATATTTAAAATAAATTAAATCCATAAATGGATTCGTATTGTATGGCCCTGTAACATCCCATCGCAGGTTCTTCTTTCCCAGCTGATGAAGAACAAATACTACCACATTAATTTCATCCTATTCAGTCCAATGGAGGTTTTTCGTGACATACGTACGTTCTACCATACTGTTTACATTTACAATTAATAGTATGAATTTTCTATTAGTCTTCTCATGAAACTGAATCGGAAGTAGGTCAGTGTAATTGTAATATTTAACACATATATCGATTGCCCTGTGAGAATCCCAGACGTATTAGTCATATGTTAAATGCTATAGGTACTATAATAAGCTTTTTATTGTGTTATTTTACAAGGTAACCGATAAAGGTAAATATGTCAAAAAACCACTCCTAGAAAACCTTCGGTCAAATAAAATATCTGCGGTTCGCGATAATCACGAATTTCTTGACATCTGATCTGCAAATAATTGGGAACTTATGGATTGCGTGCAGATAGGAATAACCCATTAATTTGCTTGTTAAGTTTGACAATTTTTAACGTGAAATGGTCGTGATTAGTTTACCACGTTATCAGAGCATCAAACAATCACAGTTGTTTACAGTTATCAAACTTAAGGGCGAAATTTTGTATACGAGAATAATCGGTATGTGTGTATGTTTATTTTTCACGCTCAAACGAATGGTTGGGGATCATGGAGATGATACACTTATAGTTTATCGCCTGGACTGGAAAACTAGGATGATAAACATGTGTGCGCTTTCCCATTCTGGAAAACCGCGGCTATATAATAGTGCGGCTAGTTCTTAAATAATTGTCTTCTTCATTTTAATGTCTAAATGTGCATGAAATAACAAGCTAGGACATGTTTCATCCGGTCTAGACCGCAAAAAATCAACGACTCGAACGAAATGGGCTGCTACAGTTGTCAGTTTGTCAGTCTTGTGCCTTTCAAATATACACCAAAAGGAAAATTGTTATTTAAACGATCCATTATTTTTGTTCTGAGTTTTTTCGTCTAGGTTTCCAAATGGCTCAGGAAGTGTAAATGCGTGGAATTAACAGGATTTTAATTTCATATTTGAACAAGTACTTAACGCTACTTACATGAATCTACAATATAACTGGTAGGTACTAATTAGTTGATTTTTAATGTTTCAACCTCTTCATAAATAATTTTAACCAATTAATCGACATATTCTCCAGATTTAAATATAATACCAAAATAGAATACCTAGACATTAAATCGGTCCCTCATAAAAACCTGTTTGCAACAGACGCGTGATAAATCTTAAATTTATAGGTAGCTCAGCTGTTGAAAAACGAAAGATTATGTCATACGTTTGAATGGTTTTGCCTTTTAAATTCTATTCTTTATCAAATGCGTTTACTTATTTGAATTCTTTGATGAACTATTAATGCTTTGTTTAAAAACTGATTAGATTTTCTATATCAAAAAATATTTGTAATTACTAAAGACTTGATCTAATTCTAAAAATTTTTTCACCAATAAAAATCAGATTATCACTAGGTAAACAAGGTTGTGATTTGCAAAAGTAAATTAATGGAGAGCAATAAAATCTAAGAAGCCGTTTGATATGGTATCAATTAAACCTCAATGAACACCCGGGTTTATTCACACGTTGATAAAACGGAACATGTCATCACCTGATTCATTCAACGGGTCTCTCTTAGATCACTATTCATTATACTCGTATATTGCAATTCATTAGATTTAGAATTTTAGGTATTAATAATGTACTTAAATAAAATTATATCAACAAGGTTTAGAAAATGTGTTACACGGCTCAAAGTAGAGACAGTGATCCCTCGACAAATAAAAGGGAAGTGGTGACTAATCGGTAAAGAATTTGGTTACCGCGTGATGCTTGAACTGCCCTCCCGTATAGAAAAGATGCATCGATGAAGCACCTTATTGCACTTTGTTCAGTTATGCGTTTAATTTAACGACTTCAAACAAGAAGACTAATAACTGTAAATACTCCTTTTTAGAACCCTATTTTTAAGTTAAAATATAAGGTTTCTTGTTTTCAAAGTTGTCGGTATCGAAGACGGTGTTTGTGAGGTCATTGACTGACAACTGTTGTTTTTCAACATGTTTTGCACGTTGTTATATAATCAAAAGTTTTGTTTAGAATAATTTGGAAGTTACGGAATTGCTAATGTTGTTGATGTGTCGGAATATTTATTGTGAACGAAATTGTTAATGTAAAACAGGTATTTTTTTGCTGTTATGTTTTTGGAGAGAGTTTCTTATAGGTAGTTGATTAATTATCTAGTTTTAAAATCAATTAATTGGAAACTCAGAGTATGGTTTACTTATTAATTTAAGGGCTGCTATAGACAGAAGATTACTTTCTGCGATAAGGCTCTATCGTTGGTGAAACTGTTTTTTTTTCATTTGGCTTGCACATTGGTTGTTTATCACTGAGACCTCGATCTAAACTCAAATCTTCATTCATATCTAATTTTGTTTATGGAAAATTGAAAGAAAAGGGAACATCGTCAATCATTGTGATTTCAGGCATTATCATTTGGTATCCCGGTATAAAGTGGTTTTCGCCTGGACATTTTTGTTTGAGAGAATTGTATTTTTAATTGGGAAAATCCATTCTATAAAAGACCATCTATTTGAACACATTCAAAGAGACTTGAATAATATTTTAAGTAATAATCTAAACTTTGCCATCAACTGTAATGAAACATTTAGAATTATATCATACCGATATCTACTTTCTAAGCTACATTGTTGCAGCAAAAATGACTATCAAAGATTAGTTTTTGTGCAGTCTAATACAGTACCTTACAGTGAGCCGAGAAACAGGTTATGTATCGTACAAATAGTAGTACAGAGTTATAACTAATTTGTATAGTACCTACTTGAGTCGGTGGTTTAATACTAAAGTCTATCCTATACCTAGAGGCGAGAGTTTGCAAGTGTGTTTGCGTCACATACTGTCAAACATGCACACACATAGAAAATTAACTTGTTAAGGAAACGATTTATTATTAATTTCCTAAAAAGTAGCATAAAATTATAGGGTAAGTTCGCCGGTTCGCGTCCATTTAGTGCAGTTGGCGAGTTTGACGGCGATTATAAAAATATCCCAGCACTCATTTCTATGTATAAAAATATTTAATATGTTCGTTATATAGTCTATTTTAAGATTAACTTTTAGTTTTGTTAAATATATCTTTGGTTTTTTTGTTAAATAGAGAAATATCAGAAATAGCCGTTTTCGCCGGTTTGCGTCCAAAAAATCCAAATCGCGTCCACCTATGAACCGGTTTGCGTCCACTAGCTTAGTAAAGGAATAAATGGGTAATATTTATATGAATTTGTAAAGAAAGATTGTATTTTAACAATTTCTTTAAGAATATAAATATTGAATAGATATTATTTGTTATGTCTTTTCCATTCACGGGACTATTAAGGAGTCCCGGTCTTTTGGAAGGCTAGTATGGGGCCAAAGCCAACACACGGAAGCCCTTTGACATATTTAATCTTGTGTAAAGGATGCACAATCCGGCGACTATCCCTGTATAACACTATAAAATGCATCCAAGGACAGTCCCCGGTTCTGCTGGGACTATTGCAAATATATGTAAAACTACGACTGGGTTATGGGAATGGGATGTTTAATGGACTGGATTTTGGGGAACTATGGGGACTATGACACCCGCCGATACAATGCTATAAACATGTACGAAGTGGCGGATGGAGACTTGCCAACTCTATAACTGGGCCCCCCAAACAAGTCGCTCGAGTCGCAACAAGGGGGCAACATGAAACGAGCGGCTTTGAGAGTGGAGCAGACGCCCTGGGTTTTAAACCGCGATCCACTGAGCCCGAGGGTCCAGCTTCATGCTAAGCCAACTCACCACTTACGCAACGCCCCTCACTCTCCGAGCACCAAAGTGCTCTCGCGGGCTCCACTCCGGCCGGCCAATGAAGGCAAGCACGGAGGTAGGGGACCTGTTCCTCGTCAGTGCTCACTCCGCCGGCCAGTGAAGGCGAGCGGAGGTGAGGAATGGTGACCTCCCCCGGGAGCGCGTCAGGTCCGCGGCGTCGCTACTCCCCGACACCCCGCCTCAAAGGTGCATAGATATTATTATTATTAAAAACATTATTATCACTACAATCACCACTTAAAAAAATGAGATCTGGCCCGTCTATCGGTCTAAGTAAAGTTCTTGAGGCATACTATTCACTAAAACTCTTCCTTCTTCCACCTTGTATCGTGTTTTAATACTGTTCAATCATCATCATCAGCCTATGTTTGTCCACTTCTGGACATAGGCCTCTCCCAATGATTTCCAGTGGGGAAGGTTGATTACAGTCAGCATGCAATGCAGGCAAACTTTACCAGGTTGTCTGTCCATCGGGTAAGCGGTCTTCCTACACTTCGCTTCCAAGTACGTGGTCTCCATTGTTGGAGAACCTAGCTGCTCCATCGGCCGTCAGTTCTCCTTGCTATGTGCCCTGCCCATTGTCACCGCAGGAGAACAAAGGTGGTCGCACCTTCGTTCTCCTGCGTATCACCTCGTTGCGGATACGATCACGCAGGGAAACGCCAAGAATAGCCCTTTCCATTCCATAGCACGCTGAGTAACTCTGAGATTTATGATTAAGCCATAGTAAGAGACCACGTCTCAGTTCTGTAGGTCATCGCTGGTAACACACACTGGTTGAAGACTTTCGTCCTTAGAAACTGAGGTGTTTTGGACGAGAAGACGCTTCGTAATTTCCCAAACACTGCCCAGCCTAGAGTTAGATTCGACGATTGACCATTTTCTTGACTTACCTAATTGGACCGTTTGTGCTAGGTAGATATATTCGCCAACTTCAGAATAGAATTCAGCGCAACATGAACATTCGACATGATTTTCGTCTTTTACATGTTTATTTTAAGGCCGATCTGATGAGAAACTCCGTCGAAGTCAGCGAGAATTTGTCCCAGGCCTCCAGGTCTTCCACCGATTCTGCCATGACTTCGATGTCATTGGCAAATGTAAGGTGAAGGCGATGTTGATGCCAAGTTCTTTCTATTCCAGGAGCTCGATGGTATCTTCCAATACTGTCCAAATAGTCCCAGTTTCTTTACTCCATCTGGTCTGCGCCCACTGATTTTGTTAAACATTGTGGTCTTGGGAATAGTATACATATGTGTCTTATCGATTTAATCTTCTCTCAAAATTAATTTAACGCTTTCTTTAACTTGTCTTCTGTGAATGTACTTCTTCTTTCTTGTCTCCGAAGAACTCATCTTATTTAAGATGAGTTCTTCCTTGATGACTCATCTTATTTAAAATGAGTTCTTTAGAGACAAGAAGAGAGAAAGAGAGATATTCTATTTAGAAAAAAAAAAACGAAAGATATTACGCATTTCATTTAAAAACTTAATTATAAACACATAGTCTTCATAAAAGAAATACAGTAATAATAATTAATTTTATATTGTAAAAATTAAAGATATAACAAAATAAATGAATATATGAATAATTAATACATTTTAAATTATAATTATATAGCAAGTCAATCGTATTTATTTGACGAAAATAGTGGACGCAATTTGGTTTACTACTATCACCTGTAGGTGTAGTTTGCGTCCATTGCGGACGCAAACATATTCGATGTATCAATTCGCGTCCACCTTATTTTATTCGTTAAATATGAAAAACATTAGCTAATTCATAAATAATATTATTCCTTTTTTCATTATTAAAGTCTAGAAACAGCTATGTATCCTAAAATTCACATAAAACTATTAAAAACTTACCACCGAACGCGCCGCTGCACACTACTTGTTTCCTAAAAATACCGCGCAAACGCTCTACCTTGACTACCAGTCAGATTAAATATTTTTTTTTACGGGATTGGTTTGTCGCACGGACCTTTTGTCTATGCGTGTGTGCTCCATATACATTGAGGTATTAGCGGTAATGTCTATTCGTTTAATTGGTGTATTAGTTTACTTATTTTTAAAGGGAGATCCTTAAAGTGGACGCGAACCGGTACATGGACGCGAACCGGCGAACTTACCCTAATATGTTCTTAAACTCTTGATAACCGGTAGATAAGTACTACGTAAAAAGACAAACCCAAACTTAGAAAAATTATAGGTACTTAATGTAGTGAACGGTGAAAATTATATAAAAAAAAACCATAATTATAAAAAATAATGATTTAAAGCTTAATTTAGTCAAAATATCCATATTATACTCTAAATTAGGTTCGAGCTCCTCAGTGGGGACATATACTTATGTACATTTGACGACCTAAATGGCAGAGTGGTCACCATGCCGAACTGCCATCCGTAAGGTTCGATTCCCATGCGGGGCGAATATTTGTGTGAACCACAAATGTTTGTCTCGGTCTGGGTGTGTGAATGAGTGTGTGCGTAGTTTCTGATAGGTACCCTAGATACAAGCTTCGAGCTTAGTTAGGGGTCAGTTACTATAATGAGATGATGTAGTGAATGATTATGTTATTACATATATGAGCTGATGATGATTCAAAATAAGAACCACAGTTAAAAAGATATGTTTAATTAAAAAACTTTTTATTAGCTACCTATCTTGTCCTTACTTTCCACGAGTGAAATGAAACGCATTAAGTAGCAATCCTTTCTAATCTTTTGTTAATTCATTAGGAAAGCTCGACTCTTATTTTAATTGCAAAGTAGACGTATACAACTGTCCGCTTGTCTGTTAGTTTGTAATTTCTCCGTACTTTATCAATACTTGGATACTTTTCAAATGGTTTATTGGTTTTATAGAATCAAGCTTTTATGATTAACAGTAAATTTTTTTGTTATCTACTAGAGTTTTCTGTATTATACCCTTTATTTTTGGTCATTTTCTAATGTTCGTTTCCCTAAATTGAATTACTATAAATACAGAAGATAGGACATTTTTTCCCAAAGGAAACATTTCTTTATATATACATAAAATAACAAAATAGCATACAGTGAATTTTTAAGTTATTCAGCTTTAAAACTACGTTTTTGTTCAGAACCTATTACCTACTTGAAATATAAAACTTGTAACAAATGCATTTATGAGTTACTGAAATTTGAATAAAAAGACACATAGAGGTCGTATTATGATAATAAAAAGCGTATAATGACTATACTGAAATTAAATTATTCATAATACAAAACATTGGACATGATAAAATAGTTGCAATTTAAATAACGTTATTGTAAAACTGGGCCTACCTATATTTAGCAAAAAAGTGACATAATATAATTCCTGTTTGCTATTTTCCAAATACGATTTTAGATCACCAACACGCAAATGCATTGATTACGCAATGATTATCACCCTCATTGGTGTATTATAATAATTAGTGAGAGAAATGGGCAAAAGGCCATATAGTGGAATCATTCAGGCCGATAATTTCATAGATCATTTTAATACAAATTGGTCTCAAAACGGATCCTAAAATATTTCCTTTATTTTATGCCCAACAATGATGGCTCCAGAAAGTACAGTGGAACTGATTGTAGGTACCTACTAGAAAGACGGTAGAAGTGAAACAGAGTAGAAACAGGTGATCTGAACTTTACCTGATACATGGACAAAATACTAAATAATGTATATTAGCGTATATTAAGATAAAATCTTAGCCACAAAAATATCTCCACCTCGACGTGGTTACTGTTTCTATCTCTACGTTCGACTTGTATGTCGGAGGTTAAATAATATCAATAAATAAATAATATTGAATGAATATTTCTTTTGGGAGAGTAATTTCCTTTCTTTATGTTTCAACATAATATTTTTGAAAGTAATTGCGTGCGGTGACGTCCGATTACCATATTCTAGCTACCGGGGACCAGTTTAGTGATGCGAATAACCTGTTTGTGGTAACTAGGGTTGGTACTTAATAAAAATTTTGGATTTCCACTATTAATTTGGTGCGAACCGTTGTTCTTACATACTTTATTTCTTTGAACAAGCCAAGGAAGGAATTATGTTTTTGTCCGCTTGGGTCTATATCGCAAAAAATGCGGTTTTCGTAGACCCGATCTCGTATTGTTTTAAAACTCGAAAAGGACCCAACTTATAGTTTAAATCCACAATATAAACGAAGAATTGTGTTATTTAAACTGCGAAGTAATACTCCGTTTTCATGATAATATGTTAGCGTATCAATACTAGTATGATAATTTACTTACATACATTACCTACATATACTATAAGTTAAAATAAAAAACGATATAAGTAATTATTTTTAAACCAAGCTCCAGAGATTAGTCCTTGGTTATTATAAAGAAGGGATTGTATTTACAAAACACAAATGTGACAGTGACAACCCTGACTTAAGCCGACTGTTCTGGGTGAAGTCAATTTTTGACGGCACATACTTAAGTGGTCGAATTTAAATCGTTCAAAAGAACTTTTTATTTATTGGGAACGTATAATTGTTTGGGTTTTAAGATATTTAATTATGTGAAAGAACCGATGATATCTTCTTAATTAAAAAATGAATTCTTATTTCTCATATAGGTCAGTGCATAATTTAGAACGACTGAACCAAATGGCTTTTTTGTATCGTTTATTGCCAGGACAACGTTTGTGTTATACCTAGTTTTTTTTGTAAATCCACTTGAAAATTGGCTACGAATTCGAGGCGGCCTCAGCTAGTTCTATTCGATAAAAAAGCAATAAAACGCATTTTAATTTCTAGTTACCTGATGGATGGTATATTTACCACGTTTATTCACGATAATTATACACTATTTCGATAAGTTTATATATTGCCCATTGTTTACTAATGAGTAAAACTACGCAAAATAATAGTACGTATTCGCAGTTAAAGGCTTGTCAAGATTACTATGTATGTATAGTTCATTCATTTGGCGGTGAGACAAAATGTAAACAAACCATGAAACAGGTTATTTTGTATGTCATGTTTTACCAATAATACATAGACTACTCCCTACTGACTACTTGATATTTAATTAATCTTTGAAATATAGAATATATAACATACTAGCTTTAGCCCTCAACTTCGTTCGCGTGTAATAGTTATTTTAACACGCGACTTCATTTATGTAGAAGGTGAAAAAATAGTTATTCTGTGCCGCCGTGCACTAGCCAGGTCGCCTTGTGGTAGTAACTATTTAGTAATCTGTGGCCTTGATCATAATTTTGCTGTAATGTTATTTTAAAACTAAGATATCTTCTAAGATACTTATTGAAATCAAATCATGTAAAGGCAAATGTCTTTTAGATTAAATACTTTTGCAATGTAAGCGCAAAAAATGTGTTTTTTACCACATCACATTAGAAACCCCTAGATTTATCGGTGTTTCTCTACAATATCATGCATGTATTATACATATAAACTTTCCTCTGGTATCACTATTAAAAAAACCGCTTCAAAATCCGTTGCGTAGTTTTAAAGATTTAAGCATACATAGGGACGGACAGACAGCGACAGCGACTTTGTTTTATAAGTACTATTTAGTAACCATAGATGAAAGATTGGTTAGATACCGCGATACCTGATGAGATCTTAGATAATCTATGTAAAGGATAGAATCTATGCTATCAACCGCGTGTCCATTTTATGTAAAGTGTCAGTGTCTACAACTGCTACTAGGGAAGTGCTTAGTAATATAGAGCATATCGATAAAAACTTGCTCATAACTATATAAATGAGAACTTTTTAATAATAAAAAATAATTTATGATTAAATTATATGCTTTATTGAAGATGGACATAAGTATATAATATTTTTAATGAAGTATATTAATGATCTTTCGAAAATAAAAAAAAATAATCAAAACAACAGTGAAAATAAATCCAACGAACATATTAATACAACATAATATAAAACAATAACAAAATGGCTCGAAAAACTTGGAAATTAATAAAATCAAAACAAAAATGCAATTCTAATCTTACAAAATATTGACTTAGGGCCTATTTCACGATCTTCAAGTAAACCAAGTAAAGTCAATCTTGTCTCTTTCTTACTTTATACAGGGTTACTGGTTAAGTCGACCTATTCCCGTCAAGGGCGTGTAGTGTACATCGTTTCTGACTGATTTCCCCATGAAACACCCTACACTAAACCTTACCGTTTTCGAGATATTTCAATTTATTTGTTTTTATAAAAATCACCGGATCTTCGGCTATAAGCTTAGATATTTTCAAATGCGTATGTCTTATTATTACTATTACTTGATTTTAACGTTTAAAATAAGGTGCTTTGTGACCCCAATAACAAATATTGTACCTTAAATGAATAAATAAGTAGTTGTAGACGATTAAAACTTATAAAAAATAATACAAATCAGAAAGTTTATTTCTCGTTCAAGGATATCTAGAAAAAAAAATATGGCACCTGTTTGGCAGATATACCTAAAAATATCTACGTTTCATCGGCTATCCATCAAGGTCTAGGGTTTTATCGAAATTTTGTACAAAACATGTAGTTTTATAGGCTACTGGGGAGGATAAATAAAACAATAGGTCAGCATACAGAGCATGATACTAAACTTATTTAACTTTTAAGTTCTACACACACCATTTTTGAGTCTAAATTTCATGTTCGACATGTCCGCCCCTGCGTTGCACACATCTTCGCATTATTTTGCGAAGACCAGTTTTCACTACTCCAGTAGTTAATTTTGTTCTTATTTCATTGGCCGCACTAATGATTCTGTCTATCAGTACTTCAATCGATGCAATTGGGGTAGGTATACTTCAAGTAGGTATTCGAAGTGTGGACTCCATTTTCACCTTTAACTTCATGGATTTGACGACATAATCTGTGATCTATGGCAATATTTGTCAAAATTGCTTGATTTTTCACGTATTTCCATAGGATTTTATTTTTGTCGTAATTAATTAATAATGCATTTCTTTACACTAAAAACAGTTTATATGGGTTATAATGAGCTCCTAAAACACCCCCAAATAAACAGCATCATTAAATTCAGGTACCGGAGATCTATAGTCTTACGATGTTCAAAGTATCGACCATATTTATCGACACATTTGTTGTACATCACTAACTGCTTGGTATAAAACAATACATTAAATATAACTAAATTAAACCTTTGAAATCACAACTATGTACCACCGGTTGAAAGCGATTTGATGAAAAGTGTTTATTCTACAAGAGAAATGGATATTTTGCTTTAAAATGAGTTATTTCAGTTAAAAAATGCCAACGAAGACTAACATGTGAAAAGATAATACTGGATTCTTTACTCCTCCTATAGTTGTTCTGGATTTGCAAAACACAGCACAACACGACATAGTTTTAGTTTCTCACAAGATTATTAGGCTTTACGATGATATTTTATAACAATTTTATTTTCAAGTATTATACATCGCAATGTTGTGGCCGGCTAACATGTGAAAATTGGTGTTGACGCAGCGTTGACAAGCTTACATTAGCCTTCTCGTTTGCTCTATATGACGATCCGTGTAATAGAAAGAGAAGCTCGATAATGTTGACAGATTAACGTCAGCTCTAAGGCGGCTTCTTCAGAGACCAGAGAGAATCCTGGTCGTGATCCTTATTCTATGGATGAGATACATATATTATTAATAGTTACTCGCATGTTCACACTGCCAGCGAGTAACTATTATGATCACGGATGAACAGTTCAGTTCATCCGTGATCATGGCGCTTGCAACAGCGTAGAAATATTGGAAACTCGAAATCACTACCTTTGAGCAATTGGTAGGGAATAAGACACTCTGGCCATAAAATACCTGGAAATTTAATGAAATACCTATAATGCGTCTCGGAGATTTTTTGTCGAAGCATATATAACAGCCTGAATCAAATGATTGACATACGTTACGCGCGTTTTTTAAAATATGCAAAATTAAATGTATTTTTTATAATCTAACTGAGATATTTTTTAAATTTTTTTGCGTAAGAACATTCTACAGAGTCTTAGAAAACTACAAAAGAAAAAGCCAAATCGGTCTAGCCGTTCGCAAGTTATGACATGATAACGGCAAACGGGTTTCATTTTTATATATATAGACTAGCGGCGCCCTGCGGTTTCACCCGCGTAGTTCTCGTTCCCGTAAGAATATGGGGATAAAATATGCTAACGACCTTCCCACTGAATCACTCTATCTATTAAAATAAACCGCATCAAAATCCGTTGCGTAGTTATAAAGATCTAAGCATACATAGGGACATCAGGACATAGGGACATAGAAAGCGACTTTGTTGTATACTGTTTTTGATGATTACACGAAATTTGTTTCTTGAAGTATTATTTTTACACAGTTTCACCACGCAAACTGACATTTTATTACGTATTATGTTCAAAATTCAATAAAACATTAGGAACATACGCCTCACAGACAGCTTGCAGTGTGACTGGCTAGGATACGCCGGGTAAGTATGTACGTGTAGTATTTGTTGCCGCATTTGACTACGTCGGCGATACCTACCGAACACAGCGAAAAAAATTCTTCATCTAAGGTAGTAATAGTAATGACGATGATAGTTGACATTACTAAAACCTAAAAATGCTGTGAATCTCAAACTATGGATACATTTTAATACTACTAAATGAAGGTGAACAGTCATTTTATGTAATGAAAGTAAAATTAATAGTTTTCGTATTTAGCCGGATTGTACCCGTAATTTTTACTCTTGATCAACTCGTTGACGTGAGTGTTTTTTTCCCGATTATATAGGAATGTATATAGTAAAATTTTGATAATTCTTTGTTTAAAGTAATTATTGTATTATGTTTTATATTCAGTTATCGTTAGATTTCTGTTATCTGAACGTTGATTTTGATGAAAATAAGTGAACCTGGTTCAAACAGCGCTTGCACTTTTACTTCGCCGAAGATCCAAACATACACCAAGGCGTTCTACGGAAAAGGAGACTGTTCAATGTTATTAATATATTTAAATACGTAGAAGAGACTTGGCCAAAGATTCGTATCCCTACAAAAATTATATTGTATATAACGACTTCACGAGCCGTTTACCAATTTGTAAGAGAAAAAAAGGAAAATCCATGTTGGAGCTCTTCTTCTTCTGAGGATCACCAATAAATAGTAGTTTATTTATTTTGTAGTAAAACAATTCAGGTGCTTACATGATTTTTTTTTACTTGTACTCAACTCATCCTGTTTATTACATTTTTATTGATTTTTACACTAAACTAAATTACTTATAGACGACTTATCAAAGATGCCTACTTAGTCTTATTTTACTTTCATGTTTATAACTCTAAAAAAACAATATATTTTTCGCCTAAAAGAGCTAAAAGTTTGACAACCAGTATTTCTTTGTTTACATTTTGTCTCACCGCCAAATGAATGCACTATAGCTTCTTGTACAATTCTGCTCGCAAAGGTCTCTAAGCCTAGACCTAAAGACGCAATCACATGCGTGTCGGTGATCTTCCGAGGGATATTAGGTAATTGGAAAGGAAATTTATATTTTACATCTCTATTGAATGTATTTCTATTTATATAGGAAATGAAAGGTTACATAAGAAATAACTGTAGAAAATATCAAACTTGAATTGCTCAGAGTTGGCATTGCATATACCACAGGAAAGCCGAGGTGTTAGATTAACAACTCAACATAGACATTTTTAAAGTAGTAACTGTTTGATTCCAAAACCAAGTCCTCTATTGTTTAGAAGTGTTGTGAACCTTTTGTTGAAATGTGTAATGTAATAAAACGTTATCGGTGCTCGAATTCTAAAGGCCGGATGTCTTAACATGGGTCTGATAAGTTAAACAAATATATTTACCATTTCAACCCCTAAACATTATGTTTCGGTAACGGAATTACCTATATAAAAATTTGCAAAATACTCGAGAATTATAAAATTATGTTATATAATATTAAAATCTAGCTCTTTTAACTTTTAAAAGGTATTGTTTCTTCAGTAGTCAGTCGGTCAATAATAAATGTATTATTCAATTTTAATCAATAGTAAACTACTATTAAATTGCATGAAGTTAATACTGTGCTTGACATTGCAATTAAGTTTAAAGTAGTACACGCGGCATGCTTTGTAAAACGAACTTGACAATATGACATTGCAACCGTTACGAAAAAAATACACAAAATTTAAATAAGTTGGTAGTTATTTCGTTTTTCATGAAACTTTAGAGCACAGGTAGGTATGTATGTGTTTAAAGAACGCTAATTGCAATAAACTGGATTTGCCGTCCATACTCTGAATTTATAAAAAAACAAGACCCCATCCAGTTTCCAATTCTTATAAATATTTAATGTACATTTCAAGTACTTATTGAAAGAATACTCGTAGGTATTTACGGTACAATGTAGAGAAACTGCTCGTATACATATACAATACTATGTATTTATATTTAATCATTATTTTATGTAGAAATGCTTGGCAAGTTATACAAGTAATGTACCTTCCGACCGATTATTTACATGCATGGTGATTGTGTTCAATTGAATTCCAAGCTGGTTGGTAAAAGTTAATTGATAAAGTAGATATTTGTTTAATGATCGACTATAAATATGGAGAAATGCAATTTAAAAGCTCTCTTGCAGTACTGTTAAAAAGAGAGCATCTATTGATAGAGTAGTTCTACAGTCTGCTAGAAATATTAATTTACTCGTATTATACAAGAGTTTTAGCAGATGATAACCACTTAAACATTTCTTAGTAGAAAGTACAAAACTATAGGTACTTATACTGCAATTACCTATGTTAATTTATTCTGTACTATTAATTCACATTCCCTGTCTCCTAGGATACTCTACCATGTCATGGAAGTTAGATTTTAGCATAAGTGCGAGTGTATTGTCTGTTCATTGAGTTATATGATGAACCGCAAAAAATAATTTATAGGTAAGTATGTATTTTTGGAAAATCTGACGTCCACGTTGGATTAAAACTGTTTATAAAAATGTACCTATATAAAAACTTGTATAGGTATGTACAAGAAAGCTTTGACAAAGACGTAGCAAAATAAGCTCATTAATTTGTTTGTGAACTGAGGTTAAACTGAAAGCTTATTTCACGCAGTAATAAATGAATTACTTACTCACAAATTAAAAAAAACATGTTTTAAAAATAATGTCTAACATAATAGACCTACAAAGGTTTCGTTGTAATAAACTTAATCAAAACTTTTTCGTTTCATCTTCCCGTATCGTGAATAAAATAAGATTTAATAGTAAGTAAACGTAAAAATATTAGTTTTTTAATTAATAAATACCTAATAAATACATATGATTTTATAGAAAACAGTGTTATTTCTTACGTTTAAATATGAACTTTTAATCAAATATACCTATTTTATATGACAACTCACGATCAGAAAGCTCCATTGACATATAACATGGACGGGGCATACCTACGAAAAAAACGTGTATACCTATACTTTACTGAGAGCATAAAATGGCGGCTAATAGTGCAGTCCCTATCGATATGTCTGAAAAACAACATCGATAATAGATTGTAAGTATGCTTTCTTAATTTGATTATTTTAAGTTTTTTAGATAGGTCTTACTGTAAGCGAACATTATAGATAGTTTGTAAAATATAGCTTGATCATTGTGACATACAGGGTGGCCCAAATAGAACGCTCAGTTAGGGGAAATATAAAACTATAAGAGATACAAAGATTAATTGTTCTTAGGAACCATGTCATCGATTTTAGTAAAAAAAAAGTGCATTCATAGATTTAGAAAAAAAACTATTACTCTCTTTGAGAATCGAACCCGGAAATTTTGAAAAATTTAATGTTCATTATTTTAAACTAGAAATGGATTGTGTATATCTTTAGCAGTAAGTAAATGTTACTAAGAAACATAATATCTAAATTCATTAAAATGCATTGTTTTTATATGAAATAGTTTGGTACAAAACTCGCCAAGACATCATTGAAGTTCCAAAAATAGCCAAATATCCCATTTCAACACAAATTCACAATTTCAAGATACAAAATGCAATAGTTTGTATATACGGCCGTTCGTTCTAGTTACAAATAATGAATTTTTTTTTTTTCAAATTTCCGGGTTCGATTCCCCTAGTGAGTTATAGTATTTTTCTGAATCTTTGAATGCAATTTTTATTTTAACTAAAATCGATGACATGGTTCCTAAGAACAAATCTTCCTCCCACTGACCGTTTTATTTGGGCCACCCTATATATCAAACTTTTATTCTTTATAATCTAGTTGCCGGGATATAAAAAATTCCGATAGAAATTATCGACGTTTCGTACTATAATCGATACTGATGTAACATTTAATTGGGTTTTATTTAATTACAAACGTTAGGCATTCAATTAAACGAATATTTCAATATGAATACAGATATTCTCAAGAGCAAACCTCAAATCCATGGTCTCTTATGGTATACTACATGAGAATCTGAGAAATTGGACTTTATATACTTACTCACTATTATTTAAGATCAAATATGCACAAAATGTAAATAATGTTTATGAAATAAAAATAAACACCAAAATTAAACGTACTTGAATAAATTTTTAAATAACGTTTTATTTAAAATATCGATAGTTTATAGTCTGTGGTCACGATGTTTCATTGCCCATCACTAAGTAGGTCGATTAATCCTTTTGTTATAGCGAGAAAATAATATGGCGAACGGCCGCAAGTAGGTATTTCAATGAGACTAAGAATGACAGGTGGCTATTATAGTAACTGTCAGAAATACTGTTGTCCATTTTCCCTTACGCAAAATTATGAAAGTTAAAAAGAGACGGCTATATTTTTATAACTTTGGCGTCGATAAGCCTCATACTTCTATAACTATTTTTTCTATAGTCAAACATGCGATGTCCATGTTATATGTCAATGGAAAGCTCTGCAATATAAAGTTAAAAAAAAACATCAGTATCTCAAACCGGCTCCACGTGAAATAAGAATAATCAGTTCAATTGAAATAAATATTTAACCTAAAAACCATCTACCTTCTTGAGATCTGTGCACAGTCTTAGGAAAATCACAATTATCACTGCATTATTATTTTTTATTTAAGGGTTCGGGCCCATGTAACACGACACCTTAACAATATAACCGCCACGAACAAAGTCTTACGAACTACTGATCTACAAGGCTTTGAAACTATTTTCACGTTCGTATAAACCGACCGCGTTTAGAAGCCTTTTTTAATGCAAAGATTCTTCGTGTAAGGTTTCTACGGTCACCGGTAAGGTTGTATCGAAACAAACATTGTTGTTAGTTGTTAGAGCGATGAGAGCTGCATTATTTCAATGATGTGGCTTTACTTGATTTTTTAAAGTATGTTAACATTGTATATTAACTTTTCATTATTGTTTTCATTGATAATTAGGTATTAGTTTTTTGTATATTTTAAGGAAGGAGCTATCGGAAAATCTTTTCACAGTATAAGATGAAGAACTAAGACGTAGTTTGTAAAATTTAGGATGATCTTTGTGACATATATCAAATTTTCATTCTAGAGTTGTCAGGATAAAACAAAATGTCGATAGAAATTATCGATGTTTCGTACTATTATCGATGTTAATGTAATATTTTAATGTAAAATTATAGATACGAATATTTTAATATAAATACAATTATTCTCTTAAAAGAGTACACCCTAAATCCATGATGGGAATATTACATAACCTGGATATTCAAATCTGATCAATGATGGTGATGAGAATATTACATGATAATTGGATTTTATTTACTTACTATTATTTTAGATCAAATATGCACGAAATATGTATAAATAATGTTTATGATATAAAAATAAGCAATAACATTGAAAAGTAAATTAATTTTGGATAAAGTTTTATTTAAAATATCGATAGTTTATGGTCGGTGGTTACGATGATTCATCACCCATAACTAATTAGGTCTGCATGCCCATAAAGTATCACATTAACAGGTACTGACTGTAGTATTAAAAAATCAGGGCTTCATAGGCGGGATTTTACTGACAGCTGTCACTACTGACGCTGATCACATCCTAGATTTTACACTATACAAATATATTTTTTTCTAACTACCTATAGGTGAAGTATTTTTATAAGAAGAGATGTTGATTATCTTTTATGTATAGGTAATACGTTATTTTCACCTTTATTATTTAATTTGACATCATGTTATGGGTTATAAATAAAGTTTTGAAACCGTGACGTCATATGATATTTAAAATGTTAAAAGCGTGTGCACTCAGTGCCGCCGTCCTTGTCTCGCCAGTTTCTTCCATGTGGGACCGATTCAAGGATGTAGTGCGCTCTTCAGTTCACTGCTCCCGCTGCTGCCTCGACCTCGCTCCTCGCTTCGGAGCCTTCACTCGACTACACCGCGTAATGACCACACAACTATTCATTTCGTACACAGAATTTTCAAAGTCAAACACTTTTTAAAAGTTTGAACAGTAAATTTAATGATATATTATTGTTAAACAATTTTATTATACCACAAAATTGGCCTTCAGTGACACGGTTCAAGGCAATAAAAATAAATCAAATAATAACATCTTAAAATTCTCACGTAAAACAGCGAATTATAAAACTCGCATCCACAATGGTTATAATTGCTCCTGTCAAGATTACAAGGACAGGTATTTTAAGTCTTTTTAGTACCTACTTTTGTTGAGACAAGTTTTTGTAAAGACAGCTGATGTTATTAGCTGGAGCTGCAATTTATTTTAATAGCTTGTGTAAATATTTGTTCCCATTCGGCTTTAAATAGACGTGCCCTTTACGACTGCTAATTAATGACCGCTAACTATAATAGGTGTATACATATATCATGGAAAATGTCCAATTGTCCATTACGATGATTTTTCTCACGACACCAAATTGACTGATATATTGATTTGTTTGATGTTATATTACAGCTAAGTATATTAGATCATTATCTTCGTTTTAAAAGCATTATAAATGTTAAATTTTGTGAGAGTGCATGGTTTGACTTTGACTGTATGGGCCTTTTTTGGTACATTACCTTTTATGTAATTATTAAGAATAGGTAATTTTGATAATATACGAGAATCACATCGACAAAACAGCAGGTCACAGCACAGATATACTATATTTGAATACTTTATTTGAATTCTCCAACAAAAGTAGACGTAAGATAATTATGTTTCCTATGCAGGAAATTTAAAGTCAAAGTAGAAATCCAAGCCAACTTACCTGATCTTCATCTCGGTAATCGATGATGTTGCTTCTGTAACCAAAGAAGGTATGTATTAAAAGGATAATCGTGAAAGTTACAAGTTCTATGCACGTACCAGCCGAGCGAGCATAATCTTACTAGGAAAGCACTTTGACTTATAAAGGAATTCGGTTGTGCAATGACCACATCATTTGAAGTTACACCGCAGTATTAAACCGTAATACACAAAATATTTTACCTGGAACGGATCTTCTTAATGACCGGCCGCTGTGGCGTGCTATCATGAATACGAACTTGCGTCGGATCTATTTCTTCACATTCATCATCATCAAACGGCATTTGTCCAGTTCTTTTCGCTAATATTGAATCCATGAATGGACTATAAATCTGTCCAGATGTACCCAAAATATCATCAATGTCCGTATATCGTGAAATATATTTGTCACCACCTTTTGAAATTGAATTTTGTCTATACTGGCGATCATTCTCATAAGGAGAAGTACCTCTATAATTTTCGTTTTCTTTTGGAGTTTCTAAACCTTCAGGGCTTCGTCTATCACCCAATGGCTCGTCATCAGCTAAGTGTAGAGGGAAAGGTGGAATATGTGATGGTATAGTGTACACTTGAACCTCCTCAGAGTCCGAAGAATCAGATTCTGATTCTTCTGGAGGTGGAGTCGGCAGTTTTTCAATGCCTTCTGGAATGTTTTTGTCACTTGCCAACCACCATGGGCGTTCACCAGATTCAATGTGACGAATTCTTCTCATAGGAAAACTTCTATCAGAACCAGATTTATTTAAACCATTACTTTCGTTGTGACTTTGTTTGTGACTTGATAAGGAATTTTCATTACTAGTTAGCCACCAATCCTTTTTTTCCCCTGACTCTATGTGACGTACTTTAAAGAAGTTATATTTTTCACTTTTTTCACTGTCACTTGATGATTTTCTGGGAGGAGTTAATCTTTCAATACCTTCTGGAATATTAGCACAGCTGTCCAGCCACCAAGGTTTTTCTTCATCTAAAAATTTGCATTTTTTAAGTGGTTTGCTGGGATCTGTACTCTCAGTGCTTTTAGGACTTGATATATGGTTACTGCTACTTTTATTATCACTATGAGATTCTAACCACCAAGCTTTTTCTCCAGACTCTACACGTCGAATAAGTCTGGGTATGTTGTTTTCTGATGGTGTCTTCAAGCTTTCATTTTTTGTTTTATTCGCATTATTTATATTAGATTCTGAATCTACGTTCCAAGATCCGTCGCCAGATTCCAAAGGCCTTATACCTTTTAAGAGTACTAAATTGTCATCGTTTGATGCAATTATATTTTTACTCTTACTTGACCGATCACTCTCGGTTACTAAATTAGATACATCTTTTCCTGTTGATTCAGAAGTTGAATTTTCTGGCCAACGAGTATTATCACTAGAATCTGACTGTCTTATTTTAAATAAGTTAGTAACAGGAGCTAAAGCTCTAATTAAGAATGATTTGGCTTCCTCAGTTCCATTTTCATTTTTTTGCGTAAATGGTGAGGGATGTCTCCCTGATCTATCTGTTGGTAAAGAAATTTCGTCAGCAGATGTTCGTGAAACTTCACCAGTTTTAGATTTTGAAACACTCTCATCTTCACTTATGGAGGATTGTGTTGATAATGTGACACTAGATTCTGGACTATTACTTTCACGTGATTTGGAATGTTTTGATTTTGATGAACCATTCAGTAAGTTACTACTTGAAGATTTTTTAGGTAGGCTCTTTGGTGGTGAACCTTTATCACTAATCTCACTTCCTTGGTCTGACTCAGTGGAACTCACTGACTTGCTTCTTTTTTTTACGGTTTTCTTTTTAGGACTTGAGTCTGATGACGAATCAGTACTAGATTTTCTGGCTTTAACTTTCTTTATCTTAACTGCGCCTTCAGATTTTGGAGCTTGGGGTGGTAAATTACTATTAGTAATGGTGATTTCCGGAGAAATCACTTCTTTTGTAGCTGTTGGACTTTTTGCTCGCGTTAACTTCAGGTTAACATTTATTATTATTTCTGAACTATCATCACTTTTGTTTTGTTCATATACTGCGGTAACTATCTGCGGATTAGTTTCAGATATAGAATTTGTTTTATCTTTGTTTTGATCTCCATATGTAGAGGAATTTGTATTATCTTTTGGTTGAGGCTCAGTACTACGACTTCGGCTACTTCTTTCGTGATTAGAATCTCGTAAATTTGAATATTGTGTTGAATACCTTCCGGCGTAGCCTGTGTAATTATTAGGTGAGTAAAATGACCAATTAGTCATACTAGTTCTAGCCGTACTGCCAAATCTACTCGAGCGTGTTGGATCATCCAATCTGTCTGATTGAATTTCCTTATCGATCATTTCAGGTTTTCTTTTTCTTCTAGTTATATTTTTTTCTACAGTCTTAGCCATATCTGCCCTTCTAGTACGTACGTAAGCAGAAGATCCAGGCGGTGTTGGTGACGTGTGGCGCGTCACTACTGTTATAGTTTCGGTTTCATCATCACCATTTTCCTGATTTTCTGATATGACCTCGTTTACAACATTTTCTTTTTTAGCTTCTTCTTCTTCTATAGTTACTACTGGTGAAACAGAGCTATCTTTGTCCTTTTTTGGAGTATCGATGTGATTTATAGGTGAAAGTGATGATCTTTTCACTGTTGGTGGACTCCTCAGATAATTTGTAGATAATCGGTTTGCAATAGCGTATCTGTTGATTGTTATTTCCGGTTTGGTGTCAGTGCGTGGTGCATGTATTGTAGTTGGTCGAGTGTAATTAGAAGTACGGGGGTATAATTTATAGTTTGAAAGACTGTTATACCCCGTAGACTTTTCAGTCTTGCTTGGAATGTCTTTTTCGCGTTCGCTGTTTTCTTGAATTTTATCTTTGAAACTTTTAGTTCTTCTATCAGGGCTGTGGTTTCGGGTAGTTCTACTTATATTTCTTTCTGGACTTGTGTGTCTTATGGCTCTACTAAGACTTCTGTCTGGGCTTGTATGGTTCAAATGTCTGGATGTTCTACTTAGACTTCTGTCAGGGCTTGTGTGGCGAGTTGTTCTACTTAAACTTCTATCAGGACTTGTGTGTCGAGCCGTTCTACTAAGACTTCTGTCTGGACTTAGGTGTCTAGAAGGTCTATACTTAGAACTTGAAACTGGACTTGGGTCTCTGCTTTTTGTTATACTTATTGTGGGTGAGGTAAGCTTTGAGTAATCCTTTTTGTTTTCATATTTATCATATTTAGATGTTGGTTTCTCGGTTTTGTTGTAATTGGCATATTTATTTGCAATAGCTGTGATCGGGGATTCATCTTTTGCATTTTTGTCTGTAAGTATGGGTATGCTTGAAGACTTATACGAAGGAGTGGTAGTGTTAATGTATTTGGCAGTTACAGTTGTGGGGCGGTCTGTGGTTGTAGTTGATGCGATACTTCTGTTTGAATCCCGATTTCGACCGTATGATGATGTGTCATACTGAAACATAAAATATTTAGATTTGGCGATTGTCATATTTCGACCAATTTACAAACGTAAGTGAAATGGTTATAACGGTTATAAATCAAACCCTACTAAATCTTTACTCGAGATCAATATTCCTCACTCAACAGTAACACATATAAAGTTGTTCCGTTCACAGATTTATAAATAGCGTAGAGAATGCGTATACGCATCAAGATAACACACCAAGAGGGGATAATCTCGAGCCCTTGCGATTTAGTGTATTTAAAGGAACTGTCTGATTAATTGTGAAATGAAGAAAGGAATTTTAAAATGTATTGCAATAAAACTTGAACTATTTAGAGAAAAGCTATCATTCAAAGGGGGCGACATTAAAAATGTCGCATAACATGATGTGTTTAAAAAGATTTACAACTGAGTCTGTGAGCAATATAAAACAGTTTTAAAGCTCTTTATGACTGACATGAAATTGTAGCTTTCATTCCAAAAATTGAGTATGTTTGAATTTTAAGTCGACGAATAATTATAATGTTTTATTGGCACTTTGGTTTCTAACGTATGTTACTTATTTCTATTATTTGTGATAATTATGCAGAGAGCGGAAAGAAATTAAGCAAAAGCCCTGCGCGGTCATGATTTCATGTCTGTCTCATTTCATGTAATTTTTAAAGATAGAACACTTCCATAAAATTACAACCAAATTACAATCCAGAGACAAAAGTTTGTTATTGGGCTTCGGATGTTTGTGCAATTGTTGTTTGCACAATACGATTTTCCTAAAATGCTAAGTGTTAGGATATTTTTAAAAACGAATTTATATTAAAAATACTTACATAATTCCTAAAAGACATGGTTCAAATTGATATCAGCTCGTTTCCATTAGCGCTGGTGTGTGTGATGCGAAATGCAATTTCGCAGTAATATCTGAAATATTTACATAATAACATTCATTATTTTTATATAAATAAGTGCGGCTTTCGTTTAGTCTTATACATAAGTTATCCATTTATATTTATTTATTTGAGGAGAAACAAATGTATAGTTTGATTATAGCTAAGTATGTTCAATATGGAGACGGGTGTTGTAAAAATTACTTAATTAATAATACTTCGTCTCTTCTTACTTCGGTCATTTAAACTACTTATTAAAATAAAACTTAATCAAAACGGGTGCGCCAAAGTTCACCTAAAATTTCAACTCCGATAATTGGAAATCTGAAAATTTTCTTCCTAACATTTTTCATCCTAACAATCACAATTCCTAATTACTTTGTCCCTAATGTTATAATTCCGAATCATTCAACTGCATAAAGTCAGTAGCAATAAACGTCTTTTACACTTTTATTTGTTTTCCTATATTTTCTCAACATAACCATCGTTCATACTATTATTCAAAGTCATATATTTTTTGTTTAGATTTATTTTTATTTATAATAATCAATATTATATACATTAATTTTTCGTAACTTTGTTTTCACATAACATGTATTTATAACATATAACGCACGAGCCGAGCGAGCAAAACCAGAATCCTGTTCCAATTATTCAGTCAAGTTCCAGAAATGAATCTTATTTTTTAGGTTATGTTAATTTAATTGGTTTAGGTTATGTTAGAACTGTGACCCCAACGCACGAGCCGAGCGAGCGTAGCGAGCGTGCCGCGGCAGCGGCCGGCGAAGTGCCAGAACCAAATTGGTCCTTTAGTTATTGGTTTAGTTACGGTTACGGTAAACTCCTAGGTCATAAGCATAACCGTAAACGAGTTGTACAATAATCATGTAATATATAAAATTCTCGTGTCACAGTTTTCATTGCCATACTCCTCCGAAACGGCTTGACCGATTCTCATGAAATTTTGTGAGCATATTCAGTAGGTCTGAGAATCGGCCAACATCTATTTTTCTTCCCGAAATTCCCACGGGAACGGGAACTACGCGTGTGAAACCGCGGGGCGCAGCTAGTTAAAACTATAAATATCATCTTCTACCCACATATAATTTTTATTACACTTGGTAAATGTTTCTTTCTGAGTATGAGTGAAAATATTATGGTGAGTATGTTTAGGGATAAAAACGTTATGACAAAAAACAGTAGGAGTTTAAATATATTTTCATTAAAGATGTTATTGATTACAATTTTCGGAAACATTAGTGTTATGAGCATCGCCGGTAGCACTACAAATAGTATGAATTAAAACTTTAGGATGAACATTTTTAGGAAGAATGATCATTCGGATTACAAATACACACATCAAAAGTGTCTAGGGATCAACATATATTTTTGCAATAACTTTTCTCCTGATTGATATTAATTAAAATTTTCTTTAAGGATTCATCAAATAAAGTGTTTTCGTTTGTCACAGTAACGATAAACCAAGTCACCTTTGCATTAATAAAGAAATTTGCCATTTTCCTAATAAAGGGATTTTTGACATTTGAACCACTAACATTAAAGTTCGAAAAAAAGACTGAAATAACAGTTTTCTTTAAAATTTTATTGGGTAACTTAAACAATTAATAATCCGTGTTTCTACCGCGAACACTAACAACACAAGAACATCGGTTTGGCATACTCAAAATGAGTTCATCCAAATCACGCTGTGGAATGGCCGCCCATGTTCGTTGCAACAACAAAAAAAGGTCTTCTTGCGACTGGATACCCTCCATATTCGGCAGAGCTCTTCTCTGTAGCATATCCCATGCATGCTCAATCGGGTTCAAGTCTGGCGACTGAGCAGGCCAGGGCAGGACATTGATGTTAGCTGCGGCGAGAGTCTGTCTTACAACTCTTGCGGTGTGCGGTCGTGCATTATCATGCATTAACTGAAATAAGGGACCGATTTGCACTTGTAGAGGAACGATGACGTCTGATACAATCGTCTCAGCATAAATTTGAGCGTTGAGGTTGCCTCTGATCCAAATCAACTCAGTTCTTCCGCCGATCCAAATACCCGCCCATACCATGATGGTTCCACCACTATAAGGAAGGACTTCCTGGCAGGATTTTAATCGCTGTTGGCGTCCAGGGGTTCTCCAGTGTCGTATACGTCTTGTATCCGGTCTCATACCAAAACGAGACTCATCAGAAAAGCACACGAAACGCCATTGTTCTTCTGCCCAATTTCTGTGTTCAAGAGCCCATTGATATCGAATCCTACGATTGTGCATTGCTATAGGTGGTACCCGTAGCGGTCTTCGGGAATGAAGGTTCACTTCATGCAAGCGGTTTCTGACTGTTTGGTCGCTAATTAAGTTCCCTGAAGAGTGATGAAGCCGCACGGCTAACATCATGGCGGTTATTGTTGGAGCTCTTCGAGTTAAGATTTGAATGTATCGGTCTTGTCTCCGTGTGGTGCAGCGATACCGTCCTCCATGGCGCTCAGCCACGGTACCAGTGCTTCGGTAACGTGTCCAAAGTCGACTGATAACACTCTGACTTGTATTCAGAGCTAAAGCCACAGTACGTTGCCGGGAACCAGCTTCTATCATTCCCACGGCTCTGAGCATTTCTTCCCTGCTTAAATGACGTCGCCGCTCCATAATAACGTTGGTTTTAATCAGTAGTAGGGAAACAGTAGCACTAATAATGTCTTCAATGCGTTGTATGTTTTTATAGGGAAAATATTGACAGCTGATTTTCATCTTTTACTCGAATTTGATTCACAGTTCCTGATTCAAATTATGAAATGCACCAAAAAGGATCCATATAAATTTATAAAATCATAAATTTATTACAAAGCCACATCTCAATCTCAAGAAATCCGCATAAAAATGCTTGATCCCTAGACACTTTTGATGTGTGTAGTTAGGAAGAACAATTTCGGGTAAAGAACTTTAGGTGAGCCAATATGGACCCAATCAAAACACATACAGTACAGATAGTCATGACTTGAGATGAGAAACTTGAAAACAGATCAGAAAAGTAAAACCTAATTTTTTCAAAAGAAAATGAATACGATACGAACTGATGCTTTTTTTCAAATAATATCATAAAATTAACAATACTAATAGAATTTTGCTTTAACGATAGTCTTAAAAATAGTTAACATAAACTATGTGGTTAATTATTCTGAATACTCCCCTGATTTAAAAGCTTGTCAGTGAGTTCATCGTGTCAGAGCCGTTTATTTTTATAGCCTTGCAACTGTTGATACATGTCGTTTGTGATATAAAAAGGATTATTTGGAAATATAATTTATGTTCTATTCGAAAGTATACTTGATCAAAAGTGATTATTTCAATATGTATCTTAAGTTCTTTGTAAAATCTACAACACACCTTCCGTCTGAATGATATTAAATCGACGACATATAATACTAACTATGTCATCTATTGTGAATCTGAACTTTCTTTGATATCAAATTAAACTGGACATATGAAAAAAAATACAATCAGACCAGACATTTCCACACAGAAAAGTTCAATGACAAACAGGTAAAAAAGAATTTTAAACATATATTAAGGTACATATCGAGCGACTAATCTTAAAATAAATCCGGATGATAAATGTATTGAACCCAACTGTAGTTCAAGTGTTGTTTTTAAATTTATTTTGTTTCTATTGAAACTATTTTCGATATCATTTCCGGGCCAAACTGACCCAAATTGAATCGAACAAAAATATAAATTCAAAATGAATAAATGCCTTTATATCTAATCGGCGAACATATTTTTTTCCTTCGTCGTAGTTTTTTATATGCCTTTATTAATATGATTAGTTACCTATTGTGATCTTTCAAAGATGAGAATATAATCTTTAGGTATCAGTGTAACTACATTTGCTACAGCACAAGAGACATTAATAAAACAAAAAATAATTCGGAAGCAACTCTCGTCTCATTTCTAGCGAGGAATGTTGGAATAACAAAATTAATCACTTGCGCTTTAAATGTCTCGGCTGTTATCGTGCTCTAAGAAACCTTGATATTCCTGTACCTACGTGATTATTAAACCATTCACAATAATAAGATAATACTGGCTAGCGATCCTAAGAATGCCTTTGGGAGCTAAAGCATAACACTGAAGCTTGTACAATAGCCGTTTGCAGGGTTACCATACATCATTTCGGTTCTTGTAATTACTTGGTACACATTAATGAAGTTATTATTGCAAAATTGATTTTATTTGAATTTGAATCAAGAATTTGTAAAATATATTATTGCCATATAACGACGTAATTTGTTTTAAGTTGTACTCTTATACTTAAAATACGCTTATATCCTATCCTACTATTATCGACCTATTCTTCTAATAATTATTTAAAAAGAAATGTTTCTTGTTTGTCTGTTATGATACGCGCTGCCATACTGTGTACATGTTGTTAGCAATACTATTAGGATTTATGAAAATGGTGATAGATATTTATTTAGGACATTTTTGGAAATTATAAAATCACTCGCGTGATCGCATAGAAATTTAGGATGGCTATGACTTCAAATTCGTCCTGATGTGTATGCTTTTACTCATTCGCGTAGAACTGTTGAAGTAGGAGTAGTTTCTTAGGAAATTGATAACCACTTTAAACAAGCATTTATAACCACGTAATTTTGAGTGCTGTTACATTCCATAGCTTTGCTTAAGCATTCGTACAAAGATAAACACAGCGTGTTTAGGTCCTAAGTCTAGGATGTTTGCGATGTAGTGTGTCTACCGTTATTTACGATACAGGAGTTTATGGACGCGGTTGAGGGTTCAATGCGTTTATTATTAAGTATTTACATTCATTAATTATGAAGCATGTTACTTTATACTGTCAGAAGCCGCGTCGTCACCCACTGATCTATCATCAGAACATTTTTTCGAACCCAAGGCGGTGATAAAGGTCATAAATTTAATATGAAAATTCATTTTATTATTATAGATCTTTCAATTTTGGTATACAATTACCATTATTATTATTAACTCCAAACTGTATAATATTATCAGAGAGAGGAGAGAGAGGTCTTTGTTCTGTAGTGGCACCTAAAAGGTCGATACATTTAGTAAGTCCGTGAATTTTTCCTTTGGTTGGTGGTTCTCTTAAGTTCTTTTTATGGTCATTAACATCAAATATAATTTTTTTAATCAATAAAAATGTAAATTAATTTCTTTACTACACTTGTGACTAGTTTAAAAGCCTGTATTAAACTTAAAGTGGTTGAAAACCCTGTAGTACACATAGCGCTTACGGTCTATAATTACGTAATATTTCAAACACGATGAGAGAATAGTTCCTATTTGTGTCACAGAAGCTTTATGGTGACTAGTGGTCTAGATAGATGCGTTACCCGTTTGTAATAGATTACCTACTGTTTCATACTAAATCTGTTCACCTACGTACTTTATAGGCGGAAATCTTCACTAAACGCATAAGATCATGCGTTTTCTAAACATTTATAGAGTCGTCAAAGAGTACGATTAGAGCAAGTGTAGAAAAGGAAAACTCTTATGTTTTTATTTTTACATAGTATGAAACAAAGTCGTTATCAGTCGTCTGTATGTCTAGATTAGTGATGTAACGGATATTCGCATTCGCATTCGCGAATATCCGCATATTTTTCAATATTCGCATTCGCATTCGTATTCGCAAAAATTATAGCGAATATTTAGCGAATGTTTTTAATAATCTAAAAGGAAATTATTATATGCATTCATATGAAATAATAATACAATAGATAACACTTAGATATTTTTATTAAATCATACTTCTACATTCTAAATTAATGTCACATTTATGAAAAAGAACTTCAGAGATCTGATCAAATCTAACATTAATCAGCCTTGTTACAACTATGTAAGGTTTGCATTCATTTAGTAGTATATTATTACTCTACTACCATTGTTAACTAAAGTTTACAATTTCTATTTACTAAAAAAACTAAACAATTACTTGAAACAAAATTATAAAACTTTAAAAATCTAATGTATTTATATAAACATGGCCGACACGAAACGTCAAACCGGTCAAACATGTTATGCGCGCTTTTTTTGAAATTTTAAAATATTCGGATTCGCATTCGCATTCGCGAATGTTGAAGATAAATATTCGCAATCGCATTTGCATTCGCGAATGCGAAAAATCCAACATTCGTTACATCACTAGTCTAGATATACTCGTTGGTATAGTTTAAACTAAGTACTTAATGGCGTTTTAATCACAATAGTCACATAATTATAATTGTCACATAGAGTAACCTAGTGAAATATAAAGCTATTTTGTATTCATAGTCCTAATATAGTTTGTCCAGATTGATTTATCAGTGTAATTAATTGAGACTTATAAAAAGATTGATTTATAAACGTAAGCAGAGTGGAGAAAGAATAACTGAAAAAAATATTTGTAATTTATATACTTTTGCACTAATAACTTTTGAAAGACATTATTTGTCAAGATTATTGTAAATAAACAAAAGGGGAGACGGTTCATTGACCTGTTAACCAACATTTTTTATGAAAAGTATAATATAACAGGAACCGAACTGTTTTTGTGACTAATTTGTCTAGATATGTACTAAAAACATTTTTTTGTGTTTAAAGAATTCTATAAGAATAATACATATGAGTATCTAAAATCTTAAATAAGTAGTATTTTTTTATATTTTACCAAATAATATTGAATATATTATATAATATGGTAATGTAAGTTTTGGCTGATTAAAATATGGTTTCCAATAAAAAGGCGCTCTCGATCTGCATGCGGTGATTGTAATCAGTACGAACTATTCCTATAAACAAACAATAAACTAGTGTTGTAGGAACTGCAGATTGTTGTTATTTCTGTCGAGTGTTCATTACTAAAATAAATGGCCTACTAAGCTGGTGTCAAAGACTTGAGGAGTCGGTGGCGTTGCCTCGTATGAAATGGGGTCAAACCTTCTTCCCGAAGGTGCACCAAGCCAAAAGTCAGGTGCCAAATGAAGTGCTTCGGGAATATGTGGGATGATACGGTATTTTAAACTCAATTGGGAAAAACACTACATTTACTAAGAAATCAGTAAGCGCCGGCTAATATTAACAAATAATATTACAGATTTATAGCTCATTGCAACACATGTACTCGCACTATAATACATATAACTACAAAAATAACGGCGACTGCAAACGTAATTAGAAAATAAACCGGATTCTGGTTAATATTATGTATATTTTTAAATATTCATTAAATCATCGGATGTAGTATTAAAGTGGAAGTATTTTCAACGTGGTTGCATATTATTATAAATATAATATGTAAATGCAAAAAGTTTATGACGGGCGTTCTGGCAACACTTTCTATTTTAATTTCAATAATAAAACTACTCAGACACTCAGAAGTATAAGTAATTATTTCTGTCAATTTTATAGCCGTCCTATCTGGTAATTTATTTTCTTCTGTTTAGCTTTTAAAACTAGTGTCTTAAGCTTACAAAAGTTTATTGCAAAACATTACTCTAATAGACGTCATCTTTATGTATGTATTTACATAAAGATGACGCATAAAAATGCATGTATTCTAATGAAATCATGTAAAACTATTGATTACTGAATAAAAACCTGTTTCGTCTTTGAAACCTTTCCCATATCTATATAAGGTCAACTTATCTGGACATGGGAACGGTTTCAAAGACGTTTTTAGTACTTAAATATCAGATATCGCGCCATTCAGTTTTCTGCTTAAAATAAATAAAAATCTAAGTATCTATTCTAATGCAACATGATGATAATATCAGACCGGCATCGGCATCGTCGTCGTCTGCTAGAGATTTTATAATTGTAGACATAGATTAGTGTTCAGTTGCTACGTGACACAAGTGACTCACATCACACTCGATTCCTTGGCCGCTGTCCACGTGGCATGTGACGTCACAATTTGTTTACGTCGTCTGCGCACACCGCTCAAAAATAATTAAAAACTACAGACCAGTTAGTGAGTTATGACAACCATAACATAACACATTGTACGTGTATGTACTTAATATCTTGATAATATTGATAAAGTTGGAAGTATCACTTCATTTAACCAAATAACATAAACATAAAATAAAAAGTCTTAAAATCTTCTTCGTATTTATTAAAATGTGTGAATAATAAGCTCATTCAAATTTCATGAATAGCAAAAAGTAATAATTCCATCAATAATATTATTTTTTACAGACTGTAATAGTTGTAACTCAGTAAAACATGGAAAAAAGCCAGCATAAATCACGGTAAAATCCGAATGAATCTAAATATAAATATTGTTGTAAGTGTTGTTGAAATGTTAGTGATTTCAGTTCAAGTGGTCCGACTAGACCTGTTGCCCGAATGGCCTACTTAATTACCAATGTAAATATAAACATTATCATAAATATACACATTACAACTAGAACAACTAAACTCGGTTTAAAAATCCCATTACAGGGGAAAGAGCCAATAATTGATGGTTCAGTCTGAATCTACCAATTCTACTTATTTTACGATAATTCCGGTATATAGATATTAATTGTTAAAATTCATATTATTGTTGAATCAATACCAATCATGATTTCACAGGTGCTTATAAATTATCAGACATTAAGGTTCTAACCTTATTAGGTTACTAGCGGCCCGCCCCTGCTTCGCACGGGTACATACACACACACACATACACCCTTTCTTTTGCATCGGGTTTCAAAAAAATAGTAAAATTATAAAGGAAGTTTGTTTTTTATTGAAGTTTTTTTTTTTATGAATTTTTTCATATATTATAGTATACTTCATATATAGTTGAGTTGAGACTTTCTAAACATAGTTAAAACAAAGTTATAAAAAGGTATTAAAGCCGTCTTGAATATAAAGATTTATTTTGATAAGGATTAATACAAATGAAGAGCCTTTTCAAGAGGCGGTATATATAAATTAATATTTTAGAATAAAAAACTGCTTACTGTGACAACTATAATATTTAGACATATGCTGTCGCGACACTTTTTGTAGATAATGATGAGTTCTGCAAAGTCGTAGTAAATGATTTTGTTCTATCATCAATAGTTTTCGCAGCGCACGCGACGTAAGGAATTTTTCAGGTCTTTTTTTTACACCTTATGTTACATTATTGGAGTTTTAGTAAGGATCCCTAATTTTTTTAAAAATATAATATAGCCTATGTTACTCGGGGATAATGTAGCTTTCCAAAGGTGAAACAATTTTTGAAATCGGTCCAGTAGTTTCGGAGCCTATTCATTACAAACATACAAACAAACAAAAAAACAAATCTTTCCTCTTTATAATATTAGTATAGATTAGGACATTGCAAGTTACTTAGGTTAGGGTACAGGGTTTACGTTTAAAATAAATCTAGAAAAAATATAATTGTTTAAATGTTTCTATTAAAAATCAATTTTAGCAATAAGATAAGCCGAGTATATACAATTTATAACGCTTTTATTGAGTAGAGCTTATTCGTGATATACTCGTATTTATGTAGCTATAGTTCGTATCTTACTAGAACAGTATGATGAATAAATATAGTTTCTATCCATCATAAAACCCGCAGCGACCAAACGCCCGTAAATACTGATGTTCTATACATTTGTTGCATGTGCTGTAAAAGTGTAGAAACTATTATTGAAGCTGTAGCGTAGCGATCTTGTCTATACGAGTACATTAAAGATTTGATGTATTCGTCTCTGCTCTTATAATTTTGTTAAAGGAACATTAATTTCTGAGTCGTGAGGAAAATCATTCCAATAACTTGACTAAAAATAACATAAATAATTATACTAATATTATATACTTATTATGAATGTTACTAATTTAAGTTACACAAGTTTTTTACTCTATAAGTGAAAAACGGCTGAATAACATGTTACTAATATTAAAAACACCCAAATAGTAGAGCTTGTATATGTTTCTTTACTGATTAAATATGTATTTTCAGGTTGTGGATTTATACAAGTTACTTTTACAGTAAATTATCTCGCCTAGTGGCGAATTGACACTTTTACAAATCGATAGGAGCTATGTCGCCACAACATACTGGCGAGTTGTCAATTACTCCAAATATGTATTGGTGCATTCGCATGAACCACCAAATATAATAAATACCGATACTTAAATACCGATACGAAAAGAGTAAAAGCCTCGTATTTTTGTTCGAATAGTCAGCAAACAGAAAATTGTGGAAACTTTGTGATACCATAACGTCCCTTAATTGAAAAAATCGGACTTTATTGGTTTTAAAGATTTATTTCGATGCCTATATTGGGTCTTCTTTAAGTTATTATATTCCGGTATTTTTTGCAACAAATCTAAGTCAGCATCTTTCATGTCTGAATATATAGTGGGTATTGGTGTGATTTCATTTTGTGCTCTGTTTATACAAATATTAATTTCTTGTTTAATTAAATTTTCTATTTCGTCACGCTTACATTTATGTAAATCTTCCTCTAAAACCATTGAATTTTAAGACGTAACTAATTTGTTTAAGAATCTTTCTGTGTTAACCCATTATGAAGGAGACTATCGATATGTAAAAGTGTCAATTCGCCACTAGGCAAATTATTTTACTGGCGGGATGTCACCTAAGCCCTCATGGCCCAGTGCCACCCGTGGATCACTTCATCAGCAACGTCTGGCACGGTCATGCCTGTGATGGGTCTTTACTAAAAATGACTTTTAATTTCATGAGCGTTTCCGTGCTTTGGAGGGCAGGTAAAGCCGTCGGTCTCGGTTGTCGTACTAACATCATCGACAATCGTTACGGGTAGTTAGAACCCTCAAAAGTCTGATATTTAGTTTAACCAAAAAAAATCGTATAGCCCTCTGGGTTGTGAAGGTCTTATGGCAGTCGCTTCACGTAAAATACTGAAATCTGGTTAAACTGAAAACAGACCCCAAATAGTATGGGTTTATCCCCTATCTATTTGGGGTTGGGAAAAAGAGAGAGAGATTAAAACTCAAACATTGTGTTTATGTATACGAGTACACATAACAATAGATACTCATTTGAAAGATAACACAACACATAGTCACGTGGTAAGATCTTATTATAGAATAACTTTTCAAAAGTTTAAGGTACTAAATATGTAATTACGTACATTAGCAATGAGGGAAGATACGTACTCTGCTGGCTCGTGTGACTACTGTGTATGCTGTATACAGAATGTCTCATAGAATCACATGTAAAATAGAGCCGTTTGTACACGCAACCCACGAACGTCGAGGCATGGTCGAGTAAAAATAGCTAGAGCAACATTTAGATGCAATGGGATATCCTGACAAATTATTTATACACATCACACTTTGTACCTATATCCGTTTAGGAGGGTCCCTCCTCCGATGATAATATTAGAAAGAATAATATCTATATAATTGTCTTTTTGTTTTAATGATTCCGTTCACAATGCCAATGAAGATAAACTTTCTGGCAAAATAATGCGGAAATTGTGTGTTTGTTTTATCTTTACTTTTCTTGTAAAATTCTTTGTTTTAAACTCGTGTTTAACATAGTAACGAATACACGCATTGTTGGTCGCTACATTCGTATTATTGTTACTTTTATTTTCGCTATGTAATAAATTCAGAGCTGGTGGTCATTTACCGGTCATGAACTGTTAGTCGACTATATTGGTTTATTGGTTGTTCGCTGTGCGGTTTGTCTAGGTAATTTTCGTAGTAGCAGTTTCACGATAAAAAGTATACAGAATGTAAAGTTCTTTCCTGAGGCTTCATCATGTAGATAAGCTTAAGTTCTATGGTCGAACGGGTAGTAAGACTTGAAAGCATAATAAACAAAATCGCTTGCTGATTTACAATACAAAACAGTAAAGATTTATTAATTTTATGCAGTATTTTTATTTAAAACTGAGAATCAAAACATCGTATAAAGCAATGAACTGCTTAAAAATATGTTTAATAAAATAAATTAGAAACTCCCAACTTCGTTCGTCATGAGTCCAGGGATGAATGCATGCAAACATGTACATACGAATATTCCCTTGCAGTTCGAATACTGCCTTATATGGATTGCAATTTTTAGTAAGCAAGGCACCATTGATAACCAATATCGGCTCACGGTGGTATGCAGTTTTATGCATTTTCACTGCGTTAAAAAAAAAAAGGCACCATTGATAAAACATTTTCGTAAGAAATAAATTTGATTGGATATGGTTCCTTCGGTCTATAACAAAGACTGTTTGCTGGACAGCAATTTAAAATATTCCCTGGATAAAAAGTATTATATGATCACAGTTGTATTTTTCTGGTTCTTTATCTTGAACTCCATATAAGTAAATTTTATTGTAATACTTCGTGAAGTTAAATGTTATTAAGTACATAACACATTAATGTATCTATATTTGTACAAAATCGCATTCAGCAGTTAAGAGTAACCAACCAACGCGTATGTAGAGTTATTGCGTGTGAATGCCATTTCACTATTTCGAGATGTAAACAAAATAAATTGTACCTTGTCTTCGAATGTTTCAGTTCTAAATACAAAACTCAAATGCAGTTCCGTACATCTCGGCTCGGTTTGTTTTCACAACTCTGTGAAACCCTTTTGAGAGTTATAAGTGGCTCATGCGTTTAATCAACTACTCAGTACACACATATCTTCTGTTATTAAAATTTTTGGTTGTTTTTAAGTAACTTTTAATTCGGTTAAGTGGGAGAATAGAAGATAATTAAAAAATGCGTAAATGAAACTTGGGAATGAACGCTTCAAATGTGTGTGTGTGTGTATTTTCTTATTTTCCCTAGATATAGCTAAGATTGCAATTTTTAATAAAATAAAAACCTCATTGTAAGTACTATTTTTGTGTCTGATAATAATAAACAAATATTAACGCAAAAGTACATGAAATTTTAATTATTTAATTTGATTTACGAAATACTCACACAACGACAAAAATAAGGAAAAATAATTTTCCTAGAACTACATCGTTTTATCACCACCATAATCTCACAACTTTAATTGAGCTGTTTCGGCAATTTGATGACTACGAGTATTATAGAAAAAGAGAAAACAATAGTAAATTTACAATTTAAACCATACTTCTAAAATCATCAAACATCTAGTATTTTTGTACATAGTTACGATGATTACAAATTTCACAATACACCTAATTACCTACCTAGTTGATTTAAAAAGTGATTGTAAACAACAAACCGTGATTCCTTATTGCACAGTGTTACATTAGTAAGGCCTTCTATAGATTCGACAGTCTGATAATATTATATTATAATTAAAAATTATTACACCCTCAATACATACTTAAGTACTCATTATTAAGTAACGGTTTAATTTAATACATTTTTTTTTTGCGTATAATAACAATTTTGTATACAAATAATGTATAGTTTTTGACTCTACACATTTACTAGTGTATTGTTTACTTTGCAGCTACATTTCATTCCAAGTAATGAAATAAAAAAATCCAAAATTGTTTAGAAAGTACATACAATGCAAGCAAAAATCTGCAGTAGTTTTTCTATGTATTCTAGGGTGCTAAAGAAGTTTATATGTAATTTCGGTGGTTTTTACATTTATTTAATAATCTATACACTTAAAAATAATTTGATCAAAATAACTTGGGTAATATAATTTTATTTACTCGAGAAAATATTTTCAATTACTGTCATTTTGGTTGTCGAATGAACTCTGGATTGGCATCAACAAAACCATATCCATATAAACAACCATTTTGTTTCGAAATAACTAAACTTATTTATATTCGCCTGTTTCATTCAAAAACTTGCACGAATGCTTACAAAATACGGTTTTGTTAATTAGTCGCCGCGATCGAAATACATGCTTAGAATATGTTTACAAAAATTACTTGAATATTAATATTAGTGCTTAATGAAAGGAGCGGTACATCTAATTTTTTCTTAGATAAATGTATGATAGTTAAAAGAGAATACATGTGATCGACTGACCTGAATCCGTGTTGTGTGCGCGTACACAGTGAGGCGGGCGGCTGGCGACTGGGCGGGCGGCGTCTGGGCACCGCGCTCCAGGCCGCCGATAGGTTTTTAGATAAAACGGAACGGAATCGGAACGATACCGGTGTGTTTTACTACACACGTCACTTGCCTACATAATAATATGGATTTGTTTACGTACAATATTTTTTATTATATCAATTTTATACCATCATTTCAATAAGTCTTCACTAAGTGTGAATACTTAAAGAAATAAAGTGGAATAATAACTAAATATGAAAGAAAGTAAAATAAAAACATGCATTGTTTACTAAAATGCATGTGTTTTATAGTAACTTCGCCTTAGAAATGTGAAAGACTAGTCCTTTTTAGGTTCTTAAATCCTACATAGTTTTGTTACCTTATATTTGTTGGGTTTTTGAATATTCAACTAAAAAAATTTGTCGTTTATAAATAAAGTCCAAAATTAGTAAAGAAGTTTACATATTAACATTTTTACATACTTTTCTCAAGTTTAATAAATCGTTAGTGTGGTTCTTGAGCGCGGATTACGGAATTCGCCAAGTCCGCATTATTTGGATAATGTGCCTAACGTTAACGCCTACAAGTATTATATGAGCGAGGAGCACTCAAGTATCATTGCTTTTATTAATTTGTATCAAACATAGCGCCTCGACCGGTGGTCTACCGACTGGAGTAAGTATAGTACCTACATGCCTGAGACTCCAGGTTCAATATCTGTGTCGGGCAATGCATGTTTTCTGCATAACTACTAATACAAGTATAGTGATCTCACCTTATGCATATTGATTATCAGATTTAGTGAGAATTTTTGTGTCAAAATCCAAAGTTTAAAATGAGTCCATCCGATTTTGGTTAACCGAAACAGACCGACAAATACCTTAAAATGGGGTTATTAGTATTACTACTTACAATGTCTAGGAAAAGCTGTTATTTTAATAATACAAACAGATATTTCATTCGATTAAATTATTCGTATAGGTTGAACAAACAAAATAAATGATTTTGTTTGCGAAACACGAAACGTTTACCTCTCAAATGGCCTCAAGAAATAAATATTATTGAAATGTTACGTGCCCCAAATTACCTTCCACCTGAAAACTCTACCTAGAGTGATGTATGTGGATTACACCTAAGTGTGCACACCAAATAAGGTTCTTAAAATTTCAATTAGATTCCATAAATTATTTACGTCTTAATAAATCATAATATTTTGTTCGTTAATTTAGTAATTATTTAGAAAAATACATATTTTATACGAGGCATGCCTTTTAAGTTTTGTCGTTTGAAGAAAAAAACACAACTAGAACCTTATAGTACTTTTTATTGTTTATCAAAGTATTCACCACGTAGCTTAATACACTTTTCCATTCGCTCAAACCAGTTATTATAACATTTATTCCACTCTAAAGTGGGGGTGTTCAAAATGGCTGACTTGAAAGCGTCGACTGCATCTTCACCGGACTGGAACCTTTGACGACGAAGACTTTTCTTAATTTTAGGAAATGTAAAGAAATCGTTAGGGCTTAGGTCAGGACTGTATGGCGGATGGTCAAGAATTTCTTTTTCCAGCTTCAAATACTCAATCGTTTGACGGGCGGTGTGTTAGCTTGCGTTGTCGTGGTGCAGGATGATGGGTGGCTTTGAGTTAGATTTTCGAAGTTCGGCGATGATTTGTGGTAAACAAACTGTGGTATACCACTCTGCGTTAACCGTTCTATGATCTTCAAGTGCGATAGTCGCAACATGGCCGGCTTTTCCAACGAACGTGGCCACCATCTTCTTTGATGTGCTTCGAGAACGAAAAACTTTAGTCGGCTTTGGCTCGTCTTGAAAGACCCAGATTGTCGATTGTTGTTTGGAATCAGGATCGTAGGCATTGATCCAAGATTCGTCACCACTGATGATGTCATAAACGTGATTTGACTCTCCTCGGTTGAACCTTTGCAGAGTTTTCTTACACCATCTGACGCGGGCCACCTTGTGCTCGTTGGAAAGCAGATGCGGTATCCAACGGCAAACTAACTTTCTCACACCAAGCGCTTCAATCAAGATCTTCTGAATGTTTGTCCCTGAGATGCCTAATAGAGCCTCTATCTCCCGATATGTCACATGACGATCTTCGAGAATTAGTTGTCTCACAGCGATGACGTTATCTTCAGTGAAGGCGGATTTTGGGCGTCCTTCGCGAGATTTGTCACTAACACTAGTATGTCCACGCTGGAATTCTAAATACTAGCGTTCGACAGTCCGCAGACATGGGGCTTCATCACTGAATACAGATGTTTGCTCTTCAAAGACTGAAGCCGTGTCCGGCCTCTTCTAAAGTTATAGAAAATTATTGCACGAACATTTTCCTTAGAAAGATTCATTTTCGTACGTATCTTGACAGATTCCAATGGACGCTGTGACTAAACAACAGCATGAATCCTAATACTTTCAACTGTTTTAAGATTCAAAATTTAAACACATTCGAATATAGAACAGTTCCAAATTCAAAATTGCCGGGAAATATGGAAACGACAGAACTTAAAAGGCATGCCTAGTATTGTATTCAATTTTGTTGATGTTTAGCGTCGTAATTAATTATGGCTTATTGTCCGTTCTTACGCGTTCCCCAAGAGTGTACGCGTAGCTGCAAGTACGGACCAGACGTTCCGGACACGCGTTAACTGACTACGCGAACCAGCGTACGCGCAATCCGTACGCACCTTCACACCGAACGAGAGCACTCATACATTGATGATTATGAGTCCATAAAGCCGCGAACCCACCGCCACGCACGCTACGCCCACGGTCCACGGTCACGCAGCTCAGCTACGTGGAGCTATAGCCGAGTCAGACACGAATTTATCAATGAAGTCATTTTCGTGGGTAGAGTGTGCGTGTACTTCGGTGGGTTTTACCCATAAGTAGAGCAGGGGAGCCAGGTCTTCAGTTGTCCCTCGGTTAGAAAGAGAGAGACGATCGCGGTTATTCTTTTAACGACTCAAATGTTTGTACAATAGTAGGGTACCGCGATCTTCTCTCTCTTTCTAACTATCGGACGTTTTCGCTTACAGGCAGCCGTATGCCTTCCCTACTCTAATGGTTTTACCTCATACATTTTCATAGAAATCGAAGCTGAGTACACGTGTATAGCGTGTGCATGTACTTCGGTGGGTTTGAGCCTTAAAGCTTATTAAGCTTACTCAAGAGATCTTGCAGTAGGTGATATTTTGGGTTTCTATCAACTGCTATTTGGCTATTAGAATAGCAAAATATATTACCTAATTATTGTAACTGGTTTTGGAGATTATCGGGATAATCATGACATCGCCAACGCATGCATATAATGCCTCTAAGTACTTATTTTAGTGTAGTGCAGGATAAATAAAAAACAAAAATTCTTTTTTAAGTTTTATTACTTTTTTTTCTTTAACATAAATAGCATTTATTTTTAAATAATTAAAAGTTACAGTTACAAACGTACAATTATGTATTGCACCATTAATAAATAATAATATAAAATAATTCTTTAATTTATACTACTGCACTATGTGGTAACGTTTTAGCGCCGGTTGACCTTAAGTAGAAAAATATTGAAAAAAAAGCTTAGAGATTGATTTTGGTTCCTTTATTTGGTTGAATTAGCGTTACATTTATTAAAAATGTGTGTTGGGACGGAGGGTCGGCGTTTGGGCAAACAGTGTTGAGACACGGCGTATTTAGGGCGAGCCGCGGCGCCGAGCTCCCGTCCCGACTCATCGTCAGCGACAGGTGGCGTTGGTACGCGATCTTTAGTATCGACCAGCGCCATCTATCGCAATACACTTAACGAACGACTAGGCTTATACCCGACCGGAATTGCGCCCCGATATCGACTGGTGGAGAGAAATGCTGGTGTGTTGGGGCGAGAGGGGAGGGCTTCACTCTGTGCTGAGGGCACGGGACTCCTGCACCAGGTACACCTGGGAGCCGGGCACGGTGGATGTGGTTACGAAGGTGCGGTGCTTGGCACGGATCAGGGAGAGGTTGCTCTCGGCGACGTCGGCGCGGTCCTCGGCGGCTTCCAACTCGCGTTGGAATCGTCGCACTCGGGTGACGCTCTGCTGGGAGACGCCCTCCTGCATTTACACAAAAATAATTACGTTAATAGAATTAAACCATTTACTATATGGTAAATTATATAGAACTTTGCATTTATAATTTGTGAAAATGGGCTTCTCTTCTCTTCAGTGATAATGTACTTCCTTAAAACTTGGCATTAATAATATAGCCCGGGAAATATGAAATAGAATTCTGAAATTTTTAAATACTAGCCTGTTCCGACAACTGCCTCTTGTAGATGTTGACCTTCTGGACAGTCTTCTCTAAAGAGTCCTGGAGAAGAACAATGTTCTTTTGGTCCTCCTCGCACTGGATCATGACCTCCTTGAGCTGACGCTCCTTTTTACGGAGGATCTTGATGGTTTCAGCGTGTCTCCTCTTCTCCTCGTCCATTTCCAGTTCCATGTCCTTGATGCGGGCCTCAAGTTTGCTGATGATGCGCTTTCCACCGACGATAGCGTTAGCTTCGACTTCTTCAAGACGAACAGAGATGTTCTAAAACAAATGTATTTGTTTAGTATTTAAGGAATAAAATGACTTATTTATATGAAGTATAGATTGAAATGATTTATTTATTTTACCTTAACTTCGATTTCGAGGGACTTCTTGATGGCTTCAATCTTAACAATCCTCTCCTGTTCTTCGTGCAAGTGCTCCACAGTGTGTTTCAGCTCAGTCTATAATATAATCAAAAGTTAAAGAAGTTAGATGACAAGCTTATATGTTTCAAATTGTAAAGCCATTTCCTCAATGTCGTCAATGAAATTCATTAAAATATTAACGTTACGTTGCCAACGACGCCGAATCATTTTGCACATTCATTTCATGACTCATATGTATATGTTTTGCGATCCATTTATAGATTATTTATTTTTAACTGCATTCACAATCTTTCAATGTAATCGCATAAGTTTCAATTTAATTTTGTTACCTGCACACGCTGGTATCTCTCATCAGCCACACGCAGTTCCTTGGTGATCTCATCGTAGTCAGCAGCGATAGCAGACAATTCCTGTTCGATCTTGGCCTTGTTGCTGGACAGGTTCACGTTGATAACAGTCAGCTCATTGATGCGGGTCTGAGCCTCCTCGTACGATTGCTCGATGGTGCGCTTAGCGCGAAGGGCCTGAATGTCGAATAAAATAAATTAGTAAAACTGTAACAAGCATAATAGTATGTAACAAGAAAACATATAAAATCTTTTACCGATTCGTAGTTGCCACGGATCTCCTCAACCTCGCCGGTGAGAGACTGTATCCTGCGCTGAGCAACGCCGTACTGGTCGAGCGTTACCTGGAGCTGCCTCTGGACTTCGTCGTAGTGAGTTTGGATCTCAGTGAGCTGTAATAAGCCAAAAAATATTATTGGTGAACTCTTGTAGCAAAATGACTTTAATTTACTGTAAATGTTCAGTGAGAGTGCTAATATTTTTACCTGTAGGGACTGCTTCTTGATGGTCTTTTGCAGGTCAATGTTGGTCTTGTTAGCAACATCAAGGGACAGTTCCAGTTCAGTAATCTGGATCTGCAGCTTCTTCTTGATGCGGGTCACCTCAGTTTTGAGCTTAGTCTCAGCCTCTACTACGCGAGCGTTCAACTGCTCGATTTCGATGCTGGTCTGCTTGCTGTTTAGGGAAAAGGAAATATAAACAAATATACAATTGTTATATACGATATCAATATTAATTTTAAAGATATTGCTTTCGACTCGTAATTGAAATTACCTTCTATCTATAGACAGTGAAGTACTTAAATGTTCGAATTGATTGATTGTTTTTTTGAGTTCATTTATTTTTTCTATGTAAGACGTATCAATCATGGGAATTTCTTGTGTGATCACAACACATTTTGTAATAGGTGGAGACATGTGACGAATAGTCCTAACAGTTTCAGTTATAGATTCCGATAAATTATTTTGAGATGTGTATGTCGATTTGGTTTCAGACGATATCTTAGACATAATGTTTTCGGTTACTTTAGCAAGATTACGGTCAATTGCTTGCTTTTTAGCTGTTAAATCCATTCCACGAACTCTACTTTGATCCACGTTTTTCCTGCTCTCTTCCAATAAAACTTGTGCAATAGCTTTAGCTGACTTTCCTCTATACATCATGGCTTTACCTTTTAATTCGGCACCTACATTCAACTCCTTCTGAACAAGTTCCAATTCTTTATCAATTTCTTCCATACGGCGTTTCTGTCTTTCAGCCTTAATTTTTTCCCTGTCCACTCTCTTTTTCTTTGCTTTCACTGTAACACTTTCAACTCCAACATGCTTAACGACATTAGCTGCTGATGCTGAAGCAACAACAGAAAATGGAGTACGTTTGCCCACTTTGTAAGTATTGAGATCACGTTTCGCATGTTCAGCAATTTCCTTAGAAATTCTAGAAACGTCTTCTTCTGCATATGCCTGCACAGGTCTATCAAATCTGTATTTTTCCAGGCCTCTCTCATTGTTCCATGGCAGATGAGGTGGCTTAGCTGATACGCCTTGTTCTTTTGCAGAAATGTAGTCAATCATTGGCTGATAGAAGTTAATACCGTAGCCATAATTGTCCTCATAAACTGCAGTAGGCGGTCTATTCCATTTATTGTAATTTGGCACTTTTACTGGCGGCATGGCTTCACATTAACACTATTTTTCGTTAATATCACTCAGTTCGACTAGTGCTATCGAGACCCGAGGTCGTGCAATTGGGGATGTGAGAAAACGAGCAGCTACTTTTGTACATTTTCAGTGCACTTGTGTGCCAACGTTCACGCGATCTTCGGTTATACACACCAATGAAATGATCAGTTAAATATAGAGGGAATTCGTGCCAATAGAATTCGTATTACATTAAAATTTCAATGTTGGTCGGTAGCCGATAGTTAGTGAATTTGTCGGAAGTGAGTAATCAATTGTACAATTTATATGTTATTGAAATAGCCGTAAACAGTATTGAACTTTGAACTATAGTGTATGTAGTGTTATGAAAATAAATATGGAGTTGTGTAAAGTGTCGATTTTACAAAATCAACTGTCAATCTTATTATTGGCTTAAATCCATGACATAATCAGGTCACGGTTGCAATTGGTGCTACCTGTCGCAAGTTTATATGACACTATTCACTCATCGCCGGGAAGGGAGTGGGGATTAAGAGTTGACTGACGAGTTTGGATGCTAGTTCCGAGTTGGCTGTTGTAAGATTATGTTCATGTTGTTCATTTAGTAAGTTTTTGTTGTCTCTGATGATAAGATTATTGGTAAGTCTTCTTTTATTTTTTTTTCCATCTTGTATCGTTTCACAATGGGGATGCTATAAATAAATACTAATTTATTTACTGACCGGATGGCTTCGATTTCCTCCTCCTTCTCTTGGAGACGACGCTCGGCCTCGTGGCGGAACTGTCCCAGTTCAGCGGCCAGCCTCTGTGCACGCTGTTCCTCAGCTTTGCGACCCTAAAATACAAATAAATTATATTGTTTAACACTTTAATAATTTCATATTACAGGTACGAGATGTACAAAGTAGAAATCAGGAAACAAAAACAACTAAAATTAATTTCATCTATCCAATACTAATAAATTAAATTATTATTGCGAATGTAACAATTAATATAAGCTTTTTGCGAATTACAAAATAATGGATTGTCCTCAATTTTAAACATAGCAGTTCTATTTTCAGTTTGATGTTGTTCTGGCTGGCAACATATTGCATGTTAATAAAGGTATTTGAAGACTTGCCAAATTTAACAATCAATTAAACAAATCTAACATATTAATCGATTATTGCCGCTGACAATTGGATAATCTATTAGCTTTCAGATGCCGTATTGTTATAGTTTATTAGTCTGCCGGTAAGACTTAATTACTGTCCGAATAAAACTATATTTTGGTACAACTCTCAAAATATAGTTACTAAAATTCTTACAGTAACTTAGACTAAGTTACCTTCCTTCTCTTTTAGCTTCACTTTACAGAATTCAGTTATATCGTGCTGTTTAGGATAGGGACACTTAAGTTTCGATATGAAAGTACATATCATAATGTCCTATCATATAGGAATACAATCTATTTTTTTGTCTTGCCTTGTCATTCGTTCTTTAGTTATAAATCTATACTCGTAAAATAACTTCCGAATTTATAATGTCTTTCAGGATAGTATGATAGAATGATGTTGTTTTATTGAAACTTACGGCTTCGGCCTCCTTGTAAGCAGCAGTGAGTTCCTCTCGCTCGTTCTCAAGACGGCGCAGCTCGATTTCGAGCTCGTGAAGACGGCGGTTCAACTCGGTGAGGTTAGCGCGGGCATCATGCAAGTCGTCTGATAAAAAATAGTAAGTAAATATTTTAAAATGAAATGAAAACATAATATTGAATAACAATGTGGTTATTGATAAAATGTAACTTACCACCAAGTTTCTTGTTCTCGCGGCCAAGAGCGTCCTTCTGTTCGCGGGTCTTGTCGAGCTCGTGGGAGATGCGTTGGATCTCGGTGATCTTGATGCGAAGGTCACGCTGAGTCTGTTCGTAGATCTGGACGGTTTCCTCGAGACGTGATTTGATCTCAATGTTCACGCGCTCAAGCTGGTCAGTCCTCTTCTGCAGCTCCCGAGCGGTGCCGTTGGCCTTCTCCAGGTCGATGATGAGCACCTCAACCTGACAAGTTATAAGTTGATTGTAATTAACACATTTCTACGTTGGTTTCATGTTAATTTCCAAAACTTACAAAAGCGATTACGAAGCGACGAAAAGAGGCTACTGAGAAAATAAAATATTAAATACCTCGCTTTGTAGACGAGACTTCTGTTTCTCAATGTTGCTGATCTTGGCAATGAGAGTCTCGATCTGTTCTTCCTGTTCCTGGATGCGGATGGAGTACTTGCGACGGATTTCTTCAATCTCTTCGGCCCTGGCGGCAGCCTCAGACTCGAACTTGGAGCGCCATTGGGACACTTCACCGTTGGCCTTAACAAGCTGGCGTTCCAGGTCCAAACGAGCTTCAGATTCCTCCTCAAGCTGGACGCGGACAGACTCCAAGTCGATTTCAACCTGGTGATACAATGTTTATATAAATCAGTCTTCAAATACCAATGTTTAAATAATATTTATATTTCGTTGTTCTATGGCGTACCGTGATAACGGTCAGATGTTATTACAGCACCTTAGTTTTATACAATTAATTACCTGGTGAAGAGTAGCCTCAAGAAGAGAGCGCCTCCTGTCTTCATCCTCGAGCCTGCGGCGGGAGTCTTCAAGCTGGCTAGCAAGTTGGCTCTTAAGGTATATCACGTTCTCGATGTTCACCTGTAATACATTAATAAATTTGTTGTATCATTATTTTTTATTACCAAAACTGTTATTTAATTTATGATATTTGGAATATTTTGCCTACCTTAAGGTCTTGAACTTCTTTGACAAGCTCAACATTCTCCTGAGACAGGCGCTGCTTGTGCGAGGTGATATCCACAATAGTGCGGTTAAGTTCCTCGATCTTGATGTGGAGCTCGCTGATGGTGACCTCGAGCCTCTCAACGGTCTTCGAGATGGTGATCTTTTCCTTGGTAACATTCTCTACTTGGGCCAAGAGCTCGTATACCTCAGCTTGGAATTTGGACTTCTCCTTCTCAGTCCTGGAGACAAAGAGAATTACGTTGCAATAACACCAAAAAAAAAGTTTGATATAAATGGATGATGAATAGATTTTAGCGCAGCTCTTTCGCAATTTTCGCACAGCGTCTTATATCTAAAAGAAGATGTTAGTAAACAATGATAGTACACAGTTAGAGGAGTAATCGCTTTACCTGGCTTTGCTTTTGGTAAGCTGGTCGATTTGGTCCTGGAAGTCGACGACAATCTCCTGGTGCTTCTTTTTGAGCAGGTGGGCGGTCTCTTCGGACTCCAGGTGGACGTCCTCCAATAGTTTACGGAGCTTGGTGAGTTCGGTGTCACGTTTCCTGTTGATCTCGAACTGAAAAATGTATTACAGTATTTCAAAATACGCCCCAATTTACAATCTGGGGTACACTTTTGAAATTATTAATGTCAGTAAACTACATAAGGTAATATTTTATTGCATTTACGCTATTCTCATAATGCTTATTGATGTAGTAGTTCTAACAATTATAATTTTAGTGTTAACGCATGTATATAGCGTACTTTTTCACTTTACTAGGGTTGCATAAAGGGTCAAGCTTAATTCCAGTAAATAACAAGTTTTTTTTGTAATAATATGAAACAGAAAAAATGTGTGCAAATGAATTTATCACGCATTTTGAGGATAGTGTAATTGCTAAGAACTTTCGTTACGTTTTGTTAGTGCCTGAAAAGAAAAACATACTTATGTATGTACAATTGTACATATCGCTGGGCAGAAATCGCTAGGCAATAATTGAGTAAAAATTTTTCGCATCATGCAGTTCAAAAAAAGAAATCTTCAAGTATTTATATAATTTTATAATTTTGCAATATTTATCACCATAATCATCTTCTTGTCTCTTATTCCACTACATACGGTCAGTATAATATGTTCTTCCCTTTCGTTCTTCTTTATCAACTGTCATCTCCACTTTCATACTTTTCTTTCGCATATCATTCTTTACACAAATCGTTCATCTTTTTAGGTCTTTTTCATCATGCACATACATACACAAAAGTCTTACAGCTCATTATATAAAGGTGAAAAGTAATAGATTGAGATGGTATGGTCATCTGAACTTATTAGTTTTCAACTTTCCCTAGCGCTACCTCCACGTTTGATTATTTAACTGAACAGTAATAACGCATTATATGTACATTTTCTTTTAAATATTTAATTACAAAACTTTCTTAAAGATTTCTTTAGTTGCGATTCTGAAATTTAAAGTAAGAATCCATTACAATAAAAAAAACCTACTTCAATTTTCAGCCTGAGTTCATATCAGTGAGAGTTTTTAGACTAGATTTTTTGTATATGTTTTAGTGTACTTAACTCCAAATTGGTAATGGAGTACGTCTACGTGTTATCGTTTTGGTAATGCATTAAAAATTTGTAACATAAAATAATAATTCAATTTCTTTGAATTAAGAATTTATTAATTTGAATTATTCTGAGCAGTTACATAACCCTACCGTTTTAATTGCTCCGATATATTTAAGTTAATTTCAAGATTTATTGGATTCAATATCTTTGTTTATATAATAAGGATAGAAACTGATATTGTATGATGTTTACCTGACTTTCGGCTCCGCCTTCAGCTTCCTCCAGCCTCTCAGAGAGTTGAATAACTTGAACGCTCAAATCTGCCTTTTCCCTCTCGATCTGTAATGTATTGTTTAGTAAACATTCAAAACATCTGGTAAATTGAAGTACGAGTATACTGGATTTTGTTGATTTTTAGTTCGTGTAGTTAATAATGAAATTAATGTTTTATTGTTAAATGTTTATTTAGGTACATTGATATATCATCATGATCGAAAATGACTTCGTTTTAAATGAGTTAAATAAGTAGTTACCAATTATATTGTTATTATTTACTCTGTAATTATCTTTCTTTCGTATTTTGTGTTGTTTTGATATTCTATTTAAAATATTTTTATAATGTTTGTGTAAATTCAAAATAGTGAATATTCAGGAAGTCATCTACTCTCAGTATTGTATCTACTTACCGCTGAACACTAACATACATACATATTATGCAATAATGCGTCCTTCGCATATTTGAGTAATTGTACTCGTCTAAATTAAGAATCAGTTCGTGTCTCACGGCAGCTCTGACTAACTTGGATATTTTTGCCACTAATACCGCGGTCTATTATTATATTTCAATATTGTGGTATTCTCAACGAGACGACTATCATTTGGCCCAGTTTCAAAAGTGAGACCGGAGAGCGAGAAGTTGAGATTTCAGAGAATGCTTTCGCTACGTGGCTAAATATAACGCAGGACGGTAGCGGCGGGTGCCGCCCGCGCCCGCTCCCGCGCCCGCCCGTCTCACATCACAGCGCAATGCGATCGACACCGCTCGCGCTGCCTACCACTCGTCCCTCCGACTCGGATCAAACTACAGAAATAGCCACCACTTTCCATTATTACATTTATACTCCCATTACGTTGAAATTTCAATTACTAACTGATCAATTATGATGATGATAATTAAGAGAAAATGTTTATCGACGTCGATGAATATTTTTAAATTATTTATACTTAAGAATTTTGTTGATTTTTTTATTACCAATTGTTCTTGCTTGATAAAATATAAAAAGAAAGAAAGTTATTAAAGTTTAATTTTCATAAAAATTAAAATATAAATATTTTTAGAATGTAACTTTTATGCAAATATTGAAATCAACACAATAATTAAGATATTACTATTTATAAGAATTACTGAATACTTGTATGATTATGTGAATATGAAGAACATGAAAAATATTTTAAGAGGTGTAAAAAGTTAAATATTTAAAAAAAAAAAATTTTTACCATAAATTTTTGGCTCAAAATTAATGCACTTTTGTTATGAAGTGAGATGTTAAGTTGTAAAAGGTTGAGATGAGGGCGGGCGGCGGCGCGGCGGCGGGGCGGTATTAATAGAGGTGTGTGGGTTAGCGCGGGCGCTCGCCGCCTACACCTGCCCGCGCGCCCTGTATGGCGCCGCGCCGCGTACGCACATATCACATTTCGCACGCTCTCGCTTACCCTCTGACGCAGCTCCCTTTCGGATTCCAGATCATCATGGAGGAGACGGATCTTGTCCTGAAAAATACAACATAGTGTATGATGTGTCCGCGCACACTTCACAAACACTGCACTGATATATGTAACCGTATCGGCCGGTAGTCGGTACCTCCAGCCTGGAGAGAGCACTCAGGTCGGTGCTGTACTCGATGTTCACGTCGGTGGTGCCGCCGCCGCTGCTGCGGTAGGTGTACTTGGACGTCTTTGCCACGGTAGACATTTTCGCTGATTCGTCTCTCGGTCGGCAGTCGGCGCTACGTTACCGGTCGGGCACCGTTCGACTAGTGAGAGCGGGTGCGGGCGCCGCGCGCGCACCAGTAGCCGCCCGCCCCGCGCACTCCGCCGCCCGCCCCTGCTGCCGCCTCTCCAGGGCGGCCGGCCGGCTGGAGCTCGCGGATCGTGTTACCACCCCCGCGCACCCCCCTCTCAGCCTTTTATAGACACGCCACTCCTAACACCGGCTCGCGATTCTCTTTTATTTGTTTTGACCAAAATTTGGCGAATCCCTTTAGTCCTAAAAATGTAGAAGGAACACAGAATAGCGAGGTGTTAAGGCGAGGGGCGGTGAGAGTGGTGTGTAGCGGCGCGGGTGTGTGCGTGTAGGCAATGTCGCTATTCCACCCGCCGCCGCCGTCCATCGCGCCCTCGCGCCCTCGCCGCCCGCTTCCTGGTGGATTCCTCTCGGTCCCTGGCAGCGCACCCGATCCCCCACACGTACATCCCCGTTGAACTTACCAATGAACTTCTCCTACTCTTTAATTTAACCCTCGTCAGCTCATGATCACACATTGTTTACAAACAATAATTAATTCTAATTTTAACTGTTTAATTTAAACGTATCACGTTTTGAATAAAAGTATCAGTTGATATTGGCGGGACTTGGCTTAATTCTTACCTTCTGAAGTAATGATTTTATGTGAGTCTTCGCGTCATATTATTGTACTGTTTTTTCCATTCCCGGGACTATTAAGGAGTCCCGGTCTTTTGGAAGGCTAGTATGGGGCCAAAGCCAACACAAGGAAGCCCTTTGTCATATTTAATCTTGTGTAAAGGATGCACAATCCGGCGACTATTCTTGTATAACACTTTATTATACTTATTTATTATGGTTTTATAAAAACTACACTACTTGTTCTCATTTATGTAATTAAATCAAATCCTGATTTCTTTGTTTATAATTACCTTTTTTTACTAACTGTGTAATAACAGCACTTCTTATATTGACCAAAAAGCAAAAAAATATATTTATTACTCACTAGTTACGCCCTTGGGACCGCTTACTTTTTATTGCCGCCGTTCAGGATAAAAAGTATCCTGTTCAGGATAAAAGTATGCTATTAATAAAAGCATAGAAAGTATCAAGGGTCACTTAATGGAAGTCTGGGCATTTTCACATTCTCTACTTCGCGCTGTTATTCAATGAGAATGTGAAATTCCCCAGTGAAGCCCCTTAGAAACGTGATAAGACTTAACTATAATCTTCTGCAGCAATTAAACTTGGAATATGCATAAGCATAGTATATAAACAAACATTCGTCATTTTCGTTTTATAAATAATATGAATTCAAATTGAAAGTAAGAGTCAATTTTTATAAATAGATTTATTCGTTAATGTCTCATGAGTGAAATGTCAAGTTATTTTAACGAATTTAATATGCAGTAGGGCAATATTAATCATACTTCTATTTTAATATACTGTACAGGTGCGTTAGCTTTGAGTTTCTATATATTTTAATAAAAGTCTAACAAAAGTTTTAAAATAAAATTAGTTCTAGTAAAAGGGAACGAAATCAAAAATTTTATTTACTTAATTAGATTTTTGAAAAATATTCATCCATAATGCTTATAACATTAGTCTCGTAAAACATGAAAGGTCTCGAAAGATAAATATTGTTATTTAGTTATGTTCAATATAATTGAAAAAAAAAAGAAAACGGGAATTATAATATAGGCAAATAAGCTATGCATAGCTTATTATATGGGTAGTATGTATAAGTATTTTCAAGAAAAAAAAAAACAAACTCAAAATATAGACGGCGTTAATGTCTAGTTGAATGTTAGTCATCGGTTAGAAACATTTTTCATCCTTTGAAATTGTAATGTACGCTTTAAAAATGTAAACAATTTTGTACGCGTCAGTAGTCGCCCCGTTTTCCACACGCCGACGCAGGTGGGAAAATATTTAGTTATATTCGTACCTGCATGAAGTGGGGCGAACGTTTTCCGCGTCCCCCTCCCTCGTCTCTCTCCAGCTATGAGTCAACATTAACTGAAAATTGTCGTCAGAGCTTTTCATAAACGTATCGCGGCAAGTTAAATATCCAGGGCTCATTGACACATCTGGCTGACGCATCCATTTTTTATATATAAGTACATAAGTAAATTATAAATATTAAATTTCATAATCAGATTTCTACTGCAAATTTTACATTACTTTTTTTTTAGTTTCGCAAAGTTTTATTTTGTTTCACCTGACCCGTTGAGTAATCATGCGTATCGATACAGGTTAAACTAAATTAAAAAGAATCTTGCATTTAAGAAACTCACATTTCTGATTTAGTTTATTTTTTTGTGTATATATAAATAGGACGTCACCCTATTATGTATTATGATGAGCTGGTGATGGAGTCGGTATGCAGCAATGGAAATAAATTTTTCAACACACCTGCTCATAAAGGGGCTCTTATTTGTGCAAAAACAGTTGAATAATGACACGCTTGATTCACTAGTGAGTTATAGATTTTTTTTTTAATAGTTTAGTTTTAAAAAAGTTTCGATACCAAAAAAAATCGTGTCCATACATTTTAAAAACAAACTTCAACTATGTTGCCTTACTTTTGGTAGGTCTATGGTCGATTCCATTCATTCATTCATTCGATTTTTTTTTTAATAAGTATATTCTTTTAATCTATGGCCGATCACCATTGTTGTGTTGGATGCGCGCGAATAGAAAAACTGTTTATTTATTAGCGAAAATGATATTTTATTATTAATTTCTTCGCAAGTGTGTTGAAAAACGTTGTATGGTACACGCGAGTATTGATGATTACTATCCTCGGCTATCTTCAGACCCTCGCCTGACGGCTCGTGCCTCAATACCGCCTCGTAAGTAATCACCAACTTACCTCGCTTGTACCATAAATAACTATTATTTGTTAATACAAGACTGTATTTCTCATAATCACTTATTTTACTCTTCGATTAACATGGGTTTTAAAATCGTAAAACCAAACTGTTGGCAATACCAACGGTGACTCTTTTATGACTCTTACGGACGTAAAGATGGAAATAACCCATGGCTTAATAATGATTGTTTGATTAGGAACGTCAAACGTCAACTATTGCCTTATTTGCGTTGCGTTTTTCTGTCCGTGGTATTGTTATTTATTTATTTTATTTTTATTTATTTATTTATAATTGTACACAGAAACATAATTTAAAAAAATAAAAGAAGAGAAGGCATGTACAGAGGTTAACTTAACCCTAAAAGAGTTTTCTTCCAGCAAACCTTAGAGGCTAGAGAGAGTAGGTGATTGATGTAGTGTGGGTATAAAGTGTACAAACGAAAGTAGGAAATAATAATAAGAACAAAATAATCCATAAAAAGTAATATTACCGAAATACATACAAATAATATATATATATATATATATATATAATATAACATACATTTTATAAGGATAGAAAATGCTCTTTTACTTTTCCCTTAAAGACAGCAAGGGAAGGACTAGCACGGATTTCGTGCGGAAGAGAGTTCCACAGATTGACAGCATGCACAGTGAAGGAGCCACCGTATCGACTGGAAGAATGAGAAGGAGTTTTGAGTAAGAGGGATTTGGAAGTTCTGTTATGTTAGTTCTGTTATGTTCAAATTGGGATAAATGTTGTGTCGAAAGCATCATAAAAAATATTCAACATCTTACATCACATAGGACACATGATATCAACAAAAAGTATAATTTGAAAAACAAAATTCTTTAAAAATCTTAGTTAAAAAACAACACTTGTCTTCTGAAAAATACGTACAATAATAGCCTAAAATTTATTCACACAGTAATTTCGGCGGTGGCGCAAACATGAATCATTCTGAAATAAACATAATGTGAGTCACTCTTGCTTGTGCCTCGTGTCCATACAGAAATAAGTTGATATCAAATACTTACAAGATCATATGCAACCGACATTCTATACTAAGCCTATTTTTTATTTGACATTATTTTTCTGCCCGGCTTCGACTGTGACAAATACAATAAGTACATCAAAAAATCTGGCGAGGAATTGTACATACTAATAAATACTAAGTATATTTAAGATTTAAGTACATCTTAAATATAGTATTTATTAGTACAGTCTCTGGCCAAATTATAAGGGATACTTGTGTGATTTTGGCCTTTCTAGTAAAATTGAATTTCTCAAAAGAAAAGGTTTGGTAGCTGTTTTTAGACAGTTGTCCTGGATTTTCAATCGGTACGTGGATAAGTAATTCTTTTTCTGCTACATTTTTCTACACGGGGGTTAGCATCAAGAGGTTCCCTATTGTCTATTTTTCTTTTTATTCTGTTAACTACAGAGTTTGTAACCCTTGTAATAATTGCTATATTTCTCTGAGTATGTAGGATGTAGAAATAAATGCATCCCTCTACCATTTTCTCGGAGAGATATCCGAAGTCTTGCCCAATCTATAAAAGTAACAAAGAGTCATGAAGTGAATTCTGGATAATATTTAAATTCCAATATAAATTATAGTGAAAGTACAAAGGATCGGAAGCTACAATGTCATATTGGTTTAAATTATCATTAATATCAGCATCTTCATATACTTCAATGAAAAATAATCCATTCTCTTTCACATGCTCGCCGTAGTAGCTTCTTGCTTGTTTCACTTGGTATAGTATATCTCAAAGATTATTAACAATAGCTCATCATGTGATAAGTTATGAAATTTGCCGAAGCCTTAGTTTGCGCCAATAGGCTGAAAAGCTGTTCTGCGATAGTTGTAGTGGTTCCGAACCACTAGATTATTTAACCGGTTTGGAACATCGTTTCTCAAATATATGGTATAATTGATTATCTAATTTATTAGACAATGTTCTTTTAAACGCTTTCCAAAAGCATTTATGAGGGCACGGGCTATTCTAATTACTTCATTTTGTTTTGAATCCAACTTCACTCATATTTTCGATTACATCACAAAATCTTCGGTCTAGGATGAACATTTCACACTTTACAAAAAACCGATGGAAAGGATATCTTTCTTTTCACTGATCAAATCCACTATAATAGATGCGTCGGACATGGTTGCTGCATGAGGCCCATAAACTTTAATTATGTATCCAATCCATCTGGGCTTACAATCAAGAAAGTCTTTAATAAGTTTCGATATTTGTGTATACTGTACAAATTTCTTTGAAATCTTTAATTAGAGCTTTTTTTGACATAAAATATGGGGTTTTATTGTTATTTATGTAATAAATAAATGAAACCTCGTATCTTCATAAGTAGTTCAACAATCTATTTTTCATTAATAATGTCAATTCACAAAAAATCTCTTATTTTATCTTCCCACCAAAAGTTTATATTTTTTTATTCTTCTTTGTTGCCATTACAATCCTATTCGAGCCAATCTAGCACTACCACAGACTACTTGAATTATTTATTAGTCTGTGGCAGGCTGTTTGATGAGTTTGATAATGATAACACTCGGATTCGACCTATGGATTCGACACTGTGTTAATTTCTGGGTACTTAGTCTGAAAGGACAATATTGAATGGCCCGCGGTCCATTGAGACGTAAACGAAAATCGACTACGTTCAAATGGACCGGTGTCAATATAGTAAATGTCAAACTATTAAGTAAAGTCAAGAATTAAAGTGTTACTGTAAAAATAAAATATTTTTAAAAGCACGTTGTCCTCTAACCATGTGTTTACAAAATAGTCGTTACATTTTGTAAATTCGTTTTGTTAGGACTCTTTGCCATAATATAAGGCCAACCATCTTCAATCAAATTCGAAGGCAAATGTGTCAATGCTGCACACAGTTTTATATGAGCCTTTCCTGTTTGAGTTTTGTCTAAATTCAGTTGTTTCGCTTTTCGCCATAAACACTGATTGAAGTGAAAATTGCATCCTGTAATTTTGACCCTAGGAAAAACATTTTGTAGTGCTGATATTGTAGCTACTTCAAAATCCATGGTGGCATACATCGGTTCCCATTGTGGCTCTTGTCTTTTTATCATTTCGAACAGCAGCTGATATCCGTCAAGTTTTTTGTCGGACAGTAATGCATATAAAATAGGAATCACATTGACAAATTCTTCTGTACTGCCAATATCAGCATGAATCGTAAAGAGTTGGTAAAAGTTCTTTGGACAAATTTTGAATGTACCATCAAAAAAAAAAGCGTCTTGACTGTTTTAGATAGAAAATCAAATCCTTAAGTCTGAACACCAATATTCGTTTCGGTCTGTTCTGATAATCAGCAAAAAGTAAAAAAGAATATTTTTCAGGTACAGTGACATCAGCTGCCTTATTGAAACAGAGTTTTTTGGGTCCGATAAAGGTGTTTCGTTGATGATACAAATGTTTGCTCACATTTTTAAACTTCGGTAGATTTTGAACACCTTTTTTTTCGAGTATTTAAGTGCTTGGCAAAAATTTGTGGTATGGGAATGGTCACGTCGTGTTTAACTGCATTAACACATTTTTCCATCTGATGTTTGATTACACTTGTTTCAAAGTCTTTAGGTTCATGATTATGGGGCGTCTTGTGTAGTACTGTCAAAACACGCGTGTATTGATGATCACTATCCTCGGCTATCTTCTGACCCTCGCCTGACGGGCCTCAATAGCGCCTCGGAAGTTTTCATCAACTTTACTCGCTTGTACTATAAATAACTAATAAAAAAATTTCGCTTTAAGTCCGGGTTTCCTTTGTAACGGACAAATTCTACCCTGGAATGTTATGCATTAAAACCCAATGATCTATAAGACGAACAAATTGTACGGAATTAGTTTTTATGCTAAAATTATCTATTTTCTATTAAATCTATTAAATTTAGATCAATGTCAATAATGTTTGTTCTAGCTATAAATGTTGAATGAACTTTAAACTTCATATCTTACCGCGCAAAGTCTCAGGACTTAAGCCACATTTTGAAATTGTTCTTTATATAGAACATGCGGTTAAATTGACAATGTAAGAAAAATAATGTCAGGTCTCAGGAGGCTATAAAGACGCCTAAATTATCCTCCGGAAAAGCTTTTAACTTGTGGACCGCTTGAATCAAAATAATAAATTAATAAAACCTAGTATGATATTTTATTTTTTATGACATATTGACACCGGTCCTTTCGAACGTAGTCCGTTTTCGTTTACGTCCGAATAGACCGCCGGGCATTCAATATGGTCCTTTCAGACTAAGTACCCTAATTTCTCTGCTATGAATTAAAACGTTAAAAATTCAAACTAGGAATAGAACATTTTGTTGAGACAATTTCACAATGCTACATTTTCACGCAACAAATTTTTTTTATAACTAAAATATATAGTTAATAAAATTATATAGAAAAAATGTGCAGCTAGTAGAAACAATAATTATTTATAAAATATAATTAGCCTTTATATTCCTAAAAATGTAATGGAAATCACAGAGATAACTGTATAGTTGTGTATCAGATTCAGAGTTCTCTAAGCCGACGAACCAAGGTGTACACATTCCTGTATATTTCAGAAATAGAGGCGCGTAGGCGTCACCGATCACCTACAAGTGTTTTGAACACAATAGTTATTTAGAATACCGAACGTTACCACTGATCTGGAAACGAATTAACCAGCCGCTGGAAAATGTTTCGGAATATTATACATATTATCCGGACACATATCATATCACACATTGCCACCTAGACTCCATGGATACTAGACAACGGATAAACATACTTATACAGGGTGCTTGGAAGGTGCATAGCTCGAAAGGGAAGGTGATCTAACTAGAACATTTAGAACCATTATAGGTAGTTACTAAGAAAATTACTTATGTATAAAATATAATAATATACATACGAGTATGAAAGTAATCAGTTATTATTGGACATTTTTCCAGACCTGGCGCCGTCAAAATACTCACACTAATGCAATTTTCTTACACAGTAAGTTTCAAAATAAATTATTATTTGTTTAAAAACTCATTGGTCTGAATAACATAGACATGTCCTTAATAATCCTTACTAATATTATAAATGCGAAAGTAACTCTGTCTTTTTGTCTGTTACCATTTCACGGCGAAACTACTGAAACGATTAACTTGAAATTTGGTACAGGGGTAGCTTATGGCCCTTTCAGAAGATTTGAATTAGATTTGAAAGATTGAAGATTGGTCATCAATTTCTTCAGGGAACAACAACAATAGGAATTTAAAATTCAATGTCTTCAGAAGACAAAGCTGACAATTTTCTTCATTGATTAATAAGTAGAAGTTTGTCATTTTCTATACAATTCAAACCTTACCTTATCAAAAACGGTAAATATTTGTACACATCGCTGAACTTGGACCTATTTGTGGTTAGATCTACATAGTTAAGAATTTTTATACTATATACTTAGTTATAAATGTTATGTAACTTTGTCTAACTGCAAATAAACGCCTTTTCTTTCTTTCTTCTTTCTTTCTTTCTTTCTTTCTTTCTTTCTTTCTATTTCATTAAAGTTAAGGTAACATACATATTTAATAATTAACATACAATCAAAACATTAGTTCTCAGAAATGAACTAATGTTAAACCGATTACTAAAAGTATTTCACATCATGTATTTGACTAAAGACAGTCCCATTCAAATCGGATCAGTATTTGTTAAGTAAATCACGGACATAGAATGAATACATTTAAGGTTCGAATACAGAATAACTAGTTTTGAAGTTGGTTAAATGAAAACGTGAAAAATGACTGCACCGGTTGATTCTGTTCTGTTTGATAAATTGTGTACTTATAACGTGGAATAACGGAGATGATCAAGACTGTCCTCAGATTTTGGACCATTCTAGTTTGCTAACAAGGGTTGTCATTTTCATCACTTCATGATTGATCCGGGCAGTTTTCTTTATCAATGCAAATGAATAATTTTTATGTTGTTATTTTTTTATTAAAGAAAATAATCGAAAACTTTATTTACATATTTTAAAAATAATGTACTTAGATAATTGGTTTCTTCATTAAATGTGATCAAAGTATTCATTTTAACTTTTTAATTTCTCGAGTATCTTCTTACTCGAGAAATTAAAAAGTTAAATAGTATCTATTCATATCTATTCATTCTTAGCTTAGCACTTACGAATAGATACGTGTATGTAGATACTTGCTAAACTATTTTATTAATTAGTTTTTACTTTAAATTAATTTGTCCTGTTCAGAATATTTAATGAATACATTTTTTTACTGACTAACTTAAGCGCTGGACAACAAAAGACATTAAATAATATAAACGGTTATGAATTAATGTGACTTTTGTGCTGAAATAGTCAATCGGCTTGAGAGTGACGTAGGAAATTTTCATTCCAATATTCACTCGATACACATTTTAACACAAGTAAAATCAAAGGGCCCAGCTGGTTACAATAAATAAATAAAAACACATTTATTGTCTTTCTTCTTTAATAATATAAGAATACTAAAAGCCCAAGCGGCTATTCTCTAGAAGTGTTTTTTAAAGTTCTCTCTGTGTATCTATTTTAAGATTATTCGTATGAAATTGCGTGGGCCTTGTAATAGTAGATCACTGAGTCATGAACTTTTTTTGTCCTCATAACCTCTAAAATGTAGGAATACAATCACCTGCCAATTCGTTCCAGGAAACAATTTTCACAATAGTTGCCTGTACTAATTACAATTTAATGTTTTAGAAGTTGTGTTGTGTAGTTGTTGATACTTTTGAACTTATTGGAAAAGTTCTAAGTGAAAATTACTTGTTTGATGAAGACTGGGTTTTAACCCAATTGGACTTTTGCCATTATATATTTGCCAATATATCAAAAATCCTATCCAAATATCTATAATATTCTACTGTTGCCTCACTTCTTTGAAACTGGGGTGCCCAGTTTACATTGAAAATTCAATGCTATCTGCAACAGAACTTGGTTGTTGAACTTGAGTAGTCAATCTAACATTATTTTTTACCAAACACCCTTTAGGTAGTTTTTTCTTTTTGGCACAGTTTGTACACTTGCACACTATAATTAAAATCAATTAATATAATGATATATATATCCCGAACGGTTATATTATTATTCATATATTTTCTTATTTTTTTTAGTTTTTACAATATAAATATATAAATAAAAAATATACAATAAAAACTTAAAAAATAGAATGCCGCCAGGGCCCAAACTACCGGTAGTTAGGGCTGCAGAGACAGGAACCTCCTCACGATACGTGCCCTGTCCAAAATCATTGCCTTCTGTATCTGCCCAACCGTCGAGCGAAAGCCTCTTAAGATGTTGGTCGAGGCTTATTGCTATCAGACCATTCGCACTCACGACTATCGGTACAATAATTGTTGAATCAACGTCCCACATGGCGGTAATCTCGTGAGATAAGTCTAAGTATTTACTTAGCTTATCCTTTTCAGCTTTCACGAGATTCTCGACATGTGGAACAGTGATGTCAACAACTATTGCCCGTCTTGCTTCCCGGTCTACCAGCACAATGTCAGGCTTATTGGCAACAATAGATGGGCTCACTGTTTCTCCGAAGCCTATAACCCAGACCTGAATCCTCTAAGAGAGTACTTAGAGGGTTCAGAGCCAGGCCAAAACCACAAGGGACTCAAACTATCGCCTTGAAAAATACCCCTTTAAATTTTTATTTGGTCCAGAGTAGCAGAGGGGTCCATCATACTGATTGGCAGACGAAGAGTTGTGACCCACTGTATCATACACGAACTCAAGAGAGCTCTCAGAGCTGCATCAACCTTGTACAGCTCCAATATGCTCTCCAACCATGAATGAGGCACCGAGTCATAAGCCATTTTGTAGTCTATCCAAGCAGCAGACAGACTTCCTTTACCACGCCGGACCTGTTGGCAAACGGTCATATCAATGAGGAGGAGCTCCTTAGTACCACGGGACAGAGCCTTACATCCATTCTGATTAACGGCCATAATATTGTTCGCCAAAATATGCGAATTAATTTTTGATGTCAGAATGGAAGTAAGTAGCTTATAGATGGTGGGTAAGCATGTTATCGGTCTGTAGTTTTTAGGGTCCGTGGTACTACCGGACTTGTGGAGCAAGAAGGTGACAGCCGTAGTTAGGAAACTAGGAAGAAATCCAGCTTCAAGGGCGTTCTGGAATTGCGCAGCTAAGCGAGCATTGAACTACGAAACCATTTAAGCCAGAAGTTATGCAACCCATCCAGACCAGGACTTTTCCAGTTCTGGGCCGAACGGATGACATAACTAACGTCATCTGGTAATTGCATCCATAGGTTCTATAGTATCACACGCACGCTGTACAACGTTCATCCAGTCGCCCTCTGTGTGGGTGACAGGCACCGACCAGATGTTCCGCCAGAAGTTAACTACTGACTGAACATCCGGAGGCTCGCCATCACTCAGACATGAGTTGGGTTTCTCCCAGTTCCGGTACACCTTCTTTGGTCACTTTGGAACATGTGATTCTGCCAGTATCTATCCACACTTTCTCTATAACGTCGGATACGGTTTTCCCACGCATAGACTTTCTGCTTCAGAAAGTCGATGCGTGCCGTGACACAAGCCATGTAGTTATGTGGTGCAATACCAGTCCCCACAAAAGCTTGGTTCACGAAACGCATGACTCGATGGCGGTGATTGCCCTCCCTGAAGCAGATTAGCTTCGCAATGATTAGGTTCTGGCCGAGCAAAATTCAAATTTTCGCCAGAAGCAACGCGTAAAATGAAAATAGCACCCTTTTAAAACAATATTTGGGAAAACGGTAACCATGGTCTTTATCACTGCCTCCTCAAAATCGCTCGTATATTTTGTCGGATTCTTATTTGGGAATTGCCATTTCAGTATTTCCAACATAATAACATAAATGATTTGTATGTTTTATGGGTCATTATAGTATAAATTAGTGGCACGATATTTGGACACGTTAAAGTGCTTCCTACATCGCCGTGAAGCGTGTATAACTGCAAAAAGGGCCGTGGACAAACTTTGAAAGTTCCGTCGCCAAACATACAATGTTTTGTTACATTCATATTGTTCTTAGCTTCATTCGAACAAAATAGTACTCGAATACCATTGCAGTTGTAATCGACTAATTGAAATATAGCAACTGTTGCGGCACTGTTCACTGATGGCTCGCACTTGATCCGATAGCCGTTGTGCCGAAACAGTCACGGTCGGTTCAAGGGACTGAAACAAAGACAGCATTCGGTCACGGTACGCAGTCATGTTAGTTCCTACCTCTATAGTCCCATAATAGGCGCGCATGCAGTGCTCATTCATGGTTTGAGTCCATCGCATGCGACGCACTACACCACCGGTAGCGAGGGCCGGACGCGAAGCCGATGGCCCCGCAGGCCCCAAGCGTGCCGGCAGCGGAGGTGGTGGCGGCGGCGGCGGCGACTGTGGCCCGTCCTCGTTGCTCGACGCACTGGTCTCGGGTGGCGTAACGAATTCTTCATCGTCCGAGGACGACGCGGAGCTCGACTAGGAGGGCGGAGGTGGTGGGCGTGCGCCGTTGTTTCTCGCATTTCGTTTATTTTGGCTCCGTGTTATCATTATTACATTCCATTTGTTGATTTTTCACTTGGCATATATGTCATTTTAAATGTATCAAAGTGCAAGAAATGAATACGTTGTAAACAGTAAATTAAATAGGCACAATACATTCTTGTTTTTTTTGTATGGATTTGATTTAATTTATACTGTAGGTATATTTAAATAAAATTAAAAATTTCGGAGCCAAAGAAAATACGTGTTGACACGGCGAGTTTTTTTACGAGAGTTAATACTTATAATGTGTGCATTGTATGGGTCCCGTACATTGTGTCGAATGACGTTGTAGCGAATGGTCGCTGTGGCGAAAAATTTTTTGCGTGGTACGCTGGAGCGAAAGGACGTTGAAGCGAATGTCACCAGGGCGAATGACACTGGAGCGACGAACGTTGTGGCGAATGACGTTGTTGTAGTGACAGGTCGCTGTGGCGAACACTTTTAGCGTGGTACGTTGGAGCGAATGGTCTTTGAAGCGAATTCCACCAGGGCGAATGACACTGTAGCCACGAACGTTGTGGCGAAAATGTTTGAAATTACATAATATGCTACTTTACAACTATAAAGGTGAAATAAAGGACAGAAAGTAAAAGTTTTAGTTTAATCAACAAAGGACAAAATAAAAATATACTTACTTATATTAAATTGTTGCACATTGTTCTTGTTTTTGTTTTGCTTCATTATGTACCCTTCGATAACTAGAACGGGTTTTCCGTGAAACTAATGGCCGAAAAGTTGCATTTTCACTCATTTTTTATATTTTATTATTACAATAGCCCACGGCCCAAGTGACAATTTCTACAAATCTAAAGAATCCGAAATGTCAGAAAATGTAAAAGGAAAAATAAAACAACGACAAAAATCCGTTTTTAAGTACCTAGTTTTATTTCAAAACCAATAAAAAAATAATTTAACTAGAAACGTATAATCAAATACATAGTATCTACTCATATTTAACGGTTGCTTTATATTTTTTTCATTCACTTGTGTGTATGTACCATGTACCATTACAGGTTAAAAACCTAATGCGATTTTAATTATACTTTACCTATTCTACTATTTCACCTTTATAGTTGTAAAGTAGCATATTATGTAATTTCAAACATTTTCGCCACAACGTTCTTCGCTACAGTGTCATTCGCCCTGGTGGAATTCGCTTCAAAGACCATTCGCTCCAGCGTACAACGCTAAAAGTTTTCGCCACAGCGACCTGTCACTACAACAACGTCATTCGCCACAACGTTCGTCGCTCCAGTGTCTTTCGCCCTGGTGACATTCGCTTCAACGTTATTTCGCTCCAACGTACCACGCAAAAAAAATTTCGCCACAACGACCATTCGCTACAACGTCATTCGACACAACGTACGGGACCCGCATTGTACTGTTTTCGATTCGACGCAGTCACCTTAAACTATTTGGTGTATATAATGCAGCCGCTATTCGTAATAGAACATGTTGACTCCATTAAAATATTCTTGTCTAGTTATCTTAAAATCACGTTTAATTCGTCCATTAATCACCTCGACTGCTATAGTTACAAGTCGTGGTCCGTTAGCTTATTCGGTGCTCAGTTGATTTGCGTTACGGTCTTTCAAGGGTAGCATATAATATTCATAATCGTAGTTTTCAAGAACAGGTATTGCGTCCCTATTCTTCTTCGTCTTGGTATTTGTTTTTTTTATATTGTTGCAATTGTAATTCTAGTTGCATATGGGCCGAATATACTTAATATAAAGCCATCTGGACAATCCATTAAAATGGCTTTATCAGGTTGCGGAATTAATGCAATATACACATATTTTTTTAAATAAAAAGTTACGACTGTTTTGAATACACGTAAGGTGCCATCCAAAACTAATATTGCTTTTCGCGGTTCGTTTTGAGAGTTTTATTTTATTTAATGGCATTTGGGATCTGTAGAGTGTGAGCTATGATTTCGTCTCGGTTGAAATGGTTTATACCAAGGTGTCGCGGAACAAACTGCAATGAAAGGCGTTCTTGTGCAATATTCATAAAATTGTTCGCATTGTTTGTATTAACAGTTTTAAATTGATGTACATCCAGTTCAATTTCTTTAAATTTGATATATTGCCAACCTTCGTCTACTTTATCCAATGGCAACAAAGGTAGTAAAGTAAAAAGGTACAAAACATAAATTTATTATTTATTTGTGTTTTTCCGTTTTAAGATTATACGTCGCCGCTTTACGTTTTAATTTCTTTTAATTCTTCTAAGGGCCGATTTTTCCATCGCCAGATAACTTTTATTCGACGAATAAAATTGACGTTTGACGGATTTTGTATGAAATAACTGTCAAAATTTCAAAGTTATTCGTCGAATAAAGTTATCTGGAGATGGAAAAATCGGCCCTAATGGAAATAACATCCAGTCAAGGTGGAATTTTTAAATATGAATTTCAACGTGCTCATAGTAGCTTTGTTGTAATCAATGTGCACTATAGTTGGTTCCCACTAAGGGATTCTGAACTTTATCAATTAAAAAACAATTTTATAAGCTTTTAAATTCTTGTGAGACATGAAAATTTAAATTATACACACTTAACCGCCACAATTAAGTGCGTACAATTTAAATTTTCATGAATGACAGGCGGTTGCATATCAAACTGGCCGCTATTGCGTACGAGCGCCAATATCAATTCCAGACTGTGTACCCAACTTACCATTATTATCATCACACATTTATGAACTACCCATAACGACTGTCGACGATGTAAATACGACAGCTGGGACTGACGGCTTTACGTGTCCTCCGAAGCACGCATTACATTCCCATTTGGATTTGTTGCATGAGTTATGAAAAGATCAGGTTTAATAATTCCACTTTATGTGGATTAAAATCACCTGCTGCCAATCACCTGGGTGATCAAATTTCACATGATTTTAATTAATTTTACTTGTTTCCTGAAATAACTTGGGTGATCACATTCCGGATGGTTTTAATGGATTTTACTTTGTTTCCTGAAATCACCTGGGTGATCAAATTCCACATGGTTTTTGAACGCAGCACAGCACAGTGCAGGACAGGACAGTTGAGGCAGACATGTGCCCCCTCCGTATGCTGCGACGCAACTGACATTCGTATCCTAGCTCCTAGTACAAGGAATAGACGTTTGGATTTCAATGTCTTTTTTTAAGTCTGGAATATTTGTTTCATAAAAACAAGGTTCACGAGATGCAGAGAAAAATATACACATGTCTGCGTCGCATGTGCTTGCACCGCAGGCGTATGTAGTTCAATGACGTTCCATGCTTTACACAAAATCTGCTCTGCTCTGCCCTGCGTGGACCTGCGTCGCCTGCTTCTCAGCATACGCCCTTTTCCTTTACAACTGCTACTTTCATATCACATCACTTGCTACACTAGCGCTTTAGGCCACGGGGCGAGCGGTGCGGGTTGTCGTCGAGAACGGCTTCTTCACACAAATCTATTAGTCTTGGATCCGGCTGCAGACTTCCTGCGCTCATATGTTTATTGTTGGAAACCAATTTTGTATGTATATTTACAATTAGGAGAATATATATTTACCAGGTTGCCTAGCAAAATTTGGCCGCAAGTACCTTTAACTACTACTTTTTTTCAATTGACTTTTGGGAAACATTTCAATTTATGTATCAAATGAAAGCTATTCTTTTCTGTTTATTATCATATATAGTTGTCTAATCAAATCCGACATCATATACTCGTATACTATCTATTTTGAAGTGAAAACTTCTTTAGCGGCGCTGAGCACTTTTTTTGTATGGGTAAAAACTTTCAAACTCGCGTCAGGGTCACGTGATGCTGATCGAAAAAGCGTAAGATCAGCATCACGTGACGTTTATGATAACTGAAGTAAGAAACAAACATTGTATTCTACCTCATAAATGATAGTACTTTTATACTTATAATTAAACACAACGTTAATATTGAAGTTTTCACTTCTGCCGGCACTCCCGGAGTGCTACCTTTTTATTTATTGTTTTGTCATTGTGTAAATTTGTATCCTGTGTTTTCTGTGAAAGACAATAAAGAGTTGTATCTATCTATTTGAACTTTGATCAAGACTCGCGTGCCATCGCCAGCGCCGCCCGCTGGCGTCCAGGTCGCGGCCTTAGTGATTTTGAGTTATGATTTGCTGTTTACCGCTGGACACATTTTCTGAATCTTCATGTTTTCAAATATCTTTCATGTTTGTGTTCCTGCCATTTGTAACCGAATATGTTGCATTTAGTCTAAGAGGCTTTTACAAAAAGTATACATACTGCCCGTTGTCTTACTCGCAAAGAATAACTGGCAGAATAATATATTTTTCTTTATGTAACTTTTGTATTGTTTTTAAACAGTTACCTGGATCTTCTTTGGTTAATTGGCGACTAAGCACCGCATAAAAAGCAGCGTCCTATTGTAACGCACAGAGAAAATGTACAATGTTGTTGTTTTTGCGACGCATTGAATTATTTAATTTGTGGAGCCATCCTTCCAAGCTATTAGTTGTACGATTTCGCTCACGCTAGACACCAAATTGGAATCATATCTCCCTCATCTATTTTTTTAAAAATAATTTAGAAACTCGTGATTTATTGGATACCTTTCGTATTCCCTTGTAATGTAGCTCCATCCCTCTATGATGGAGTCTGGCGGAAGGAACGGCAATGAATTACCCAGCGACGCACATCGTCGGCTGTGTTTGTCGTTTTTTAATTTTGTAGTTTCAAATTTTCGCCAGAAGCAACGCGTAGAATGAAAATAGCACCCTTTAAATATTTGGGAAAACGGTAACCATGGTCTTTATCACTGCCTACTCAAAATCGCTCGGATATATTGTCGGATTCTTATTTGGGAATTGCGATTTCAGTATTTCCAACAAACGATTTGTATGTTTTATGGGTCATTATAGTATAAATTAGTGGCACGATATTTGGACACGTTAAAGTGCTTCCTACATCGCCGTGAAGCGTGTATAACTGCAAAAAGGGCCGTGGACAAACTTTGAAAGTTCCGTCGCCAAACATACAATGTTTTGTTACATTCATAATTGTTCTTAGCTTCATTCGAACAAAATAGTACTCGAATACCATTGCAGTTGTAATCGGCTAATTTGAATATAGCAACTGTTGCGGCACTGTTACTTTTGCTGCACCTGTATGAATAAGTTTATCATCTCCATAGTGTTTGTGGCTGGCTTTCCAGTCCAGATCTAATTTTATAAAATTTTGGAACATCGTAAATCATATCTAACTATAAATGATAACGGTAAGTACATCAAACACACATATACAAACACACAATACCGCTCTTTCCTACAGAAAACGCATACACCGCCCTTGCAATCATAATACGAGTACATGGATAATTACAATAAAAAGCGATACATCAGACTGCCTGTGACATTTTTTCCATAAACCATGTTTCAGATCTTGCACTTTTTAAGTTAAATTGTTGTTTTGTGATAATTAAGGCTGGTAGCCGACTGCATGTCGCAGCGCCACTACTGGTTTCTTCGTATTTCTATGAAACTTCCGTAGTTATTGACATGAAGCTAGCGACGCGTCGTCGAGCGGCAGACGGCAGTGTTGCAGTAGTGCCGCTGACTTATTGAATAAGTTGCCTCACTTGCTCTGCATTTAAGCACAATACATGTGGCATTTAGTCTTTTTCTGTATAATAAAAACAAGTCATCATCGTCTTCTTCTTCTAAAAAAAGATAAAAAAAAATGCGATCACTATTCTCGAACACGTCAGACATTTTGGTTCATGGAGCACTCGGAACCTACTGGATGCCATCTGCTGCTGCCGTCTGCTGTTGCCGTTTGCAGTCGGGTTCGAAATCATGACTACAGCGATATGAAGCAACAACGTGTGATGATGACGTGAAGCGACCCAGTTCTGCCGATGGCGGCGCCGCGCCGTGCCGTCCCACGGCGGCCGGCGCCGCACCGAAGACATGGGGCCACGGCCATAGGCTTCTTCCTTTAGCTGTAAGATAAAAAAAGTATATTGACATTTTTGTTAACTCATTTGTTAATCGATTTATGCCAGCTTTCCACTACGTTGTTCGTGCGGTGGCGGTGCCCATAATACGACATTGTGTGTACCATCTCAAATCTAATCCACTGCTTTGACATATACCTAGTCTTGCCATAAATATTAATATTTTTTTGATTGCAAATAACATTTGTTATTATTACAGTGTGTTAGTTTAATACATAAATATAAAACAATTTAAAATATGAAAAGCTTTTTCGAAGTGGTCTCCATTGGGTGCAATACGGTCCTTTAAACGTTGAGGCCAGATATCAATAGAAACACGCACTCTTTCCATGGGAAAATTCTTCACTGCCAATCGTATAGATTGTTTTAGGGACTCCAAATTATCATGGCTTGTAGAGCAAGCCGTACTCTCGAAAACTGACCATAAATCATAATCCAGTGGATTAAGTTATGGACTAGACAAGGGCCAGTCTTCATCTCTGATGAAGTCAGAAACGTTCGCTTCCAACCAAGACTGCGTGGACCGAGCTCTATGACCCGGTGCCGAGTCTTGCTGGAAGGACCATACCTGGTTATTGAACATGGTGTTGTTAAGGGGCTTAACTACCTTCTCAAGAATGGTATCTTGATACACTTTTTACGCGACATGGTTTTAGGTGCTATCTTCATCTCCCAAGATAAAATCTTTTGCTTTCGGACAGGATTTCTTCGAATTCTTCCCCTTACTGTTTTGACTACCTTTTTCGTACGAACACTTCGTGGATGGCCAGGTCTTTTACTGTCACAAACAGAGGAAATCTTATTGTACCTATTAAAAGCCCGATCGTTCCGTCGCATATGGTCAAATTCGCAAATGGTCAAGTGACAGAAAAACCTTCAACATTGCATTCGGTCAAAATAGCGAATGGTCAATATCGTGAACAGTTGAAATAGCAATTGGTCCAAATCGCGAATAGTCATATTTGCATTATTACCTAATCGCAGACGGTCGAGTTCGCAAACAGTCAAGATCGCAATAGGTCGAATATTTTACTTCATATAATATTTTACTTTATATATCATAAAGTTTTTCTTATCAAAAAAATTACATACAATTTTAACTATATAATAGTTAAAATTGTATGTAATTTTTTACGTATATGGTCCTCTTCTATATTGTAAATAAAATTAAAACTGTGAGCTCAAAATCATGATCAACGCTTAAGTAGCTTTAACCTAAGATAAATTATTTAAAAAAAAAAGTTTTTATTGTGATATTGCCCTCTTCAAGCTTACTCACAAACTTTTTGTATTTTTTATCAAATCAAATGTCACAATACCTCCTCTTGCTGCGTATATTGTTTTTAAATAAAGATTGTGTTATCCTTTTTTTTTATTGGAATCATTGTATTTGCATTCTTTTCTCAACTTGTACATGAATAAAAATATATTTGGATTTTTAGGAATTCGTCGATTTAGTCGAGCATGCCACCCCTCTAGCGCATTCGTGGTTCTGTGGCGCTGGTGTGCACAACTTAATAAGTTTGGTGACAATTTTGGATACTATTCTTTTTCAAAGTATCTACTGAACTTAGGTAATGCGTAGGTACATAATTCTACGATTATTATATGAAGTAAAATATTCGACCTATTGCGATCTTGACTGTTTGCGATCTCGACCGTCTGCGATTAGGTAATAATGCAAATATGACTATTCGCGATTTGGAGCAATTTCTATTTCGACCGAATGCAATGTTGACGGCTTTTCTGTCACTTGATCATTTGCGAATTTGACCATATGCGACGGAACCAATCATACCAAGTGTATGGAGAGTTTTAAAATTTGCTTTTGGCTCCATACCTACTTTGTGTAATGCAATTACAGCGATTCGGTTCTCTTTATCACCCCATTCCATTTTAATATTGCAAAATATTGTACAATGTATTGGCGCCAAAACGAGAAAATACAATGAACAATCGTATAAAAATTATAGATTCCAAATTCAAATGCAATATTTTTTTATTTTTGATTGTAACAGTATTTATGGCCAGACTATGGAATGACTGCAATGGAATCTCCTAAAGCACATCGTATACATGCTTTACCACATGGTTTAATCGGGTCTTCCGAAAGTCATAAATCTAATATATTTGATATAGAATACAACATAGAACCCAATCGATTTATTGCCTATTACGTTAACTGAGCATTTGTAATTCGATTTCGTATTTCATCTGCGCTCCATAGGTACATAAATCATCAGATATATACGTTCGACAAAAGGATAGGACTCTTGTCATCTGTGAAGTTTTTACTGTAAGTACATCTGATTTTTTAGAGTTCCCTACCCAAAGGGTAAAAACGGGAACTGCCTCCGAGTAGCGCTTTCAGAAGTTTCACCACTTAAAAGTCAGTGGCAGGACCAGAGAGATCTTTGTGTGCTTCCTTTACTTTTAGAGGTAGAAATGTATTCCTTAGGGCACGAATAGTAATATTATGTAGAGAAAATTTTTGAATATCAAAATTTAAAAATTGGAAACTTTTCTCTAAGATCCTGAATAACCTTAATGTGACAAATAGTTCCCTTGATTTCATAACTGTACATCTCACTATAAAAATATAAATCTACATTATCCGTACACATTATAGATTACATACAATCTTTAACTGGAAAAATACTAACAGCTGCAAGGTACATCTTACTTATTAATATTGGAGTAATAGCAGCTGACAGGTGATAAAAGAGTAGTGGGGAAATAAGAAGATAGTACCGCGGTCTCTTCGGCACCCGATCGTGTATATTTAGATCGCTCTACATCTAAACGTAGGTTTCGCAACCGCTAACAACCCACCCAATACACGTAGCGCCCCGCGGCCTTGTACTCGCAAAACAAAAAATAATAAACAGGACAAGCAACTGTATCTCCAGTCCCGTTCGGATTTTGAAATAAACAAGATTTAATTTATAAGCGTAATGATTACGTACGAGTACCTATATTGTTTCTCACTGTACAAACTGCAAATATCGTCAGTAAGAGAGATGTCTGTGTTCTAAAGGGTGCTGGTTGCTTGTACTAATTGATACTTCATTTAAACAAGAAACCAAACTTTCTGCCCCTATACTGTACAAATATTAATACAAAAAAGTTCTTTCAAAGTACGTATGTTTATATAGATAGACTAGATTGTTACATGAGAAGGTGCAAGAAACTTAATAATTATCCAAAATGCTCTTGAATTTCTAGAAAAACATAAAATTATCAATATATAAGCTAGAAAGCAACTTAACTCAGTTCCAGCAATCATTTCATATTCAAAACTCACTTCAATATTCCTTTAATTTTCCAAATTTAACTGTACTGCATTCGGTCTGCAGTGATACAGGATAATATTCCTTTGTATAGTATGTAAAAAAAATTTGAACAATCTTTGAAATCCCTTGATTCAGACAGTGCGTCACCATTAATCAGCGTTAATTAAAATGGTTAATGAATATATTCAAACATTTTTAAATATTAAAAAGCACTGCCATCTGTAGAGAAGGTTTGAAACTAATTTGGCAAAGTTCTCTGTGTTGAGGTTTACAGGACAGGCGTTTGTTTAGGAACGTTTTTTGTATTTCGTACCATCTCAATAGATGGCACTGCCTGTATGTTTTAATTTTTTTAGTATATTCATAATTTTGATTAGGATCTCTTTGTGTCTGTCATTGTTTGTGCCCATTGTGGTGTTGTGTGTTACCTGTTGCTGACGCAGCTGCATGTGTTTTGAATATTTTTTTTGTGACGCTTACAACATAATTTTTATTTCAAATATTTTTTTAGGAAGAAATTTTTTAGTACAGTTTCTATTTTTGTCCATAATGAGCATTTATCCTAGGCTATGGGTGAGTAGAAATAAGAAAGGCTGGTTTCGGTGGAAATAAATAATATCTCTAACCAACAGGGCAGGCATCATTTACTTTATCAGACTAAATAAAACACCTTGAATATTTGTATAATGTTCTTGTTGTTAAAAAATCTTAATTTATTTTTTCGTAAACTATGACTAAATACTCCCATCTGCATATTTAATTTTGATTTCTTTATTCTTTTTTAAACAAAATGATTTCAGTTGATAGAATATTACACATGACAATAAATTGATAGGTTTTCTCGGAAAGAAATGACACTGTTACATACAAATCTTAGATACATAGGCACTCAACTTACATATTCATATGCAACTAACAATTTACTTCTCACTAACCAATACAATCAAATAAATCTTCTGTATAGAAGACCGTGACGTTACTTTATGAATAGAATCATTGTACACGATAGGTTCGTTCACGAAGAGCTTCTCCTTTGAGCTTTCATCCCGCTTAAATGCAAGTGCATTGAGTATTGTCCCGGCGGGGCGGGTCGCCCCCCGCGCCTCGCTACCCGCGCCCCCGCGCTCCCCGCCCGCGCCCGGAGGCTTACCTGCGCTCAAGCAGCTTTTATAATATAGCCTCAGTGAACCGCTACCACTCGACCAGATTAAAGTAACTAACAGAATGGACGGTGGACAGGCGCATGCCTACATTGCACACACCTCTACATTGAAATGAGCGCCAAGTTAATGATTATTATAATTATATCTTGTTTTTTGACTTCAGCAACAAAAGAAGTGAAAAATCTAAATGGCCAAGTTCAATGGACTGACCATTGAACTTGGCACCCATTTAGATTTCACTGAAATTCCTGAAATGTATTTAGAATACTTATAGCCGATTAATGACGAAGACTGTAGTTTAACATAACAGCCGATTAATTTTAAACTATAGTCTTTATAATCTGTGGTAAACGTAGTTGGTATTTTAGTTAATAACTTTACTACTTAGTTTTAGATTTTTTTAATTGCTTTGTTTTAAAAAAAGTTTCGATACCAAAAAAAAAACGTGTCCATAAATTTAAAAAACAAACTTCAACTATGTTGCATTACTTTTGGTAGGTCTATGGTCGATTCCATTAATTCATTCATTCGATTTTTTTTTTAATAAATAGGTATATTCTTTTAGTCTATGGTTTATCACCATTATTGTGTTGGATGCACGTGAATAGAAAAACTGTTTATTTATTGGCGAAAAATGATATTTTCTTCGCAAATGTGTTTAAAAACGTTGTATGTTACACGCGTGTATTGATGATTACTATCCTCAGCTATCTTCAAACCCTCGCCTGACGACTCGGGCCTCTATAGCGCCTCGGAAGTATTCACCAACTTTACTCGCTTGTACCATAAATAACTATTACCTTACGCATTTTGCAAGTAAGGAAATTTCATTATAGGTATCTTAAGAAGAGTAATCTCTTAAAGATAGAATTAATTGGTATTTTGCAATTAATTAAACACTACTCAATGCCAATAAACAGTTCTACTAGAATCCGGTTATTAGTTTATGTGTCTGAAATAACAACAACATACCTAATACTTTAGGAAACCAGTATAAGAAAGCCTCTGAAACCAGTTTCCAAATTTTGGTTTCCTTAACGGCCAAAGGGTTCTTATCAATCATTTCTTGAGAGCCATACGTTACAAATCATTTCATTTATTAAAATCCAAGTATTATAAGTATTTTCCATGGATTTGATGTTTAAAGATTTACAGGCGATTAGGCCTTATCACGTAGGTACATCTGCGTAGGTATATAGTTTAATCTTTGGCACGGAGTTAGTCGGGCAGCGTGGAATGGTAGCGGCGCACGCGGCGGCCGCTCATTGTCGACCGGAGTGACACAGGCTGCGCTTGCGAGCCGCCCGCGCGCGGCACCCGTTCCGAACGCTCTCTCTCAGCCTGTTGTGCTTGCTAGCATGGTTCTGTGTGTGTTTCTGTGCCTGTGATAATATGTGGAATACGAACGCTGAGCTGGTGGTGTTGTTCGCGGCCCTGCTCGGCTGCGCCGCCGCCGACTTCCAGGAGCGAGGTAACACTTACACTCTACACCATCATCTCACTCTGAAGCCTTTCTCTCAATCACATGATTTAGTTTGTTCACGAATTTCGATACAAACGAGGTGTGAATTAGATATAAGTACCTATTTTATTGGTCTAGGTATTTAGGATATTTTAGCGTGTAAGCTAAAACTACAAGCAGCTCATAACCAGCCAGCAGCCTTCTTACAAGTTAAGGTACACAAATTACCTAAAGAAAGATGCTCTCTAAGTAAAATTCATAATTTGAACTCTTAGTTTGATCTAAACAACTAATCGGTTCAATTCTATCTTCTCATCAGTAAATCAAAGCATTTCAAAATACTCGAATGTTATGTCAATAAAGAAAAGATACCGTGGGGAATTAACTGGCAATTACCATAACATAATCAATCACATTAATTCTGTCGTCTAACATGAACTTGTCCCTAACTAGGTTCATTACTTATATTTAGGATACACCATAGTGAGCCACGTATCTAATTATTTATCGTATTCAGTATGAATTAATGTGTATGTAGTTTCCGATAATCAATTCACCTAAACAAATATGTACCTAGAAAGAGATAAACATCATCAAGTATCAAAAACGTACCTGCATGGTAAATATTTAAATTGACTAATTAACATAACACATGTCATTTAACATAACAATATTTAATATATTTGTTAAAAGAAAATACATAATTGAATGATCTTATTTACAATTTAAATGTATGTCATATCCTTTGTAGTTCTTTTCCCTTAAGCATGTGCCTGTTTCCCACGAGTATAAATAAGTTCACACAAAAAATAAGAACATATTCATAGAGAGAAGAGATCTGATAAGAAAGGATTATGAATCAAGGGACAATGGATGTTTAAAACGTTTTATCCCAAAAGACTTATTTACCATCCATAGAAACATCTAGTCCAATATAGCGTTATTAATAAAGGCATAGATTTTATGACTATGTATGATATTATTGATAATACAATCAACACAATGACAATATTATAATCCTAATAGAAAATAATACAACAAAAGTTATGAATAATAATGCCTCTACAATTAGAGTGATATCTGACCTAGATAAATCTGTTAGGGAAAACTCACTAAACTGCAACTTGAATGATAAGAAACTCAAAGTAACATTAATTAATAATATTAGTATAAAAAAAGTATTTCATCTGCTTTCAGAGTTTAGTAGGACTGTAAATGTATTAAAATTGAATAATAAATAATATACAATCAAACCATTTTCTCCTTTAAAGTTAATTGGTAGGCCATTAAATAAATTAAAAGCAAGCAAATAGGTCGATGCTCTCACCACGATGAGTTTCTGTGCAGACTCTTCAATTCGGAGAAATTCTTTGTGGGTATTGCTTTGCTACTGGAAAATTTAACAAAAGCAACTTTAAAATTTAACAAAATGTATAAAATTCTACTGGAATTACATACATCGGAACTTAGAAAATATTCAAACAGAGCCGTCAAATGCAAACTAAGTAGACCCTTTTACAGTCCTTAAGATAATGGTTATTAGGGTGAGACATAATTATATCACTGGTAAATAGAATATTTGTTAAGATTAACTGACGGTCCAAATGATAGATTGATCCGATCATCTGCCAAGCAAAGAGAAGGGCTCGACAGAATTGTGAGGTAAATATTTGTACCCATAAACGTTTATCTCGATCTGAATGTAAGTATATGAATGAGTGTGTGTGTGTGTGTGTATGTGCGTAGTTTTTGTTATCCTAATTAGGGATCAGTTGCAATTTGTTGTATCTCAGAAAAAGTTCCAATGATTTTAATCAAGTTGCTTGTCGGAAAAACATGCTATTCCAAAAATCCTCATCATGGCTCAGTCCCACACTTATTAAATGGATATTGGTTATAAACATGTGTGTCTGTTGATAACAAAAAGCACAGAAACCGTAAAAAAATTGAAAGCACCTATTCCTCTTCCGTTCGTTCAATGAGACGGAAGTTCAGTACGAAGTGCAAAAAACGTTTAAAAAGCCACCCCCGGTGCACATCCCGTGGGTGCGCACAAGTGGCCGGGTCGTAGGTTCGGATCCCGTAGTTGGGCACAAACGGATGTGAGGACACTGCCACTTCGAGAGACAGATTTATGTAATACGTGATACCTTACAGATTTCAACAGATAAAAAGGCCATAGATTTCGATGGTTACTATGTAGTGCGTAGAGTTTTACACATGTGTATAAAGCTTACGAGCTTAGCTTAGAGTTGAGTAAGATAGTTATTATTATTGAAATAACAGCATTATTATTTATGTAGTACATTGATGGCCCACTCTCAAATGTAAAGGAAAATCTCTAGATGGGCGCTTTCCTTTAAGTTTTAAATCAATAACACAATTAAAAAGTACCCCTTTGTTGTTTTTCTAACTACCACCAGTAAGGAGAGAAGGGTGGTAAATATCAAATGCGGAACGTTATAATACTTGGTAACTTTGGGTATAGTTTGTTTTTGTAAGGATTGAACTCAATCCATACAAAAACAAACTTTAATTTATTTAAAACATATTTTTGGGTTCAAAATGTTCAATAACAACACGGTACTGTGAAAGTAAGATTTCTCCGAGTAGTAAAACATTTTCTTTATTGTAAGCTAGCTGTGCCTCGCGGTTTTTTACCATACAAATAAACATATAAACCTTTCCTTTGGATCACTCTATGTATTGCTGAAAACTGCATCTAAATCCGTTGAGTAGATTAAAAGATCTCAGCTCGCTCGATCAAGGGAAGCGACTTCATATTATACTCTGCACAGATTATCCTAATTCTATCTATTCTTCGAGAACATCTTATAAATCGAGGCTTTTTCGCTGCACTGCAATCTTACAGGTCCATGCTATTCTCTACTTTATTACAGGAAAAAGAGGAGCTGGGCATACAGCTAATCATGGCACACAATTTACTCAATCCATAACAAGAATATAGAAAAATGAAAAGAAATATTGTTCAAAGTATTATTATATTCGTTGTCAATATTGTATTGAGAATAAATAATATCCAAGAACTAGTGATAATGATCCGATTCAAACACAAATCACTAGATATACAAGTACTCGTACATATTGTATTTCCCAAAAACACATCTTAGTCCTTCCTTTCTCAAATATTTCTGCCTATTTTATTGTCTACTTAACAACTATAAACGGCGTGGCGTGTAATATTATACTATTCAGTAAGTTATTCCGCACTCAGTTGTTTTCTTATTCAAAGTTAAAGAATATAACTATACTTTTATAACAAACGGATAATTTATTTATTAAATTTAACCTATCTAATAAAAAACATTAATTAAATCTTTCATCAATTAATTTTTGGAAAAAATATTGTTGAAACTGAAAAATTGTATTCGGCAATTTCGATTCCGATTCTATAGAATCGGAATATATTCCTGATTAAGAATATATTTTTTTCTAATATCTAATTGTGATGTATAAGTTTTATCTAGTTTTTGTGTCTAATTCTTATAGTTTTTTAATTAGACCTAGTACTGTTTAACATTTTTAAATTAATTTCATTGCTGTTTGAACTCTCACAGATTTCAAGGTACCTATTCGTTACGAATTACTCGTACCAGCCTACATACATAAATATATTTTCATTTTAGTTGACTGTCACATTTGGGTGTAATTTTTTCGTGTGAACTTATAACTTTATTACTTTTGTGACGACACTAATAGTAATTTGAACATACATATGAGCTACGTAAAGCTTTATATATTTGACAAGGAGTGAAAGTCACTAAAATATTAATGTAAGTGCTCTTATTGCTTTCTTGGACGTCCAACAGAAGTAATATAAAATAAAAGTTATCAGAAATAAGTGCAAAAATATTATATTTTATCACTTTTTTATAGAAAAAGGTGAAAAAGGTTCGAAGTCAAAGAAACGATAATGGGAGTCCAAGTTAAGGCGTTGTTTGTAGTTGTGTTTCAAACTATTTGAGGCACACTTTGATGGGATTATCATTAATTTCTCCGAAATTGGGTTAGATGTAATAGAAGTGACACGAAAATACACTTTTCAGGATAACTTAAGTTTATCCACATTCGATATGTATTTCCTACTAGCAGACCCGACAAGGCGTGGGCATTGTCGTTATTATTTTATACTAGGTGTGTTCCGCTTTTTTCGTTTATTCAAGTCTTTTGGCGAGGCTAGCGAACACCAATTTTCATCTACAATGTTCCATCCTTGCACCCATTATTTATCAACCAACGCTCAAAAACAAAACAAAGATAACACGAAAATAAGTGAATTATTAAAACGTGTTGTATTTAGTATCTTTGTTACTAATACGCGTCTTCATAATTTAGTTACCTTACATAATATTGGAGTAAGCATGAGGAATACTCGTGTTTAGTTGTCTTCAAACATATCATAGAGAAACTCTAGTTGTGGTTTTTACGTTTAAGAGCCAAAATGCCACAGATACACAAATTCCAAAAACAAGCGGATACACAATAAACATAAAACACGTTACGGAAATCCTGTCAAAATACGATAGACAAACAACTTTAATTATTTAGACATTTTCCAATTTTCTGGGCATTATTACCAAATTTTGTTTTGATAAAAACGTCAACAAATATTAGGGAAACATATTTAATAATATTTTCAGGACTTTTCAGACAGGTAAGATTACGAAACGAATTCGGTAAATAGTTATAAGATCCAGAATGACTTTTTTTTTCAAATTTCATCTGTTTAATTTTACGTATCCCAACTTCGTAGCCAGTTGATTACAATAGATACATAACTACTGATATATAATTTCGACTATCGTGGTTACTTTACTCTATCAATTGCAAACATTTTTAAAGTTCTCTTAAGTAATTGTAACCGTTTGTGAAAAAAAGTAGAGAATAGTGGTGTGAGGGCTAAAATTATATAAAAAGGGAAGCGCAGGACGGTACAAAAAAGATTATAAAACAAGTGGTCTTTGACAGTACCTTTTCTATTGTCCGAAAAATGCGATCATTCGATATCGCTTTGTAAAACATTTGGCCGGATTACCACAACTGGTGTACTGTCCCTATCCCATTGTATACTTACATTATCAAAGGTATTTGCTTATTTGTGAACGGATTTCTTACGAACAGCTGTTTGATTCTTTAACAAAATGTAATCTTTGTTGTGGTTGTGACTATGTTTTGAGTTACTTATGTCTAATAGTTATGTACCTATCTATCGTGTTAAAACACTCGTCATGACCACACGCAGCAAGTCCACAAAGTGATTGTAACATTATGATTATGACAAAATTTGTTAACTTAATACGAATATTTATTTATCGATATAACGATCGGTATCGATAGTAATATATAACAAGTACTTAAACTGAAACTCAAACCCAGTGAGTGCCATATAACACGAATCGAACAGACTTGAAAACCAACATTCGGTTGTAAACATTGTTGACAAAATATTCTCGTTCACCCATTGTTCTCCGGCTGATTCAAATTGACTGAAAAGTACCAACAGTTTACTTTCACAAATTGATTTATCATCCTACTGTGTTGATTTATTTTTATATATCACATTATTGTGTAACAATATTTTCTGTCCTATTTAGTTTTCATTGGAATTTGCTAACTTCAATAATATATCACTCATATATGTACCTACTTTACATTTTAATGTGGACCTACATTACTTTACCTACTACACAAAATTGTTCGTATATTAAAGAATAATAAGGTCAAAGCAATAAAAAATATTACATTTATGAACTGTGCTGAGGAGGGTGTCTAAGTATCCTATGAAAAGAATATTACTGGCCTTTGATTTTTTACCTTCAATCGTTAAGGAGATTATAATACAAAAAAGATATTAAGTATAATTTGAAGAGAAAAACATGTTTTTTCACATAAACAGCGATAAAATGAACAGAAAATTAATAAAGAGAATTTTGAAAAGATATTTCATTACGTATTTTCTTTATGGTAGTGTGTCAAAGCGTTCTAGCTTTATACGCACATAAAAGGAGGATTAAATATTTGAATATAAAATGATAAAAATCACCTAATTGGAAAATAAATGAAGTATCTGTACAGAAAATTAATATACATTTTGATTAATTTTCCATTCAGACAGAACCAATTTATTAAAGCCATCTAAGATTCTTTTAGATTATAATGGAACTTTTCATGGAAACTGTGGCATGTTTCAGTGAAGAAAGCTGAAAAGCAATCAGTAATGATTTCTAACAAATAAGGTTCCTTCCAAAAAGTGCTCGAAGGGAAGTCAAAGGTAGCAAACCCGTGTCGGCTTGACTCGGCTACAATAACATAATATAGATTGGCGTCACGTCTCTTTGGTATGATAACTAGAGTTAACTGTTTGTAGATGTCGACTAATTATTTTGCTAACAATACATTCGCTTAATTGACATTGAAATTCGTAATAATTATTACATAATATTCGTAACTAATGTTAAACTGGATATAGAAATGGAAACCCAATAGTATACCTCGATATTATTATCCAAAACAATATACATATACATAATTAAATATATTAAAATAATAGTTTATAATTGTTGTAGTGTAACACGCAGACATCTTTAACATAGATACGATCTATGAACGGAATGGCCTTGTGTTGTTTGAATGTTGTTAATAACTAGCTAAAGAATGAAGATATAAAGTTCAATTTTAATTGAACAAAAAATTGTTTATATTTTATTACGTGATCGGTGTTCACTAACACCGTGCACAATGTTTGACAAAGGAGAATCATGTTGATTGCTGGCGCGCTGATGTTCAACACCCGACTCTTATCAATAACATTTACATTACATTTCATTCGACTCTGTGTACCAAACGACCTGTATAACCTTGTCAAATAATTAGATAAAATTCCAAAAGTAAAAATGTCCTTTCAGAATTCTGTCTGATGTTATAACATACTTTGTACCACTTCGGTATAATTCACAACGAGCTTATGTAAATTATAGAAGACTGACGATACATCTTCACCGGATTATTAAATCAAAGCGAAAGAAAGTAAAAATCTTATTACCAATTTTTATTTTTCCTCATAAATTTTCCGTCGAAGTTTCTAATTTATATATACTTAGGTTGAGTTTTTCAAGTGGGCGTAGTTGGCCCAATCAAAACTAAGGAAAAGCGATAAATGATCAAAGGACGTTCGAGGCCGATTTTGATGAAAACTAAAAACCAACCTACGGACTCGAAGTACAGTTGATTGAAAAATAATAAGTAAATCCAAGAGCTCGAAAGCTCTAAGGAAAATCTTAGTAAACAAACAATGCTTTGAACAAAACATTAGTTCATTATTAAATTGAATTTATAAGAATAACAATCATAATATAGCTGACTAGAAAGTCAGCTTATTTTTATAGTCAATAAATATAACCAAGTATAATTACATATATTAGTAAGTTACTGCAACTGCATGAAACTGTTAATATGATAGTTTTATACAGTTCAAAATAAAATCCACCGGAATATCGTCGTCAATACAACCTCGATAGCGGCATTTAACGAGGATAACAAAGTTTTGTAGTTGCCCGTAACATTTTAACAAGCTTATATTAGCTACACTTGTAACTGGATAACTATGTACTAAACAAATTTAAAATGTAGAATTTAAACAACTTCTGATCGTTGTATTGTTTGACTTAGAAATTTTCGAATGTGATTATGATAACTATTAGTATAAAATACTTTGGTTTTATTGTGGTTATTTGGATGATGTTAGTTAAATATTTTTAAAAACTAACATAGCGTACCTATTTAATATTATTTGAATAATAGCCCTATGGATGTATTTTTTTTGGATATAACTGCCCCATTACTCATTATTTGCATGTATAAACATAAATGATGTGTCTGCCCCTTCACGCAAGAATATACGAACGAGTACTAAATCTCATTGTTCTCCGTAATTAATAAACTGTTGAGTGTTATGATCAGTATGGGAACTCGGGCCCGTGACATGAGTGACGCCGTACGATCGATCTTACAATTATTTCATACAATTTTAATAATAAGCTTTATTGTAAAAGTTACGAACGACATTCTGTTTTGTTGTTATTGTTTGTTTTTGGCAACAAATGTTTATTCCGTTGAAGTTGGGAGTAATTTGATTTGTATTACTGAGTACTTTAATTAGACAACTACGTAGCAGTCATACTTCTCGAAGAACTCCCTTCAGTTTTCAATTCATTCGTATTTAATGCGTCATACCTTTGTTATTAAAAACAGTAATATAGATGGTCTTACCGTGCCTCTACTATATTTTGTAAAGTCTAAAATACAGCTGGAATGTTTACGTGAATAAGAAACTATTATAGACTATTTGTTAACAGTAGATATTGGATTCCACGGTCGTATCAATTGAACAATACTATACTAACAGTGCCAAAGAGACGCGATGCGATTAGTATTATTTTATAATTTACATAGGTACGTACATACATAGAGATCCATGTTCTATTATAACAACACTAAAAACTACATTGCAGTTTTTTTTGCAAATAGTTAAATTTTAAATAAATAGTAAATAGCTCCAATAGAAGACAAAATCATTAAAAAATAATGATTATTTTTAACAGGCGACATCTAGTTTTTGACACCCATGTCAAGCAAAAGTGAATCCTGCTGAACTACAAACGAAGCTGTTATAACACCCACCAAACCGCAGCGAACTAGCGTCATGGGTTAATGGGTTAGGTCCAAACATATGCAAAGAAGCTGGTTTCCAGTTATTCTAGAGGCTATGGCATTAGCGGATGCCCCACTAACCCTGGAGACAAATGTGTTAAGAACCCCGAACGAGTTCTCAAAATACGTCCGCTTATGTAACAGAGGATAACTATCACGCCTAACATCCTAAAAAACAGCGTTAGATCACTCTTGAAAGATAAACTCTTATAGAAATATATGAATTATGTATACGAGTACATACGCAACGAACGTATTGCTTTACGCCGGTTTTCTGTGACATCAATAATAGGTATATATACCTATATATATCCCCTGGTCGTGTCGAAGCCTAGCAATGGGACAAAATAGGGGGATAATAATGACAAATGACGAAGATGTTGCTTAAAACATAACTGCACAATAAATTTACTGGTCATTATTCAAATGAACACCTAGAGAAGTTCGTATTCTACACTTGTTACTTTGAATGTTCTTTTATCTATAACATTTTCCAATTGAATTTGTTTTGAAAGTAAGCCTGATAACAGTTTAAGATTCTCAAAACGACTTATTTCAATATACCCCGAAGATAGGGAAATAAGTGGAATGTAATTTAAGGATTAGTGATAGTCCAGGATCCAGGGTCTATTTTTACAATTCGTTACTATTAATTTTCCATCAGTTTCTTAATTTTGATAAGCCGATTTTTTTTACCAATAATTCTTTAATGTGGCATATGGTAGCAGCAAGGAAACATGTTGATTTGATGATTCTCAAACTTAACTGAGGTCTTTTTTGTAAAATGATTTATAAACTTATCATATTATTTTACTCACAGTTAGTAAACGTATTTTCTAACATGAATCGTCTAATCGATAGATTTATTTTATATCTCCTATTCTTGTTAGCTACCACAATTGAGACGAGAGAGGAAAATTAGCTTTATAGAAATAATTTGTAAAAATAGACCCAGGATCTTGTACTATTGCCCCAATTCATTGAAATTTTCCATTAACTTGTTTACAAACAACAACAAATTGGCAATACTTATAATATTACTTACTTAATGAAATACTCATTAGTGTCAATCAAGTATCAAATTTCGTTTAATTGTAGCCACTCCTCGTTTTCCCATTAAAGCATTATTGGCACTATTGTTTTAATTTTGAGCCATCGGATATCGACGAGATGATTTGAAATGAAAACGTAATGTTATTTGCGAATTTCATTATTAGATGTTTGATTGACACGGTCTTTCACTAGTACAGGTATATACGGGTCCGTGATAAGGTAACACAGTCCGCAATGGAACTTTCTCAACATTGACAAACAAACACATGTGAAAACGTATGTCCGAGACACGCAGCCTTGAGACCTCAATTTTACACATTAATGTTACAACATATTCTTGAATATAGCCAATTATAAAACGAACAGTAACAACGCTACGAATTTGGGAGGCTTAATTTTCAAATTAAAATCATTTGTTTCCACAGTGTTCAGTTCATCATCAGATATTTAAATGTTTTATTTTATTTTTTGGAACCTGGTTACCACTTTACAAGATTTTATTTTTATTCAACGACCAATGAGTAATCATCAAAATAAGAATAATACATTTAAATAATTATATTTAAAATAAAATATAGTTGTATTACTATTTCGTAAACTAAATTAACTAAAATATTTGCGTTTTATACAAACATTTGAATGTGGAAAAAACCTTGTTACGTCTCGTAGTATTTGAATTACAGCTAGTGACATATGTAAATATTTTCTCAACAATCCTTCGCAAACAGGTACACATATTTGAGGAAAGGAAAGTTTCCACTAGAAAACGATACACTACGTGGAAAACTTGCGTCTGTGTACGAATCCAATCATACTACACCGTACTTGACAGTACCAATATATTTTATTGACTTCATTACATTTTGTCAACATTTGTTGTACACCATCATAAGATGACTAATAAAACTGACGGCCTTTTAAATAAACAAAACTGTAAGTCTAGGAATACCTCCTCTTGTCAAAAAAAAAACCTTTACATTAATAACATCCTGATGTATATCCAACACAAGTTTTAGTTTGCTAAGTAATTGTATATTTTAATTACATCTTGAAATGAACTTCTTGACTACATTTCATTATATTTTATATTTTTTGTTCTGGTTTTTTAAACTTTTGTAAGTATGTACGTACTAGTTTTAGATGTAACAATTATATAGTAAGTACCAGTTTAGAATGTAACACCAATTTATGACAATAGAGTAAGAAATAGAAACAAGGCAAGCCATTGACTTAAACTATAAGTATCAATAAAGTGCATACGGAATCAGTGAGCGTAACACATGAATGTTACGGGCGGTTGTCAATAGGTCTTATATCGGCGCGGAGTGGAATGGGTGCCACTCAACCGAAGAGCGGTGTCATTCTTGTAAACGACGCCTCACAAACGAATCACTGTTCAATTACTAATGGCATTCACATACTGAAACTATATTAAATAAGGCTAGTATTGCTCTCGAGTGTCGTTGCTCCATGCAGTTGTATACCTCCGACTCAGTACTCGCCCTACATCAACGTATCTTATAAAACTGAAAGTTCCCGAAGCGGAACCGCTAACCACTGCTCTGCCCTAATACTTAGGTACTCCTCCAGTAATATTATAATTCCAACTGACATGCAATGTAATAACTGCTAAATATCATCGTTATAACGTGTGATGTTCGATTATGTCATTATAGAGTCACCAAGTTTTCTGCGCCGGTGACGGCGTCGCTGTAATCGCATCTTTTGGTTTTGTTCATTGAAATCTTTCATACCCTACAAAGAATAAATACATTTTCAACACACTTGCTCATAAAGGGGCTCTTATTTGTGCAAAAACAGTTGAATAATGACACGCTTGATTCACAAGTGAGTTATAGATTGTTTTTTTAAATTGCTTTCTATTAAAAAAAGTTTCGATACCAAAAAAATTGTGTCCATACATTTTAAAAACAAACTTCAACTATGTTTCCTTACTTTTGGTAGGTCTATGGTCGATTCCATTCATTCATTCATTCGATTTTGTTTTCTTATAATCTATGGCCGATCACCATTGTAGTGTTGGATGCGCGCGAATAGAAAAACTGTTTTTTTATTAGCGAAAATGATATTTTATTATTAATTTCTTCGCAAGTGTGTTGAAAAACGTTGTATGGTACACGCGTGTATTGATGATTACTATCCTCGGCTATCTTCTGACCCTCGCCTGACGGCTCGGGCCTCAATAGCGCCTCGGAAGTAATCACCAACTTACCTCGCTTGTACCATAAATAACTATTCTCAGAGGACGCAATTTTATTTTTGGGATGTTAAGAGGGGGTCAGTTTAAAGTTAAATCCAAGTTTGTGGGGTTGCAACTCTTGTCCATCTTGGAAAAAGGGGTTGAAGGTTTATCTGACAAACTATAGGTGTCACAATGTTTTTTTTTTATTTCTTGTTGCCAGTAAAATTATCTACATCTTTTTTAAGATGTCATAGTCGTAGGACCAAAATTTAAAAAGTTATAAGCAAAAATCCACGAACGTTTGAGGAAAAAAAACTATTCTTTTGATAATTTTTTTTTTGATACAAAGTTTTCGTTGATTTTCGCTTTCAAAATGACAATAGTAGCTTTTGGTGACCCTATATCTGCATTCTGCATGTGCCGTATGCCTCTAGTGGCACGTCAAACATTAATTACGCAAACTTACGCAATAGGATTTGATCTTCTGATCTAGAATTTATTGAAAGGCGACGAAGATTTTAGTAGCATCTTGTGAGTTAAAGGAAAAGTTTCCTTTTGTAATCTAGAGACAGACTCATTAGTATCTTCGTAATCTAGTAACTGATTATACTTAAATCTATAATATATTCATATATATATATATATAATATTCGTATTTATGTGGTATCGTCTTCGATAGATTAGAATATAATTGCTGTAGAAATAAAATTTTGGAGGCCTCAATGTTTGGTCACGGTCCCGTAGCCTCCGCGAGATGGACACACATAACGATTCCACCATTTCAACGGCTGTCTATAATTTATATCATTTGATCTGTAAATAACATATATTTTTTGAATAATTTGTATATTATAGTCAAGTTGTGTAGGCTACAATAAGACGATAAAATAACAAAAGTCTCAATATTGCTATTGGCTGTTGCTGTTAGCCATTAACTTTGACATTTTAATCATGAATTAAATGTAAATTGTGTTGAGGCGCTACCAACTGAACATATTTGTTCGTCTCCGAAGCAATGTGCTCCATTATTAGCTTATAATAAAAAAAACTCCAAAGCTGACAGCCATTAGAGGTACGAAGTCTAATGAAGGTAAATCTTGAATTTCATGATCTTCTTGTTCGCTGGTGGCTAAATGTAGTGGGGTATCCAGCACGCTCCTGAATGTCCGCGGCAGGAGAATGGTCACTAGATTGTCGTCGTCACTATCACCGAGACTTGGATCACTCCCTGTAACAAAGGATAAGTAAGTCACATGCATGGGACTAAACGTTTATTCTTGTCCTACACAAAAATTGCAGATATTTACTAATTGTTTTTCAGACACTTGCAGCAACGTGGGATAGAAAGGGCATAAGTATTGGTACCAAACTTTTATCCAACCTTAGGTTTGCAGATGACATTGTCCTTTTTGCCTCATCAGCGTCTGAATTGCAACACATGCTCCAAGACCTGAGCAAAGCGAGCCTCGAGGTGGGTCTTCTGATGAATTGGTCCAAAACACAACTCATGACTAATAGCAAGAAACGTAGGGTCGAGGTAGATGGGCAAGCAGTGAACTACGTCAATGAGTACATATACTGGCCAGCTAGTTTCATTCGACAACAGGCAGGACAAAAAAATCAATCGACGAATTGATAATGCCTGGAAAAGCTTCTGGTCCATGAAACCGCTAATGAAGGGTGATCTACCAACTTCCCTGAAGCGAATACTCATTAACATGTGCATCTTGCCCGTCCTAACCTACGGTGCTCAAACATGGTCACTCACCAAGGCACAGAAGACCCGGCTCAAGGTTTGCCAAAGAGCCATGGAACGCAGCATTCTCGGCATTAAGAGAATAGACCGCGTTCGGAACACCACGCTGCGTTCCATAACAGGTATCACAGACGTGGCAATTAAAGCTGCAAAGTTAAAATGGGATTGGGCGGGTCACGTTTGTAGGATGGACTCAAATAGGTGGGCAAGGCTAACCACGGAGTGGGAGATCAACGAACGTAGACGTCCAGGTCGCCCTCCCACACGCTGGAGGAGAGACTTAGATGATTTTGACGGAGATTGGAGAGAGCTGGCTCACGATAGAGACAGATGGAGGGATTTGGGGGAGACCTTTGCCCAGAAGTGGGACGATTCAGGTTATTAAAAAAAAAAAAAACACATAAAGTTATCAGTTACTTACGCCATATTTGAAAGGCACCGAATATGTTGTGGCTGGGATTTCAGCAATGTGACTGGATCTCTGGATCAGACTGGGTGCATACTTTAAAATTTTTGCTCTTATTTTTCTTTTTCATTGTTTTGCCGATATTTTAGGAGATCAGCTAGTACTTTCATTCCCTTTACATATACAAACATTTGTTCCTACTTCTGCTACTAAAGATAGAATTTGCTTTACTAAGTCATTCGCTGTTCTATATTTTGCGTTTACGATTTTTTTTGTTTTATAATTAATAATAGCTTCTGGTTGTTCAATAGGATAATCACGCGAAGAAAACTCTCTTGGATAGGAGAAATAGAAAATACATATTTATCCATCGGTTATAGCATAAACATTCTTCGTACAAATATTTTTACCAGTTCTTTATTTATTCCAAATCATAAACGTACTTAATTAGAAAATTATCTGTATGGCAGCACATTGATGTTGGCTTGTTTTTCGTAGATACCCGAAATATTATTGAACTGTAACTCTAAATTGGTAATAAATAATTTCAAATTATTTTTAATGACTTAGATAAATGCATAATGAATGATTCACACATTCAACATTGAGCTTCAGGTGTTTTTTTATTATAACTTAGAACTCGGGTCTTTTAATTTGCTTCGGCAGCTTTGTAATCCCTTTCTCGATGTTGGAGAAACATCATCGTTTGCAGTATCAATATCCTCGCAATCCCAGCTCAATGGGAACAGGTTGTATCCACTAATAATGCAATATTATGCAATGTTGCACATGCAAATGTAACATCTACAACAGTTTCCTTTTTAATTCCCATTCTCATTTCTAGACAAGGAAATCTTTTTTTCCAGACGCCGAAACATCTTTCTACAAAACCAGCGTTAAGTCGCTGCTTAACACTGCACTGCTGTTGTATCTATGTCGCAATGTAAAATTATCATGGGTACTATCAGGCTACCTTGCTACTAAATCATAAAATTCGATTAGGCACCGACTCCAAAAGTTACTAATTATAAATTGTAAATATGTATTAAAGATATCGTTAATTTTAAATTGTTTTCGTACTTTTTAGAGATGAAGTTGGTTTCTTATGTTTTTAAATTATCTTTATGTATAATAAAAGTTCATATTCAACACATTCCTCTGAAACTTGTATAACATAACATAATCATTCACTACGTCATCTCATTAGAGTAACTGACCCCTAACTAAGTTCGTAACTTTTATCTAGGGTATCAAAAACTATGCACACACTCATTCACACATACACCCAGACCGTGACAAACATTTTGTGGTTCACACAAATATTTACCCCGCGCGGGAATCGAACTCGCAACCATACGGATGGCAGTCTGGCATGGTGACCACTCTGCCATCGAGGTCGTCAACGTATCGAAATAAATATCAATTTCAAACGTTAAAATATAAATCAAAGTTAAATTATACCTAACTTAACAAATGATAAATGTACTGACAAAATGTTATATTGTTTCGAAGTCATTTCAACCTTACTTAAGCTTCCGAATGTATCTTATGTTCCGGTGACACACCAATTCGATAAATTAAATCAATTGCGCTGAAGATGATTCAAAAACATTGTCATGTTTACAGATTGGTATTTGCTGGATGAAATTTAGTTCAAACTGGTTCTAATAAATTGTCTGATTCATCTGTGCAAGGGACAAATCACTCATTAGTGAGTGGGAAACCGTAAAATCTTACAAGCCGATACTTCAGTTATTTTCCCCATTTTACTTGTAATATTTAGCGGGTCGCTCCCCGCTATTGGAACTCTCTTTGAGCCTTTTGTTTGTGCTGCTTTGTACTTTTTTAATTAAGTATGTAAACTGTACTTGTCTCTCAATGAAGTTGGCCAGATGTGGTGTTTTAGAACAATTCTGGTTAAAGTGTCTCGAATTTCCCCAATACACAAACCATTTTTATTTTTAACCATTTAATTTTTATTTTTACCAATTTTTATTTTGCTACTGCATAGCTTCTATCGCGGGCCTTGAGCGTGGGCACCGAATCCAGAAATTCCGTAACGAAAAAAACCTAACACACGTTGATAGTCTAATACTTAATATTATTATTTTTGAACGAACTATGTTCCGCGGTTGTACCCGCGTAATTTTCGAAATGTAACTGAAACAGACTGTACTGTGTGTGTCTCTGTCTATCACAGACATTTTTTGAACACCCTTTTCGAAGAGAGATATACGGAAATGTATTGAGAGGTATTAAGATGTATACTTAGCTGCTGTGTGTGAAGCCCATTACATAGTTTCATAGTTTTTATCTTTAAAATTGGACCGGCCTTATTTACTCGATATGACTTACAAACAAACATTACAATTAATTCATTTACATAGATATTTACACGTTAGTATAAACGTCTAATACTTTTATCGAAAACTTTTTCTTGTTAATTTTCCAAAAAGTTTTTATAGTAATGTAGACAAAGTTTTTATTTTTGAAGTCGTACTTAGCAACTTAATACAATAAAAAATAGTTGATACAAAATGCTATGCAATAGCTTTACCGCGGAAGTCCCCAGTGTCACACGTCTTTTTTTATAATTATTTTTTTCCCCGGTACACCCTTATTTATAATATATATAATAAACAAGTTAATAAAACTAACGTTTAAACCCCATAAGTTTTCTCTCGGGTTTAAATCTGCAGATCTTGCCGGCCAGGTTATCACCACTATATAGGTATGCCGATTGAACCATTCATTGACCATACGTGCAGTGTGCGTGCGAGCATTGTCCTGGACATATCTGACCTCAGGTACAGCTCAGAAGGATATTATATATGGTACGAACACTAGGTAGCACCTCGCACTATCTCTGATCACATTTAGACGACATGATATCTCGGAGATGTTGTAGCCAGCTACATGTTCGGCAATAATTGCTGCTCTTTCTTCAACACTTAGTTTTAACATTAATAAAACTTTATTGACTAACAGTTAAATATTATAAAAATTACTTTTTCTTAAATACATAATGTCGAGTATCTTTTTATCCACCGGTACAAAGTTTTAGTAATTAATGCATTAATCACGATGAAGCCTTAAAATATAGCTATTTAAACATATTAAAACAAGCGTATTAAATTTTTAAACACATTCATTTATAACAAGACATATGAAAACGCTTCGTCTGAACCAGCTGCTATGCCGGGTCAATTACTACTGACCCTAAAGATTTACCCTGACCCGTTTGGAACGCAACTGCCGTTCTATCGCTTCTTTCAAACTAGCTAACCTTTTAAATTGGTTTCTTTACCAAGAGACATTTCATGACGTCTCTCGCGGCCTAGTGGTTATTCAGACGAATGCGATGTGTTCACTTTGTCGCACTTGAGGACACCAAACTGTTAGATGGCGACAGGTCGCACCTCCCGTACACAGATGTTTGATACTGCACAACGCAACACATGCGGGTTACCACGTGTGACACTTTATCTGTTAAACCGTATTCTTTATTTCCTTGTGGATAAGTATTTTCTTTCACAATGTAATTTAGATTTTCCCAATTGTCATAAACTCATCCCTTCAAACAAATGGACTTATTTTATAACGAATTCAGAAAAAGTATTGGCAATTGAATATCTTCTTCTAATAATATATTGCGGACAATATAAGAAGAGCAATGGGATGCAAAATAAAAATAATTTCATACCTGTTTGTTTTTGATCGACTTCGAAACTACACAAAGAATTATCATGCGGTTATCACAGATCATTTATGATTTTTCCTCGGCAACTTAAAGAGATATTCTGTGAGAGACGTTTTACGACCAGGGGGCATTTTTCGAAACAGACGTTTTGCGCCTGAGCCGAAATTGAATTATCTATTATGGAAATTGGATGTGGAAAAGAAAGTTTGGTTTACTACTATTATCTTAACCATTATATTACTCATTAATTTACTATTACAAAAATTAACTTTGTACATAAATTTAAGTAGTAAAATTACTCCCTTTTATCGTAGTAATATACTCCCTTTTGTACTTTCCTTGTTTACGTACTAATCAGCCTGGTTTCATTTAGGACTATGTAACTTTTCACAGTCATACGCCCACCACAACCACCTCTCTTCATTTTGGAGTTCACGCATCGACACCTTGTAAAGACCTTGTTTTGTTTTTATATGTAATATTGGTGACCTACGTGTAAAAGTAAATTTTGACCACATCTGGATTTTACATAACTCAATACTGGTTTTCCACCACTGCGTCCACTACTCATTATTATTTTAGCGCGGAAGGTACGTAAACTAATATTTCTTAAATTTTAGGATCGAATTATTAAATCGAACTTAAATTTCCCATTTCGGCACCTTCCCAATTGGTCAACCCAAAGGTGCCGAAATCGGAAAGTGCCGAAACGGGAGTAAACCGCAAATTTACTGGTAGTAAAAAAACCACGCGATCGAATTCGCAGGCGAGCACTATTATAAATTGTAGAATCAATATTAACTATTTGCTTTATCAAAGTTTCATTATTATTGCGATTTCACTTATTTATTTTGCGGTTTGTTCACCCATTAAATTTTCTCTTGCCGGTGATATTTTGCTTCTAATGCAATTAGTTGGTCCTTTGATCCAGGATAAACTTGTTTTCTTCATAACGGGCGTTGGGTCGGAATTTGCTTTCGATAAAACAACAAATTGGAAAATTATCGTCTTGATACTATGTTATTGAAATAATACTCTTTCAACAGATTAATTTTATGTATGTAGTTATATTTAATTTTCATTTGTATTCTGAAACCACGGATTATCAAAAATAATAAATTAGCATGACCGCCACCAAAGCACGGAAACTTTAATTTAAAACCACTTTGGTAACGGCTATCCATCACTATTATGACGGCACCGGCCGTAGCTTACCCAAACGAAGTGTTTGTAACATCTAAGTATAAGGGTGACAAATCTACATCGAGCTGTGCTGCGCTGGGTCGAGCTGTGCTATGTTTGGTTAACTCGCTCGCCATATATTTGAATGAGGATACAATCAAAGCATGCTGAGCTGCGCTGGGTGAAGCTGCGCTCTGTTTAAAAACGCAGTAGTCTTGAGCGAGGCGCGCTGTGCTATGTTTTTTATAGAGCTCTGCTATGCTGCGCTGGGTCGAGCTGTGCTAGTGCTAGGTTTTTTAAATATGGAGCTCGCCCTCACGTCTCTTTCACTCTCGTACTCCCATCTCGCTCGCACTAGGATGTCAATTGACATTATTAAAAGTAAAACTTACTCGTGACCCGCGATTTTGCTCGCTATATTCTTGATACCATAAGAATTTCTGGATGATAATTTTTGGCTGTATACCTTCGTATTTAAATCGAATTCTGTTCACAATTCATGGGTTTCAGAGTATAAAAAGGTCCAGTTTTTAATATGTCAAGATACACAGAAATAAACCCGTACCGACAAAAAAAATTAAACATCATTTTGGTGCTTATTATATTATACTTTTTGTACATAATCTTCAGTGCGTTTCCGTAAACCTTTAGTAAAAACTTGTTATTTAGATATCACAAACAAACACTGCACCAGATTGGTTTGTATAGATATTTGATGATGATGTATTCCATGCCGATTTCGGCAACGGCGACCGTATGTATCTTCTGTATGATAGGGTTATGGGTTACTGGTTGGATGCGTCCTCACATGACTAAGGTATGAGATATTTATAATAAGTACTTATCAAAAATCATTTTCTATTTTTTTTTTTGTAGGTTCGGGTGTATTTCTGTGTGTCTTGGCGAATTAAAAAGCTGGACCTTCTTATGATTAGTGGCCGCTGACGACGCCACTAGTCCATACAAAGTTACCCAAACCCTTTTTATGAATTATTATTCTATAAGTATACAAAATAAATTACTCATAAATACACAAAGGAAAACGTAAAGAGAAAATTGCCTTATCATGTGCATTCAAATAATTTACTTACCTCAAACAGATTGCTAATTTCTCTTTTGTGCTTATGGCTTTCTTACAGTCAATTTTGTTTTTTATATATGGACTTATCAACGAATGTAAATAATTAAAATGATTTTTAGTCATTCGCAAATATTTAATAAAATCGTCTTCAGTGGCAATATTCTGTAGAAAATTATATTCTCCGTATATCATACGTATGGTGTGTGGTGGTAACATGCCACCTTTACTAGATTTTTTTAACGACAAGATACCATATAACATATCTGTATCGGCTTCTTCTTCACTTTCGTCTTCATCAGAATAAAGCACGTTGTAAAGTTTATATCTTTTTGAAAATAAAGTCATTTTTGAGAACATATACGACTACACGAGTTGCAGATTAATTTTATACTGAGCTAAACAAAGCGCAGTACAGAAACCACCATAGAATAAGGATCACGACCAGGATTCTCTCTGGTCTCTGGAAACCACAGAACTCGGAATACTCTATCTTACCATAGAGTATTCCGAGTTCTGTGACAGAAACGTAGCTTCAGAAACACAGCACGGCATAGCTTCAGAAACACAGCACAGCACGCATAGCGTAGCACAGCTCGATGTTGATTGTTAAAAAAACCTAGATTCAGAAACATTACACAGCTCAACCCAGTACAGCGCAGCACAGCTCGATGTAGATTTGTCACCCTATAGGTGGCCATTGACGAGTCAGTAACTGATCAGTAGAAGTGGCGTCCATCAAAAAATGATCGTCAATCACCGGAGCGATTTCAGATTCCAGGTGGGGAAATCTAGTTAGTCTAAAACTTTTGTACTGACGTTACAGTTATATGTCTGGACTGATTAGTTCAACCGACTCCTCAATGGCCACCTTATTACTTACAAGTTTTAGTTAAGTAGATTTCTTTCGATACTTTACGAATGTTGCTATTTTAAATTTTTAGATTAGCATAACATCAAAGTGATGATATAATTATATTATGAGTATGATTGGTTGAAACCAACTCAACAATCTTGTTGATTTGGTATACCAAAAATATTTTCAGTTCTATTTTTCTTAACTTATTTATTATTTCATCATGTTTGATGTTTCCCTATTTTATTAAAATTATAAACCTTGCAAACTTCTGTTACTCGCAAATATATTTTATTTACCTACGACTTGTTTAGATATGTGGACTTTTTACAAATATTTTATGTTGTAGCTTTGACTACAGTACAAACCTTGGTTTGGTTTGTAACGATTTTATATGCGCGTATTATAATAATTGTTCCTCTTTTAATTACTTACTCGTATCAAAACAATATGTTTTTTTTGTTTTACGGTTTTATATGTACAGCTTGTGCTTGACACGATTAGTTTCATAAAAACATACACAGACTTTAACTGGCACATGTGGCGCGGGTGCGCGCGGTTCCCAGTGCGCCGGCGCGCGGCGTGGGAACTACCCGCCATCTTGCGCCGCCGCAACCGCCATCGCACTCTACAACAGTTTTTGTACCAACACTGGATTATTACACCTTTAATATTTTCATGAAGGGCTCAGCACTTATAAGGAGAATTCCTTCCTCAACAACGGGTGTGACATGAATAATTCCTTTGGGGAAGTATATTATAGATTAAGTATATTCAATCCATATCCTTATTAGTTCAATCAATGGGAGGTGTAACCCCATCAATAGCAGACCAAACTGTAAGCACGGACGTTCGGGAGAGCGACAATGGCGCTTCCTACCCGGGCGCGGGTGCCGGCCGCCGGAGGACGCGTCCATTGAATGAGATGCGCGACACGACCGATGCACTTTCATTGACGTACAGATACAATGAACAGTCGCACCACTAAATGCCAACGCACTATAATCTTGTAAGACGGGCGGCGCGCACGCACATTGTCCGGTCTGAGTAAATTTAAGAGACTTCCCTTTAGGCTGTTTTGAATTTTTTTTGAGGATGCATTAAACTTTATTGCAATAACTTTTCTTATTTCACCCTGAAATATCAGACTTATGATCAGATCAGTATTATCTAATTGCGAAAACTTATATACTTATGAGAATTTCACTGTGAAGACAAAGAATAGATAATAATATTTAAGAAAAAGGTTAAGAACCCAGATACGCTGTTCCAATTTCGTTAAACCTATTCAACCGGCAATCTGGCTTGCATCCGGTATGGGACTGGGAGAGGCCCGGCCATCGTGCACCGGTGACAACCGTCCTCATATACTGTCCAATAAAGCCGCGAATCCACCGCCACGCACGCTACGCCCACGGTACACGGCCACGCAGCTCAGCTACGTTGAGCTATAGCTGAGACAGCCACGAATGTATAAATGACGTTATTTTCGTGCGTAGCGTGTGCGTGTACTTTGGTGGGTTTGAGCCTTCATAGCGAAATTGCACATACATAATATTCAACTATTTCCAATTAATCGTTAATATCATTATACATTCACTAAAATAATAAAACTAGCGGCAATCTTCTCAAACTTTTGAGTTCATCGAGTTACGCGCAGGTTACGTAGTTTCAAAAAATAAATCGTATTATAGGTACTTAGTTCGTTCCTTAATTCCTTGAAACATTCATATCGAATGTCTTCGAAATCGGTCGCGTATTTCTCAGTGAAAGAGTAACTCATCCAACCATCCAAACTTTCGCATTTACATATAATATTATGAAGACTAGGATACTCTTGAAAACAACCCGAACTGTGTAGATCGAATTTTGTATTTAGATAAAGTTATTATTTAAGTTTATCTACAAAGTCAGTTTTCCCAAAAACAATAACGCGATTTTACAAAAACAACAAACTCCGACCAAGTCGTTAGGTTATAACATTATACGATTGTATACATAATTACCTATGCGGTATCATATTTTATATGAACTAATATTAATCTCTTTAACATGCACTTAAGTCACAGTATAATAATGAACACTAGCATACCTAAGTAGTAGTTTGATATGTATGTAGGTAGTTAGCGCATGTCACGACTGAGCGGTATCAATTGCAATACTTAATGTGTAAGTAATATTACTACTTTTTCACGATGCGATTGGACGTGGTAAACTCGACATGGATCAAATCGACATCTTTGAAAATTATTTAATACACCAAAAATGATTAAGATCAAGAACATGTACGTTTACCTCATTTATATACACACATTACTATAATAATATAGTGTTGGCATCACATCTCGCGGCCAAGACTCTTCTTCGCTGTATAGAAACTTAGACCCTACAAATCGCTCGTTATAAATACGGTAAAATATATTCCAAAAATAAACATAAGTAGTAGGTATTCTTAGGTATCCTTGACGCAATATCTGCAACATTTAATAGGGTAAAAAAATGACTTTCACAAGTAAAAATTGACCCGAAAATTACGAAAAGAAAAAATAAATCAAATAAGTATTAACGTTCTGAAATGATACGATTTGGCAAATAATGTTTACGATCGTCTTTCCTATAGTTAATGTTATTTTGGTTCATATATATTACTAACTGTGCTCCATAGTAATTCTTGTTTATTTTTCAACCCATGTGGGAATTTCCGAACGAAAATAAATCGTATTAGGTTATTTCCAATGCGTGATTAGCGAAAAGTAATGATAAACAACACACTAATATGAACTTTCATCGATATTATTAGTGTGATCATGTTTATGTTATGGAAAAAATATGTTTGATCTATAATTATAATTAGTGGACAAAATCTACTAATTAATTAAACCCAAACTTTAACTCCTAATCTACTCCGCCACTCTGACAGCAAATTAAGGTGCGCCGCGCCTTGAGCCACCCCTAAGTCGCGAACAGGTTTATTAATAATATCACTACTAGTAATTATATATTATCAAACAAATGGACGGAACTGTCGAAAACAACAATGTTTGTGTACTTTGTAGTTAGAACTTTGAAGATTGGAATATTCAAACCCTTTCGTCTTTCCACAAGCTTCATATGTTTTTCAACAACATACATATATCTCTATTATTTGTTTTAGAGAGAGCTTGTTGAATTTTCCTTTAGCAGACATGTTCCTTGTAAACATGTTGTTAATAGTAAGTAATCTACCGATGAGCATTTCTGTAAGGTTTATTATTAAAAAGGTTATTATCACTAACATAGCAATTGCTGTTTATTATTTTTTTAATATTACGTTGTGCGACATAACGCCTGTTATCGATTACTTTATTTGAAAATTTTAAGTTAGTAGAGTGATTAGTGTAACGTAAATGGTAATACTCGTAGTTGTCATTTGGAAAGGTTGTTCTGTGAAGTGGGCATGGCATGGAATGCTAAACACGTGCACCGAGCGCTTGTTAAGTGTGCACACGGAATACGAGGCACAAAGCAGGGCCCGAGGCCTCTCGTATGGTCTGCATTCTGATACCAGATTGTTTACAGATTGACGCGTACGTCGACAAACTGATGTTATAACTCAGAAATTGGCTTTGCAATGCGAAAGTTTTAATCGATTTGAGGTCCGGCCGGTGAATTTTGTTTTTGATAGATACGCAGTTACTTATCATACCATCAAAGGTAAAGTATAATTGGAATTATGATTGCTACCAAATAAAGATATGAAAATATACATTCGAAGTACGTTATTTTTTATCTTGGCTTAGATTGGATCTGGATTATAACTAGGCTTCTATTTAAAATATTAAAAGTTAAATTGGCTTATAGGGTGGCAATGAAAATACTAAAAATAAACCGCTTTCATTTGTTCCCCAAACAACTCTACAATTTGGGTTATGATAACTTAACAAAATTTTCTCAAAGGCGAGTAAACAGTTGAAGCTACTGCGAATGTCTATCAATTCAATATTATCTTACTCCAACTACTTATAGTACGAGATCCGACTGCAGGATTACTGCGCTCATGTGTTTTTTCTGAAACCCATTTTTTTATATTTATTTACAATTAAGACAATACTCATTATACAATACACACACATACACATTACTTAATTGTAAGTACTTATTATAATAATTGTGTCACACCCTATTTCATAAATTTTAAAATTGATAAATGCGGGAAGTTGTGATCCAACCCCAACACTTGACAAGTATTTTACATAACTTACTGGGATTGACTAATTTTAAGGAGAATTTGTAAAAAAAAATGTAATATAAACTAGGTTGCCATGCCAAATTTGGCCGCAAGTACTTTTAAAATCATAATTTTCTCATTTTTATGCTTATAACTTCTTTAATATTAAAAAAGTTGTATGAACATATTGTAGATAAAGCAATTTGATACAAATAATGTCTGTACGATTTTTTGTAGGACGCATGGTTTCTGATATATCGCGAGTTGCGCCCTTGCATTTTTAACAGCCAGCAATCCATATTTGCGGGCTGATTTGATTAGGCAACCATATATTATAATAAACAGAAAAAATAGCTTTCATTTGATATATAAATTGAAATGTTTTCCAAAAGTCAATTGAAAAAAATATGTTCATTTTGCTAGGCAACCTGGTAATATATATTCTCCTTAATGTACTATACTTACTTAAAAAATTGGTTTCTAGCAAAAAACATATGAGCGCAGTAATCCTGCAGCCGGATCCTAGACTATTATTTGAATTGTGAATATTATGTCAATTATGAATTCTAAGAATATCCTCAGTAACAAAGTACTACTGAATTACAACTGAATAAATATTATGAACAAGAATCAGATATAATCTCGGCGTACCTAGAAGCAGCAGTGGCTTCTAGAATTACAACACCAGTTCGCATTAGACGCGATTACACTCCAAGGGGTCTAGTTGCAACACATTCATAAACAAACGCCTTTACTGTCCCATTGCTTTGAGGGGTTATTCCCAGTTGCCCCCACCGGAATCGCCCCCACTGGAGGCAACTGGGAATTTGTAAAAAAAATATTCCCATTTGCCGCCTGGTCTCCTTTTGAAGGGGAAGACAGAGATATTAAAAGAAATCCTATCTCCCCCACTTGAGATGCCTTACGTAAAGCGCCTACAACTAGATATATTTTTTTTCCATGTGTGAAAAATGTAGCAATTGTTTAAATAATTGTATTGAAAAAAGTGGTACTGAATGCCTGATAGAAAAAATAATGTTTAATTGAATATAAACAATCAAATCTAAGCTAATCATGACATTATTAGGGATTTTTGTGTAAAATTAAACAAAAAATATCTGTATTGTTTTATTCAACTACGTCAAAAAATAAACTGTAACTGTGATTTTATTAACTAATAGTTGTTTTAAAATATCAACCTCGCTTCTAGTGTAAGTAATAATGTATATGAGAGTTTATTTTTTGACTTTGTTGATTTCTAAGTAAAACACTCGACCACAGTTTTTTCGGCCGATGGTCGAGTCAACTATTCATCTGAAGTGTCGAGACAACCAAAAACCCAACTTCAGTTGGCTTTTTGTTTTTATGTAGGTAATTAAAGTTAATTCAATAAAGTTAATTTAAAAAAATTAAGAAACAGACTTCAGCACTAAAATGTAAGAAAATAATTTGAAATAAACGATATCTTTAATACATAATTAACATAAATCATTAAAAAAAAATTAATATGATACTAAAATAATAGATAAATTAAATAAGAAAAATTAAAACAAAACGTAATAATAATGAAAGATGACCTTTTCATTACGCAGTAGACTTGAAAGCCGGAGTGAAAATAAATATAATATAATATAATGAGGAACTCATTTATACGTCGGGCTTCGTACTATTTTTACGCTCCAGAGTATTCGACATAACTTAAGAGTATGTTTGACTTATATCTGGCATCCCGTTGGACATTTACAATTTATTAGTAACTCATTGACTTGACAGTCATCCTCTGCCTATCGATAAATAACAAATAAAGCAAATAGCACTTAGTTCTTCCATTTTTTTTTCCATTTTCAAAAAACCTTTCCGTTGATTCGTCCATAAAAACCTTTTAAGATTATTTTTTAACTATAAAAATATTTTATCATTAAAAATTGTCATGAAAAAAGTTCCTTTAATTTGATATGTTATATTTACGATTGTCGTGTCAATTTATTTATTAAAATACTTAAACCTCTACTTAGAAAAACTTTAATCAAGGTTTTTTTATCGACAAGTTTAAATATATAAAATAAAAAAATAACGTTGTACAGTTGTGGAGTAGAGTCTTGAAATGATAGGTAAAGCTTATCATAAAAATACATTGTCATAATAATTGAAACTACACATGTACGTCAAACTCACTCCAAGGGATATATTAAAGAAGAATTCTATTTCCGTTTTTCGTTTACAACATTGTATTATTGTTTATTATACTAGTATTTAAATTACCTGCATAATTTAAATACTATTGGCGTAATGACGAATGAAGTTTTAAATAATCACTGCGTATTTCGTAAATATTTGTTATATAAGTACCTATAATGTCTATCTATTACGTATCGTAGACATTGCTCTGTTATTTATTTTTTACATTGTAGGGACAGCTGCCGATATTCTCATGTTATATAAATAAATGTATGACACCAAGCAAACGGTTCCTTTGTATGTAACATAATCCTATCAAAAGTATGAATATGAAAATAAGGGGCAGAGTTCGTTTCAAACGGTGTTATGGTTACACCTTTGACCCCACCCTCAAAAGATTAAAGATCTAACGAACACAAAAATTCATATTTGTTCCACAAATAAACCGTGAAAGAAATACAACGCTCTTTATTTTGTTAACATTTTTTTAACTTGCCACGTTTTAAAGCATAGATGCATATCCACGGAAAGTCAGCATCGGTCTGTAGGTAGGTACGCACGGGCTAATAACTTGTCTGAGGGGCTAAATTCCCTGTTCTGTAATACATTTAAAATTTTCCTAATTATTTTATACATTTCCTAATACGATATTTGCAATATACAATTCCTAGGAAAGTACGCATTTCCTAGGACATTTATGTATTAAATATTTTATATATACAATATTTTATACATTTCCTATAAATATATTGATAGATTTGTATACAATTCCTAGATTTCATAGGTACATTTCCGGTAACATATATAAAAGTCAGTACCCTAGCTCTTGATATTATAATGCTAGATTATATATATATAAGTACTAGCAGCGCCCCGCGGCTTCACCCGCGAAGTTCCCGTTCCCGTGGGAATTTTGGGATAAAAAGTATCCTATGTGTTATTCTTTTGTATAAGCAAGATTATTGTAAAGTTTCATTAAAATCCATTCAGTAGTTTTTGCGTGAAAGAGTAACAAACATCCATACATACAAACTTTCGCCTTTATAATATTAGTAGGATCAATTTATTATTTCTACCTAAATTTCGTTGAAGTTCTTTAATAAAGATGTATAACAGATGGAATGTGGACGATAGGTTAACTAATTAAATCACCGAAATACTATTAAGTTTCCAGCTGTTGGTATATTTCGAACGTAAGTATGAATGTATCAACCTGTATGATCTCACTGTTGATCAAAGGCCTATCACCCACTCTATGGTGATATTGATATGGTGTGAGTGTAAGGAGCACGCTCGTCCAATGCGTATTGGTAATCTCAAACTCTAGCTACGTTTACAAAATACCAAATATTGAATTATCACTCAGCCCAGAAATGGAACCCGGAATCTTGGAAAGCTCTTGGTTGCACTTACCACAAGCCGAGCCGTCAATTTCTGTCAATGTATTGTTTTCTTAAATCCTAAGTAAGGAACAATAAATAGAAGTACGTGATATTTAAATGTAGTACTAAAATAGAAAATGATTGTAGCAAGTAACAACTGAACAAATAGCCGTGAACTCTGAATAAAGCACGTTTACAAGATTGTATTAATAATATTGTTGAAGCATTAAGTTGCCAGTGAGGATATTGGAGAAATCTGAATAATAAATTGTTCCAATATTGTACTAAGACGATACAGCTTGTCCTCCGCAGATGCCGTTGTTTCTGTAGGTAGAGCTTACTGATACGTCCCGTATTTATTACAAATATCTATTTTCGAGAGATGAATTGCGAAATGAAGCTTTACTTTAACAACTCAATTTCAATATGTAGTCGGAAACAAGAAATAAGAAAGATAACAAGAAATTATTATTGTAAACTTTCCACAATGTCCAGTATAACTTAAATATTGACATAGGCGGCTAGCGTCACGAAATTAATGATCAATCAAATGGAGTCAAACTAAGAATTCCAATAGTTTAGTTACTCACCTTCATTTCCTTAAAATACAGGTTTATACATCAGAAGAGGGTACCAGTGATACCTTTTTTTCAAATAAAAATATGAGAAGACAATTTGATACATTATAATGAACTTTTGATAAATATTATACATATTACAAAGTAACGTCAAACATTATTCATTTTATCTAGTAACATTTACTGTTTAAGACATAATCGTATTCTAGATAGGAATAATGTAGGTTGTATTTTTTAAAACTTCCGGGTTCAATTCCCGTAGTAATAGGTTCTTTTCTAAATCTATGAATACAGTTTTGTTTTTTTTTTTTAATCGATGATATGTTTCCTAATATAAGTTATTTGCATGTCTTATAGTTTCAGACTTCCTCCCACTGACTATGTATTTGGGCCAACCTGTATGAATTATAAACAAAGATTTATGTTAAATTATAAATTTGTTGTCAATACCAGTACCAGTTGTAATCAATAATTTCAACATTCTCATTTTCCTTTACGCCATTTCAATTTTTTACTGTACCTACAAGAAATATTATTGTACACCGCGACAATATAATGTAGAAAAAAAATGATGATATTAAAATAATGTTATTATACATGTCTAAATCACCAACATCGTGGAAACCACCCGACCTTCCTCTTAAGGTTCAAGGTATTCCTCCAAAATTTCACAGAAATACAGGGTACGAATTCAAGGCTCATGGAGCAAACAAAAATATTTGATTTTATCTATAGGTATATCTTGAAAATGTATCGATAGTCAAGTATGAAGCGTGTTTGTGAATAAATTGATTGAAGTCAGAGATTTAGTAAATTAACATTATAAGCCCAATTTGAGAGTACACTGTCAACATCAATAGGTTAAAAATAGAAGTTATTTACAATGTGATCTTTGGCGAAAGGTTACTATGATAATACTTATAAATGTAATTTACATACAGTCGAATGTAGATTAAATAGATAGTTTACATGGAATATTCCTTCTGTCCTCGAATTTGTGTTTGGGGGCAAATGGGAATTTCCATATTGTCTGCTTCCAAACTTACAAATAAATTAGATGTGAAATTTTTTTATCGGTTTTAGTTACATTACTTCTACCAAGGAATTTAGAGAGCTGAGCAGTAAATGGGAGCACCTGAAAGTGGCCCGTGATGGTCCCGATAAGGGCAAGGCGCCCATACCAGCCCCGCGGGCCGCAGCCGCTCGCGGCCCCAATAAGGCATCATCTAGTCCCGTTCGCTCGCCATCTCCCAACACACTTTTTGTACCACCTAACGGTTCCACTTGTCCGTATGTAATTGCTATAAATTCAACAACTACAGTTGTTTCATACAATATGTATGTACGTTCATACACTCTTCTTTTCCAAACCCTTGCAAAGTGCCTATGTGTATTTCAGACATTCGGAGTGGGTGAAACTCAAAGTACATAAAAAAATAATAGAATAATAATATAATAGCCATCCGCCACTTCGTACATGTTTAAAGCATTGTATCGGCGGGTGTCATAGTCCCCATAGTTCCCCAATATCCAGTCCATTAAACATCCCATTCCCATAACCCAGTCGTAGTTTTCCATATATTTGCAATAGTCCCAGCAGAACCGGGGACTGTCCTTGGATGCATTTTATAGTGTTATACAGGGATAGTCGCCGGATTGTGCATCCTTTACACAAGATTAAATATGTCAAAGGGCTTCCGTGTGTTGGCTTTGGCCCCATACTAGCCTTCCAAAAGACCGGGACTCCTTAATAGTCCCGTGAATGGAAAAGATATAATAGAGAGAATGACAGTTAAAAGGCATAGAGGAGGCAGAGGCCTAATCGATCTAAAAATGTTATGGGAAGGACAAATACGCAATCTTAGAAACCTCTTTTATAGAAAAGCAACCGATAGTAAAATTCATTTAGCTACAATAGATTCTGACCACAACTTTACACCACTAAATTTAATAGACGGAAATAGACAATTTATTACAATTCAAGACAGTGAAAACACAAAAATTAATAGATGGCGCGAGAAAGAACTTCACGGTAGGCACATACATGAGTTAGAACAACCGCATGTTGACCCTATGGCTTCTAAAAAATGGCTCAAGCTAGGGTCCCTATTTCCTGAAACCGAAATTCTCATCGCGATACAGGATCAAGTTATTAATACTAGAAACTATAAAAAGTTTATCCTAAAAGATTCCACCCTTTCCAATGATAAATGTAGGAAATGCCATCGCCACTCTGAAACCATCCAACACACAACAACCGACTGCACACACAGACACAATCAAATAGTACATTTTGTTCACCAAAACTTAGCTTTCAAACACCACTTGATAACCGGAAAACCTGAACCATATTACATATATACACCGAAACCAGTACTAGAAAACACCAATTACAAAATGTATTTTGACAGAGCAATTTTAACAGATAAAACTATACATAACAATAGACCAGATATTACATTAGTAAATAAAACCGAACATATAGCCTATATTATTGACGTAGCAGTACCAAACACCCATAACCTGCAAAAAACAATTACTGAAAAAGTTAACAAATACATCGAATTGAAAGAAGAAATAGCCCGAATTTGGAAAATGAAAAAAGTTTTTATTGTTCCTTTGGTATTATCTAGTACTGATGTAATACCGAATCATCTTATTAGTTCACTTAAAGTTATTGATCTCGCAGAAAATAGTTACATAACAATGCAGAAGGCAGCAATCCTAAACACTTGCAGAATAGTCCGTAAATTTCTTTCAGATGAAACGATCAACCAAATATGACATCCCACCTAATTACAATGATTCTCACTTGGCCAAGGCCCGTGAGTCTCATTTTATACCGAAGAGACATCTTCTCTTTGAGAATAGAAAAAAATACCTCAAAATAATAATAATTAGCATGAAACTGGACCCTCGGGCTCAGTGGATCGCGGTTTAAAACCCAGGGCGTCTGCTCCACTCTCAAAGCCGCTCGTTTCATTGCCCCCTTGTTGCGACTCGAGCGACTTGTTTGGGGGGCCCAGTTATAGAGCTGGCAATTCTCCATCCGCCACTTCGTACATGTTTATAGCATTGTATCGGCGGGTGTCATAGTCCCTATAGTTCCACAATATCCAGTCCATTAAACATCCCATTCCCATAACCCAGTCGTAGTTTTCCATATATTTGCAATAGTCCCAGCAGAACCGGGGACTGTCCTTGGATGCATTTTATAGTGTTATACAGGGATAGTCGCCGGATTGTGCATCCTTTACACAAGAATAAATATGTCAAAGGGCTTCCGTGTGTTGGCTTTGGCCCCATACTAGCCTTCCAAAAGACTGGGACTCCTTAATGGTCCCGTGAATGGAAAAGACATAATAATAATAAGAAATACGATACAAAAACATCGTGATATTGATTTATAATTGTCGAGTAATAAACACAAAATCACGTTTGTTTGCTATACAAAAAAAAACAAACCTGAAATATTGAAATTGTGACAAAATAACAAGGACATTTCAAAATTCCCATTGTAAAGCAAGTCGCACAACTTTAATGTACGACGTATTCGAATGGCAAACATGTATAAATAATACTCGGACAGACATCGGACGCGCACAATTTACAAAACACGCGTTCATTGTTACACGATTGGTAACAATATGACCAATGTATCAACTTTTGTAAACGTTCGACAGTGCGCCTCCATTAGCCAATTATAGAATCAGTTGGGACGGCTAATTGTCGCCCGATCCTTTTTGTCAGTTCTCTCAGCTCTTTAGTTCTTTCGATCAAAGTCAAAGTCAAAAATCATTTAATCAGTTAAGGCCTCAATGAGGCACTTATGAACGTCAAAATTGATTTTACCACCGATTCGGAAACTACATCAGCAGAGAAGAATCGGCAAGAAACTCGAGCCGGTATTTTTTTTTTAATAAAATAAAATACAAACAGTATCTTAAAACTAGTACAATGTCATAGATAAAAAAAAGAAAACAAATAATAAAATCTATATATATAGAAAAATACTTAATATGTACCTATATAATCAAAAAGTAGCATGTTAAGGTTGCGGGACAGAAATTTTATTCCAGACATCCCGGTCATTGATGTAGTAATATGCTTTGCTTATCAAAATGTTTTTAACGTGTGATCTAAACCTTCCATCAGTGAGCCCAGTCACTAAAATTTAATACATCTATGAATGAAGGACTTTTTAGTCCTAGCTAACCTACATCCTGAGATGGCGATTTTATGCCTATTCCTAGTATTAAAATTATGAAGATCGCCATTAACTTTAAAATTAAAACGATGTTTCCGAGTTTACAATATATTTTCAAAAATGTACAAAGAGGGTACAACAGTAAGAATCTGATATGTTTTAAAACGTTCCGTTAATGACTCTTTCGACCCCAAATTATAAATAGCCCGAATTGCTCGTTTTTGTAATATAAATACTGAAATGCCATAAGACAAAATACTGTGTAGTACGCAAAATAAACAATTCTTGCCGTTCCCACATCTGTCAGTTCCCTAATTTTACGAATAGCATACGCAGCAGAACTCAGCTTCCCTGAAAGACCGTCAATGTGGGATCCCCATTGTAACTTAGAATCTAAAACTATACCTAGAAACTTAGTACTACTTTCTATTTTAAATTTCGTTCCTTCCAAAAAGACATTCGATTCAATGGCTCGGACATTGGGTAGTGAAAATTTAATACACTTAGTTTTAGACGCATTAAGGAGCAAATTATTGGCAGAAAACCAGTCCGAAACTAAAGCCAAACACCTATTTACTTCTACCAAATCCTTATCCTTCCTATTCACTTTAAATAGCAATGAAGTGTCATCTGCGAATAAAACCATACTACATTGGTCTTCCATCATGTAAGGGAGGTCGTTAATATACGACAAGAACAGGAATGGACCTAAAATAGAGCCCTGTGGCACGCCCATTTCTAACAATGATCCCTTTGATAGGACATCGTTGATTTTCACCTTCTATTGCCGTCCTCCTAGATACGATTTAACAAGACCTAGAGCAGGACCACGAATACCGTAACATTCAAGTTTAGAAAGCAGCGTCGAGTGATCAACGCAGTCAAAAGCTTTGGAAAGGTCGCAGACTACACCTATAGCGTCATGTGAATCTTCCCAGGCCTCAAAGATGTTAGTTAAAAGTTTAGCCCCAGTGTCCGTAGTCGACTTGCCCTTTGTAAAACCAAACTGATTACTATGTAATATATTGTGGTCACTAAAGTGAGAAAGCAACTGATCTAATATTATTTTTTCGAAAATGTTACTAAGAGCAGGAAGAACAGAAACCGGCCTATAATTATTGGGATCCTCCTTACAACCTGACTTAAAAATAGGAGTGATTCTGCTGTGTTTCATCACATCAGGGAAAATACCATGATCTAGACACAGGTTAAATAGCGCAGTGAAGTGAGGAGCTATGGTCTCAATAACAGAATTCAATAACTTGACTGACATACCCCATAAATCTTCTGTGGTCTTCATGTTGAGTGATCGAAAGGTTTTTATAACCTGAACTATGGAAACAGGCTTAAAAGCAAAACTCGGAACACTTTGTTTTAAGTTTTTCCTAAGAAGTATCTCGGCTCTAGCTGTAGAAGACGTGAGGTTCTTAGTAGTTTCCTTAGGAATATTATTGAAGAAATCTTCAAAATGATTTGCTACAGAGATTGGGTCCGTAATGGAAAAATGCTTAGTTCTCAATGTGAATGTGGTATCCCTCGGAGTATCATTAGATTGACGAATAAACCTACTTGTATGTTTCGACTAAGCCAATAGACAAACCCTTTTAAAAATCTTGGAATAGCTCCTAACATACTCATTCCTAACATTGGTTTCGACGCTGGTACACGACTTTCTAAAATATAATTCAAGCAAAACGTCCCTGCTTTTCCTTATACCCTTTAGTAGCCCAGTCACTAAAACAAGACATACCGTTTACCATAATATTTTTCCTAGGACAAATTTTATTAATGTTGCTGCTTATGACTGAAAAAATATGAGAACAAATATCATGCGGGTTATTTGAAGAGAACTGACTAATACCTAGGTCCAAATCTATCTGAAAGTCTAACCTCTGTAACCTATACCCAAGGAGAGATCGATGATTAATAATAAAAGGTGTTAGTATTTTATTAATTTTAATATGTAAACCTAGATGATCTGACCTGACACCGCTGATGCAACCCTTGTCAAGAATATTACAATTTGAAAATATGTTGTCAATGCATGTTTTCGTACAATAAGTGACTCGGGAAGGCTCACTGAAACAGAAGTTCAAACCAAACGATTTAAACAAGGAAACTAAATTTAACTTATCCGAAGAATCAACTAACAAATCTATATTAAAGTCTCCACATATTAAGTGACTTTTTACTACTAGATAATTTACTTAACATCCCCTCCATGTTACACAAAAAAGCTAAAAAGTTAGATGAAGGAGGCCGATAAACACGTACGTTCAATAGAGCATTTTGTTATATCGACCCTTTCTTAAAATTTAATATTATTCTTTAACAAAATCAAACAACCACCCCCTTCCGCGGATACTCTATTAAAAGCACTACCTAAAAAATTATTAACATTGAATTGCATCCTATCTGCCTTTAACCAAGTTTCACAAAAGCATAATATGTCAAAATTAAATTTATCTAATAACAATTAAATGTCAAGTACTTTGCCTGAGAAGCGATTAATATTCTGATAATAAAAAGATAAACTACTAAGTGCAGACTGCTTCTCTTTTGTCACATCTAACAGTTTAAAGACACAGTATTATCGTTAGTACATGCACATTGGTGTTGTTTACATATGTGATCAGAATTTGGGTAATTCAATGTCGGAGCAATTAACTAATTTTTCATTAAATTTGACAAAGATAGCATTAGATAATCCTTTAGATAAAATAATTGTATTTGGTGACTTCAATATGCCACTAGTAACATGGACATTAGACAATAATGATGGCATTTCACTGGTCCCCTCTAATATACAGGGTCCGCATCAGTCACAATTCATTGATAATTTAAATATATCTAATTTATTGCAATATAATTCATTTATAAATGATAGTCACGGTAGGCTTTTGGACTTAATATTATCAAACAACGATGTACTTGTTGACTCGTGTGATAGTCCTCTTGTTCCGGAAGACCCCCACCACCGGTCTATTATAACTACAGCTCAATTTGTCCAATTTCATGCCCTCAAACCACGTTCATATACGAAATACCTGTATTATAAAGGCGATTTTGATTCTATGTGTGCTCAATTAGACACCATTGACTGGCACCGTGAGTTTGAAAGTAGAGATATCGAAGAGGCAGTATCTTTCTTTTACAATGTTATTTATACATTACGGGACAAATATGTCTCTAAAAAATTAGTTACTCCGACACTTAAATATCCCCTGTGGTACAAACCACCCCTCATTAAACTTTTACGTGAAAAGTGGAAGTTTCACAAAAAGTACAAAATGTATGGCAATTTATACGACCGTGACTCATTCATCGTACTGCGGGATAGAGCGCACTCTATGGAGAAGTCAATGTACGACTCCTACATGACGAATATAGAGAGCTGTATCAAACAGAACCCGCGCGCGTTTTGGTCATTTGTTAAAAGTAAAAAACAATCCAACTCGTACCCCTCTGTGCTTAACTACGGCAACCGCTCATCGGACCAGGGTGATCAGATATGTAATTTTTTCAGCGAATACTTTCACTCAACGTTCCTTGTCAGTCAACCATCACGTACCACAACGGACAATTCTTATTCATTCGATGGGGAATCCATCGCCGATATATGTTCGGTAGAAGTCACAGAAAGTAACGTCCTTAAATTACTCAAATCTGTTGATTTAAATAAATCTGCTGGCCCCGATAATGTTCCTGCGATTCTTATATTAAAATGTGCAAATAGCCTAGTTGTTCCCTTGTCCATGCTTTACCGTCGTTCCGTTACTGAGGGCACTGTCCCTAATATTTGGAAGTCTGCTTTTATTACCCCACTTCACAAGAAAGGTGCTAAAAACATAGTAGAGAATTATAGACCTATTTCCAAATTGTGCTTATTTGCAAAGATACTAGAAAAAATAATACACTCTCAACTGTACGAGTCTCTTAAACATAGCTTATCACCAGATCAGCACGGGTTTTTGAGAGGTAGGTCTACTACGTCTAATCTTCTATTATGTGCGGATTTTTTGTCTAAACACATGTCGGAACCGTCGCAAATCGATATCTGGGGGCACGGCAGTGCCCCCCGCCAAGTCGAGCGCGAAGCAAACACTGCCGTACCATCCTTTACAGGAACCATTTCGCCGCATTTTCAGGCCCCTATTTGACAACCTCTGGATAAGACTAGAACGCTGAAATTTTCGTCATCCAGTAAGCTATACAATCACATACTTAAAATAAAATTTCAAGTCTGTAGGTCATTTAGTTCCCAAGTTAAGCGAAAGCAAAGTTTCGCATTTTAGACACTCACTCACTCACTCACTCACTCACTCACTCACTCACTCACTCACTCATGATCATCAAAATAGAACTAGTACTTCCCATAAACCTAGAGAGCTGAAATTTGGTACAGAGTTAGGGTTCAATGGCCACATAAAGGGAAAACTATAAAAACTAGGATAATCGAACGGGAACGGGAATTATACGGGAATGGGAACGGGAATTGTAACTCAAGAACGGCTGAACTGATTTGGCTGAAAATTGGTGGGGAGGTAGCTTAGAACCAGGAAAAGGACATGGGATACTTTTAATCCCGAAATTCCCACGGGATTGGGAACGGGAATTTAAAAATCAAGAACGGCTGAATTGATTTGGCTGAAAATTGGTGGGGAGGTAGCTTAGAACCAGGAAAAGGACATAGGATACTTTTAATCCCGAAATTCCCACGGGATTGGGAACGGGAATTTAAAAATCAAGAACGGCTGAATTGATTTGGCTGAAAATTGGTGGGGAGGTAGCTTAAAACCAGGAAAAGGACATAGGATACTTTTAATCCCGAAATTCCCACGGGATTGGGAACGGGAATTTAAAAATCAAGAACGGCTGAATTGATTTGGCTGAAAATTGGTGGGGAGGTAGCTTAGAACCAGGAAAAGGACATAGGATACTTTTAATCCCGAAATTCCCACGGGATTGGGAACGGGAATTTGAAAATCAAGAACGGCTGAATTGATTTGGCTGAAAATTGGTGGGGAGGTAGCTTAGAACCAGGAAAAGGACATACGATACTTTTAATCCCGAAATTCCCACGGGATTGGGAACGGGAATTTAAAAATCAAGAACGGCTGAATTGATTTGGCTGAAAATTGGTGGGGAGGTAGCTTAGAACCAGGACAAGAACATAGAACACTTTAATCCCGAAAATCCCACGGGATTGGGAACGGGAATTTATTACTCAAGAACGGCTGAATTGATTTGGCTGAAAATTGGTGGGGAGGTAGCTTAGAACCAGGAGTAGCACATAGAAAACTTTTAATCCCGAAATTCCCACGGGAATGGGAACGGGAATTATAATTCTAGAACAGCTGAACTGATTTGGCTGACAATTTGTGGGGAGGTAGCTTAAAAACTATTTATGTATAGATACTTTTTATCCCGAAATTCCCACGGAAACGCGAACGGGAACTACGCGGGTGAAACCGCGGGGCGCTTAATAATATAATACTACTCCTAAGTGTGTCAAATATGAAAATCTAATAAAATAAATCAATATAAACAAGTTTTAACAAAAAGAAATGAAATCCCACCAAAAACATTCTGTAAAAAACTAGCCAAGTCTCGATGGAGCTGCTTGTTTAACTCTAAAAAGTAATGAAATCTAGACAGACTCGTGCCAAGTCTAAGGTTCCTTACTGCGATTTCTTTATTATTATAGTTAATGTTGTGTGACTTGGCCGTTGAAGGGTACACATGTATGTACACAAGGGTACAAAACTAGGTGCTCCATGACGCTATTGCACCAATCTTAAAAAATCCAGAACCTATCCATTGACGATAGAAAATTTGCTTAATTATAGCCACTTGAAAAATGTTGATTCAATATCCAGTCAATTGTAGGCTTGATAAAGCTGCGTATTTTAATAATGTTATAACATTACGTGTAAACAAAATTGACATGTACCCACTACTAACCTTTTAAACAATGTTCAACGGCCAAGTCACACAACATTAACTATAATAATAAAGAAATCGCAGTAAGGAACCTTAGACTTGGCACGAGTCTGTCTAGATTTCATTACTTTTTAGAGTTAAACAAGCAGCTCCATCGAGACTTGGCTAGTTTTTTACAGAATGTTTTTGGTGGGATTATATATACCGATTATTCTAAGTGTTTTGATCGGATCGATCACGTAGTCTTATTGCAAAAGCTTCAGCGTATTGGTGTCAGGGGTAATCTTTTCAGGTGGTTTACATCATATGTGCACAATCGGTGTCAAACAGTTGTTTTAGGTGGCTACTCTTCAATGCCTATGTACATCCCCTCCGGGGTTCCTCAGGGATCATTACTGGGACCTCTTTTGTTTACAATATTTATTACTGACATTTCCTCTTGTTTCACCAGTTGTAAAATACTTCTATACGCCGATGACATGAAAATTTTACATAAAATAGATAGCATTAATGATACCTTTCGTATGCAGGATGACCTTATCCGATTTCAAAATTATTGTGTTCGTAATAAATTAGACCTTAATGTATCCAAATGTTTTGTATGTTCTTTTTCTCGTAAACCTACTAAAATTATTTACAATTATAAATTAAACAATTGTTCTCTAAATAGAGTCGAGGTAATGAAAGATCTCGGAGTAACATTTGACCATAAATTATTGTTTGATGAACACATAGATTCTATCGTAAAAAGGGCATCACGGGCACTTGGGTTTGTTCTAAGAATGTCGTCGGAATTTAAAAATATAAAAACGTTTAAAATCCTCTACTGTGCATTTGTTCGTAGTCACCTGGAATACGCTTCTCAGGTATGGAATCCACAATATGATGTATACTCATTAAGAATAGAATTAATTCAAAAACGATTTTTACGATATCTACAATATCGAGCAAGAATTTTTTTACCCGACTACGACACGAGATGTCGTAAATTTCATTTCCTTCCTCTGTACAAGCGTAGAATGATAGCCGACCTGTGTTACCTACTTAACATCGCAAACGGCAGTGTCGACTGTCCTGAGCTTCTTGAACAGCTGGGCCTGCGCACCAACACTGCTGCATTGAGAAAACCTACTACTCTTTCGGTGTCACTGGCTAAAACCAAATATAGGCAAAATTCTTTTATTTTGAGAACTTCTAGTTCATTTAATTCCCTAGCTAAGGAAAATTCGGATATCGACCTGTTTAACACCACGTCAAATAAGCTTAAAAAATTACTAAGCGATAACTTCTTTTCTTAAAGCTGGACTATCGTCCATAAACTGTTATTACTATTTTATATTATTTGTATCAGTAAAATATTAGTAAGTAAGTACACTATTTGTTTTGTATTCTGCGGAAACTTGTAATTGGCCATCGCATGTATGTAACTAATTGTTACATGTATATAATTATTTTCTAAGTTTAATTAATTCTAGCTGTAAGTTTTCCTAAAATGTAATAAATAAATAAATAAAATAAATAAACATGTACTAACTACGTCAGTAGCTTATTGTATTAATACAATAAGCTACTAGAGTAGCAATCAAATGTCTACATTTCCTTGGGATATGTGAAGTGTCCTGTGTCAACTTACAACTATGTATTAATAAATGTATTATTGTCAAAATATAATAATTTGTCACTATGACGGCATGTCAAATTATACATAATATTGTTTAATGAGTAAATGTGCTTATTTTCAAGTTCTGTAAGAGAACTAGAATAAGGAAAAGCACCAAACATTACCTTACTAACTTGCAACCCCAAAAGTTTATCTACGCTGTCCACCATCTCCTTCCTACTAACACCTGTGCTATTTCCTACCATAATAATAACTATGGATGAGCTACTTAACTTACTATGCAAAACCTTATCTATTATATGTTTATAGGATGCATTGGGCATACAATAATTTACTACTTTGCATTTTAACTTAAAAGATAATAAAGATCCCAAATCAAGGCCCAATTGATCTGAGTAAACATAAACAGACGAGGTCTTTATATCCAGCTCTGGCATGAGCTGAGCAGAGTTGGTTGAGGGCGTGGGATCAACACATACTCTCGCGTTAGGGGGAGGTTTATTATCATAATTATCTATGTACTTTACTATTATTTAAAACAAACAACTGCTCGGTGTTGTTCTTAACAAGATCAATCAACTCCCCCGCAGTGGTCATTTGCATTTGCAATTGTACTTGATCTTCATTTTTTTCATGGACTTCTCCGCATTCACTGAATGATTTTCAAAGTTCTTGAAATTTGTTGCACTTCTCTTCCAATTCATTGTATTTACTACTTAGTTCAGCTAGTTCAGACTTCAGTTGTGTATTTTTTTTTATAATACATATGAACTCCTCTTCACTGTCTCTCTTCACTGAAGTGAGTGAAGTGAGTGAAGTGAGTGAAGTGAGTGAAGTGAGTGAAGTGAGTGAAGTGAGTGAAGTGAGTGAAGTGAGTGAAGTGAGTGAAGTGAGTGAAGTGAGTGAAGTGAGTGAAGTGAGTGAAGTGAGTGAAGTGAGTGAAGTGAGTGAAGTGAGTGAAGTGAGTGAAGTGAGTGAAGTGAGTGAAGTGAGTGAAGTGAGTGAAGTGAGTGAAGTGAGTGAAGTGAGTGAAGTGAGTGAAGTGAGTGAAGTGAGTGAAGTGAGTGAAGTGAGTGAAGTGAGTGAAGTGAGTGAAGTGAGTGAAGTGAGTGAAGTGAGTGAAGTGAGTGAAGTGAGTGAAGTGAGTGAAGTGAGTGAAGTGAGTGAAGTGAGTGAAGTGAGTGAAGTGAGTGAAGTGAGTGAAGTGAGTGAAGTGAGTGAAGTGAGTGAAGTGAGTGAAGTGAGTGAAGTGAGTGAAGTGAGTGAAGTGAGTGAAGTGAGTGAAGTGAGTGAAGTGAGTGAAGTGAGTGAAGTGAGTGAAGTGAGTGAAGTGAGTGAAGTGAGTGAAGTGAGTGAAGTGAGTGAAGTGAGTGAAGTGAGTGAAGTGAGTGAAGTGAGTGAAGTGAGTGAAGTGAGTGAAGTGAGTGAAGTGAGTGAAGTGAGTGAAGTGAGTGAAGTGAGTGAAGTGAGTGAAGTGAGTGAAGTGAGTGAAGTGAGTGAAGTGAGTGAAGTGAGTGAAGTGAGTGAAGTGAGTGAAGTGAGTGAAGTGAGTGAAGTGAGTGAAGTGAGTGAAGTGAGTGAAGTGAGTGAAGTGAGTGAAGTGAGTGAAGTGAGTGAAGTGAGTGAAGTGAGTGAAGTGAGTGAAGTGAGTGAAGTGAGTGAAGTGAGTGAAGTGAGTGAATTTTTATTTTATTTTTTATTTTATTTTATTTTATTTTATTTGGGTGGCTTACAGCTATCCTTATAAATTAACAAATAACATGAATTAGCAAAAGCCATTTACAAGCCGCCACATGTAGCACAAAAATGTTTAACAAAAAAACCGCAAATGATCTAAATATAACCTGTCCAGTGATATTTGATGTTTCACAGCGAGCTGACTTATAACTAAAATTTATGTATCAGATATTACTCAAAGTTTTAGTCAAACTAGTGATACTAGATGCATACAGATCTATGGTTCGGTCTTTAAAATCTACAATTTTGTTAAAAGCTTTACAAGATCGAATTAAAAATGAGTTCCGACGATAGTTGGTGCGTGCAAACGGAGTATGGAGTATGCTAATAATTCTAGATGGTCGAGATTGTCTAGAAGGGACGTTAATTAGCAGTTTAGAAATGAGTTCCGGACAGTCAATCTTAGATTGCGCCAACTTCATAAGGTATCTTATGTCAGAGATATTTCTACGTGTAGTGATTGGTAGAAGATGGAAACGCGTGCACCGTTCTTCATAACTTGAAAGAGGAATCTTAAACTTAAAACCCAAATACCTAACAAACTTTTTCTGTATTCGCTCTAACCTATGTGAATGTATCGCGTAGTTGGGGTTCCATACTTGGCTGGCGTATTCTAAATGGCTACGGACATAAGCACAATACAATATTTTTAAGGTTTTCATTTTACTAAAAGAACTAGCGTTGCGAATAATGAAGCCTAATGCCGACATCGCCTTCTTAGCTATATAATCAACGTGTTGGTTATATGAAAGCTTATTATCAATGTAGACTCCAAGATCCCTAACGACGTCAGTTCGCTCTAAAAGTTGATTTGATATAATATAATTATATGTAACGGGTTGTTTTTTGCGGGTGAAACTGATGACAATGCATTTGGAGATATTGAGATCGAGTTTATTAAGAGAGCAATAGACAGCTACTCTAGATAAATCATCTTGCAGGAGATTTGCATCGTTAATATTCTCGACTGACTTATAGATCTTCATGTCATCCGCGAAAAGCAAAAAATTAGAATACTTAAAACATTCACCAATGTCAGATATAAATAAAACAAATAAAAGGGGGCCTAGTAATGAGCCCTGAGGGACACCAGACGGGATTATAGTCCAGGATGAGGTAAAACCCATAAGTACTACAGCTTGGGTTCGGTTGCAGACGTAAGATGAAAACCATTTGTGCAGGTTACCTGTTATACCCAAATTAAACAGTTTTTTGAGCAGGATTACGTGGTCAATCCGATCAAAGGCCTTACTGAAGTCTGTATATATGGTATCAATTTGATGTCCAGTTTCCATATGTTCGGTAATAAAATCAGTGAATAAAATTAAATTTGATACCGTGGATCTACTTTTTAAGAAGCCATGCTGTTGTGGACTGAATGTATGGACTAAAGAAAAATAAAGTTGGTTATAAATTATGCGCTCAAATACTTTGGCTAAGAGGCAGAGCTTAGATATCGGCCTGTAATTTTTTATGTTAGATTTAGAACCTTTTTTATAGATTGGTGATATATATGCAGATTTCCACCTGGAGGGGACAATACCTTCGGCTAATGATCGATTGAATAGCAAAGTCACTGGCTCAGCTAGTTCGTTAGCGCACCTTACTATGTATATGGCCGGGAGGGTATCCGGCCCAGCCGATTTATTCAGGTCAAGGCTCTGCAAGTTTTTAAGAACTGTATTTAAATTTATGTCAATTGAATTTAAACTACAAACCGATAAATGGTTTGAAGTATTATAACATGTAGTTGAAGTAGCCAGAAATGTGGATTGAAAATAATTTGAGAAAAGTTCACAAATCCCTTGACCCGAAGTACTTTCGGTGCCTTCGAGTGACATACAGGAAGGAAAATTATTATTACTACGTTTAGTTTTGATGTATGACCAAAATTGTTTAGGGTTGGTACTTATTGAAGATTCAATGAGAGACATATAGGACTTAAAGCAGGCCTGTTCGACATCATTAGCTCTGTCACGTAATATTTCAAATGATAGGTAATCCGATTTATTACCATATATCTTATATTTACATAAATATTTATATTTCTCTTTTAATATCTTTACTAAAGCTAAATTATACCAAGGTGGGTATCTATTTGTTTTAAGTACGCGCTGTGGAATGTACATGTCCCTAAGATCAAATAAAAGAGAATAAAATGTGTTTAGTGCCTCATCGATATTTCCCTTTAATAATATGTTTTTCCAGTTGTAGGTTGCTAACTTGGATCTAATGAGGTCATACTTACCTTTAGAATAATTGTAAGTCGTACGGGTTTGAGCGCTAAGCGAACGCGGTTCAAATGTATCCATTTGTACGAGCAGCGCTGGGTGATACGAGTCCTCGGTCACCAGAGGGTCCTTACATGCCGAGACTCTAATAGATGAATTAGAGAGAACGAGATCCAGTATTCTATTGTAATTATTTTTTACTAAATTGTATTGTTGTAAATAACAGAAATCAAGACTATCTACAAAATAATTAAACAGATTTGATAATGGGGCGGTAGGTCTTGTGGAATCGTCTAAGTTTGTCCAAGTAATAAAACTCATATTAAAATCGCCGAGAACTAAAAATGTATCAGAGTGCCTATTAATCATTAAATCACAGAGCTTATCTAAAAAGGTATATAATTGGTTAGCGAAATTGAAACCTCGATGTTGATCGCAGAGGTACAGGGTACAAAGGTGTAGTCGATAGACACTTCTATCTGAACATCGTTTTAATACAATAGATATCCAAATATCTTCTGCGTTTGATTGCCACCCTGTCTGATCGGAGACGACTAGATCTCGGTGTACCGCGACTAGCACGCCGCCACCACGCGTCTGGCACGTGGCGGCGTAGTCCCGGTCCCGGCGGAACACTACATACCTACTATCAAACAGTTCGCTACTCAATATGTCTTCAACGAGCCAGGTCTCTGTTAAACTTATTATGTCATAATTGGATTGAACTAAATTTCTATAAAATGTTATTGTCTTAGTCCGTAGGCCCCTCACATTTTGGTAGTAAATATTTAAAGTATACATTGGAACGCAATAAAACTAAAATGAAATAACAGTAAAATTATATGAAAATAAAATCTTGAAGAAACCCCAAATACTATCGATTCGTAATACATCCATTTTATATAACGGCGCAAGAAGATATATAATACTTTTCCGTTTGCAAAATACAGAACAAAGTATATTAAAATGTAATACAATGTGTTATTTATGTAAAAGAACAATAATAAAAATCTATTATGGATAAACTTAAAATAACGAATTAAATAATTAGTTAGAAATCGTTTACCACTTTTAAAAATAACATAATAAGTTGTAACACATATTGTAATTATGTCAACAGTCAAAGAGATATAAGGTAGAATAGAATATGGCACGCAGGCAAAATATCCTGTCTTAGAACTCGCCTCCAAACAACCTTTGGCACGCAATAATATAGTACGACCAGTCATAAGAATAAGTTTATTATATAAATTAGCAATTATTGTACTCACCGACCATCCAAAAACTAGAAGCACACTCCACACGCGTAACAGCAAATTCAATATTATATTAATTCTAATATCATAGTACACAAATTTATTAAAAAGTAAAACAAATAACACAAACCAAGTTATAAGTAACCATTCGTAAATGTGGTTAATGTAAACATAACAAATCGGAGACCGGGAGCACTCCGTGGCGTAAACAAAAGAATGCAAGTAACTTGCAAAACAAGACAAGATAAGCAAGCCTAAGCTTCTCAAACTTTTGAGTAGAAACAACATGTATTTAATTTTTAATATTAACTTATTTAGAAAAAGATTAGAATTAATTAGGATCAATATTTCCTTTTTGGGATAGAAAATAAACAAACAATAGGCGCAATAAAAATAATAATAGAATTGAGGATAGAAGAGTCATTTGATTTTTTGTAGGTCATTTTCGTTCATAATGGCGAAAGTCTTGGATACAGCGTCTTTTCTTACGAAGATCTTCATGTGCTTAACCCATACATACTGGTAGTTGTGTTCCTTCGCCAGAGATTTCGTGCGAGATAGAAGCATTTTATTTTTGATCGTGAGGTGATCGTTGACAAAGATTCGCCCTGTTCCAGTAATGCCGATGTCTTTAGGAGTCAATGAATCCTTCAATGAGCGTGCTGCTGCGATAAAATCCTCTTTGATGTACCTGCTCATGAACGAAACTATTATATTTTTAATGCCAGAAACATTTGTGGGCACTCTATGAACGAAGTTAATGTGGGCCTTCGTGACTGTGAAGCTGATACGATCACCAATTTTGCTAATAATCTCGAAGAGGTTTTCTCTGTCCTTTAATGGCACTCCCTTAATTTCAACATTGTTGCTGCGAAGCCACTGGTCCATGTCGAATTGACTGTCTTCTAGTTTATTAATCACGACCTTAACCTTGTTAAGATCAGCCTGAGCATCTTCTACCACAGCTAATTTATCTTCCAGCTTCTGGACTTTAGAAGGAATCTCTTTTAAGTCGGACAACTCTTTCCGAATTAGTTGGATTTCAGCTGATAGATTAGAAAGAGGTGCTAATTGGAGACGGATATTACTAAGTTCCCGCATTATCGAGTCTAACGTGACAGGAGAACTCCCTGGCAGAGGGTTCGGTGATAGAGTAGTTGGGTTACCAGAGATTTTGCAGCCAGCGCACCTCCAAGTGGCCTGGCGATCACCTAGTTTTCGGTACCCCTTCTCCGTGATCCCAGAACACCCATAGTCGTAATGTTTCTGACACGCTGAACACTGAATCGCATCGGTTGCTTCACCGCCGCACCCTCCACACGTAAACATAGTGAGATAATTATAATAAAGTTAATATTTGTACAATAATCAAATTAATTAATTAATCAAAACTTTGAGAACCACTGGTTGTTATTCTAAATAGTTAGAGCAATAACCACGTCCAACTGGATCGGCGTACGCACGGTAACTGAAGTGAAGTGAGTGAAGTGAGTGAAGTGAGTGAAGTGAGTGAAGTGAGTGAAGTGAGTGAAGTGAGTGAAGTGAGTGAAGTGAGTGAAGTGAGTGAAGTGAGTGAAGTGAGTGAAGTGAGTGAAGTGAGTGAAGTGAGTGAAGTGAGTGAAGTGAGTGAAGTGAGTGAAGTGAGTGAAGTGAGTGAAGTGAGTGAAGTGAGTGAAGTGAGTGAAGTGAGTGAAGTGAGTGAAGTGAGTGAAGTGAGTGAAGTGAGTGAAGTGAGTGAAGTGAGTGAAGTGAGTGAAGTGAGTGAAGTGAGTGAAGTGAGTGAAGTGAGTGAAGTGAGTGAAGTGAGTGAAGTGAGTGAAGTGAGTGAAGTGAGTGAAGTGAGTGAAGTGAGTGAAGTGAGTGAAGTGAGTGAAGTGAGTGAAGTGAGTGAAGTGAGTGAAGTGAGTGAAGTGAGTGAAGTGAGTGAAGTGAGTGAAGTGAGTGAAGTGAGTGAAGTGAGTGAAGTGAGTGAAGTGAGTGAAGTGAGTGAAGTGAGTGAAGTGAGTGAAGTGAGTGAAGTGAGTGAAGTGAGTGAAGTGAGTGAAGTGAGTGAAGTGAGTGAAGTGAGTGAAGTGAGTGAAGTGAGTGAAGTGAGTGAAGTGAGTGAAGTGAGTGAAGTGAGTGAAGTGAGTGAAGTGAGTGAAGTGAGTGAAGTGAGTGAAGTGAGTGAAGTGAGTGAAGTGAGTGAAGTGAGTGAAGTGAGTGAAGTGAGTGAAGTGAGTGAAGTGAGTGAAGTGAGTGAAGTGAGTGAAGTGAGTGAAGTGAGTGAAGTGAGTGAAGTGAGTGAAGTGAGTGAAGTGAGTGAAGTGAGTGAAGTGAGTGAAGTGAGTGAAGTGAGTGAAGTGAGTGAAGTGAGTGAAGTGAGTGAAGTGAGTGAAGTGAGTGAAGTGAGTGAAGTGAGTGAAGTGAGTGAAGTGAGTGAAGTGAGTGAAGTGAGTGAAGTGAGTGAAGTGAGTGAAGTGAGTGAAGTGAGTGAAGTGAGTGAAGTGAGTGAAGTGAGTGAAGTGAGTGAAGTGAGTGAAGTGAGTGAAGTGAGTGAAGTGAGTGAAGTGAGTGAAGTGAGTGAAGTGAGTGAAGTGAGTGAAGTGAGTGAAGTGAGTGAAGTGAGTGAAGTGAGTGAAGTGAGTGAAGTGAGTGAAGTGAGTGAAGTGAGTGAAGTGAGTGAAGTGAGTGAAGTGAGTGAAGTGAGTGAAGTGAGTGAAGTGAGTGAAGTGAGTGAAGTGAGTGAAGTGAGTGAAGTGAGTGAAGTGAGTGAAGTGAGTGAAGTGAGTGAAGTGAGTGAAGTGAGTGAAGTGAGTGAAGTGAGTGAAGTGAGTGAAGTGAGTGAAGTGAGTGAAGTGAGTGAAGTAAGTGAAGTGAGTGAAGTGATCCTTGGTGTACCCTTTGTCCCAGAACGTATTCGAAACGCGAACATCAAAACGACCACAATTTTGATTTTTTATTTATTTATTTATTTATTTATTTATTATTTATTTGGGGTAACAACAGTAAGATAAAAAACAACTTATAATATCTTAATAACTAGTACAAAAACCAATAACAGTTACCCACGCATAAGACATTGAATAACAGTATGCAGTTAACTTAATAAAAAAATAATAAAAGAAAACATAAGTACCTAGATAATTAGTATTAAACAACTTAATTAGTAAAAAAGTCATTGCTTAATATCCGCTTTACCGTATGTATGCTATCTTTAAACAAATCAAGATCATGATTTCTACACACTGCATTATAACTATTGCTTGCTCTGCATAAAAATGAGTTTTGTCGGTAGTTGGTGTGAACCGGTGTAACTTGCAAAGGACGGTAGTGTCTAGCAGATTTTGTTGGAACATTGAAATTTATTTTGTGTAGTAGTTCAGGACATTCAATTTTATTATTTATTATAGCGTGAAGAAACGATATATCAGCTATATTTCGACGATTCGACAACGGAAGAAAATGAAACTTTCTACATAGTGCTATATAATTATTTGAGGAATACGATACTTTTAATTTGTAACAAAGAAACTTAATAAATTTAATTTGTATTCTTTCTATTCTACTGGTGTACTTGTCGTAAGTGGGATTCCATACTTGTGAGGCATATTCGAGAATACTTCTTACGTATGTGCAGTAGAGGATCTTGAAAGTCTTTGCTTCTGTAAAGTTTTGCGAACTTCTCATTATGAAGCCCAAGGATTTATATGCCCTATTTACAATGGTGTCCACGTGCTGGTCAAATAGAAGCTTATTATCGTGAATGACACCAAGATCCCGTGTGCACTCCGTCTCTACAATAGGATGATTTTTAATAATGTAAGATGAAAGAATTTTATGTTTCTTACGAGTAAAAGTAATCTTACAACATTTGGCTGGATTCAAGTCTAGTCTATTTACATCACAATAATAATCTAAACGATTTAAATCTGTTTGAAGATCGTCAACATCTGATTGAGATTTTATTGTATGAAATATTTTCATGTCATCCGCAAAACATAGAACAGTACTACGAGTGAAGCATTCAGAAATATCGTTAACGGTAACCAAAAATAGCAAAGATCCCAAATTTGAACCCTGCGGAATGCCGCTTGGAATGGAAACCCAACTTGAAATATAATTGCTAACCACTACAGCCTGTGTCCTGTTACAGATGTAAGATGAGAACCACCTCAATAAGTCACCTCTGATACCTAACTTACATAGTTTGAGTAATAACACTTTATGATCAATTCTGTCGAAACATTTGGAGTAGTCTGTGTAAATAACATCGACCTGAGAACCCGAATCCATCGCACGTGTTATGTAATCGTTGAAAAGAACTAAATTTGTGGTAGTTGAACGACCCTTAACAAACCCGTGTTGTGTCTGCTCAAAAGAATTTTTAAAAGTAGAGTATATTTGACGATAGGTTATCTTTTCGAATATTTTTGCTATAATACATAGTTTAGAGATTGGCCTATAATTAGATATATCGGTCTTAATACCTTTCTTAAAGACAGGTGTAACATAGGCCTCTTTCCACTTTAATGGGAATTCGTTCGTTGAAATAGATTTTTTAAATAAATGATATAAAGGAATACATATAGTTTTGGCACATTTAATAAGAAATATAGAATTAATATTGTCTGGTCCCGCGGATTTTGAAGAGTCTAACTTTGACAGAAGTATCTCAATTTCATTGATATCGATTTCTAAAGTAGATAGCTCTTGAGTGGAATAGGTATCATATAAAGATTCAACGAAATTTAAACAGTCATCCTTGGAGACGGCACTCTGAGTTGAAAATGTAGAAAAGAAATAATCCGAGAAGGCGTTACATACAGCGTCTCCACCGGAGTAAGCGGAACTGTTAAGGTACATAGTGTTAGGCATACAATTTGATTTTTTAAATGATTTAAAATAAGACCAGAAGAATTTAGGGTTATTTTGTATGGAAGTCTCCGTCAACTGTATGTACCTTTCATAGCATTGTTGCTCAACTACCTTTGCTCTTTCTCGACTAACTTTGTAACTTTCTAAATCAGACTTATTTCCATATATTTTATACTTATGTAAATATTTATATTTTTCTTTTAGTATTTTCTTTAGTGCTTCTGTGTACCATATAGGATGATTGTTATCTTTTACTAATTTAGATGGAATGTGATTAGTGTGCATCTGTTTTATGAAATCATAAAAATATTGTAAAGCATCTTCTAAAGACCTAGACGATATTTCAGTTGCCCAATCAATTTTTAATATCTCACTATTAATCGAGTCGTAATCGCCTTTGTTGTACATAAATTTAAATCTAACCTGTGGTTTTATCGGATCATACTGGACAAAACTTAAGTTTACCTTTAGCGCTTTATGATATGGGTCTATTGGCACTAATGGTGACGAGCATTCGGATACATTTACAACCTCATTAGCCAATACCAGGTCAAGCATTCTGCCGAACAAATTACTAACTCCGTTGTATTGGCACAGGTTAAGAGAAACCATCTCATCCGTGAGTAGCTGCTCGTCGCTACTAGTTATGTTGGTAGGCGAGTAGTATTGTTCCGGAGTGATAACCCAATCTATGCCACTTAGGTTAAAATCTCCTACAATAATAATTTTATCGCGAGGGTAGTTTAGAGATATTTCATTTAATTTATTCGTAAAGTTCTGTAATTGCTGTGAGAAAGCATATCCTAAATTTTGTTTACATAAGTAGAGAACACAAATATGAACATTGATAGCATTATTACTTTTATTCTGTTTGCATGTCAATGTCACCCATAAATCCTCGGCGGAGGACCGATGTGCATCAACCGATGTGACATTTAATTCCTTCCTAACTGCTATCAAAACCCCGCCACCGCGCGTTTGTCTTGTTTCATCATAATTACGGTCTCTACGCCAAACAATATATCTATTATCAAAAAGCTCTGAATTATGTATTCCTTCTACTAGCCAAGTTTCTGTTAATAATATAACGTCGAATGAATTTAAACACAAATTACGATAGAATAACATAGTTTTAGACCTTAAACCCCTTACATTCTGATAATATATATTCAAACTATTATTACACATATCGAATCCTAAAAGAGATAAAAAACAAATAACATATAATTATACACCAACATTTGCACACATTATAGGGTAGATTAAAATTTAGAATTATTGCATAAAAATTACAACTTAAACTATAGAGACAAGCAATCCAATAAGTTTTAAAAGCTAATATGTAGAGTTTAAGATTTAAAATAGCATGCATACGGCAATAAGCGGAACAAAAGAGTCTTATCTGTCGTAACGTAAACAATATGCGCTGGACTTTGTACATTGCAGCGGTTAACAACGTTTGGACAAAAGTTTGTGAGATATTCAATACTATGATTATTACTTTTAATGTATAGATATATTTTATATTAATTTGTTTAAATCATTAATATTATTAATTATTTTTATAGGTGATGTATCGTTCTTACGTGTATGTATTTTTCCGTGTTTTACCCATATGTAATTGTAGTTGTGTTCTTTTAATAACTTCTTTGTTTCGTTTAATAGTATTTTCATGTCAGCGCTTAAATGGTCATTTACATAGATCTTGTTCTGGGATCCGGCGAAGCCGATGTTTGCCGCTGATAAAGTTTTATTTGCGCGGGCTGCAGCCAGGAACTCCTCTTTCACATATCTATTAAGAAAGCTAATGATTATAGATTTTTCTTTAGACTTCGTGGGAACTCTGAATATGTAGTTTATTTGTGTCTTCGGGACATCATAGCCAATCACCCTGCTAACAGACTCAACTATTGTGAACAAATTCTCTCCGTTCTTTATAGGCACACCTTTAATTTCGGCATTGTTTAATCGCTGCCTTTGGTCACTGGAGATCAATTGTGATTTAAGTGATGATACTTCCGTCTGCAGAACAGCTACAGTCTCTTTAAGACGTTCCAAACCGGATATCCTGTCCTCTATCTCCGTCACCTTGGTTGAGAAGTCTTCCATTTTACCACCCAGAAATTCGCAGCACGACTTTATTTCTGTTAGCTCAGTCTTGAGATCCTTAATGCTGCTGAGTAGAGTAGGGAGACCTTCCAGTTGGCTTCTCACGTCCCTTAGTTCACGCATTATCGCGTCCAATGAGGTAGAGTCGCGAGGTCCGGTGGTAGACGGCGATAATGCAGGCTTACGGCATATCGTACATTTCCAAGCTGCCCTTCTATCGACGCCAAGTTTTCTCCACCCAGCTTCGGATATTTGAGCGCATCCATAGTCGAAATGATTACGACATATTCCGCACTGGACTCCGTCGTTGAATGATTCACCACAAGTATAACAATTCATTTTGAAGTAAAAAATGTTTTGCATATATGACTTAAGACGTCGAACAAATACGTGTTAGCTTTGCAACTGCTTGAAGCTTACTGAATACTTTGAATTACTGAATCTTACTGAATGCTTACTGAATCTTACTTTTGTATTACGTTACAGTAATTTAACTTTTTTAATGATTATGTAAAATAGTGATCAGACGGAGAACTAAAGTCACCGATACAGCTCAAAGAATCAGCTCTCTGAAGTGGCCGTTGGAGCATACGAGTTCTCGAGTGGGGACCCCGACTCGGCAAACATAGTAGTTTAGGACATCCTGTGCCTAGGTGGAGCGATGATCTGCACAAGGTATCCGAGATGAGAGTGGATGCGACGTGCCGCCGACAGGGCACATTAGGGCGAATTGGGAGAGGCCTCTGTCCATGTCCTGCAGTGGACAAATACAGGCTGATGATGATGATATAAAATAGTAGGGAAATAATACATAAGTTTCGATGTTGCCTTCTTGATAAATAAATAATTCATAATTTTTAGGCAGTGGTCCAACCGCGTTTCTTCAATTCATCACTAATGGTCATCTCATGAGATGGAGAGAGTTGCTCCTGTTACACCGACAACGGTGTAACAGGAGCAACTCTCCATCTGGCCCTATCTAATGCAGCCTCCTTCACCTCCTTATACGACATGACAGCGACCTTATCCTTTATCTGACTCATTTAAGTTATTCTTGGCCGACCCTTTCCTCTTCTTTTTTCTATTTTTCCCTCCAAGATTTTCTATATACACACATCAAAAGTGTCTAGGGATCAACATATATTTTTGCAATAACTTTTCTCCTGATTGATATTAATTAAAATTTTCTTTAAGGATTCATCAAATAAAGTGTTTTCGTTTGTCACAGTAACGATAAACCAAGTCACCTTTGCATTAATAAAGAAATTTGCCATTTTCCTAATAAAGGGATTTTTGACATTTGAACCACTAACATTAAAGTTCGAAAAAAAGACTGAAATAACAGTTTTCTTTAAAATTTTATTGGGTAACTTAAACAATTAATAATCCGTGTTTCTACCGCGAACACTAACAACACAAGAACATCGGTTTGGCATACTCAAAATGAGTTCATCCAAATCACGCTGTGGAATGGCCGCCCATGTTCGTTGCAACAACAAAAAAAGGTCTTCTTGCGACTGGATACCCTCCATATTCGGCAGAGCTCTTCTCTGTAGCATATCCCATGCATGCTCAATCGGGTTCAAGTCTGGCGACTGAGCAGGCCAGGGCAGGACATTGATGTTAGCTGCGGCGAGAGTCTGTCTTACAACTCTTGCGGTGTGCGGTCGTGCATTATCATGCATTAACTGAAATAAGGGACCGATTTGCACTTGTAGAGGAACGATGACGTCTGATACAATCGTCTCAGCATAAATTTGAGCGTTGAGGTTGCCTCTGATCCAAATCAACTCAGTTCTTCCGCCGATCCAAATACCCGCCCATACCATGATGGTTCCACCACTATAAGGATGGACTTCCTGGCAGGATTTTAATCGCTGTTGGCGTCCAGGGGTTCTCCAGTGTCGTATACGTCTTGTATCCGGTCTCATACCAAAACGAGACTCATCAGAAAAGCACACGAAACGCCATTGTTCTTCTGCCCAATTTCTGTGTTCAAGAGCCCATTGATATCGAATCCTACGATTGTGCATTGCTATAGGTGGTACCCGTAGCGGTCTTCGGGAATGAAGGTTCACTTCATGCAAGCGGTTTCTGACTGTTTGGTCGCTAATTAAGTTCCCTGAAGAGTGATGAAGCCGCACGGCTAACATCATGGCGGTTATTGTTGGAGCTCTTCGAGTTAAGATTTGAATGTATCGGTCTTGTCTCCGTGTGGTGCAGCGATACCGTCCTCCATGGCGCTCAGCCACGGTACCAGTGCTTCGGTAACGTGTCCAAAGTCGACTGATAACACTCTGACTTGTATTCAGAGCTAAAGCCACAGTACGTTGCCGGGAACCAGCTTCTATCATTCCCACGGCTCTGAGCATTTCTTCCCTGCTTAAATGACGTCGCCGCTCCATAATAACGTTGGTTTTAATCAGTAGTAGGGAAACAGTAGCACTAATAATGTCTTCAATGCGTTGTATGTTTTTATAGGGAAAATATTGACAGCTGATTTTCATCTTTTACTCGAATTTGATTCACAGTTCCTGATTCAAATTATGAAATGCACCAAAAAGGATACATATAAATTTATAAAATCATAAATTTATTACAAAGCCACATCTCAATCTCAAGAAATCCGCATAAAAATGCTTGATCCCTAGACACTTTTGATGTGTGTAATAGTTGGGCTGAAAAGTTCGTAGGTTGACATAGTTTTTTTTTTTTCGATAGAATTTGTTTTTATTATTCTAAATTTTTCTCTTCAAAGGCCATACAACGATTATAGCGATCATAAAATTTTTCGATATCATTTTTATAACAAGTGTACGATTTATCTTAAGCCTCAAAATAGGCTTTAGTTTCGGCGATTACCTCTTCATGGGAGCAAAATTTCCATCCAGCAAGCATTCTCTTGAGGTCTGAGTACAGAAAAATGACGCTGGATTGAAGGATATGAATCGTGAAGAGTACCGTTAGTGCGGAATCAATTCGGATAGCTCCAAACACGACAATTCGTTGTCGCCTTTGGTCGATTGTGAGCTCGCGCGGCACTCACTTTGGACAGAGTTTTCTCATATACAAATATTCATGCACGATATGACCAATACGTTCTTTTGATAACTTTAGGGTTACAGCTATCTCAATCAACTTCATATTACGCTTATCAATAGTTATTTATGGTACAAGCGAAGCGAGGTAAGTTGGTGATTACTTCCGAGGCGCTATTGAGGCCCGAGCCGTCAGGCGAGGGTCTGAAGATGGCCGAGGATAGTAATCATCAATACACGCGTGTACCATACAACGTTTTTCAACACATTTGCGAAGAAATTATAATTTTTCGCTAATAAATAAACAGGTTTTCTATTCGCGCGCATCCAACACAACAATGGTGATCGGCCAAAGACTAAAAGAATATACTTATTAAAAAAAAACGAATGAATGAATGAAAGGAATCGACCATAGACCTACCAAAAGTAAGGAAACATAGTTGAAATTTGTTTTTAAAATGTATGGACACAATTTTTTTGGTATAGAAACTTTTTTAAAATGAAAGCAATTTAAAAAAACAATCTATAACTCACTAGTGAATAAAACGTGTCATTATTCAACTGTTTTTGCACAAATAAGAGCCCCTTTATGAGCAAATGTGTTGAAAAAATTATTTTGTCCGCTTTTTTGATGTTTCGAAAACACGCACGAAGACGATGCATCGTCTTCGGTCTTCGGTCGTTTAAATTTAGGAAACCACTTCGCATATGGTTGGTTTTACTGGTACAGAGTCCGAATAATGTTTATTTAGCCAAACCTCAGCTTTAACACGAAATCAATGCTTCTATAACACACAAAATTCATTTTCATCCATTTTTTCAAGGTAACAATAGTTATTTATGTTACAAGAGAGTAAAGTTGGTGAATACTTCCGAGGCGCTATTGAGGCCCGAGCCGCCAGGCGAGGATCAGAAGATAGCCGAGTATAGTAATCATCAATACACGCGTGTACCATACAACGTTTTTCAACACATTTGCGAAGAAATTATCATTTTTCGCTAATAAATAAACAGTTTTTGTATTCGCGCGCATCCAACACAATAATGGTGATCGGCCATAGATTAAAAGAATATTAAAAAAAAAATCGAATGAATGAATGAATGGAATCGACCATAGACCTACCAAAAGTAAGGCAACATAGTTGAAGTTTGTTTTTAAAATGTACGGACACAATTTTTTTGGTATCGAAACTTTTTAAAAACAAATCAATTAAAAAAAACAATCTGTAACTCACTAGTGAATAAAACGTGTCATTATTCAACTGCTTTCGCACAAATAAAAGCCCCTTTATGAGCAAGTGTGTTGAAAAGGTATTAAATTCAATGGACAAAATATAAAATTTTTATATAAAAAAAAATTTTTAAAAGTAAGTATATTCTTTTAGTCTTTGGCGATCACCATTTTTGTGTTGGATGCGCGCGAATAGCAAAACTGTTTATTTATTAGCGAAAAATGATAATTTCTTCGCTGTGTTGAAAAACGTTGTATGGTACACGCGAGTATTGATGATTACTATCCTCGGCTATCTTCAGACCCTCGCCTGGCGGCTCGGGCCTCAATAGCGCCTCGGGAGTAATCACCAACTTACCTCGCTTGTACCATAAATAACTATTGTCTGACACTTCTGAAATTTGATTAATGGTTGATTTTATGAATATCCTACTAATATTATAAATGCGAAAGTTTGTGTGTTTGGATTTTTGTGAATTTGGATGTTTGTTCCACTTTCACGCAAAAACTACTGTATCGATTTTGATTAAATTTGGTCCAGATGTTCCTTATAACATAGGATAATTTTTATTCCGAAATTCCCATGGGATTGTGTATAAGTAATCGTATGTTTTAATGTAACTTTTTGTAGTCACAAATCCTACCAATAGATGGCGCTGTTACTTAATTTTTTAACACACGATGGTGATTTGTTCTGAGATTGTATGATACTACGAGCTACGCATTCTCATGAGAGCGGGTACTACGCGGGTAAAACCGCGGGGCGCTGCTAGTATTAAATATAAGTGGTAAGAGTGAACAACTCTCTCTTACTCCTTGATTGATGGTAGCTTTTCCTTTTTCCTTATTTATTTCTATTACTGTATTATGATTTCTATATAACTCATGTATATTTTTTTATCTATAAAATCTTTTCCAATATTTTTCAAAGTTTTCATCATCTTTATACAATCTATCTTATCAAATGCTTTTTCTAAATCTATAAAAGCTAAATAAATGTGTTTTTCAACACACTTGCTCATAAAGGGGCTCTTATTTGTGCAAAAACAGTTGAATAATGACACGCTTGATTCACTACTGAGTTATAGATTTTTATTTAATTGCTTTGGTTTTAAAAAGTTTCGATACCAAAAAAAATTGTGTCCATACATTTTAAAAACAAACTTCATCTATGTTGCCTTACTTTTGGTAGGTCTATGGTCGATTCCATTCATTCATTCATTCGAATTTTTTTTTAATAAGTATATTTTTTTAGTCTTTGGTTGATGACCATTGTTGTGTTGGATGCGCGCGAATAGAAAAACTGTTTATTTATTAGCGAAAAATGAAATTTTATGATTAATTTCTTCGCAAGTGTGTTGAAAAACGTTGTATGGTACGCGCGTGTATTGATGATTACTACCTCGGCTATCTTCTGACCCTCGCCTGACGGCTCGGGCCTCAATAGCGCCTCGTAAGTAATCACCAACTTACCTCGCTTGTACCATAAATAACTATTATCCTAATTCCATTCTTCTATCTATAATGAGTCTTAATGCTAGTATTGCTTCCCTGGTATCTTTATTTCTTCTAAATCCATACTGATCATCACTAAAATTATTTTCTATTTTCATTTTTATTCTACTTTCTATTATTTTTGACGCTTGAGAAATTAAACTTAACGTTTTGTGTTCTTCGCACGTAACAGTATTTCCTTTTTTGGCAATGTCACCATTTTAGCGGTCTTAAAATCTTCTAGAATTTCTCCATTCACGTAGATTAGTTAGTAATTTCAAAAAGTTCATCAAGCAGTTGTTTGTTATTTGAATATTTAATTAATTCTTTAGAGATTCCATCACATCCGGGTGCATTCCCGTTTTTAATATTTCTCAAAGTGATATTAAATTCCTCTCTCATTATGTCTGGACCTAAAATTTCGTTGTCTATTTGAATTACATTTTCTAAATCTACTTCTGTTAATCCCCCTTATTTTATCCCACTATAACTAATGGTAATATAAATAACTATACCTATTACCGCATTTGCTCTGTGAAGAGTAAAAAGCGGCTCCCGTTACATGGTGCCTCAGAACTCTTGAAAGATTCCACGCAGGATCCTCAAATGCTGTATACAACATCGTATCAGGTAACGAATCCTGGATATACGCGTACGAACCCGAAACAAAAAACCAGTCACGAGTTTGGGTGTTCGAAAATGAGTTAAAGCCAACAAAAATTGTTCGTTCACGGAGTGTTGCAAAAAAATGGTGGCCACGTTTGTCTCCAAAACCAGCCATGTTGCGACTATTCCTGTTGAGGGACAAAGAACGGTTAATACAGAATGGTATGCTAGCATTTGTTTGCCACAGGTAGCTCTTCGTCTTCTCCGTAAAGAGAACTGCAACCGCCGCATAATCCTCCATCACGACAATGCGAGTTTTCACACCGCGCACAGAACAAAAGAGTTTTTTAAGGAAGAAAACATAGAATTATTACACCATCCGCCGTACAGCCCCGACCTAAGCCCTAATGATTTCTATACTTTCCCTAAAATAAAGAATAAATTGCGTGGTAGAGATTTTCATCACCTGAAGAAGCTGTGGACGCCTACAAACGGCTATTTTGGAGACCCCAACTTCCGAATGGAATGGTAGCTTCAATGATTGGTTCCATCGTATGGAAAAATGTGTCAAATTTCGCGGAGAATACTTCGAAAAGCAATAAATACATTTTTAAATAGTAATTTTATGTCACTTGATTCCCGAAATATTCAGTGCAGCCCTCGTACAGACCGTTCCGAACGTTCGTTCTCGCTCTTTCATACATTCCTCTCACAATCCTTACATACTTCTCTGGCACTCTCTTTTCTTTCATAGCCCACCACAAAACCTTGCGAAGCACCCTGCTGTCATACGCTTTTTCAAGGTCTATAAAAACCATGTGCAAGTTCTTGTGCACACGTCGGTATTTTTCGCACAGTTGTTGGAGTGCGGAGATTGCGTCGGTAGTTCCTCGGCCTGGCATAAATCCAAATTGGTTCTGTGATACCTCACTCTCTTCTCTCATTCTTCTGGCTATCACCTTCTCCCAAATTTTCATAGTGTGTGAGATGAGCTTTATTCCTCGATAGTTGTTACAGTCCTGTACATCACCCTTGTTTTTATAAATGGGCGCCACTCATCTGGGATCATCTCATCTTGTAACAACTTGTTGAAGAATAAGGTTCAGCCACTTCCATCCATCTACTTCCAAAACCTTCCATGCTTCCGCCGGTATATTATCCGGTCCTACAGACTTTCCGTTAACCATGCTTTGTACTGCCATTCGTACTTCATCTATACTCACTTTATTCACCATGCTATTACGATGAACATCCTCTAATATACCACTCCAGCAGTTCTCTTCATTCATCAACTTTTCAAAATAATCCTTCCAACGTTTTTCACATCGTCATCATTCATTAAATTTTTTCACTTTTCATCCTTGACCCTATCATTCATTTTACATACTGTAGTAAGATTTGGCTGAAGTTTTATGACCCATATCGCCTGCCTGACGTCAACCCTCCTCGGAACTTATTGTTTTTGGTTCGCCAGAACCCCGTCCGTTTGTCAGCGGCGTGCACCGCGTGCAGGTGGGGTTGGCTTGGGTTTGTAAGATGTTGGTCAAACCTTTGCACACCTTTTGGTGACTCTCTCTATACACAGATATGTTCTTAGGAACCATGTCATCGGTTTTAGAAAACGAAAACTGCATTCATGGATTTAAAAAGTAACTAAGTAGTCTATGAATGCAGCTTCGTTTTAACTAAAATCTATGACATGGTTCCTAAGAACATATCTGTGTACTTGTTTGTCTTATGGTTTTTTTTCTGATAGTTTCCCCAAACTGACCGATATATTCTCACTACGGGAATCGAACCCGGAAGTATTGAAAATTAAAAAGGTCAAATCTTTCAGCTTACGGCCTTTTGTATCGAAATTAAATTAATATTTCGCTCGGGCAAAGACAAATATTAATTCACATTTGTTTTGTAACTATGTATGTACTCGTACTTAACCTACGAGTAGTATTCATAAACTATGTCGCTATGAGCAAAAATCTAAAGCAAAGCATAATTAATCTAAGATATTAGAGTGTTTACTTGTGTAACCTACCTACATATTTATGTTTAAGTATTATTAAATTAACCTTCCAGTATTTCTTATGTTAATGTCTATTATTAGTCGCTTTCGCAAGGTACCTAAATAAAAAGACGAATTTACGATTATACTTTATTACTTCAACTAAACTACATTATTACAAATATTATGTGTTAAAAAGTTCAAATTTTTAAAGATAAATTATTTAAAAAACATGTTATTTAAATACAAAGTTTTGAATAAGTAAGTAGTAGAAACTATAAACACAATAACAAAGTACACAATATGTATATTGTTTTACAAAATAATCTGTTTAATAGCAATAAGTATATAAAATGGTATAAACTAAATAATTAAATTAGTACAAATAATACATTCATATTCTTTACTATTGAAATAATTAATAGGTTTACTGAAATTGGATTATCTTTATATAATATTTTTCTAAGAAACATGAATATATCATTAAACTACTACTACAATGAACTGATACTGGTCCTCACATTATATATAACGTTGAGCCAGTACGCAAACAAGTTAATGGTACTTTATTAAAAAAAACAAAAGTCACTCTTCAGCAGACACTCAACTATTTGGTGTCACTATCATTGTAATAAGATAATTATAAATAAAAAATATTAGAAATACGTTTAAATAAAGTTTAAGTAGTATTACGATTAAAAACGGTTTTACTGCGGTGAATGATTTTTGTAAGCAAGAAACATTGATGAGCATAGACAGTGACTTAAGGCCTTATTCCTGACTTTATTAATATGTTCTTAATCGTTTTCTAATTAGGGTCCTAGTCTCCTAAATGTTTTGTCACTGGACTGAATTTGGTTAGTAAATGATTAAGAATGTCTGAAGGAATAAGCCCTTTACTCTGAGTCACTATCAACATTTGTCCAGATATAATTGAACTGCCTATTATAATGCTTTAAAATCCTTTCGTCATTGGATTCAATCATTTTTGGGAAACTGTTTAGGCAATTGCTTACTCTAATGTCGTTGATTCCGTACAACACAAATGCGACACTCTGAGTTTCCTTGAGCCGCGGGTCGTTCCAATTACAGTCGACCAAGCACGTCTTGTACTCTACCATGGTCTCAGCCGGCTTCCATCTGACCTCGATGCCTCTTCGTTTCAGTATGCGGGCGTAAGGTGCCTGGACATGATGGTGACGATGGTCCAGCAGCAACCGGATTTTAACTCCGTTGTTATTCAATTTGATAAGCCGTCGCACCATCTCGGCGTTGTTTATTAAAAACAAAGCCAAATCGACAGTGAACCTGGCGCGTTTCATGACTTCGACGACTCCCAGCAAGCCCCTCACCAGGGGCTGACGTGGATCATCATCCTCGCCGTCGGGGCTGTGACGCTCTCTGTGAAACTTCCGTATCAGGAACGCCGAGACCATGACTGTTGACAAACAAACACACGCGTTACATTTTTAAACTCTTAAACAATCTTGGGTAGACTGACAAAATAAAAACAAATATGTAATACGAAAAGAAAGGACATCCCTATTTGAAATTTTTATAAGTGTTATTTTCATTTTTATTAAACAGTTTTGTGTTACAAAGGAATTAATTCATCGATCACTAATAGCTTCTTTTAAGCGAAAACTGATGAAATAATTATTGATTTGAATTCGAAAGTTACACTATATTTTAAAAATATATCACATTTTTATATATAAGTAAAGTTTTTATTTATTGTTTTTGTTTCATATTAATCTTAGTATTTTTAGTAAGCTTTTGATATTCACAATAATTTCTTTCAGGCCCAAACTGAAAATATATTTTTTTATTTGATTTTGAAAAAAATTACACAATGTTTTCAATTATCGCGAAATATTTATTAAAAGAAAGCTAATATATTAAAATTATGGTATAATTAATTTGTAATTACGTTTCATATGAGCCATCGTTCACCAATTGATACCCACAGAGTCGCGACGCGTTTCTACTTTCGAGTACAAGAAGGAAGTGTTAGAAGAGACAGTCACGCGGGACGGTGCGCAGATAAATGTTCCTTCCTAGAGTACTTGTTGCTTCCCGCCCCCAATCCAAGAAGTGTACACCTTCTTTCCGCTCGTACTGTCACCGACAAAACTTCATTACTTTTTAAATATTATTTATTAGTATTATTTTGCAAAAAAATATTTCTCAATATAAAAATTATTAAATCAATAAATCATCGTATGTTACACACATGATGCAAACGATAATAAAAAACAGCGTCTTCATTGTTATAAAACATCGTTTATCAGCCTAAACAGACCATTTTAAGCTTACTTTGATTCTTAAGTATTCAAAATGTACTATTCCGATAAATCTAAAGCGATGTTTGGTCCGTACAATCTTTACTTCATAGATTTTTGTTTTTTTTTTTCAAGTATTGTGTTTAGTCAGTGACCGCCATTTGGTTTTTATTTCAAATATTCGTTTACCAAACATAACAAAGTTTTATCATGAAAGATAAAAAAATATCATTATTAACTTTTAATACAAAAAAAATATTACCTAATAAAATATTGTACAAACGTTATGTATTTTGTGCCCAAACCTTGATTCCTAGTGCGCATGCTCGTAGAGAGCGAATGTGCGCAACATCTTAAACTTAAACAACTACAGTGATACAATTATTTATTATACACGACACACACACACACTCACATTCATTAATTACTTCGTTAAACATATTAAAGTACCATTGTTATGCTTTCATAAAAATGCAATATTTATCTCTATGATGACTAACTAATTATTCGATGGGATCACGTGTCTTTTTAATAAAATAGAAGCTTATAGGTATTAGGTGATTAATTTGATCCGTGCTTCGGAGAGCACTTTTAGCCGTCGGCGTCGGTCTTGGTTGTCGTACTAACAACATCGACAGTTGGTTCAGGTAGTTAAAACCCTGAAAAGACTAACCAAAAAATATTGTAGCACGCACAAAAGACTTCGATTAAAGGTGTAACAAAACTGTCTGCTTATGAGTACATGGGCGATTAACGTGAAATTTACTTATTTAAAGTAACAATTTGAAGTGAGTGATTGATTGTACATTTTGTCTAGGAAAATATTCTAAGCTATTTAGAAAAAAAATGAACCGTGAGTACAATACATACCATAGTTGAAGGACTCAAAACATAATCAGAGGTTACAATATACATAGATCATTATCGTTATACACAAAATATCTTAGCAGTCAAAATGAAGTCATGATATTTAAAAATAGATAACGAATAGGTTTATTTTCTTTGAATTATTATTCAGTCTATTGAATGAAATTTAAATAATGTCGTATGAACGCACAATGGGTTACATCAAGAACATATTCTTTTTTATCATGCTAAGTTTTAAGAAATCTCAACAGTTGTTATTCATGCACGATTGAGTCAAAAACATATCAGCATCCGCGACTTCACTTGTTTAATAATAATTACTTTGGGATATCGATAAATTTTACATTTAAATGAAGTCGCGGGCTTAAGGTGAAAAATTAGTTTCTATTCTGTGCCGCCGCGCACCGGCCGGGGTGCCTAGTCGTAGTAACTATTTAGTAATCTGCCTTGATCATAAATTCTGCTGCGATCCTTTTTAAGCTGCGATATCTTCTAAGATACTTATTGAAATCAAATGATGTAAAAGGCAAATATCTTTTAAATTAAATATTTGTGATGAATAATGAATTTATTTGGATTAGGGTAAATATCATCTTTATAAAACACCTTCATAAATAACGCACTATTTTAGATCAAAAGTGATTAGCATAAAAATGGTTATATTAAGCCAACTTCAAAAGATAGACATTTTTTTAGGACTTTTAAAGAAACTTTAACCGTTTCCACAGCGCACGCAGTGAAAGATCTCAAAAGGAAAAAAAAACGATTTTGACACATTATTTATTGGTGCTCCGCTCGTATTAACCTTAGCGTGATGTTATATAGCCTATAACCTTCCTGGATAAATGGGCTATCACCTAACACCCAAAAGAATTTTTCAAATTGGACCTGTAGTTCCGGAGATTAGCGCGTTCAACCAAACAAACAAACTCTTCTGCTTTATAATATTAGTATTAGATATGACAGGAATATGTTTGCTGGAGCTACGATAATCATATTTAGTGGTAAATAACTTCCTTTACCACTTAGACAAAACATAGTATTGTATGCAGCCGCATTTATATAATTCACAGTTTTTGGTAGTTAGACAACCGTGTGTTGTATATATGTAAATAAATATCAATAATATTAATAGCTGCCGTATAGGCAATCTTAGTTTTTAACTTTGTTTTTTACACATGCGTCACGGTTCACAGTCACTGCACATTGCACAGTCCTGGGTTCAAATCATAGCTGAGTAGAAATCATTGAAAGTTTATCCTCAGAGTACCGCGTGTGAGGTTAGAAAAATAATAATTCTGAAGGAACATTTTTAAATTCGTAACATTTGCGTTACTGATATGTATTTACTTTTTTGCAAGTGGTATAACTTTAATTCAACACATGTTTAGTTATGGAGACACATTTGCAATATATTTATTAAATAAATTACTTCTTAACGATAGTAGTTATATCTAACAAATATTTGTGGGTGGTAAAATCACTTCTTACGTTATATTTATTTATTTATTCATTTATTGCGTACATGTTTTTGGGTATAGGCAGATCTTATTTATTCTTATTATCTTATACTAAATATTACAAAGCTGAAGAGTATGTTTGTATGAACATGTTAATCTAGGGAACTACTATAAGTAGTTGAAATCCAAAAAATATTTTAGTGTTGGAGAGCCCATTTATCGAAGAAGATTAAATATCACGCTAATATCAATAGGAGCAGAGCGGTATCTACTGTCTATGTCTAGTAATACCGGTCAAACAGCGGGACACAGGAAAAGTTATTGTGGATAGATTTTTGTTCATTTAGTTTTTATTTATTGTTCGTTATTGGACTTACTCGTAACTCAATGTATGACACAAAGCTCTGCCTTTGACATAGCTTTTTGTTTTACTATTCCTATTTCGTTTGAAACTGGAAAAGTTTCTTGTTTTTAACTGAGTTTCGTTGTAAAAGTGTTTAATTTGAAATTTGGAGTTCAGATTCTGTGTTTAATATGTGCGACATATGTATTAATATGTATTACATGTATGCTGAAACAATATATATTATTAAATAATATCTCCTTGTTACTCTTTGTTTACTTTTATTATTGTCTATGAAGATCACCAACGTGCATTTGGCAAGCTTGTGCAATACATATTTCGATACTTTACCAATTAATCTATACAGTAAAAGAGTTGCAGTGCAATTGACAGCCGATACCTATCCTTTTTAGTTGCTTATTATTATCTACATATATGTATGTAGAATACCTTAGAGATAGTTTTATTTCGGAATTCAAAGCAGGTGAAGCCACGAGCGGACAGCCTATTTAAAAATAATAAAACTTCAAAACAAACAGTATAAACATGTGTTTGTTTTGGCATCACATTTGGTGTCGCCAGTGGCCACATTCCTGCCGTCGCCGGGTAGAATTCGGTCGTTGTTGTGCCGATCAAATTGTAATAAATAATTACGTGTAATGAGACACGCCACGAGACGTAGCCTCGCTCGGCGGCCGTCATTGGTCGCGTTCAGGACGACCTGCCACACTCATTTCATTACTCATACTTACTTTAAACTGCAATTAATGATTCGTTTGTTACCGAGTTTAAGTTCAATTTAGAAAAAATATATATTTATGCTATTAGGATCTGGATATTTTAGTGTCTAACTACAGAACTATTTAGTTATTTATTATATTAATTGTTATCAAAAACCACAGGAAAATTTTAAGGTAACTCCAAAGCGAAATTTCTAGATTATACTTAGAGATATCCTTTGCATTGAGTGGTTTCGATGGAGAAAATTAAACAAATACTTTAAAATTTAGACGAATCTGTGGTCTAGAGTCATTTGCACTTTCCCGGAAAGCCTGAGTTCCGGGTTTCAATACCTGAGATTAACGATATATTTGTTAAATGTAATAAATAAATAATAAATAAATAAAAATATGTTTATTGTTCTTTATTTATGTAGCAAACTCTACGCGACCAAAGCTATTCTTATAATAGCTTAAGTAAGTAATTGTACGTATATAATCGAAGTAAAGTGGTGGCGATATCATCAAGGTTACTGGATATTTGTGTGCTTTGTTAACACGTTTTTATTAGCTTTAATCTATATAAATAGAAATCAATTGCCGAAAGTAGTTAGCTCATCACTTCGGAACGGCTGCACCTCTTTGGCTAATTATTTTTTGTTATGACATGTTCGTAAATGTCAGGCAAGTTTCCTGTGAAAAAAAAATCTGGTAAATATATATCCGGGCACGAAGTCAGTCTATCCATATGGATCCATGCCCGGTTCAACTTGTGTAGAGTTCAATAAAAGAATATAAGTTAGTAAGAAAGATCACACATTATTGCTTAGTAGTGTGATCAAAATAGTCATAATATATTATACAAACAGCTCACTATGAAATGGAATTGGAATACATATTAATTAAAACATACGAGCAAATTGAGTGCCGGTGACAATACAATTATTATGTAACTTTGGCCTAAACTAGCTTTGTCATATGACCTGTATAAATTATCATACGGTAAAATTTCCATTACCTAATGAGTTTCAAGCTCGAACGTGGTAGACCGTCGGCGCTGGTTATTGTAGTAGGCCGTCGGTACTGATTATCGTACTTTAGAGCCTTCAAACATTCGGTTTCGGCTTAACCAAATAACTTAGTATTGCCTTCTAGATTGTGGAGGTTATATTCTGGCAGTCGCTTCGGGTAAAATACTGTCACTCGACTAAATTTGAGTAAAATAAAAAGCCAACGCAATTAGATTTGAATTAGACAATGATATAAGATGAACAACTTCTTTTCTTAGTAAAGATACCTAACCTGCGCTTTTCACTATATTTCTTTAAATGGTAAAATCAAACGAAATTTTCAAAGGACTATTATTAAACTACGCAACGGATACTGCAATCAATAAGTTTATTATCAATAATGATTAACGAAAATAATATGAAACTTGGTGTCGGTACTAAAACGAACCATGAAATCTACATATATATGTATGTGGGGTAGAATATGTGGTACTGGTACCACTATACAATCGCGAGTATAGGTACGAGTATTAATAACTAGCTCTGCGGTTTTACCCGCGCGAAACCTTATGCCGTGGGAATTTTGGGATAAAAAGTATCTTATTTCTTATCTAATCAGCTACCTGCCAATAAAAGTCCCGTCAAAATCGGTCCAGCCATTTCACAGATAATAAAATAATGAATTCTTCGTACCCAACTTTGTATGACGACGTTCAGATTTTTTACAACCCTCTCATTACACAAATCTCACTGCAATTATAAAACCTAACTTCCAAATATGGTTACTTATGGAACTATCTCTCATAAAAATAGTTTCTACATTTCATGCATAATTATGTTAAATATGCGAAAGGTCTTTATTTTGAAATGTGCCATTTTATCCATAATTTGACATGAGATTTATATAAAACAGCTAGATAATATTATTTGTCAATGTAAACTATCTTTAAAACACAGTATTTTAATCAACAAAGGCCAATATACACATTAAATAATAAGTATAATGTGATTTCTTACAACCACTCGCTAGATGGCGTTTATTTAGAGTTACAACTCTCAAACGTTTTGTTCTGGGTCTGCATGACCACGGGCCGCAGTTGATGGTACAATCAGTACAAATTAGGTTAAGAATGTATTAGGTTAAGACATCCGCCTAACCCATTTAAACTCTCATTAATTTAGCGTTATAGTAATAACACTTAAACAATTTTTGAAAAACGCTCTCCCTTGCTATTGCGGGTGAATAGCGTGCCTAAACTCATAGACAAATAGTAATTAACTTGACAAAGTGTTTGTCATTCTGATGACCGACCGATAACGAGAGGCCCAAATCCTGCAGATCAGACTATAAGCATGGCCACAGACGTAATATCTACAAGAAATGAACCCCCAATCTTGTTATTCGTAAAACAATACTGAAATCAATTAACTTCTTATTTACTCAGAATCAACGGCGTGACAAACAACTGTAGCCTTGTCTTAATAATAACAATTTTGTCCGTGGCTTCGCACGCCTAGAATTTGATTATCTCAGCGTTCTCCTTAAGAAAGATTTTAAAGCTGTCTTACTTCTTTCAAAAGTATCTTTACATAGACCTCCTTTCTAAATTCACCAGTACTGCACACTGTTTACACATGAAAAGAGGATAAACAGACATATTTTCACATTTATAATATATGTGTTATAAGTATGACGCCTGATAATTTACAAAGTTGTTGACTTGTTCCTTATTCTAAGTCACGAAATTGTTCCGATTAAGTATGCTTATTACTAATGCCTCGTATCACGTTTTTGACATGTACGATTGTCACAATAATTAATTTGAAATTATAAAGTGAAATAAATTAAATTTGAATAACAAAAGACCGTAAGTATTCCAATTAAGTACATGTAGGGACTTGGAACAATAAACATAAGCACAACCATAACTAGATGTGATCCACGGGTTAAAGCGCGTTAAATCCGCTACATGGTCGTTGTGTGATGTTCTATTACCTTTATTTAACAAAAACAAAAATACTTCAACGTTATAACATTAGTTTACATGAGTACCAAGAATGCCCGGTATACCTAATCACCTCATCTTACTCGAGATCGCAGGTCACCCAATATCCCCGGCAGATGCTCGGGATTAAACATAAAATGCATCTTTTTTGTCTCATATTTTACTGAACATTCAACAGATGTCTCACAAGTTTTGCTTTGGAGGGATAACCCGAAGTTTTTACTAGCGAAAAATATTTATTAGTTTACTAGCGAAATTTCCTGAGAGCTATATAACTACAAAAAATTACAATGATGAAGAGATCTCAGGAACCATTGGTTAGTATTGTATGTAAAATATTAAATATTGTATGCGCTATGTATAATATAGTTAGATTGGACAGCCCATTTATCGTATCGTATTACAGTCAGGTCTCAGAAAGCGGGTTCCATTTTATTGCTTCTTTTTTACGTTCACATGAATGAGTTGGTTATTAAAATAAGACCTAAGTGACACGGAACATAATGACCACTTGTTTTGTTTGCATTAAAACTTGTTTCGGCTCAGTAACGGAAGGCCGAGACGCAGTATCGAGTGAGTACTGCGAGGGAGAAGGATGAATGATTGGCTTTTGGAAAGGAGATGTTCTGCCGCAAACCGAATTTGTACCGAGATATGTTTTTATGGGCTCAACATCATGTTTGAGATATTGGCAAAGGCCTCTCGTGAGAAGTATTGTTCACACATAAGTAATCTGCCTGCATCCCACGATTTAGGATCAACTATAGTTTTCGTATATTATTTTCTAAGGAAATGTTCAAGATAAAATCACGTAAAGTAGTATGTTTCGTGTCATTTCCCTAATTCTATCGATTAGTTCGTGTACGCATCCCAAACACCGTATCAGTAGCGCGTGCCTGCGGAGTCCGACCGAGTATGTGAATAACAATCATTGGGCCACAGCCGCCTCCTCACATTGGGGTGTGCTTGTAATTAAATGACCATTCACCATACGGGCACCAGAATTGTAAACGATTAACACAAATTCTCTTCGAACCAATGAAACAAATTAAAATGATTTAATTTCATCCATTAGTTAAGGGAAGACACTTATGTTACTTATATCAATCTACATTAATGTGTTTGCTTAGAATGATCAGTCATTATATAAAAGACATTAATAGCAGCTATTTCAAAATCAGTTTTGAAATAGCTGCTATTAATGTCTTTTAACCCCGTTTGGACTCTGTTCCTGCAAATTTGAGTGATTACAGATTACATTTGCTTGCTTTTCTTTTTCGGGGCAAAATACCCCCGAAAAAGAAAAGCAAGCAAATGTAATCTGCAATCACGCATGAACGCGCCTTTTGGTCAATGTGATAAGTGCTGTTTCAAGTTCGCAACGAACCGACGCATAGAGACCAAGACGCCGCGATTCAGTAAACTGTTCATACTGTACTTCCATATTGTTTTGAGTTCGCGGTAACCCCAATTCATTATTACGAGTACGTTGGACTGACCGAACATAAGGGTGGAGATAATAATAGTGTCAATAATAATAGTAGTTTCTCCTTCTCAGACTGACTTTCTTTTACCTGACACGTTATATGTCTCGAAACAGTTCAATACGGGTTGTGCAGCATCTGAAAATGGAATTCTAACCGCATTAATATAGTGACTATTTCAAAATCCATCATTATATGATCTGGGTTCAATTTTAAACCCTCTGCAGCTGAATTTTCGACGTAACGACCCTTCGATGAGACTATGATACGATGAAATAATGTATTATCGAGGTAAAGACCTTCGAGGCAACGTCATTCGAACTAAAGTACGAAACCCATTTAGTATTAAAAAAATATTAAGGTCTTTTTTGGACATTTACATAATACAGCTTACTAGTTCAATTATTTTTTTACTAGAATTGAACGCTTTAGCCGATATTTGATCTCGCTGATAACAACTTGAGGAATGCTCGTCTATCCTCGGGAATTATAGGGTTCGATTCGCGCCGCACTCCATGCATGGATGAATTCACTCAGTTGTTATAAATGCCAAACTTTGTGAAGGACTACTGGAGTGATTGAGATGAAATTTTGATGCAGATATTTTAAAACCAGTACGAGCTCAAGTACGCTTCAACTACAAAATTCGACGGTTTTGGCAAAACATAATTTTAGCGAGTAAAACTTTGGGGCAAACAAACATAACAGTGTTGTTTTGAGTAAAATGTTAGTAGGTGCATTTATATTAAATTAATTTATATGTATTAATTATTAAATCTTTTTTGTTTACATTATTGTTATGTATATATTATGCCCTGTTAACCCGTATATCTTTCTAGTGTCCATTTTTCTATTACAGAGTGCTTATCTATCGCAGTCACCACTTACTCAATTTGTACATTAATCAGTAGGTGAGGGTTCTCTAGAACAACAGGCTCATCATCTGCAATCTAATAGTTGTAGAGAGACGCATTCGATACCGGGACTATATGACGAGTTTGGCGACATTGTTTACAGTTTCAAATCAATTTAAATTGTCATTTAACTCAGGTGTAACGATGATGTTATGAATTATTTCTTTCTCGTATAATCTAAGTAATTTAAAAACCAATTAAGTACCAGATAGAAGTGTGTAGCGAGTCTCACGTTCGGCCGTTGGCCGGCGCGGGACGCGACGCACCACAATTTCATGCATCACTTGGCAGATATTTGATTACATTACACCGCGGCCCTCCCGCGGACCTCGCGCTCTTTACGCGAGTGCATATCATGCATTTCTTACTATTATGATATATTATCGCTTCTTAAATATTATCTCACCTCATCATTACTGATCACAAAGGAGTTCAAAGCACACAATCTCTTAGATGTCTTTTATTACTTTATTTAAAAGAAATAAAATTTATAATCATTGGCGTAATGAAAACAAGCCATTATCGAGAAGATTTTTTTTAAATTCAACCCTAATTTGCCGTATTTCATTACTTCCTAGAATTTATTTCTCCCAGAATACTTCATTTATTATCCTTAAACTACTATTTTCCTTTTCCTAATTTTATTATTTTCTTATTTATTATATTGAGACGACAAATAAAAAATATCATCACTCACATAGGTAAGACATATACACACACACACTAACTTTATTGATTTTTAAAATAATTATAGATTGGCAGCGCCATCTGTATTCGTATCCATAAAGTTTTACCGCGCCATCTATGAAGAGTAACAGTAAATACTTAAAGCTTCAGTTTCAACAAAGTTCCGTGACTCACAAGTAGATGGCGCTGCATGCTGTGACTTTATTTTTATACATGCGATAGTGTTATACGATTCGTAATATTAGAGTATGGTTTGAAAATTAGCAATACATCCAAATGACTAGAATATTGTTATAAAGGTAAATAATACCTTTCAACATTTAAATAAAGATTGCACTGTTTTTATTTATGGAATTTTGTTCCTATCATATAATAATTGGTTAATGTTTAGTAAGTAGCTACTTAATACATATATAGGTACATAATATACGAATTATCTGTCATTAGGTAAACAAGACATTACAGACTTTTGTTAACTTGCGTTCGATAAATTGGGCATTAGGGATTTCGAAACAGGGCCGAATTAAGAGGTTATGGTTAGTTATAGTTGAATAATTCTAGTTAATTTCCAGTGGTCTTCTTCTTCTTTCGTGTCAATGACCACAAAAACGATAAACCTATTCTTACCTAACTAAATATTCCCGGACCATAATCCAGCTACACCTATACCAGCGTTAGTTGCCTTCATCAGGTCTTCTTGCGTGCAGGTCTAAGGGGAGGGGACAGCGGGCACGACAGTAAGTGGAGCATATCCTGCTTTGGAGCACCACAGTCACAATTAGACTCCCTGGAATAGCCCCATACAAAATACAAAATATATCGAATAACATCCTTATCTTGACTCCGATATAAGTACCAAATAAGATGTTGATCTATGTGTCGTGGCCATATCGTAAATTTGTCCACTTCATGAAATGGATGATAATTTCATGAAGTAGTCACATTTCGTGAAATGTCTCACTGTCTATTGGTCACATCATCATGTGTTTAGGTCAGATCAATGATAAGAAAAGGTTAAGTTAGAACTGTGACCTCACATAGCGCTATGCGAGCGAGCGAAGCGAATTTTATGATCTGGCTAAATGTTGAAGAAACAATCGTGAAACAATAACAATTTAATGATCTGATCAAATTAAGTTGAGCACATCATGAAATGCGACCACATCATGAAATGCGACCACTTCATGAAATTATCGAGCATTTCATGAAGTGGGCAAATTTACAATATGGCCACGACATATGTAATATGTACTTATAAATTAAATGGAAAGGAATCGAGATAGCGTTATTTTAGCGTTGATTATCCTTTTAGGGTAAGATGTTTATTTTACTTGTATCGAATTTAACTAACATACTTAACTAATTTTACACGTATAAAACAACTTTTAAGCCATATTTACTGTTACCAAAATACCTATATCTCTATATGAGTATAAAAAGTAATACACGCTTTTCCTCCCCTCAGTTAGGTATTTTAATTTAAACTACGCAACGGATTAGAATTAATTTCAGATGAAGATTTATTTATGTACCTATTTTACATAAATGCCGTTATTGAAATCAAAGTTTAAAGTACTTTCTTAAACTCAACATCCAATTAGGTAACATACATTTCTAACGCATTAAAGCGTCAAAGAAAAAGACATAGAAAACCAAACATGTAATGTTGTCTTGATTCGTGCAGGCTGTACCGCAGAGACGAGCACGCGCAGCTTCCGAGGTAGTGGTGGTAACATTGGAATGCCATAACTCTGGCATACCACCTTAACGGTTCGAGCGACAAGGACACGCCTATAGGTTGAAATGAGACGAAAGATCGATATGGTTGAATGACCTATCAAATAAGTATTATATACTTACCTATACGCGGCAATCGTTAGGAGTACCACGTAGGTTTTATTCTTTAGAAACGTGTAAAGGCGAATGCGCTAATTTGAAATAACATGAGTCGTAATTTAACCTTTGATATTGATTTACTAGCAAATACCTAGGTATGCGGTCGTTTCTGGTGGAAATTTAATATCAATAGGTACTTAGTATAAATCTTATCAACAATTATTTTGCATACCTACTATTATTGTATGTGTACATATTTTGCATTATTATAACTATTAAAAAAACAGAGGTTTGCTATTTAAATGTAATTTTTAAGAGCATGGTCCTGAATACAAATGATTTTACAAAAAAATCACACCGCGCAGGCAACTTCGCCCAGGTACTTTGTTTGATTATTACAAAGTTCCCATACTGAAAGGTATAGAAAAAAAACTCAAAAGCTTTTTTTACGCACGGCCAGCAACAGCAGGTACAAAATGTTTTAGAACGCGGTTGAATCCTCAAATGAATAGTTTTGCTTGAGTAGCCCTTGGTAGGGCATGTTGCATAGAAGCATGTTTACAGTATTCTTTCTGCAACAGATAAGAGATGGCGTTAGTAGTAATTGTAATTATATTAGCATTCTGATTTCAAGTTATAAATTAACTAGCAGCGCCCCGCGGTTTCACCCGCGTAGTTTTTAATTTACCCCTTTTTCTCCTCCTAGGTGGGGAATTTCTAAGAATCCTCTCTTAGTGGTAGCCTACTTCCCCCAACAAACACACGTGCCAAATTTCAGCTCTCTATAACCAGAAGCTTCGGCTGTGCGTTGTTTGTCAGTCAGTCAGTAGGTACATCACTCAGTAACGGAAGAGTTTTATATATATGTATAAGAAGATAAATAGATAGGTAGATATTTTTTCTTAACTGTGTGTCTTATACGTGTAATAAAATGGGTAACTATGATAACTTCATTTGTTCCATTTTAATTAGTTCCTTAATTCAGTCTTGTCTCAAAATTTACCTATTTTTAATAATACCGACAAGAATCTTAAGTACTTTAATTTTTCATTGATTTTTAGGTTATTTTTTTAATTTTATTTAAAAAGCCCCATGTTTTTTTGTATTGAATATTGTAAGTGTTCCTAGTCTCATCGGGGTGGTTCTGTTTCACATCAAATAACTACCTATATTTAATATCAAGACTAATGTACGTAATTACGTTTTCCTAGTCCATAATTTTGTCATCTTTCTAATTATAATATCGTGTGGCTAACAAAAAAATTGTCATGTAAACTAGTCGGATTGACCACACATCACGTGATCATTCAATAATATAACTAGCTGCGTAGTTTTAAAGATATATAAGCTAACATAGGGACATAGGGACAGAGAAAGCGACTTTGTTTTATACTATGTAGTGATATACGCATTAACCAATTTACAAGATGCAGCCTCAGATCTACATGTATATGTAAACCTTGTGTAAGTCTGGGAACAACCCTGGGCTTTGACGACCTCTGATACTGCCCATTAGAGACCGTCAAAGCCCGGCATCACTCGCCATCAGCGACCTTCAGAGGACGAACACAAAAAGGTTCAACATGAGAAGTGAACGCGCACAATAAAACGAAGAGAGGCGCACGCTCTCGGCTCTCGGCTCTCGGCCCTAACAATTTGTAGCGATAAAATTAATGGTTGGGTACTTATTGACGCACGCCGGCTTCGGGCAACACAGCCATCTAGAAGAGAATCACTACAAATGTTGATGATGAATAAAATGTTATTAAATTATTTTCTAATACCTTTTTCTGGAAAATAACCAATTTAAACCATTTTAGAATCCAACCACTTCATTCTGATAAGTAGAGTGATTTCTATTTTATTTCGAGATGTAGCGAACATCACAAAATGTTTTTACATACATATAGGTAAACTTCATTTAAGGAATAGTATAGGATGGACAAAATTGACTATTTACCTTCGAGGTAACTAAATATCCAAATTTTTTTAAATTATAAGTATTTAGAAACATCTTAATTGTTTCTATTAAGTACTTACATTAGTTATATTGCATGTACTGTAGACTTTTAACTCGCTCGCGGTCTAACCAACGAAACACGTTCTTGTCAAATAGCCAAAGAATTTCTCTTCTACATGAGAAACGAAGGGTTTTAGTGAAGTCTGTCTAATTGATTCTGTATCGAGGGCATCTTCGTATAGGCATCTTAACGTCTATGGGTATGTTTGTTTGGGGCATGAGCCATCATGCCAACGAATAGAACTATTTTTAATTTATTTTTGTCAGTTACGTAGCATAATGTGAGGGGTTTTAGCTATTTACTTCGCTGAAATTAAAGTTTGAATCGAATGTAACACATTTTTTTTATCCTAATCCTCACTAATCCTAACTAATATTATAAATGCGAAAGTAACTGTCTGTCTTGTCTGTCTGTTACCTTTTCACGGCTAAACTACTGAACCGATTGACTTGAAATTTGGTACAGGGGTAGCTTATAGTCCGGGAAAGAACATAGGATACTTTTTATCCGAATCGAAATTCCCAAGGGAACGGGAACTACGCGGGTGAAACCGCGGTGCGCTGCTAGTTACTAATAAACGAGGAAATGGCGATGATTGATTTTTAAGACAAATAATTTTACCTCCTTCCTCATTTTCCTTTCCACCTTCTAGTAATTAATTTATCAATTTTAAAAACATTAGAAAAGCCGTCTAATCATATAAATTCAAACTTATACGTATATGAGTATAAGTAGTAAGTAAAACATGTCCAGTGCGTCCCCACGAGGCATCGTGCAAAAGAGACTGGCAGCGTTCCCTTAGCTCTCTGCCAGCCCTATGGTCACACGAAGCCTCGCTGAGACGCACTGACACTTACCTTCTTAAATTTTTTTTACTTTGATTTCCCAATACATCAATTATTCCCTGATCGACTTAGTAAGCCTTTGAAGGACCGCACAAGATAACTCTTTGTGAGTTGTAGTTCATAACACAAATCGTTTCGATATCAACAGCGTGCGATAGGATCTATGTAGTTTACCTTTTGGAGCGGTCGATGTAGTCTTGTTGGAGTCGTGAGCGAGTCCGAGATGCGGCGATATGAGCCCGACGAGGGTCCGACTGTGGTCGGACCGCGCGACGCCCGGGCCATCGAGATCGGGCGAGTCGCGAGTCGCGCTGCTCCTATAATAATATGATATACGGCCTGTCGAGGTATTTCATTTGGGTATAGGTGAAGTCGCACATGTAATTGAGTGTGTGTAAACTTGTATTTGAGTGTGTAATAATTGTAATAAATGACCATAACAGGAACACTTTGTTTTATAGCTACATCGGATTCTAGGTTGTACACGTGTACTATATACGAGTATATGAGCCATGCTCGTGTTGGTAATTAAAACCAAATTCGAGTAATAGTGTAAAGCGACGCGGGCGGCGGGCGGCGCCTCGTGGTCGGTACAGGCCGCGTTCGGGTACTGCTCTGGAGGCAGAAAGTGAAACAACCGGAGACTGGTTGTGAGGGCCCGGACGGCCGTGAACTTCCTGTGCACGTGTACCCACCAAGAGACACTACTCACTTGGACCTTTATGTTAATTATTAACAGTTTAAGTTTACATCTTATTAAAACTGTTATTAAAATTAAAAAAACTGTGAACAAATATATTGTGTAATTTACTTATAATAAGTAGACAGATTTCTAAGGATTTGCTCGAGGTTTTAATAAGGGAAATTCAGGTTAAGAAGTAGCTTTTACCTTTATAATTTACCCAGTATGTGGCAAATGCCTCCAAAATTAGTTCAGTCGTTTCGGCGTGATTGAGAAACAAATGAATTGGACTTGGTAACAAGGTGACGATAAAAACTTTATTTTTCAAACTATAAAATATCATTTTAATTCGGCATCAAAACATTTTCGACCATAAATATACTTACTTATATTTAAAACTGTATGCAAATCAAGTGTTTGTAGAACCAAGTTTTCTTAGTAGTGGACATTTTTATCGATAAATAAATATATTCAGATATCGCTTAGTCCATGCAAATAGACGGAGCCTCCAGATCGATAGGCTGGTCACGTACACATACATGTAATATATAGCTTAATATACAAGTTACACGTATTTAATAAACATGTAAAACATACATATAAACGTCCTTGTTAAGCAAAATTAGGGACACTTTTTATATAAATCTTTTATTATTATACGTTCTGTATGGTACTATATGGTCTTTTCTTGGAATACGATCTAATTTATTTTCATAATAGTCCGTATAGTCAGAACAAATATATCTTCTTTCACAGTTAGTTCCACAGTAGGAAGATTCGTTGGAATATCTCTCACTGTATCTGAACCCTTACCGAGCGCTTTTACCAATAAAATGATAAGAACCAAAACCAAGTATAATTATTATTGGTAGGAATAGGGAGTAGTGCGCGCTGTGCAGAGTGTGTGCGGGGCGTTATGTCAGACGAGCGCGGACTTTGGAGTGTGGGATCCCGGTGTATCAGGTTATCGGACACCAAACACTGCTCCCGTTGGTTTACTTGTATTTCATGTAAATACAGTTTTATCTGTCAATATACCAGAATCGGCAAGATAAGCCACCTGGAAATACGACCATTCGTTTTTGCGTCCACCTTATATCTAAATCAAATATAAAAATTGGTACATATATGTATGTTTAAGAATAAAGAAGTAAATAATATATGTTTCAAAATACGTGTATAAGTATCTAGTTTTCATAATTGTTATTTTTATATCATTCTTACTACCACATTGCAAAAGTGTGATTGTTCGTTACACTCTCAATTGCATTCTTGTTTATTGGTCCCAAGTACTATACATATACTCGTGCAGTAAATATGTAAATGGATAATAAAAGTATATAGTTATTTGATACGAGAAGTATGTAAAGTGATTGACAATTTAATGAATTGTATATTATTATGGAATTTGAACAGGTTTCTCTAGTTCGCGTAACGGTTTTGCCGCTAAAGGTCGATGAGAGGAAAGCGAACAAATTCAAATTATTCAAAACATTTTACCGAAATTCAAAGAATCCAGAAATTATGCACAAACGTAAATTAGATGTAAAATACGTCGAACAAAAGGCCTCGAGGGAAAATTTTATCAGAATATGTTAACATTAAAATTTTACATTCGTAAATAATTAGGCAGTTTGATCGCCTTCAGCCTTTTGGCACGGGCTAAACTCGAAGAGAATTATAAAAACACGAATTTAATGCACGTCATCCAATAAAATTATGTCTTGCTTGTAATATCACTGATGCATTTTATGTTTTCGAAGTCTATATAGCTTTTACTTGGTGTTACACTTACACTTCGCTTCACTTCACTCTCCTATTTGTCATGTAACTTTAAGGAGGTGGTTCTTGCATTGAATTTTACCAATAATAAGAAGATTTGCTGTTTGATTCCACCATAAACATATTGGATGGCGCCTAATATGTACTGTCGCAGAGAAAATTGTGGGATATAAAGTTTGTATCCAATAGATATAATTCCCAATACAACTTCTTCGTTAAAGTCCAAATATCATCCATTACACGCGGGCAAAAGGTAGTTACTTAATTTTAATCAAACTATATTTTTATCATACCCAGTTCGTAATCAAAGTCAACGACCTGGTATAATCTTAAATGGTTATCATTATCTAGTTAAGTTGTACTAATAAACAGTTTGTATTGTGCTTTGCGCGTTATGTTAAATAAATTACAGATAACGAACGCCTGCGACATTTTCTGTATACGTAAAGGGATTACAAAATGATATTACATATTAATGAACACTCCTTAAAATCCCTTTTTTTATTTCCTTCTTGTTGCTTGGAGGAAAATAAAAAAGAGACTGATTTTAAGTAAGTATTTTTTTATTTACTCTGAGAATAAATAAATCTTATTTTCTCGACTTATAGGGAAAGAAATTATCATAAGTAAGCATTATTCACGTTGCCATCTTAAATATCAAATTATTAATCTCCATCAGAAAAAAACACGCTTTTGGACTTAGTTAGCTAGACTCATCATTGAAGATTATTATACTCGTAGTAGACAAGTTAGAATTATACACAAACATGTTTTGATACATGGGTCCATTTTATAATTTTACAATGACAGAGCTTTTGTTTATTTAATACAAAAAAGATACTAAATGCTTTAGCTTTTTTTTAATCGTTTACACAGAAAAGCGTGTAACAACAAAAATGATAATCATCTAAGAGCGGACACAGTTCTAGGAAAGCATCTCAGTTGGAGGCTGTTCCTGAGTGACAGAGACAGAAATACTGAATTACTCACTGTTAGAGCAGTGCAGGGAACTTAAGTGGTTAGCCTCCAAATGTGTAGTCAGATTATAACGTAAGTAGAAAATATTATATGCACTTTTGCAGCATACATTTTATGAAATAAGAGTCTTAGGTTTTCTTAATTTTATGGCACAAATATCAATTAATGTCTATTTAAAATGACATCCGAGAAAGATTTTATTGTCCACGACTACAATTATAGCCCTGTAGCACTTGTAACCTTTACAAACGATGAGTTGTTTGTATTGTTATAGGTAAATATTTGGCAATTAACTCTTAAATAATTTCTCTTTTCTAAAAACCTACAAAATAACCGCTATTTTTATTATTTCAACATTTCTTAGTATTTGGTGGCATATGTAATAAATCAGTTGATTCATTCATCGGTATAGCTTATACCTACTAATGATTTTCGTTTTGTCATAGATATCAGTAGAAGTTAAATATAAAAGTTGTAAAAACAAACTGACATAAGTAGGTAATATCCGAAATATTAGATCTGGTTATGTATCAGGTAAGTACTGGTACTTGTGACCACAGTCGTTAAGTAGGGCAAGTTATGTAAATTATTGTTATCACGAGCCGTTGTTAGCGCGAGGTTCACGGGACCCGTTTCTACGATATGACGTCAACTGCACCCACGTTACAACACAACAACATTTACGTGCCATTCTTAAATAAACTGCATTTAAATATAAACTCAATTACGTATCTAATAGGTCAGATAATAGAAACACTGATATTATCATTAGCTTTAGGCACGCGCATATTGCGACAGAGTTGAGTACGTCATCCTCATTTAGAAGTATTGATATACAAATATAAGCTTTATTTGTTACATCTAAGGTGTAAAATGAATGACGAGACAAGAAAATCTTCTGACGCCCGCTACGTCCTACATGTTATTGGGCAACTGCATAGGTAAAAAGGTAGTGTTGGCTTCCAAACTTTAGAGAATGGAAGTATCACGGACGGGTGTTCGTAAGGCTTACAATGGGCGTATATACCTAGTTGTCTCTATTGCAAGCGTTCGTAGGTGTATTTATTCAATATCTTAAAGGTATTTGAGTGTGGAGCGGGGGCGAGGTTTGATAGTGCAACCGTGTCAAAGGCGACGCTCAAACCATGAAGACATCCGGTCGGGTTGCCAAACTACGCCACCATTAGGCAAATGTTATACAATTTGAGGCAGGTGTTAGTGTCGGAAGACATTATTTATATTGTCAAATAGGTAATTAATTTACATTTCAAATTAGATAAATTCTAAAAATGACAAGAACATCAGTCAACAAAGGGTTTTTGTAGTAAAATTTAATGTAGTTTAACTATCGAAAAGTTCTTATCCTAAAGTTATAATATTGCTTGTTAGAACATAATCTAGAAACAGTTACACCAAACCGTACATAAAATATGCTTAGTAATCATAGGAAAATATTATATCTCTTATCATGTATTTATATTCTGTTTAACGATAAATATAATCAATTCTATTCAACAATTTCAATAAAACGAAGAAAATAACGTTTCAATACATATAAGTGTCCACTGGCGCGCATAACTCATGCTTTGTTTCAACATGGTTACGAGCCGCGTGCGCGCCTCGTACACCCCGCGCCGGCCCTGCGACGACAGCCCATACATCCCGTCCTCCCTGCGCGCCGCACACACTGTCCGTGCTCAGCAAGGCACGCGGCATGGGCACTCGCTCTCGGACCATACCCTCGTACACCCCGTGCCGGCCCTCCGCCGACAGCCCATACATCCCGTCCCCCTGCGCGCCGCACACACTGTCCGTGCTCAGCAAGGCACGCGGCATGGGCACTCGCTCTCGGACCATACCCTCGTACACCCCGTGCCGGCCCTCCGCCGACAGCCCATACATCCCGTCCTCCTGCGCGCCGCACACACTGTCCGTGCTCAGCAAGGCACGCGGCACGGGCACTCGCTCTCGGACCATACCCTCGTACACCCCGTGCCGGCCCTCCGCCGACAGCTCATACATCCCGTCCTCCCTGCGCGCCGCACACACTGTCCGTGCTCAGCACGGCACGCGGCACGGGCACTCGCTCTCGGACCATACCCTCGTACACCCCGCGCCGGCCCTCCGCCGACAGCCCATATGTACATCCCGTCCTCCCTGCGCGCCGCACACACTGTCCGTGCTCAGCATGGCTGACGGCACGCGGCACGGGCACTCGCTCTCGGACCATACGTAACGTACGTATGTATGTATGTAGGTACTTGTAGTGAAGCTCGCGTTCGTTAGAGACATGTCGTAAGCGGCACGCGCCGGCCCACCTCTACTTTCTTTACACGATTTATAATCCGACCCCCCTCTGACCTCACACTGGCTTTGACCGGCCGAGCTTTGACTCGCGACCACTACAAACTTAGTAATAGCGGTTTTGAATTAAGTAGTTTTCCATAAGGAAATGCAATTATAGGTAGGTACATAATAAAGTCAATTTCAATATTTTCAATGTTAGTCTACTAAGTAACTAGGTACATTTTATGTGTTGTTACCAAAAAATATCAGAAAAAATATCGAATAAAGTACCTATTTAAATATCGTGATATCATAATGCTTATCTAAATCAAACTGGCACATTCAGAGTTTTTTACAATGATATTACTATACTGCTTCCTCCATATCGTGGCCTTGACAAGATTAAGCCAAGTAAATACATAAATGGGACACGGGAAATTAAAAGGTTATATTTTTGACTTTATATTGGTATATTTGTAATTGTGCAAAATAAACAAGAATTATAATAACATAGTAACTGTTAGTGACGTTTTATCACAGAAATCTAAGAAGACTGCTATTTCTTCCTCATTTGCTGCGTTATGTTCTAGGGAATCTTCTAATATTTTGTCGTTTCCATTCCTCTAGTATTTATACCTAACGCTAATATGAGGTAATGAAGTACTAAGACCTAAGCGTAAAAATATATGCAAAGCTTTGCTATTTCGCATCAACACTACCTTACTATTTTGTTAATAGGCCACGTAGGTTGCACCCACACGGGTAAGCCTCCTAGTGTTGAAAAACCGTGGGATAGGTGTAAACATTGATTTACAAAACTAATTCGACATCATAATGGGCCCTATTACAACAGTTTTAAGTTTTGTTTTTATATAAATCATTGCCAAAAAAATTAACAACTGCGCCCACACACCCCTTATAAAATCTTTTATTTCGTAATTATCGCAAAGGATATCGACTTTCGCTTTACTTTATTAATTTCTATTATAATTTTGACCTGAAATCTCTGTTTTTTTGAACGTTCAACTTGACGAAACTGATGGTTGCGCGGGAACAAAACTTCATCATCAGCTCATATGTATGTCCTTATCAAGGGGCTCGAGCTTACCCCCATGAGGGCGAATCATCATCATCAACAATACTTGATAGACAGAATTGCTGCAATATTTATAGAAGAGATGAGAGAGAACTTGGGTAATGTCCCAAACATTATGTATCTCAGTGTTCTCTAAAGGCGAGTGTAAGGCTCGGTGTCAATCCGAGTCGCGGGATCACCGAGTGTTCCCGCGGCGACCAGGCGGTGGTTCTTCGATGCTCAACTCAAGTTGGCGAGAAAAGGTACTAACGAGCCGACACACAATCTTATTAATTACTTCATGACTTATTCGAAGCATGTTCATTATTACGTCAGCGTCGTCTATCGTCCGTCTTAGTATTTTAAATATGGAGCTTCTTGTTTCTTAGCTTTTTTTCGAAACCATGCAAAAGCGGTTAAATGTTCTGGAAAAAACAATACAACTCAATTATAAATCACTAGCTGTGCCCCGAGGTTTCACACGCGTAGTTCCCGTTCCCGTTCCCGTGGTAATTTCAGGATGAAAAATAGATGTTGGCCGATTCTCAGATCTACTGAATATGCTCACAAAATTTCATGAGAATCGGTCAAGCCGTTTCGGAGGAGTACGGGAACGAATAAAATTCTCGTGTCACAATATAAGATAAGATTATACTTTGAAAATATATCCATGCAAATGAATATGTCACTTTACTAATGTTACATTTTCTTTGCTTTCAGGTAATTACATCTTCAACTGTGATAAGTATATACGGCAGCTGGAGTACGACGACGACGACGAGATTTTAAAAAATCATTTGACATTAAATCCGTAAGAGATTCGACGAATTCATCTAAAACAACTTTTTTGGGATGTTTACATAAAAAATTTCATTTACATTACAAACTTGAATTATATTCTTTATCGGATACATCTTCCGTGACAATCTACATAATATTAAAATATCAGGTTTGTTGATGTGTATCTGCAGCCGTATGACTCCGGCTCGTCCTGAGATTACATCTACCACAATATCAAAGTTCAAACGGGTAAACATCACACTACATGCTTTATTATCGAGCTTACACATCAACAGTTTGTTAATATGTACTTTTTAAGTTGTAAACAGCCTTTTTGTGAATCTTATGATTGTAGAGTATGTTTTCAAGGGCATTTAAAGTATCGCCCTACAGCTTTTCTTTCACTAGAACAATGTTAGAACTGTGAGGAACAGACATAATCACCATGTTTTCTAATCAATATTGATGGTGGGTTGTTATCCCAAACTAGAATTATGTTTGGAAATAATTAAACATGCATTGGAATCAAATTAGAAACCTCTGGCTTGGCAAGAGGGGGTTTTACAATAATAAAACTTCCATAATAACTTAACAAATATTGTTTGTTATCGTCATGTTTAAGTGCGGGTCCGCCGATAGTACTTGCGGTTTGTGTTAGTCCTGTTACCTACCTAGTACCTATTACATGATCTGTGGCGCTGGTCTTCTTCTGTTTTGTTCCCAAGTTACAAACTGAAGATAACAAACACGCTTGGCATGCTTTTAGATAAACGTTAAGAGCTTTGACATGTGTAGGGTGACCATTAGCTTTCGGTTAAAACAATTAGCATGATGTAATTGATTTATTTCTAGAATTATCTTACAGTGAATTAAAAATGTTAGATAAGTAAGTATAGCTTATCATTTTTATTTTAGTTGGTATCAAAACCAAATATGCTTTAACACCTTCTCAAAAAACTGTAGCTTGCTTTCTAGACTGTAGTCTACCACTTCACATCACTCGAAACAGATTATGTACATATCAATTTGCAATTAAGAGAGTACGAGTAAAATAACAGTAATGCCATCAACAAAATAGTTAATACTAATAGGTACTTAGTTAAAATAGTTAGGCTAGAATTTAATTCGTTAATAATTACAATTAAACCACTTCATCAATCCTACTAATATTATAAATGCGAAAGTTTGTATGTTTGTGAGTTTCGATGTTTGTTGCTCTTTTACGCAAAAACTACTGTATCGATTTAGACTAAATTCGGTACAGATGTTCCTTATAACTAAGAATAACACATAGGATACGTTTTATCCCGAATTTCGTAATCGCGGGGCGCAGCTAAATTAATATTTTTTCTAATAAAATTATAAACCATTTTGGAAGACACTGACAACTAATTATTAAAAAAAGTATACGTCTTAGCTGGAATTTGGATGAACCATAATTATGTCCTAGCAATATTAGTTTTATGGTCACCTTACATGTAGGACTGTAAAAAAATTTAGAGACCATCCACTTGATTTACAATCTTCTTGCGTTCTCCGATTTCACGGCCGCGGCACGCTATTATAGACCCTCGGCACCAAATCACAGGTAGAGTGTAATATCCCGGAACACAGGCAAATCCTATTCACTTTACATAGAGCTCAAAGTGGAACAGCAAACATCACATTTTCTCAAATACTATTTGGGAAACAAGACAATGTAAGCCTTGGTCCTTTTGGATACGTTTTAGTTTTGTATTTATTTAGTAAACGATACTCTGAGTTAGATAATATGTGTCTCTGTAGTTATTAAATGCTTTTCGATCCTTTTTTATTTCGTAGTACTACTGTGAACGCAAATCTTTTCGATGTTATAACTAAAGAAAGAATCAACTGTATGACCAAGACTGTATTCACAACTTTGTACTGTAATGTACCCGTTGTAAGTGCTTGAGAACCTACGTCGAATTCACGAAGTTTTAAAATTTTGGAAAATATTTGCGTATCGATATAGGTACTAAATAAAACATGTTAATGGTAAACATATTAAATATTGATTCATATCGGACGCTAATGTAGGTGTCGGGTGATGATAATATTTTATTTAACTTAAAAGGTAAAAAGGTTTGAAACATAATTCACAAACAAAAACCTTTCATTAATTTAAATTGTAAACTGTAATATGAGCTTTGTGTACAATACCAGAAACATAAATAAGCTATTTTTAACGAATTTAATAAAAAATCTTCAAACTGTGTAAATGTGAGGTCACGTTACCTTACCCTAAATTTATACAACAGGTGACATTGCGAGCGAGTGCCCCCAAACAGCACATTAGTTCGGTTCATTATAATTGTCGTTGATCGGCGCCCATTACAACCTGTTACAGGCGCTGCTCGTCCTTTTGTGATGTTCCACCCGTTATCTCCTCGTGAAGGGACCTCTCACTACTTAAAAGCCTCGTCGAAAACTGGATGTTTTGGTTTTGTTTTTATGTTTACTTTTTGGTTGTCGAGACATTTTTATTAGAGTTTAGTCTTTGCGTTGCGATTGATCTTTTTGGTTCTAACGTCCTTTTTTTTGGCCATCTATGTAGTTCAATAAAATCACCCTGCGTTATCAATCACCCTAGCCTAGATGATTGTGATTATAATAAACAGTCGATTTTTAGCTCAAAATTAAATAATAGGATCTGTCCGATTTTTTCTAATACTATCCGATGAAGATGAATCAGATGAAATCGACTTATTAAAACTTGCTGATGTTTCTGAATCTGTAAAGAGAGCTCTGCTATAACCCATACAAGTTTATGGTAGCGCATAAAACTATGGCACTTCTAGATTTGTCGAAATCGTTATACTTTCACTCAAAAACGTTCAGACCAAAACAATAACTGGCACCGCACTTACCTACCTGTATATATGTATAGTTTAGTGTAAAGACAGAGCTCGCTACTTTAGACCTATAACTTTTGGCCCTCATTGTATTTTAATCATTAAACATAAAACAATGCGTCTTTATGTATACCAAAAGCTTTGTCTTAGCTGGTCGCTGTTGTTGAAGTGTTATGTATAGTTGCACAGTTATGTCTTTTGTGTAATTTTACATAAAATCTATTTAGTATTATTTAAATTTGAAGTATTGAAGTTTATTTTATTTGGTATTAACTACGTTTTGTTTTGTAACGAATGAATATGTTTTGGATAAATGAACAACAACTAAGTACATGACGACGCATTACTTATAATAAATTAACAAAAGTATATACAGAACAATAATTTATTTTTGTCCAAATAACGAAAACTTATTTATATTCAACGTCGCCTTTGACTCGAATCAATTTGCCTAAAGACGAACGTCAAGTTTTAAATTTAAATACATCAAAATGACCGCATTTACATGCTTCGCCGATACTATTTGGCACAAACAAGGGATTCTTGTAAAATTTCATGTAGTGTGATCAGCGTGACGTGAATTTAAACTAAAGGAATTCTGCGTAAATTATAATGTACTAAGTAAATGTTTACTGTGACATGGTTGTTGAACACAAAATTAGCGCCCGTTTTTATCATTTGACGGTAGAAATGAATCAAGTTTATTGATTATACTGATAAAATTTAACGTGTAATGCTTTAGCATCAATTAGGGGCGATTTATTGTGAACAAATTGCCCCTTATTGATAAAAACCAACGAACAGAGAGAAACACGAGGCAAGTCCCGGCCGCGCGTCCCGTTGCAACCCAAGTCCCAAATGTGTTGGAGGCGGAGGAGACGTGTGAAGTGTTCACAGCGGTGTTACATCGCGGCGATTAGTGTGAGTCCGAGTAGCGGTCACGAGCCCGGCTCCGAACATTCCAAACGTATTGCCCAAGTGTCGACTCATCTCATCAACCGGCTTATCTACTATAGACATGTACATTAGATACATGGAGTGGAGACTTAAAACAATTTCTAACAAATGTATTAATTAACTAAAAACAATATTATTTAAACACTCAATTTATTACAATTTATATACGTACATACATTTAACATATATTTAACACTAAACATAATTATAAATATAACTTAATCATATTAGACCAATGTCAACGGACACTCTAACCATATTCACCAAACGCACTTTGTATTCTTCCTTTCTAAGAGACAGTTTCCAGATATCTACCAAAGGAACCTGTTCCATGCCAGGGAATTTTTCTTTAAGTGATTCCAATGTGTCAAATCTTTCTTCGCTGATGAGAGGGATAGTAGTCAAACAACCCAAAAATCCGAATTTCCCGAATTTCTTTATTTCTTCATGTAAATTATTTAAAGAGAATACTTGAAAAGCGTTTATGCCCATGTCAGTCAAATAATGTTCTAGACTCGAATAATACACATCAACTGCGTTCATAAAATGATTTCTGTTTGTACACAAGTTTCCACAGATCATGATGTTGTACGCCAAATCCGTCGCTGGTGAAGCACATCTTGTTATTTGGAAATCAATAGCTACCATTCTGCCTTTAGAGTACATAAAATTAGAGATCCAAGTGTCACCGTGGCACCAAACTGAATTATCACCGCAATGTTCTACTAATGCAGCAAGTTGTCCATAGGCGTCGCTATCAACAACTTCATTAAACTTTTTGAAATAAATACTGTCAGGATCTTCGTATTCAGCCAACACCTGACGGTCTATGGCAATAGCCTTCTGGAGATAAGGTACATACCAACTGCGATTTTCTGTGCTCAAATAAACTTCAGGCAACGTTTTTGCAAGCCTCTCATATTCTGTATAACGTTTCACTCGTAGGGCCATTGAAACCGCATGAAAGTGAGCTATAGTTCTAAGCATCAAATCTCTTTGTTTGATAGTAGGGTTTTCTGGCATTGATTCAAAGTTTGATTCAGCCAAGTCCTCCATAATAATGTAATCGTAACATCCATCTACGTAACACTCGTAGCATTCCGGGATTATATCCATGATACTTTCCTTAGCTCCCGTAGATTTTTGGAACTTTACAAGAACTGGCAGAATATTTTTGAAGAAATGAACTTCTCTTTCGAAGTATTTTTCACATTTCAAGGATTTTAGCAAAATTGGGTCGTGAACTAAAGCTTTGACGATAAAACTTGTGGAATGCCAATAACCATTCACTCGAATTCTGTAAACTGCACTCAACAAGCCCTCACCTGCCGGGGCTGCTCTCGTTATTTTTATACTCTTCACATTGTCTTCCTTTCCAATCTTTTTCTTAAATGCTCTTTCTATGACATCTCCAGTCAAGCATTTTGAGATATCAGACAGTGTTACACTCATTTCTGTTATATTGAATTTGTTACAGTGCAATGGTGCGAATCTTTGTTTGGAAATTGTTTATAAACTAATTTGTAGGCAAATATTTAAAATTATGCGATGCGATAACACTTTATGTAAATATTAAACAATTGAACTCTTATCTTAATTTCAATATTTTCATTACAATTAATTATATAAATATAATTCTAAATAATTATGTGCGCTTGTCTGTTTGCGTCTGAGTGTATTCTTTGTTTATTACTTTTAAGGGTTATTTTATTTATTACATTATCAAGAGACTTTTGGACTATAAAATCGGTAGCTTTTAGTAGTAGTTAGTAAGATGTCCATTTCTGTAAGATACATACAGTTGACCGTTGTAATAGACATTGGAGCTGTGTGCCGGTGGTTGGTGTGTAATCTGGACCGTAATCTCAGGGCGAACACCGCCGTGAGCGTGAGGCGTGCGCGGGCGCATCACGAGCCCCGCTTCCCGCCGGACTCGCCGACGCTATACCCCGCAAACAACAACGCTGCACGACCGCATTGCCTATTATAATAATTATTTCTCTGTCTTAGAATTTCTTATATGATAAGTTGAATGTTGATTTTTTTACTTATCCACGAATTGAAATTTGTATCCTATTTCTTATTTTACTTTAAACTTGTAAAAAGTCACAGTATTTTCTTATCATAAAAATAGAGACAATTGCTCAACAGTTTCCCCGGTTACGTTAAATAAAAGATAAAGTTCTAAGTATTTACTTTTAGATTTTGATTCACTTACAAATACTCCTTGGGATGTTATTTATATACGGCTCTTGGTTGTCTCTCTTATTTACTTTAAAAATGCTCTTATGCAACTGTAACGCAGGTAGGTATACCTGCATACAGTTTTTTGTTTTTTGAGTTCACTTATAGAGAAAGTTGATAAAAGGGCTAGTAGTTCAAAATTCTCAAAAATTAAAACTACTTAACAGTATTCAGATTATTTCAAATCTCTGTCTGAAGAATGAATGTTGCATCCTGGAAATTTCCCATGATATCATAAAAACACATTTTACCATGTCCTTACTCAGAAATGACCATTAACTAGACTAGAAATTGCGTGATAGGCTTCAAACGCTATCGATCAAGCCACATGTAAACAAATTTCAACGTAATCGTAATTCTTCATATATGCAAAACACAATGCTATAACAAATTTATAGATCAATAGGAAATAGACGCATATAAAATCCTCTCAAAAGTTTGCATTGATTCTTTCTAATAGACATGAAGTTCATAAATTCTTGTTTCTGGAAACATCTTTGAAATAAATTAGCTAGCCTGGTGTCGAGACAAACAACATAACAAACAATAAAACTGGGATTATTGAAAAAATAACAACAAGGAGGTGAAACAAAATGGCTGCGTTACCTGCGCGCCACTTTGCCTTTGATATTCATTTGGGTGGAGCGCGCGAGTGCCGTGTGGCTGCGCCCTGCGCCGCGCCAGCCTGCCGCCCGCCCGCAGATACACCGAGCGCTCTCGACACGAGTAACACAAAGCACACCGTGTTGTTCTCTTTTTGTTTGCGTCGCGCGAGTTCTTTTCTTCGTGTATAACGTGTTCACATCAAACGTTTAGCTGCTCGACACTTGCTCTCCATTGGTGTCCTTTAGTTTCATCACCTCAGGATTTATGTTTGTTCCATAAAATTCTCATGTTGTTGGCCTACATTTTTGTCATGTTTAATTAGTACCTCTTTTAAACAGTGTTAGCCGTTGGTCTTAGTTGTCGTACTAACAACAACGACAGTCGTTAGTTAGTGGCGGTTAGAGGCCATCAAATGTTAAGACTTTTGACGGCTCTAACTACCAGTAATGACCGTTAGCAGATAGTTATACAAAAAACAATCACAGCTCGCACAAAGAACTCAAACTGAAGAGGTCTAATTGTGGTAAACTGCCCGCTTACAAGTACAAGCACGATCTATTTTAAACATTTAAAATAATAGACATGAAGAGAAAACGTCGAATACCTTTATAATAATATTGCGCGCACAAAAGAGAATGCGTTCTGACGTGGTTAAAGTTTAAAGGAAAGGAAAAAATCAACATGTTTAAGTTATACTCATTTTATATTAAAGCGTGAATTGTTAGCGTTCATACCAATAATTTCAAGAATATCATGCAGCTAACTCAAAAGAAACAAAAACTTTTAAAAATCATGACTCCCTGGATAATGTAACATGTGAAAACATTAAAGAAACTTTCAACAAACGTTTTAATGTAACCAAAAAGTCACGGTCACAATCTATGCACCCGACTCTCAAATAAATGCACAACAACAAATTAATGATGATAACAAGAAAATAAACAAATCATCAAACGCGTATTTATATTATTATCGAAGATGCTAACACGAGACAAACAACATTATCGCCGTAATAAAATTAATCAAGATACAATTTTGTTCGCTTAGAAAACAACCAACTCCATACAAAGTCACAAATATTGAAGCTAGTCTCACAATACAGCCTGTGCAGGACTGCAGACGTACAAAAAAGATATGATGGTTGGCTCTCACATTGTGATTCGCGTTTAGAGAATCTCTGAAACCAAAAAATGTGTTCCTATTGTAACAGGCGTGCGAACACATGAGGGTCCTTTATTCGATATTGTATAGGTGCACACTGGGATGGCATCTGTTATACGATACCTTTTGGCAAAGACAGGATACGCTTTTGGAACAGACACGTGGTTCTGTAAATGCTGACTTTTATAAGTACATCCAACCTGTTCTAGCTTCGCACGGGTACAATTTTTATGTACTTATGTCTTTATATGTTTTGAACTCAGCTGAGATCACTACCATCAACAAGCATTAAGCAAACATTGTCCTCATAAATAGGGTCTTCTATCATATCGGTCTGTAGGATTTTACAGACAAACACTACTGCTTATTCTATATAGGTACTTACATTTTATACTCCTTGAGTATTTTGGTTATTATAGTCGTATTAAAGGATTTTTCTGCCAGAATCATTAAATTAGATGACTGATATTTATTAATTTTATGAGTAATGAATAATTTGATTTATTGATACGATTACATGTAACAGTTGGGGGTGGCAGCTGTTGACATTTGATTTCCATCCTAAACTTATATTTTCAAACCAATGTTAGAGAGAACTGTGCTGTATTGTAATAGGAATTAGGTGTATATTGGTTTGTCCGCTGAGGTATCGAAGGTTGTATGTCATGTCCGAACAACCATCCCCGCACAGTGGGACTCACACAAACTCAACGAAGAAATTCTTCCTTTAATCATTTCGAAGAATGCATTTTTTATTACGTTTATAGTGTGCCACATTTGTAAGCCGTTTCTACTTTTGATATTAATGATCAGACAACTTAAATTTTAATGGTTTTAGAGTCGACTAGTCGGCGTGGTTTATATTAAGTTACACAGCACGAAAAATGGTAATTTATTAACTATTTAATAATGTATGGTTATATCAAATTTCTTAAAATATAAAAACGACATTCTTTAGTAATAGCTGTTTTATTAGTGCTACAATTAGTAATATACCCAAAAATAACATATTTAAACTGGATTAATTTAACCGGACCATACCTACCTAGCTCACACGTCTAAATATGTATACACTAGCTGCGCTGCGCCCCGCGGTTTTACCTGCGTGAATCCCAATCCCATGGGAATTTCAGGATAAAAATATCCTATGTGTTATTCCTAGTTATAAGAAACATCTGTACCAAATTTCGTTCAAATCCATTCAGTAGTTTTTGCGTGAAAGAGGAACAAATATCCACACTCACAAACATTCGGCTTTATAATATTACATACTAGCTGTGCCCCGCGGTTTTACCCGCGTGGAACCTTATCCCCTGAGAATCTTGGGATAAAAAGTATCCTTATGTGTTATTCCTAGGGATAAGGAACATCTGTACCAAAATTCATTAAAATCCATTTAATAGTTTTTGCGTGAATGAGGAACAAACATCCACACATCCACACTCACAAACGGCTTTATAATACCTCGGTATTAGTAGGATAATTAGACGTATGGTAGGTACCTCTGAGCTTTGGTCCGGTCATTACCCAACGAATAAAATGAGTTTTGACAACAAATCTAAAGTACCTAGGTACCTACTTAGGTAAATAAAATTTTGGAAAATCATCGAAAAATTGCATCTGTCAGAAGCCGAATCCTATCATAACATAGGTAGGTACCTAGATTATTATAAAAATTTACGACTATGTTTTAATTATTTTACAGATAGGTAGGTACTAGGTACCAGTATATAGGTATACCACTTGATACTTTAAACTAAAGAATAAAAATGTGGTTTCTACTAACAAGCAGTTAACATCTTAAAAACTTTAAGCCAACATCACCACTTGTACTTCTTTGTTAAAAAGTTTTAAAATTATTAACAGTTTAATGGCTAGCATTGTAAAACATTTCCAACAATTGTAAAATAAGCTTTATTTAAATGCTCGTAGAGTTGATATTCGGACAATTGTTACCTTGTTACCTGCGCAGATAATAGGCAAAATTAAAGTATTGTTTAGGGACAATGGAGTCAAGTGGGTGAGACTTAAATCCACACCCAAAGTCCGAACTCGAAATGTCTTCGGTCAGGGCCAACAAAATATTATAAACGCTAAATATTATGTTAATCTTTATACAACAACTAAAGTTCTACGTACAACTTGAAAGCTAATCCATATTGAATAAGCTTTCAAGAAAAATCTCTCACTCTAATAGCTATCAAGAGTGATTATCTTTTAATCAGGATACATACTTATAAATGTTATGAAGTTAATACATATTATGAAGCGAATAAGTAGACAGTGGTTTAGATTATTTTTAGTTATAGCTAAAACTTAACCAAGTTACAAAATGCTCTATTCTCTTTGCTGGAAACCTCGAAATGTTAAAAAATAATATATACATTCTGTAACATTATAGGTACCTAGTACCTATAATGTTACAGAATGTTTTAACCTGATACAAAATATTATGGGTTTAATATTGTAGCAGTGGGCAGAGGGAACTGTTCTAGACGTAGGTATTATGTGTGTGTGGCGTTTAATGTAACCTCGATACACCTATCAGCGTTTAATAAGTATATTGAGCAATTTTTTGCGTTGTTAATCGGTATTATTATTATTATAAATACCTCGGTCAAGTAAAACGTGTGCACAAATTAGGCTCAGCATTTTTACTTGTTATTATTGCCCAATTTTATTGCCTCATACATTTTGATTGTTATAATTTAAAGACTTAACATTATTGTGGAACTAGTTTGGTTTTTAAGTATCCAAAAACTGTCCAAGAGTACAGATAAAGATAAAAAGACATGTTCAATGTTCATGTCCACAAACAACAAACGAGTGTAGGACGAATAAATAGAGTGTAAGAGATACCTATAGTATAGATAGGGTAATCGAAAACGGTTCTAGAACTAGAACCTAGTCTCAAAAGGTCCAATTGTGGTAAGCTACCTTTTATAACGAACCCCGCGGTTTTACCCGCGTGGTACCCTTTCCCGTAAGAATATGGGGATAAAATTATGCTAAAAACCTTCCCACTGAATCACTCTATCTATTAAAACAAACCGTATCAAAATCCGTTGCGTAGTTTTAAAGATCTAAGCATACATAGGGACAAAGAAAGCGACTTTGTTTTATACTAGGTACCTATGTAGTGATATTAACCTTTATATTCATATTACTTGTGTTTAAAATAACTTCGCTGTTGTGTCGACATTTGGTGCTTTTCGAATTCAATTTGCGTTTTACCTTACCACATATCTACCCACATACCAATAATCATGCTAATATGATAAATGTGAAAGTTTGTGGGCATAAATAGATGTTTGCTTATTATTCTTCCACGCAAAAACAACTAGAACGATTGATATATTATTTGGTATGTTTTTTTTTTTCAGATATTTTGTAAGATATGAAAGATTATTTTTAACTCTTACATAAAAAGGAATTGCGTGCGTGCGTACACGTACGTCGAACTGCCAATTCAATGCGTTTTCCAAACATTAAAAAAGGACAAAGCTAGACTAGTAATTTATGCGAGAGTAGCGTGCGTGGTCCATAGTAAGTGTAGTTAGATGGCGTTTTCACTGAGATCGTGTGGAGTGTAGAGGTACAAGTTACCTGGCGGGTGTTACCTGCGGGCTCGGGCCGAGCTTCGAGGGCTTACTCGCGCGCAGACACGGCAACCGAACCATATCCCAACAAGTGGAATTGTGATTTATTTGTAACGTGCTTACAGTAGAATAAACTATGAATTACTATTAAATAAGTAAACTAATTTGAAAAAAAAAAACATTTTATTTCTTTATTTCATCAACAATTAAGTTACTTACCTAATTTACGATGCTATGTTAGATTCAATTTCCTTTAAAAATCAATTGATAAAATAAAAGCCAATAACGAAGCCGTTACATACAAACAAGTATCGTGCGCTGAAAATGTGTTTCCCGCCCAACGGCGAGGCTTTCGTCCGTGTCTACGCGTTGTGAGGTGTGTGTGTGCGTGCGCGGGCGCAGCGAGAGGCTTCGCGGCGCGCGGCGCGTCAGTCCAACATGGAAGCCTGTGGCGGTCGGTCGCGAGTGTCCGTAGTGTGGTGATGACGCAGCATGATCGCTGCTCGTGCTCTCTTGTGGTGGCTGTGCCTGTGTGCCCTCGCGCCGGCGCGGGCGCCTCTCGCCGCCGCCAAACATCGCCCACATCCACACCAACATCTAGCTCATAGTAGACATTCGGAATTCGTCAAAGGAAAAAGTAAGTCCACCCACAATTCTGTAACTACGTAATTTACGCTCGTTTTTTTAAAGATATTTGTGGAGTCGGTATATAGGAAACATAGGTACTTATTATGCATTATACTAATTTATTCAGGTTCTTTGCTCTTATCGAATATCGACTATAATATTTAAGACTATCAAAAAAAGGAAGTAATTAAGAACAGTTGTTACGAGTACGTGCCTCGATCATAGTACGAGTATTAGTTAATCGGTCGTGTAAAATAAACAAAGCTTATCTGTCCGGGCGGTGACATAGCCTTATATAGCGCGCGGTGGCCGAGCGCGAGACCCGTCCACTGGGACAGTACAGCTCGGCGCCGCGCGCCGCTCCACCACTAGTCCACTACGCACTGCACAGCCTCCGACGGCGCCACTACAAGTACATACGGACGTACTTATTGCGTACTCAAGTATATAATAATAGAATCAGACTAGTTCAAATATGGTCAAAATCGTTAACATTCAAAATGTGGGTACTTTGAATTTTATTGGTTTTAAGAATGTTTATAAACTGCACGTAAAATTTTACAGCTAAACTCCCTAAAGACTATATCATAATACCTTTGATCAAACAAACAATTGCACCTCAAGACAATATCCTTTGTACGAGTTTGTGTTCACGAGGGGCTTTTGTTAAGTTACAGCTTTAACTTGAGCTCTCCAGTCTGGTGTTATAGTCTACTTACTCTTAGAATTTAATCTCTCTATTGTCTTTTTTCTAAGTTTCGTTTATTTTAACAAAATCTATAATGCTTACAAAACGCATAATTTTAAAACATTTCTAACTTGTAGTAAGTTTGTATTATTGTGCGTAAAATATTATGGTTTCATTATTATTATATCACAGGTTAAATATAGTAACTCTAAACTTGTTTTGATCGATTGTTATAAAACTCAGTTCCTTGCGTTCCTTGTGTAGGTTGAAAGCTTCATTGTTTTTTAATGCCAACAGATTTGTTTCTGAGAAACGGCTTTAAGACCAAACATCTTTGTATTTTAGACAAACAACGAAAGAAAAATAACTATTGAAAATATACTATTTATGAATACATGTACCAGTTCGGTATTTAGTCTTGTTAAAGCGATGTTTTTATGATTGTTAGAAAAGACATCAACGCGCAGTATAACCAACTATTGCATTTTAAAAAACGTGTATTTGTTTTACTCTTGAATATTGTCATTTAATATAAATAACTACTAAAAATAGCCAAATATTTCTTACATGCTCGTTTACTAATCACATCAACTAATTTATAAATTAATGAGTCTTGTATCTCGAAAAATCTTAACCGCTATTTTGCTCAAACACAATTTCTTAATGTATTTTTATTGAAGTTTATCTTGTTGTTGATAAAACATTTTGAAGGTTTAATAAAGGCAACACTATCCTGGAATGTAAACGAATGTTTTAATGGATAACATTAATCTGTGCTGCAGTAAATGTGAGGCAGGATAACAGTGAAAGGTCGATTAACAAGAACGAAATGGTAGTCGAACCAAACTGGTTCCAATGCTTTAGAATGCAAGTAAATGGACAAAAACATCGCCCTCAGACAAACCAGTCACTCGGCGCGCGGAGCGGGCATACTTGTACTAGTACCGCTCCGTGATTGCTCAACAGAATGCCTTCCAAACTTGGCTGGATTGTCGGAGCCCGCTCCAAAAGTAGACTTTATGAAAGTATTCGATTCTTTTCATTGCCATTTTCACAAAAATTTCATGAAATATAAATTAGTTCAACCAGTATATACTTAAAAACATTTAAGTATTGCATGTATTAAAACATTAGAATTGAAATCCTGTTATTTCGATGTTAAATTGAAAATGTAAACATTTATAAATTATGAGCAAAGTAACAAAACAGCAGTGCGCTCACAGTGTTGTAAAGGGAACCTTATACATATTGAGTCCGCCTACACGACCATATGGCAATGGCACGCCTCTTCAATAGTTACGCGTATTGCTACATTATGAATTCTACATATTCAAAAGTAATAATTTTGTTAAAAATTATCGATCACCAAATAGGGGTTAATTATCGACTACCAATACTTTATAGGTAATTAAATAAAAGTTGTCTAATAATAGATTTCTTTGTCCTTTCAGTATGCATCGGGACAAATGGTCGTATGTCGGTGCCTTCGAACCGCGACACCCACTACCGGAATCTCCGCGATCGCTTCACGAACTGCACCTACGTCGACGGGAACCTGGAGCTGACGTGGTTACAGAACGAGACGCTGGACTTGTCCTTCCTCAAGTACATCAGGGAGGTGACGGGGTACGTGCTCATATCGCACGTCAACGTCAAGCACATCGTGTTACCCCAGCTCCAGATCATAAGGGGAAGGACGTTGTTCAAGTTGAACGTGAGGGAGGAAGAGTTCGCTCTCATGGTGACCATGTCCACAGCCTACACGCTGGAACTGCCAGCTTTACGGGACGTGCTACGGGGTAGTGTCGGCATATACAACAATTATAATTTATGCCACGTGAAGACGATAAACTGGAATGAAATAATCACTGGAGTTAACTCGTCATATGTTTTTGTTTATAACTTCACCGCACCCGAACGTGACTGTCCGAGATGCCACTCGAAGTGTGAAGCTGGTTGTTGGGGAGAGGGCGAGGAAAACTGTCAAAAGTTTTCAAAGACAATTTGCAGTCCTCAGTGCGCCCAAGGACGGTGCTACGGGCGGAACCCCAGAGATTGTTGCAACACATTCTGCGCTGGGGGATGCACTGGCCCTCTCCCAAGTCAATGTCTTGCTTGCCGCAATTTCTACGACGAAGGCACGTGCTCTCAGGAATGTCCGCCAATGCAAATTTATAACCCCACCACCTATTCCTGGGAGCCTAATCCAAATGGGAAATATGCTTATGGTGCAACTTGCGTGAGGAATTGCCCGGAACATCTTTTGAAAGATAGCGGAGCCTGTGTAAGAAGCTGTCCTCCAAACAAAACAGCCGTTAATGGTGAATGTATACCATGTAACGTGACTTGCCCCAAAACTTGCCACGCAGAAAAACCTATACACTCTGGAAATATTGGTAGTTTCAAAGATTGTACCATAATTGACGGTTCCATCGAGATTTTGGAGATGACTTTCACCGGATTTCAACAAGTCAATGCTGATTACTCATTTGGCGAGCACTACGCAAAAATGGATCCTGATGCGTTAGAAGTTTTCAGCACCGTACGTGAAGTGACCGGTTACTTGAATGTACAAGCACACCACCCCAACTTCACGAACCTCTCCTACTTTCGAAACTTGGAAGTGATTGGTGGACGACAAATGGTTGAAAACCTCTTTGCGTCGCTGTACATTGTCAAGACCTCTCTAAAATCTCTGGGCCTAAAGTCGTTGAAAAGAGTTAACTCGGGAGCCATAGCCATAATGGAGAATAGAAACCTCTGTTACGCTGATAAAATAGCCTGGAATAAATTGGTGAAGTCAAAAGAACACAAACAAGTTATTCAGAAAAATGGTGACCCTGTTCTTTGTGGTGAGTTTAAACGCTACACTATTGAGATGATTTATTTATGTTACTTTAATTTTTATTATTGCCAAATGCCAATGCCAAAGCGATTATCTACTTTATTTAACAATGCGATTGTAATCATTGTACTGTTATTTATAGATATCACATTCCCATTTTCATGACAATAAAAAATATCGTTTACTAACAGCGACATTCAATCTAACGCTGAGCGCTTTTTGTCTTGCATATAATTTATATTAAAAATAATGTTTATTTTGTAGAAAAAACCAATATGGTGTGTGACCCGCAATGCTCGGCTGATGGATGTTGGGGCCCTGGACCAGACCAATGCCTGTCTTGTCAAAACTATAAGTTTGGTGAAACATGCATACAAAACTGCAGTGTGCTACCAGGGTAAGTAGTCTTAATAGATTAGTATAGTAAAACGATCACAAATCTACAAGCTTAATCATATAAAGTATTCAGATAGGTGGTGCATGTGGATAGATTATGCCTTGTAACTTAACAGTTAGTTTCACAATTACAACATTAAACACATTCTTAATTCAATTTAGCTTCTATATTCAACGATATATTAGAAATTATTTCTTAAACTATTTTTGTTTTCAGACTATACAAGAACGGGCCGAAAATTTGCAAGCAATGCCATTCAGAATGTTTGGATGGATGCACGGGACCCAGCCGTGCTAATTGCACTCGCTGCAAACACGTCCGCGACGGCCCCTACTGTGTCGCCAAATGCCCTGACTCCAGGTATCTGTCAGAGAATGGGACATGCCAGCCCTGCCATTATAACTGCCATAATGGTTGTACCGGCCCTGAAAACTTGGTCGGAGACGGAGGCTGTAATGCATGCAGAAAAGCCATTCTTAGTGAACAGGGAACAGTCGGAAACTGCCTTAGTGAAGACGAACCTTGTCCGGACGGATACTATAACGAGTGGGTGGGGAACATAAAAGAATTTGGAGATAAAGTCAGTGTCGTCTGTAGGAAATGCCATCCAAGATGTCTAAAATGCACCGGCTTCGGCATTCATAAACAAGTGTGCACAGTATGTAAAGGTTTCAAAAGAGGTGATCAGTGTGAAGATGAATGCCCTTCGGATCACTTTACCGATACTGTAGAAAGAACTTGCACGCCATGCCATTATGAATGCAAAGGATGTACTGGGCCATCCTCAACAGACTGCATAAAATGTCAAAATTTAAAGATATATCTTCCCAACACAGACGACCAAATGGCATTTAACTGTACCGACACTTGCCCCGAAAATATTCCGCACAAAATTTACTTCGACGAACAATTGCAAAACCCGATTGAAGAACCATATTGTTCAGAACTAGCCAGTGGACTCACCACCATGGCTACAGCAAGGACACCTACTGTCTTGATCGTTATTCTTATACTAGCCTCCTTGTTTTTGATAATATTGGGCATCATTTGCTATACTTGTAGACAGAAAGCCAAAGCGAAAAAAGAAGCGGTCAAGATGACAATGGTGTTAACAGGTTGCGACGACAATGAGCCCCTACGACCCACAAATGTAAAACCAAATTTAGCTAAATTACGTATTGTTAAAGAAGCCGAACTGAGGAAAGGTGGTATGCTCGGATTCGGAGCCTTCGGGAAGGTATACAAAGGCGTCTGGGTTCCCGAAGGAGAACATGTCAAAATTCCTGTGGCTATTAAAGTTTTAAAAGAAGGGTCTGGAGCGAACACGAGCAAAGAGTTTTTGGAGGAAGCTTATATAATGGCAAGTGTCGAGCATCCTAATCTACTGCAATTACTGGCTGTCTGCATGACCAATCAAATGATGCTGATCACGCAACTTATGCCACTAGGATGCTTACTAGACTATGTCAGGACGCACAAGGAAAAGATAGGGTCCAAAGCCTTCCTAAACTGGTGTACCCAAATAGCACGAGGCATGGCGTATCTAGAAGAGAAACGTTTGGTGCATAGGGATTTAGCTGCCCGGAATGTTCTAGTACAAACTCCAAACTGTGTCAAAATAACAGACTTCGGGTTAGCTAAATTACTAGACATCAACGAGGATGAATATAAAGCTGCTGGAGGCAAAATGCCCATAAAATGGTTGGCACTTGAGTGTATTCAACATCGGATATTCACACACAAAAGTGACGTATGGGCATTCGGCGTAACTATTTGGGAAATATTAAGCTATGGAGCTAGACCCTACGATAACATATCAGCACGAAATGTACCAGAATTAATTGAGAACGGGCTAAAACTACCACAACCTAGTATCTGTACATTAGACATTTACTGCATCATGGTGTCATGTTGGATGCTGGATGCAGACAGCAGGCCAACGTTTAAACACCTAACTGACACATTTGCTGAAATGGCAAGAGACCCCGGCAGATACCTCGTCATACCTGGTGACAAGTTCATGCGTCTACCATCCTATTCCACTCAGGTAATACATTTTTTATTTATTTAGACATGACTGTCAATTAATTTTAAAATTTAATTAATTTGATTATTTTTACATATTGTTTTAGGATGAAAAGGAATTGATAAGAAATCTTTCGTCAGCTATAGAAGGTCCAGAATCTTTAGTGGAGGCTGATGAGTACTTACAACCAAAATTGAAGAACATACCAGGAACAACCATGACAAATTCTGGTGCTAGTGCTGCCATGGATACACAATCAAGTTCACTGAAACCATGTACGTCCTCGTCTTGGGCCAACAACATCACAAGCCCCGAATGTACAACACCGGATGGGTCCAGCAAACCCGATGTTTGGGTCCAAGATTCTGTAAGGAGAAAGCATCCAATGCAATCGGAAGGCACGGAGTTAAGGCATTACTACAATAACGCGGTCTGTGCGTCAGACTCCTCCAGTTCTCGATATTGTAGCGATCCAATGAAAATTAGACCTGAAACAATAGAAGATGACTTTGCTATGAGTGTAGTCAACGAAGCACAAGTGGGAAATTTGAAACTCAACTTGCCTTTAGATGAGGACGATTATTTGATGCCGTCACCACAACATACACAAAGTGCGTCCGCGTACATGGATCTCATTGGGGAAAGTGGTCAGGGTCAGGATGTGAAAGATTTACGATTGATGACAATCGTGGATACAAGACAATGTATTGACAATCCTGAATATCTAATGTCAGAAGACAATGTGCCGACGCAGACATTGGGTATTCCCACTGAACCGATACCACACGACTCTCTGTGCATTAGTGAAGGAAGCACCGGGGAGTCGATACCACAGGATATATCTGGTAAATATCTTCCACAGCGGTCAGTGGAGGAAGAGTCCATGTCTGACCACGAGTATTATAATGACTTACAGCGCGAGCTCCAGCCCCTTCGACGAAATGAAACAACGGTGTGAAATATTAACTATTCGGAATATCCTTAGAAATATATAAACTGATCTCCTTCATATAGTGACTGATTTATTTATTATAACATGTATTAGGAACAAGGATATGCTCGTAACTTTATGTGCAACGGTTTAATGGGTTCCCAGAGTAAAACTTAAGGATTCCAGAAAACACCAAAGCATTATACGGGAGAACCAAATCCACGGTTATATCCTACTTCGGACTAATACAATCAGTGTCCCATCAAATGGGATACCGGACTAGTACTTTAACACCTAAATCATAAAGAAAGAACAGGATGAGTCTTTCTTCTTCATTGATGCAGACAACTCGTGATATGATTTACAATACTAAAGCAGCCTTCGAGTTAAAGAAATGCAGCTGTAAGGATCGTGAGGAATATCGTATGTACGGGGACCGAAAGGGGGCTCGGTCAACTTTATCTGATTTACGTACTACGGCTAGAAGATACTCATGGCAGAAACAGCAAGATACCTAGCCGACTTGTGGTGGCTATGCTCCGTCTATCGTCTTCACATAGGTAAGTCTGCATAAATTCACACCTATAGACCCAGATATATTTTTAATACAATCACAAAAGAGAACCCCCCCTCGATTTTCAGTTTCGTAAATATTATATGTGTTTCAATAAGTAAATCTAAGTAACTTCGAATGTAACGTCCGTAAAGTTAGTTATTTCTGTTGATGATATTACTTTTTCCATTAATATTTTATATTGGAATCTTATGCGAGGGCGACTCCAAAACTTTCTTACATCAAACATAAACCGGAAAAATCTTTTACATTAAAAATTAATGTATAAAGTTGTAACAGAAGGTCCCACTTCCTAATGAGGAAGGAAAAGTTAAAGTAGTTTTATTTCTCCAATTTTGTTATTATATAATAACAGTGTACCACGCGGTTTTACCCGCGTATTTTTTGTTTCGTGTAATCTGCTTACTACGTTATTGTATAAGTAAGTACATATACTTGATATAATTGGAGTAAAAGATATTAAAAAGAAAATTTTGTTTGTTACAGGATGAAATGGAATGAAATGACTTAATATTTGAAAGTTTATCCAAATGCTAGAAACCTTATATCGGAATTACATTTAATGTTATACATATTTATAAATAATATCTGAACAATACCATATTTTGAAAATTGTAAGTAGAAGTTGTAAAATATTTTTAAATAATAAAGTAGCAAGCTACCGGCAGCAAAGGCTGCCGAGAAAGGAACCTCCTCAGGATGCGTGCCGTATATTTTATTTATTATTAACTTAAATTATGAAAGCGGGTATAATAAATTACTTATATTTTATTTTCAGTTATTTTTGTACTATTACATAACGGAAAAATACATCGAAAACACAACCAGCTTCGAAGTATTTATGTTGATTAAAATGTCAGTTACATATATGTTCCCTATTGGAGATCTTCTGTATAATGTAGACGTCATTCAACAACATAACTGGAATAATGAAATACTGGCCAAGTGAGAGTCGGTCTCGTATATCGGGGAATATGTAAATAAAATGTAAGTGTGTTATTAGTTTTTAGTTTCGCACAGTAATCTGAAAATTATATTTTATTATATATTAGATCTTAATTTCACACACTTATTCGAAAATTATTTATAAAGTACATTTAATATTTTGACTGTGGTAACCAGGCATATTGAAGTTGTTTTAAAATACTATACAGTACTTGATTATTTTCCATTATAAACAATACATTTATATCCCTAGCAAGTATCAATATTATGTGGGTAAATACTTGTACTATTTGCTGATGAAATTCATTTAGAAGTATATTTTTTACAGGTACAAAGGACAACAGTTCTCAGAATTTGATATTGTTTCAACTTGATAACTCCAGTGAATACCAAGAACAAAGGTCTTGACAGACTGACAGACAGACGGATAATGAAGATATATTATAATATATTTTTTCCTTATGACGGAACCCTAAAAATATGGCAATACATTAATATGTCAAATATCGCCGGAAAAATACTTGGAAATAAAGTGGGCAAAATGGAAAAGGTGATGCGCGGTAAGTCACTTTATACATATTATTTATTCAGAGGATTCCTCTTAGGTAACATGTAGTTTATTTTAGTTTTATGCCTTAGCGAATAAATATTTTATTTTTTGATCAAATGTTAGATTGTTTGTAACTAATATTGGAACCAATATTGTTCAAAAATATCTACCATTTGTGTTTCTGCCCCAATAAATGATTGTATTGCAACACGCGACTTTGATTTGCCACTGCAATTTTTCATACATTAGTAGCATATGTTAATGATGTACATGTTTAGTTATTGTAAAGTAAATAATATTTCAGCTGAAAAACTGTAAATTGAGGTGTATCTAACTGTATGCTCCGAGGGATGCTGGGATCCTGGTATTCATCTCCTGTTGAACTGATGATGAAATTTGTAATATGGAGATACTACGATACGGTGCACATCTTGTGTAGGTATCCTAAATAATTACTTACTAGTAACCAGATTATATGTACACATACTATAACTTATTTATTTATTATCTATTTTTCATAATATAAAACTCTTACGTTACTGAGTGATGTACTGACTGACTGACAGACAACGCACAGCCGAAACTACTGGTCGTAGAGAACTGAAATTTACTAAGCTACCACTAAGAGAGGATTTTTGGAAATTCCCCTTCCTAGGGAGAGAAAAGGGGGGTAAATTGAAAACTACGCGGGTGAAACTTTAAAAACTTGGAGATATTTTAAAAACAGCAAATCACTGAATCTTATTTAAATATGTAACGTCAGCCGAGCTCACGCAATTAAGTATAATATGCAATTATGCATTGCATATAATCCGGTCTCTAGTAATTACTGCACAACTTATTATTCTAAATACTAATAATATACTTACTATAAAACTTGCATAAAATATTTCTACATTGACTTAATTATAACTGTGACCCGCGTAAATCCCAAGCCCTTGAGATATTCGGGATACAAAGTATCCTATGTTTATATTATTCCTGTTCTAAGGAACATCTTAATCGGTTCAGTTTTTTTATGTAAAATAGTAAAAACATACATCTATCCTAAAAGACTTGTGTATTTATTATATTAGAAGCATAGATGGACGCCTGCCACAACAAAGGTCCCACGTTCGATTCCTGGGTGATAACCGACACATTATCAGCACGCATTAGGCAAGCGGTGTAGTTTCGCCTATTCATGTTATTTGGCTGTTATTTTTTATACTTAAATTCAATAAACTTTTCTTTCAGATTGTACAAAACTTAGTGAAATAATTATGTTAGCCTGATAAATATTGGGCACTTGATTAGATCATTTCATTTTAAACCCTGAATCTAGTATAAATGTAACTGGTACTTATACGAGAAACTGGGATGTACATTTCAGGGTAAGTAAAGTACTTAGTAGAATTTACGCAACTATCGAATATCAAAAATACCGTTATTTATTATCGTTCATAACTCTCATTGGTATAAAGACAGCAGTAAAGTACATGAAGAACATGACCTCATGTCTAATGTGATGTTCATTAGAAATGAGGTTACGCCATAAAATACGAGTAAATTTTATTTTATTTTTCAGATTCAACATAAACGGTCGGAAAATGTGCTTGTTACGACATTCAGTGCTTAAGTTAGCCACATGGGGACCAGTGCTTCGGTACACGATAACGAGTTGTTTAATTGAACCTTTCTGCGTTGTTATATGAGTTTGTATATCAATCGAAGAATGTAGAACTTTACAACCCTTTTTGTAGGCTGAGGAATTGCGTTGAATGTACATACAATCATACATACACTTGGAATCGATTGCGGGGAGGATCCTGGCGGTTAAACTTCCCAACCCTGTTTTTACAACTGACAGATCAAAAGTACTTATGTTACTTGGAAACAGGTTGGTTGCAGACGAAAGATGAAATTCGAGTAGAAAAGCCATTCCAACAGAACAAAGTACAGTTGGCAACTGAGATGGAAAACTTGGACCTTGTACCATCTTAATTGTTGCATGTATGCTACATTCAATCTTCCATTTGATGGACTAAATTTAATCCATCACACATTGAACCGTGGTCTTATGATTGTTTTATAATTCAAGGTCATTCCAATCTACGCTGGTGTGTATATCCTGTTTTAACTTCACTACTTCACCATCTTGTATCAATGATCCGATCTACCGAAATCCGGAGCAGATTGAAGAGTGACTGAAGGTTAACTTCGGAGATCACAAAACTACAGTTTTGTGTTATCCTATCAACATTTTTAACTAGTTATCCAGTTTTTCCTGCTACTTCTTTAATCTACTCTGAATTTCGGGTCTATTCTCCTAAGATAATGAATTTAAAAATCAGGATGCGCTAAGCTAAGTACCTTCCTCCTGTATTTCTGATGTCAAGGCCGCAGGGACCATAGTAGGAAGGAAAGTGTCTAATAATTAAACCCTTGTCATTTCCAATTCAGACCCGATGGCTTCGCCGTATATACTTAGGTGCATAGTTCGTACAATCTATATTATTGTGGTCTACATGTGCTTTAAAATCTTTACAACATAAAACAGTCCAAGATAGCATTGTCATAACTTTTGTTTGAGGTTGCAAGCGCAAATGAGAAAACGAATCCAAGCTCAATTGGCGTTGAAATAGAACAAATGCCATCACTCATTGATAAAAAAGCCAGGGGCTTATGAGTAAAGGGCCTGCCATTAATGCATTGAAAACCCTAAATACCTGTAATACACAACGTAACGTATCGCCGAAGTAATTGGGTTGGTGCTTCACACAAAACCACGACTTTCAATACACGTCACGACTCTGTGCTAAAGTGAAAGCAGTAACTCTGCCGAGGAGTCAATAGAACAGGATTGAACCTTCCAATGCTGTCCGTGAAATAACTGACCATGTCAGAACATGAGTACCGTACTGCAACGACTTACAGGACTAGTTACAGCCACTTTGTGGAAATATAAACGACGACGTCAAATATAATGCAAAAGCAGTTAACAAAGTCAAAGCTGGAAATAGCTAAAGGTTCATCGGATTATGATATGAACCTACAAACTTATAGCGCGAGCTGCGCATGAACGAAAACTATAATGTGAAACCTATGTGTAACATATCGTTACTGGGAATATCCTTACTAAGTATAAAGTGATCTCCTTCGAATAGTGAAATCAATAAATACGCGTGCTCGTGTACTCGTATAGCAAGCCTGCTGTGCCATTTACCGATGGCTAGTTTTGTGTACAGAAATACGACGAACATTCATGTCAATATTAATGTTTATTACAACTTGTTATTTTTAACTTCTATCTTGTATAAAACTGTTATTAAATTGTAAATATTGTGTATTTAAAAGTAGTACTTAATCGTACATACTTATAATATTATTTTAAGAATCGTGCGATACATTATTATAGATAAAATTATAAATTATTTATTTAGTTGTTAAAGAAGGCTATGTGAAGAGTTCATTAATTATGTGGTAGCTATTTGCGTGTTAATTTAATTTTTATAACTGTGATAATTAGATTAATTACAATAAAATGGGGACCAGTGTTACGGATAGCTTTTCCAATGTTTAATTAAATTATAAGTATTATGTATGTGATAGAGTACCTATTATATCGTGATTTACATACCTTACTTCTAAGTGGAAACGATAGAAAATAGGTGTTTTACACTCCCGACGATACATAATGCATGCATTTATTCAGTTATTAATAGTGTTGTTACTCTCATTATGTACAAATATCTTGCCACTAAAGCTAGGTAAAGGTGCTTTGTGTGAAACAATTTACTCATCTTGCTCATATTGTAATTGACTTGCCGTTATCTAAAGAAAATATAAATAAGTACCTAAACTAAGTACCTACTCATATAAAATGTGTGACGATTTGTTAAATAAGTAAGTACTTACTTATATTTTGGATTAAACTCTACCTAACCTAACTGGAATACCTAATTGGAATAATAGATTTGTGTAAGCACCTATAACTTATCAATTGTTTTGAGATTGTTGGTAATTTAAAAAAGGCAAATTCATAAATTTTGTATTGTTTACGTAAATATGAACCATTCCTTCTTTTTTGGAACATCTTCAGCCGTAGGTAATTTTTGCATGATGCAAACATACAGATAGGTACTTAAAGAAAACATGGTAGATGATAGAATAAAATCTGTTTTTTTTGCTCCTGTTTCCCTTTAAAATCCCCATAATCATTTTGAGTACTTATTATTCTTTGTATTGTACTAATGTTACCTATATGTTACAATTTTATTCAACTGAGTATGTAGTCGATAGTACAACTCAGCATAATAAGTAAAGATCAAGATTCGAAAAGGAAACTTTATATAAGTAAATGTAGTTTATTAATTTAGACATCGATCAAATCAAATCCAGACTTGTTTGCCATTTTATATGTAAATAACAATGTAATATTAATTATAAACTTGTGAATAAAATATAATCAATTGTTTTAAAATTATTTTAATCTCTAAGATTACAACTGTAAATTGTTTAATTCATTTCACCTGCTATGACAGAATTGTTTTGTAAAGTAAATAAATGAAAGTGCCATTTATAAATTGTTTTTTTTACCCATTTTCTCATATCTCGAATAAGTAAGTATGTAAGTATATGACTATCCATTCATCATCATCAGCGTCAGCCCGTAATCAACCACTGCTGGACATAAGCCTCCCCCATACCGCGCCCGGTCCTCAGCTTTCCGCATCCATCCGTTCCCCGCCACCTTGTCAACAAAACGGTGAAATTAGTCTTAGTGGTATTATGAATAGCCTAGCTATATCTTTATAGACTGCCTCGACTTCATCGTGGGAGTATATACTACCTTCAGAAGATATCTCCTGGTGAGTCTGAGAACGAGGTATGTCACCCGCATAAACACACTGCTAAAATCTATAAGTAGACTTAGTTGTTCAATATGCCAACCCCGCCTTATGAAGTTCTATCGCCCTCCTGATAGTAAAGTAGGTGTACAGATTCCAAGGTTATCATGTCCGTCCGTCGTCGTCCGTCCCCCCTCTGTCTTCGGTCTTCCGACAAACCCAGACTATGCCAGTTAATGTGACTTATCTCTGACTCGAATTCAGTAATATCAATATGGACGTTTTCCCTCAACGAACGAGCATTGTACGTGGCCAAATGTAGTTGCTGTCTATGTAACCGTAACCCTCCCGGGGGTTCTTCGCACCCTCCACCCCGCCGCGGACAATCTATTACTACTTAGTAAATAGTTAGTGACACAGCAGGGGGCATGACTCGGGGGTTGGCCTGCGCTAGAAAGGTTACTTATTAATCTTTTTATTGTACCAACCTATCATTCTTCCACTGACAACTCATGATATGATGCGGGTAAAACCGTGGGGTGCTGCTAGTAACATCATAAATGCGAAAATAACTCTGTCTGTCTGTCTTTTACCTTTTCACGGCTAAACTACTGAACCGATTGACTTGAAATTTGGTACAGAGGTAGCTTATGGTCCGGGTAAGGTCATAGGCTATGCCCACAGTATCAGTAACTATTGTTAGTAACATAAGTAAGTTACTTATGTTATTTAAATAACATACCTAAATTAAGGTAACCAGAGAAAAAAAACTTAAGTATTTTAATAAATAACAAATGAATAAGTTTAATTAAAATAATCATTCGGATTTGATTTGATTTTGGACCTATAAAATCAAATTGTAATACTCACTCAACTCACTCTAGTAGGGGAGCCCACAATGCTAAATTGGGATTAACTCGAGCGTTGTGATAAGGAGTAAAACACTCTGAGAGAGTATAAACTTTCACCGGTGGGGGGCTGAGAAAAAAATGCAGCCACTTGAAAGTAGTGTCTCGAGCGCGTCAGATTAACGGTTAGGGAGTATAAGCGATACCAAATGAAGCTCCTATTTGTTAATTTGATAATTCTGATGGAACACAAGCCCGTGGCGGCCTTCTGAAAACTCGACTAAAAATTTAAAAATTATCTAAATAGTGTGTCAGAATTTCACACAGTATGGTTCAGCTTGACCTCCTGGTCGTGCTGAACCTTAATCTGACAATTCGGTTAGGGGACTTTTGAACTATGAAAAAAATGCTGCCCTATGCGTGCGTCACTAGATAGAATTTTTACATTTAGTGGAGGTACTCGTCAAGGTGTAAGGTATCATCCCCTATGTTAATCTGCCACGCTCGTGTAAATCAAAACATCCCCCCTTCGGCTCCCCTACTACTCCTTTTGGTTGGTATAATACGTCCATGGTTTTAATAAAGTCTCATCCATCCGCGGTCCATATTGTCATTTGTCAGTTACAGAACTGTCATATGACGTTCGTCAAATGTCATGCATGACATGTCTGTCACGTACGTCATGAGTCATGTCCATGTCATGTCAGACGTTACAATTGGTTGATTGACAGTTCGGTTCGGTCGGTCGGTCGGTCACTCACCAAATTAATATTGTGACGGTATCAGTATACTGCGTAGGCATATTGTGGGGTTTCTCCCTCAATTTAAAAAAAACTTAGAAGTACCACGTATCAATTGTTTGTTTTTATATAATAGCTTATTTATAGTAACATTACCAGGTAAGAAACAATAGCCATATTAATTTTGATCAGCTTTGGTCAACAAGGTTGTCCTAATTGTAGGTAGTACATTCTTATCCACTCATAATTTTAATGTTTCGCCAGAATGGAGTCATACCAGGGATCCGTATATTACGAGGAAAGCGATGATAACTTCGAAGAAATGACTCAAACCGTGCGCAGCGATATACAGAAAATATCACAAAATGGTAAGGAAAATCCTTTATTCAACCTTTTTTGTCTACCCCTATTTCGTTTTTAGTTACTTATCTATTTGCTAGCACATTTTAACTGAAGTCGCCAAGTTGTCACTATTCTCCTTAATCAATTTAATCTAGGATTCAAAATCTCAAAAGCCTAGAAAAATCTACTAAATACCAAATTAATCAGGTGCAATACTGGTTTACAAGTCTACAATACCTATTCAAAACATCTTAAAATTATGATCTTTAACAAAGTTGTCTAAAATCATTGACCCATCATACTCAAATCATAGTTTAGTTAATAACAAGTTAAACCCAACAATGTTAGTCACAACAATATTGGTACAAGTACGATGTAAAAGCTGTACACAATGAGGCAAAAACATTCAAATATGTATGTTTATGTCAATTAAAATATCAGCAGTAGATTACAGTTATCAATTTGGATTAATTATTATACATTTTATGTTTATCAAATTGCCAAACAAAACAATAATCAGTTTGAAGTCTACACAATTCAATAGATTTTTAATATTTGAGTAAATAGTCCCTGCATGTGGTGAAAATACACTTAGAAAAAGACAAAGAAATTTCGATACAAATGCTAACCTAAAAAACTATTGCAAAAGCTAAGTTGATACACACCTTTAAAGTTGTTAATTATGTAAAAAACAATGCTACAAATAACTTTGCGTTATAGCTGTACTACACATGTTGACATTCTATTTTTATCAGTTGACCTTTGTGCCCAACAGGTTGCCATTCGGCATCTTGAATAATAAATTCCTTGATCTTCAACTGAACTAAACATCTGCTATGAATACACATTAATTTACTTATAGACTTTCTCTCTGCATTTATATGGCATAGTTGCATCTGCTTTGCAAGGGCACATGTTTCTTACATCTTAACCTTATTTTAAACTCGAAACAGAACAACACCATAACTGTTTATTAAGGAAACATGGGTTTACATTGTTCTTATTCCTTGTTTAGTTATGAAGGTTAATGTTTTTGTGCAAGAGGTGATGCTCTAGTTGTGAATATGTCTTAAAACAGTCTACAATAACTCACATTACAGGTTTTCCTTTGTGCAAGTGTGAGGCATTTAATTCTATTCTTAGATTAAACTGTTTTTACCAAGGTTAATGAATTGTTATAGTATCGACTTATTGCAATAAAATTATAATAAATTGTTTAGTATATCGTAGATCTTATCATAATTCCTCTTGTATCAAATTGTATTAAAATTGTATGTCTGTTTGTGTGTCCTGTACATTTATATTAACTAGGACTTTCGGTATAACTACACGACCCAGTTAGTTGGTATTGATGACAATTTGATGAGTTAATGTGTTAAGTAGAGCCAATAAAGGTTACTAATAAGAAACAATTTGTGCCTATTAAGACAGAAATTTGTAACATCATGATCGGGACACCTACTGTTAGTAATTAGTGTATTATTGTATGAACATATGTTGTGAGTTTGGTTATACATAACAAATAGTCCACAAGTTAATGGTTTTATTTTTTTATGAGTAATCATTTGTCAATATTATTTTTCTGTTTTTGTTGATGACATCACACAAATATTTAACCACACAATTGTTTACCTTCAAACATTTACATCTATTGACCTAAGATGAAATGTATAATGAAATAAAGTATATATAGTATGTATACATATATATGTACTCGTATACTTTTTATTAATATATATGATACTAAACTTTATTTATTTTTTAATTTCAGTGACTTCAATGTCTAAGATTGTGAACCAGTTGCAGACGTCACAGGATGGTTCGGAGTTAAAGAATCAATTGTAAGTATTTATTGAAATACTTTTACCTAATTGTATATTGCTAGATAGCAAGTAATAGGTAGGTCATAAATTATAAATATAATGATAACAGTTATTACATAGTTCCAGGACATAATTATTATGTTCGAAAAAGATGGGTGTTTGTTTTTAGAAGGCTCAAATAAGGTGTATTTTATTGGCGGAATAATATCACTTTATTTAATAGCGATGCGTTGCTGTGCGTTTCTCGCGTTTTGCGCTATAAATGCGAAGTTACTGGATTTTTTCTCCATCGTAATAACGAAACAAAGTGGATTTTATTTCTTCTCGATATGTATTTTGCATAGCGAGTAGTTTGACTTAGTACAGAAAAGTTAGTTATTAAATATTTATGTCTGATTTCTGAGTTAACAAAAATAAACATTACATTTGACAAAATCATTAACTGATAACGTTTTTAGTTGACATAAAAAAGATAGAGGAATAATGAGTTGTAATCCGTAGGCGTCAGATACAACACTACACGCAGAACCTGGTGAAGGATACGTCGTCTAAGGTGATGAAGTTGATGAAGCAACAGGCGACCGACCCCGCCAAGAAACTGACCTGCAGCAGGCTCAGCGATGATTTCATTACTACGTTAAATAGCTTTCAGGTACTTGTACATGTTCTTATCCTTACAATACCTACATTAGTGCCATGGCCGGTGTGAAATGTACTAACAGACTCCAAACACCAGTTTGGCCGCTTCAGGTGTAATCTCGCAATCTCTCTCCTAATGAGGTATGATCAGTGCATCCGAAACTCATTGCTCATGTGGCGCACCTACACAAACTATGTCCTGGAGTGTCCAGCCTGTCCGAATTCCTGCACTCTTGAGGACCTCATGTCCTGCCAGCTCAATGCCATTGAGGTGGCCTCTCACTGGAGTCTCATAATTTCATATTCTAATATCTATAGGTACATAGAGTGAATTAAATGAAACTTAATTATTTTATACGGGTAATGGTTAAAACAGTTCAAAATAGTTATAATTACCAAGTATATCTATATAGTACATGATGTGATTAAGTTAATTATGCAATATAGTAATGGTTGAATTGTACTATTGATTTGTTTAATTAAATGTTTGAAAATACTAATAGAGGTAAAGTTTACATTCAGTAACATGAGGAAGTATTTTTATGTTTTGATTTCTAATTCAATACAGTTGATATACCACAATGAATATAATACTTATACTAAATCTTTAAAATTTAATTGGTTTTCAATATTTTTGCTATTAATGTTGTATTTCTTTTGTTCAATATTTTGTACATGAACAAAGATAAGCACATTCTTGCTAATTGTACATTTAGATATTAACAGTCAGATTAGGTTTAATTTTAGTGTAGGGTGGGCTTAGATGACTAAGCTATACAGCTATAGCTATACTATTAAATATACCTATACATATATAGAATAACAACAAAATAACGACGAGAACTCTCAAATCAAATTCTGATGCTTTCATCAGTGTTTCATTGGAAAAAGGAATGTGAGATAATGAAACATTTGCCCTGTTTTGGTATCATGTATGGGTGTGGGTTATGTGGAGTTGTAATAAAACATTGTTATCGATCTCAAATGTACACTTTTAATGGTGTAGTTAGTTTATTATTGCAATTAGTTGAGTTCGATTGCGTCATTTGACTGATTAGTTTATTTACCAACGATGGAAAAAAGGTATGCCTATACGTGCGCTTGTTTGTGATTCCCCGTGACGGGGTTTTACATATTTTTGTGTTTTATATAGAAATAATAAATATGAAATCAACATATGACTAAGTTTAACCTCCACATAAACTCAGTACATAAAAATATATTTTCCTAAGAAATTTATCAAAATTAGATAAGTACTTATAAATCGTATATGAAGTTCTGTTAACCATTCCGGAGTGTTGTCTTCAGAACCCATTCCTAGGAATACCCATAATCTTGATATTTTTAGATGGGCTAAAAGAAACTGCTTGATGAATAAAAAACGTAGATATGGTTAAGATAAATATTTCAATAAATGTTTCAGGCCGTCCAAAAATTGGCTGCTGAGAAAACAAAGGAAGATGTCAAAAACTTCAAAGCACAAAATGTATCGATTGGAGATAATTTTACTTTGAACAGTAAGTATTTAACGACAAAAGCCCCTCCCTAATAGACCCTACACACTTATTTAGAATTTCAATAAAATTCATATATTGTGAAGTTACAATATTTATATAAATTACTTACATATGAAAGATATATGAAACAGTATAAAACTAAAATTAATATGTTTCAGAATTATTGTCAACGACTTCAAAACGATCATTAGGTAGATTATATCTATAATTTAGTATTTTTTTCGTATTAGTGTATTTTTATGGCGCCTCTACATTAGCAAATTGGCGTGAAAGGAGCCGTTGTTAAAGATTGTATGATTTCCTATTGTCCGAAAGCTGCTGTGTCATTTATGATAAAGCACACGTTCGTACGCAACTGTAGTATGGAGTGTGTCCATTAATCGCGGGATAAAATATTTATAATAGATCGGGGATTAGAATATATCGCAAACGCGACGCGGATGCTCGCGACCCGACGAAAGCCATCAACACTCACATTCACGCCTGTGAAGTTTCTCAGCACTAATGTAGAGACGCCATTAAAATAAGTAGTTCTTAGAAAAAAAAATATTGGTGTTAAGCCATTGTTTAGTTTTTTTATATTTAGCTATGTATTATAGCTAGATAAACGTTTTGTAGGTTTCCTGAATAGTTAAATTTTCGTCAGTCTTTTGTTGGGTTTGAGCAGAACTAGTCTTTTTGTTTTGCAGTATTACTAGCTTTTTCTTTGATTTCAAAGAACTAGCATGCCAAGATAAATTTAGCGTATGAGACTTCAAGTACACAATGTAAATTCATACTCAACTAGCAGTAATAATAAAAAATAATGTCGCTTCTCACCGTCTGTCTCTTTGAAACTACGCAACGGACCTACAGTTTTCATCAATAGGACTGAAGACAAATGATGTATAATGAGTTGTTGACGACCTTTATATGTATAATGAATGAGATTCATCACTGCTAATGCCGCGAAGGGAAATCTTTGGTCTTGTTACCGACTTATAAACATTGAAATCTGTCTTATTACCGCTAAATACGTAAGAAAATTCGTTGTGTACCGATGAAATGCTTTCCTCAAATAGCAAATCCGCAGTTTTGTTTCCTATCAATTCTTATTTTTAAAGTAAACCTGTGTTAAATTGCTATATAGATGTTGTAATTGTAATTCTGTCTGTACGCTACAATATGTCTACTGAGTTTTATAATTTTTATTTGCAATATAATATATTGCATGCTTTTAATACATAAGTACATACTTGTAACTTTGTCCAGGGCATGTTTGGTCCAAAGTAACTTTAAAGGCTTTAAATGTAGATAAATGTACGCCTTAAAATATATCCAAGCTATAGCCAGTGGCCTCATTTTAATTTGCACTGGGCATTATGTTGTCGGCTGTGTAAACAGCATTTTTATGTCAGGGAAACATCAGTCAGGAAATGTATGTAGTTGCATGCTGATTTCGACATGTTTAGCCATTAGTACTCACGGTATTTACAATAATCAAGCCTATGAACTGTCACATTAGTATTAGATAAACTTTGGTATTGACAAACCTTTCATGTGAAGCTGACTGTACTTTATTGTTACTCTATGTGTGTTACAGATAGCGGCAATCAGGATCTGATGGAAATGGGATCCTCGAACCAGCAGAACAGACACTCAGAGCAGGAACAAGCTCAGTGCGAGAAGTATTTGGTAGAACTCGAGGAAAGAGAAAAAGATATTAAAGAACTGGAGGTTAGTATCATTATAACTTCTTCTTCTTTGCGTTTCGACTCATATTTTTGAGGACCAGATATGGCATTATCAGTGGCATTGTAAAGGTCCTCGCGTGTGCAGGTGTAGGGACACGCACGGCAAGTTATTGGCCGTTGAGTCGTGGTGGGAGGATCAGCTAGTCTGCGTTACCGACTTGCCGTCCGCAGACCATTGCCCAGGGTGCGCCGGGCGCATGCTTGTTATGATACGCCACTCGGGGAGGCTCCTTCCATGCACCCCAATTATAACTGTGCCTCAGGGTATCTACTCATGTGACGGGATCACACCCATATTGTAAAACAGCTTATAGTCCATAGCCTTTCTGAATAAATGGACAATTTCATACTAAAATGCTTTGCCAAATCAAATTAGTAGTTGCTTAAGAGAAAATATTGAAATGGACTAGAAAATCAGTTAAGATTATATTGATTATATGATTATATTGATACTCACTTTATAAAAAACGTATAAAATCTTCATTGAAATCTGATCTACGCAGGATTACTGACATACGCAATGATGATGAATTAAATATGGCGTAGACAAATATCCGGTGATGATATTAATTATAATTGATCGTGTTTTCAGAATGACATAATGGACGTTAACCAGTTATTCAAAGATATCGCCACAATGATCCACTCTCAAGGGGCCGCGGTGGACTCCATCGAGACGAACGTCGAATACACTGTGGTCAATATCGAGAGCGGCGCGCAACAGCTCAAAGAAGCCTCTAATTACAAGGTATACATGAAATCATAACAATTACAAAAGCTACTAAAATGAACATAAGTATCAAACATTGTCTACTAAATAGATAACGTATTTCTTTTAAACATATTTTATACACGAGAAAGATTTGGAAAGAAGCGCGTAGTACGGGTTGTTTGTTTAAATCACCATTTCTAATTATTTTCAGAACAAGTTGAGGAAGAAGAAAGTGTACATAACCCTCATTCTGATCATCATTATATCAATAATATTGATCAGTGTGTTCAGCCATTGAAGCCCATGAGAAGTCGACCAAACGCATGCCACATTTGAATCCCTACTATAGATTATATATTATTAATATTGTAAATGCAAAAGTATCTCTATTTGTCTGTGTGTTACGTTTTCACGCCTAAACCTCGATTGATGAAATTTGGAACAGACATAGACTAGAGCTTGGGAAAGGAGGCTACTTTTTATCCTGAATTTCCTGCGGGATACATTTGGTGCCGCCAGTTGTAAATAATAATGATAGAAATAGGATGATGAGATTTTTCAACTATGCATAAAGTCCCTTGATTCTCCTTTTATTTTTCTCTTGTATACATACATACTTTCGTGTCTGGCTATACATGCTTTTTTGAAAAACTTCATCCAGTATAATGTTACTTTTTAGTATTTTAAAATTTTTGTTTAGTTTATTATTTCGTTACATTTAATACTTGTAAGCACATTCCCGTAATCTAGTGTTAGGATTATTATATTGATTGTTTTTTATCGCGATGATTTTGTGTTTTTGGACCCCAGTGAGTCTGACAGGCAAATTAGAAAAAAAATACATCTAAACTTTTTGTTATGATTTAATTGTTGCTCCTCTAACCATCAATACTTTTGTGCTAGCGGCACGCAAAGCATTTTTGCTGTAATTGTGTTTGTGGCCGATAGGTGTTCCCATTCAACATATTTGACCACACTGCCGGCACGCTCACACTTAAAAACCTTTAATTACTAATATAAAATTAAGTGGTATCACAGATTAGCACTATGCTCGTATGTCGTAAGGTCCATCCCACTAACGTTACAAACCCGCGTCCGCGCAGATTATACTTTTAAGGAGCAATATTAAAGAATTTTGTTTAACAAGTTTTACTTATAAATTATAGATAATGTGTGTCGAGCAATCACGTAACAATAGGCCATTTTCTTATATCAACAATAAATTATGAAATTATATTACTTGGATAGTTTTCATCACGGAAAATGCAAATATAAAGTTATTTTCCCATGAAAACCTAAGGTTAATTTTATTTTTCAAAATTAAAATTGAGGTTTCATTATCTGTATGTCACGTGATTGAAAACGCCGACCGCCATGATGTGACGTCAATTTCACTAAAGCAATGATACCGAGCTATGTAGTAAAAATAACCTCAAAGTCTCGTTTACATAGTAAAAAAGAGAGTAATATCGTAATTTAAATAAAAATCAATAAAAAAAGCTTATGTACTTACGTCAAAGTGATCCTCACAAAGATATAAATGAGATTTCTTAGAATATTTTACAGGATCTCGTCCCGCGAGTTCCAACCAAACATTTCTCATAGAAACGTCGGTCGGCACATTAATAAATAACTTTTCTGGAGTCTTCAACGTAGAATTTTTACAATTCAACGCTACACACCAACGATATGGGCTATAAAAACTCATTTTTACTTGAAATTAAATTATATTAAATCACTACAAGAGTACAAGACAAACTGGCATTTTGACATTTCTTCATTTTAGTTTATATGACGTCAGTCGCCGCCACCATCATGGCGGTCGGTGTTTTGGCGCGTATATTTTAAGTCAAATTTTTGATATATTTTTTTTAACATTTAGCAGGTATATTTTGCAGAAATAAAAATAATCCTTGATTATCTGATATATATGAGCATTTTAAAAAATATTTGAAAAAATAGGAGAATAGCCTATTGTAGATGTACTTTAATATGTTATCATATATCACTTATTTCTATAGATTTAATTCAGTTTAATATACCATAAATAATGTTTAATAGCTGAGGATGAATGTTTTATCCATCCGTGCCCATCTGATGTGGCTGTGATTTTCTACACATTATAATATAGTCGAGGATCGTCGAGTGATTCCTTTAATGTATTACTAATATAATTTATCAACACTATCTTATTGTAACTAACAATTTTAATTTTAACTTATAACCACGTATTATTTTTATTACAAGCACATATATTTATTTATAACTTTATTGTCATAGGTAACTTAATAGCCATCTTTGTTAAATAAAATTAGATAAGTTCTAGACGTAGTTAATATTGTATTACACATGAAATTAGTAGCCTTTTGTTTATTTAATATACATTTTGCGCGATGTTGTCCGTTTTGACATTTTTTAATATTCTTTTAAGCATTATGTAATAATTATAGCAATAAATTATACTAAAAGCAAAATGTGTAAAGTAACTTTTAGATAATGATGTTGAACATCAAGTGTTATATTTTGTATAAAAATGTTATAATTATTATTGGAAATTTATGTAATTATGTATTTGGGTTGCATTATATTGCTTTATTATTAAAACGCTAAGTTAGTAACTAACTGAAAAGAACACGAAAGCCAAGCCTTATTATATTAGTGACTTAGTTTATATTAATGACACTATTTTTTAAGTTAGTACGAACAGCTAGTAGATTTTTTTGGGTACATACTTATTTTGATTGAGGCATTGTGAAAAGTTACTCAACACTTCTTTGAGTTATATACCAATTAAAAAATTTGGGGTAATTGACCATTTAACTGGACCAGATAGGTTGCCACAAAATATACATATAGAAAATAAAATACTTACAACAAATCTAATTTTCCCGGACCAATACTCAGCTACTAAAAAAAGAAATAAAAACCAGAATTATTATAGCTAGCTAAAATAAATTATGAGCAACTATTGACAGTACCTCAATATCTAAATGTCTCCGAAGACTATAATTTAATGAAATGTACGAATCCATAAAACTTCACAACTAAGACGAGATTGTAGTTACTTAATTATTGGAATTTTGTTTTTGTAGCGATTAATATTTGTAATATTGGAGTTTTAAGTTTACGTTTGGGCCCGTATTGTAAATGTCATTAGGAAGTACTAGCGATAAAGAAAATCCAGAAAATCCAAGTAAAACATAACATAATTAACATTTAGTTAAGAAAAGGCTAACCAAAGTTAACCAAGCTAACCAAGTTTATCTTAGCTTTAGATCCATATCCGGCGATATCACGAAATTAGTAATTTATAATACGGTCCCAAATGTGCTACAGAATAGTTTATATATATTTTTAATTTATTTAGCCCATTGAGATTACGGAGTAATTTTATTATAATCGAATCAATTACGTAATTATTGAATGCCCTTTTTATTAGACTCATGTAATCAACTGTATTCATATTAATAAGTGTCTGATTAAGAGCCCAATGGGAGGCGTCTCAACCTGTGCGGTTCGAAATACGCCAACGTTACCAACAGTGCACACGCGTGAACCAAATTGAATACGATGCTTTGAGCGCTGTTTGCGCGTTATCAAATCGGACCAGGCTTGTATGCGTACCTGTGCACAAATGTCAAAATTAGAGTTTCGTATCGGCATTTCGAATTACAAGATATAGAAAGCAGTTGTTGTAATTAGAAATTGATGATACAGCAATATTTAATAAATATATTAAGTTATTAGCCATTGTAAGTAATCATACATGTATAATAATAAACTAAAACAAATCAAATTCTGAAACGTAAAATTTTGAATTTGATATTTGCGCACACACTGTCATCTATTTTTCATGAGCAGCGTTTGCATGGCTTAATGACGTCACCGATGACGGCCCATTACTTTCGTTGGTGCGAATACGTTCAATTCGGTCACTCCGTAAGCGCGATAAAGTACATTTCGGACCGCACTCGATTCTATTGCCGAGCAGAGCAATGTTTGTTGTTCCAAACATAGCTCATCTCTAATTTGTATAAGACAAACACAATTACGATGTACGCCTGTTACTCACTGTGCTAATTGTATTCATATAATCAATAAATATTATGTCGATAACAATTTTGTCTTTTTGTTTGTTTGCTACGACAAAAATAACTATAAAACCTAAAAACGTTTTTAAATGTTAAAAAAAAAAAAAGAAATGTTCAGGGGATAATAGAGGTCGAATGTCACTATATATTTTACATAACTGACTATAAAATACTTACGTGATGTTTTAATATGAAATCAACGATATATGGGTTGTTTAATGATTTCGCATTCAAAAAGTCAGTGCCAAAAACACATTTGTGAGATTTTCTTTATAGTACTTAATAGATAGGTTATTTAAACTACTCGTATACTATAGGTAATTAAATGAAACAAATGAATAATCATTACAAAATCAGTTTTTATTATAGATAAGTTATAAAACTCACCCAAACATATAATAAAATTAATCAAATAAATTAAAATTCTAATTAGAATAAGCTAAGAATATACGATTTCTTTAAAATTACTTAATTCAATTAAGTTTTATAAAATAACAAATATACGACTACAAAGCTTGCAATTAAACGCATACATTTCCTAATCATTTACCTCTACATATTTATTCTATTTTCTATTATGAGAAAAGTTAACAACATTGATTATATGAACTATTGAAGGCCCGCACTGCTAACTAATTCTAATGAGATTATTCGCTTTAACATTTATTGTATGTATTTGTATAGCTTAGTTAGTTTGGTGGCAACATTAATCGAGTGCGGGCCGCGACTTCAACCTATTCTTGTAGCCGTCACAATCATCAACATTTACTGTTTCTAACTATGACCATATCGGATCTAGCACATGCACTTTTTCATTACCTGTCTAAAGGTCTATGTTAACAATTAATGGTTAATAAATTCTTTGGTGAAGCATGAGATTATATCTTATTACTTAAATATTATGTGTTAAGGTTAATTTTATTATGATAAATTGTTAACATGACCACAAAATATCTAGGCTTTGTAACCTATTTCTCCATATAGTCACAGTTAAAAAGACTGTATATCAGATCTAATAGTTTTGTTTACGCAAGCACGACATCTAGATAATGTATTATTATTTTTGTTTGTTCGAATAAACGACTAATAAGCATTAGCATGTACTTATATAATACTGATAGATAATAACGAGTAATAAAATAATTTAATGATTAATAAAATCAACAAAATACAATAACAAATCAATTACAAAATCAATACCAGGTAATTTCTAGTTTTGAATAATAAAATAGACAAATTATGGTTCACTAGACGAAACAGAACAGAGTTAAAACTTAGCGATACATGAATCCAACTCTCACAATCCTGAAAATCTATCTTGGTCTTTGCTTTAGCACCCAGCGCGCCCCTACCGAGTGTGCACGCCCGCACAGTGCGACTTGTACCACGAGCTCACTGTGTCCGCGTCCACCACACCCAAACTGTTACCTTTTATTACTAAATATATTCTCAAGCTAACGCTGTTTTAACAGCAGTATCAATCAATTTTATTGTATGTTACTTAATCAATCGACAAAATGGTTGATAGTGTTATAATTTTATTGGAATTACAATAAAAATGTGTTGAAATGATAAAATAGAACGAAATGGAAGGGTGCGACTCACGTTGGTGAGGTTCCTAACTGATAGAGCAGCCCGAGGGCTCGCACTCCGCGCCCGCCCGGGGCCGCATGCGGCACGCCGCCGGCCTCGGGACAGGCAAGTTTGTCAAATTACACATTCGATTATAAATTATATCCATTATTAAAAATTAAGCATTCCAAAATTTATTATATTTTATTACGAGAAAGATACATTAGTTCTCAAAGTTAATCAAAATATATAATTTAACAAACTACCCTCGACTTACATTAATTTGCGCTTTCCTCACCTCCCCTAAGATATGTACACCTACAAATCTCCTCTCTACCTTTGGTATCGAGGTTTACAACGAACTATTTAATCTAGAAGCAGGACCGCTGCGTTCCGGCGTCTATTTGTGTTTCAAACATTAGTGTTCTAGTGTTTCGATCGTGGGTGGTTTAATGAAGATTCAGATGAGAGGCGCCTCTCAGTATCTACTCGAACAAGCTTACACTGCAAGGCATTCAAAGTAATTTCTTTTGCAAACTTTACAGGTGAAGCATAAGGAGTAAATATTGGCGGAGAAATTCATCGTCTGAATCGGGATCGAGTCGTACGTGATTGTGTGTTAGTAAGTACGCGAGGTGGCGAGTGTGTGGGGCGTGTGGCCTAGCACACGACCGCCTCGGAGATGGGGTTCTCGGTGATGCGGATGACGGGCGAGTGGCGGCACTGCCGGCGCCGCTCCGGGTTCGACAGCCGCCGGAACAAGTGGATTTTAGTCGGAGACAGCGGGGCCACTGCAACACACGCACGCACAATACTATACATTAACACATATACATACTATACATACACATTAAACCTCTACACACAAACATTACAACAATTTTAAACAGAACTTGTGAAGTTACTCAAAAAGAGGTTCCCTGCCGTACGTGTTAGCAGACAAGTTATTTATAAAATTGATTTTCATATTATACTTAATTATAATTCTAATTACATTATTGTATGTTGGAATTCGTAGGGTTCCATCAAAAGACATCAAAAGATTCAATCAACATTAATAAAATACGTCAAGTGCTGTTTGTATTATAATGGTTTTTGTTTTTTTCTACCTTTTACACTTATTCGGCAGGATGTGCCAATATATAATTAATATACAATTTATACACAACATCAAGCAAAAGAACATAATTGCTAGTTCGGCGAAAACTATCAGTATTAATAGTTTGGCATAGATGAGAGAAGCATGAAAGATACTTTGTAAAAAAAATGGGACTCACTTCTAGCAAATTCCTTAAAACATAACATAGCGTCTAGACGGTAAGGTTCTGTGTTGACGAACAACTTGCAAAGCGGTTGGTGGCGATTTTGTGCAGATTAAGCACAGCTACACAAAAAAAAAATAGCAAAAAAATAAATAAAACATAATAAAATGATGTGAGTCTGAAAACGAATACATAAAGACATGGTTCCTTTACAAGATACTTTTAATATTGATTACTAAATTCGCTGGAAATATGTTTATTTATTACACTGATTAGTGTTAATTTAAACTTCTCTCAATAAAAAGCCATGACCAAGTCTGTATGTACATAGTTTTCAGTATGACACAGGCACATTGTAACATTACCCTGCGACGACAGGTCAAGCTATAATTAATAACAATTCCATACAGTACGAGGTACATCACACAACGGTCACAAATCGAAGCATACTGCCAATACATACCATATTTAGGTAGTCAGCAAAACGCATTCCACGCTCAAACATAACCAGGGAACAAATAAAATGGGGTTCAGTCGCTAACAATACTTTAAATAATACTAGAACACAGCTTAAATAAATAATAAATTGAATATAGGGGTAGTGGAAAGTGCCGGGCTCTTTGACTAACAATATGGAAGTATTTGAAGCAGATTCTTCAGATCTATATATTCTTATTATCTGCCAGTGTACAGAATAAAGAATAGATTACAGTAATGGGTGAGATGAGACCAAGACGATATTTCTATTTATTAATGCTCCTTTGCACAAAAACTGAAGTATAATACTAATTTCATATTTATTTATGCTGGTTATTCATGTGTTTATAAAAATAAATCTGCTAAAAGACAAATCAATCTCAAAGTACATAGTAGTGCATGAACAAATCTTAATAAATCTAATTATGTATGAATGCTTTACAAAGTTTATAGGATTCATACGATTTCATTATATTTTTAGTTAGTATTGCAACAAAAACTATATTTATATGTTATAATTTAACTGTATCATTTGAATCTATCATTTATTATAAGAAAGCATGCACTGCTAATGATGTATTTGTAGATCTAAGTATGTATGTATATTGTCGTAGAGGGTGTTCGATCACTTACCGTACCCCTCTCCCTGCAGGAAGAGACGGAATGCCTCCGACACCTTGCCCGGCTGCTCGTCCAGCACTAAACCGCAGTCGGATATCTAAACATTCATAATTCACTTAGTTAAATCGAATAGTACTTGTAAAACACGAACTCTCGGTATCTGTGCTCTGCGTCTCTAGTTATACAGACGGCAATTTATTCGTTTTATCTTTATTGTTTGTAATGTCAAAACGGATTTTTAATAAACGTACAGAAAATTTCTAAAATGATTGGACCAATTTCGACGAAACTGAAATGCGAGTAAAATTCAACACAATCACACCACCATCGATCGATGCAATTAGTTGATAATTTTTGGTATAAGTATACTAATAAATTGGTCGCCGTTGCCGAAATCAGCATGGGACATACATCATCAACATCAGTTAATATAACATAATCATTCACTACATCATCTCATAATTGACCCCTAAGCTAAGTTCGAAACTTGTATCTAGGGTGTCAGAAACTACGCACACACTCATTTACACACACACCCAGACCGAGATAAACATTTGTGGTTCACACAAATAATCATCCGCACGGGAATTGAACCCGCAACCTTACGGACGGCAGTCCGGCATGGTGACCAATCTGCCATCTAGGTCGTCATACTAAAAACTGTTGTAATGACCTTCATCCAAGTAGAGATGTTGGGGTTGAGCCGTCCGTTGAATGTGACGGTGTCGTCGACGTGGGGCGACATGGCGCCGGTAATGTTGAGCACCGGCACCTTGAGGGTGTCGGCGTCGCGGGTGATGCCGAGGTCGGCGCGGCGCACGTACGAGTCGATCAGCAGCGACAGGTTGGTCGGGTTCACGGTGCGAGTGAAGTAACTGCGGTACACCTTCACCAGGTCGTGGTTACGCTCCTCCGGGAACTGGAACAATACAAATGGAACTGTTCAGTTTTACTTTCAATAACATACTTACATATTTTTTATTGTTTACCCTGACAAGTATATTAATTAATTAAACCAAACAATGGAAGTATCGTTTTCTGGGTTTTGGTCTGATGATAAGTTATAAGATGATAAAATTAAAAATCGACCTCAATTAGATATGGCATAAAAGCTTACTGGCTGATTTCTTAACGCAGTCTCAAGAAGATTGCTATTGTAGTGTTAGGTAACAATATTCAGCTAAATGAAAGCAAAAAAGTATATGAAAATCCCTTATTTTTAAATATAGAAAATAGATATTCAGCTATCATTTTAAAATTAAAATCACGTTCTTTATAGTTTTTAAAATGCGATACAGCACTGTACCGCTCGAGCAAGCCCGCAGTTAGAAAAACTAGTTTTAAAATAAAACTAAACTTAGTTTAAATAGTCGTGTTACTCGTTTTATTATTTGTAATTTGTGAAGATGTTATTTCGTGTCTTTAAATTAAATATGCAAAGATAACCAATAAGAAGTTAAGCAACTTGGATCAACATTCAACGTTGAAATTAAACTAATGTAAGTAAATAAAGTTAATATAGAAATCACAAATTGAAAAATTGTTGGAAACTTTCTGCAGAAGTTTATCCCGCGGTAACGTCAAGATATAAAAATCGATAGTTTGGTCATGAAAACTTAGAGATTAACAGTTACTTTCGCATTTATAATGGTAGCAATTCCCGTAGGAATAAAGGAACCTATCCCACATTTTATTCTGTACATTGAAGATGATCGATTGATTAGATATGCTCGTATCTTGAAAGTATAACAAACAAAACTTACTTTCGCTTTTGTTATTAGTTGTATAAGGATTAAATAAGACGTCTCTGCGATATGAGGTAGTGGCACGTGCACAAGAGGTTCAAGATTAAATAATGAATTATTACCTGACTCAAGCTTCCATTTTTTTAAAATGGTTTGAGTTCATCAACACACATGAGGCATGAGTGGTGATTACTCCTCCTCACTGTACTAATATCATCAGCCTTTGTTCTACAGCGAGATCATATTAATACTTTAGATAAGAAAAAGTTATCACCTATTCACTAGTCGCGTATTAAAATTTGTTATGTGAATAAGATAAGATGGTACTATTTTGGTGATAAGAGGGAGTAGTTTCGTTAATGGGAACAATAAAAGACACGTCATACGTAAATTGGAGCAGTTCCTGTTTATCGTCGCGCCCGCCTCGCCGCGTCTCGGTGCAGGTTACGCTTGAACCTCGCACGGGAAATAAAATGTCGCGAGGACTTGGTATAAATATAGAAACAAATAGAAGTGAAGTCTATGTTTTGGATGTTTAATGCTGAATTAAGTATTTATATGTCTGTAATATTTATATTCCGGCAGAACTTCGAAAAGGCTGAACCTATTGAACGGGGCATTCACCGTAAGATTGCTGATGTATTATGATACTTTTTAAACAGGTATGTCCAACGGATACTTTCTTTTAAAAACTCAATCGAGCTGTTTTTGAGTTTAGTGAGACAAACTAAAACTGATTTAAAAAGACTATGAAACCTCTTTAAAAATATTTTCCTAACGTTATATTATACAAGTGGCACGTATACTCTAAAATACTCATCAATATTTTCTGGCAGGTAACCGCTATTTCAGTGCAGGAATACATCGTAAAAATATCAGTTTGTGGTGAAGTAATAAGTTAACATTCAGTTTAGAGGTTATTCTTATACGACTAATAAAATACGGTTGTTCGGAAGTACAGCGCTCTTCCGAGCCGGTACTTATCTCAAATAGTTCCTTATATAGTTGGTAATAAAGCAACTCCCGATGTAGGTCACTAATAAAGGGCCTTTGGTTCATAATAATATGATATACGTATTAATACGTTCGTCTCCCTATCTTGTACAAATAACTACTCGTAGTAGGTACAAGTATTTTTGTAACAAATTATATGGATAATATGCAGAAACTATGTGCGCGCCTCGCTATTCCGGTATTTATTCAAATTTGGAAAAATGAACATTATGCGCTTTTCCAGGTTACATTGAACATTTGCACTAAATTCCATCTCTACAGATCCAGTTGTTTTTGCGTGGAAGAGTAAGTCGCTGTCATGTCGTTTGTGGTTGAATGAGTACTTTGAACGGAAACAAGTAGGTATTTGCACCTGTTACGTCGACAAGATCAAGCACTGTTCTTAAATTTCGAGGATATCGATTAGAAAGATGAGAAATTGTTCAATCACATGTTATACCCTAAAATTGTTCGGCAGTTAAAGTATTAATGATCGGGTCCATATTGGCTCACCTAAAAGTTCTTTACCCGAAAATGTTTTTCCTAACTATTTGTAGTCCGAATGATCATTCTTCCTAAACATTTTCATCCTAAAGTTTTAATTCATACTATTTGTAGTGCTACCGACGATGCTCATAACACTGATGTGTCCGAAAATTTTAATTACTAACATCATTAATGTAAACATATTTAAACTCCTACTGTTTTTTATCATAACGCTTTTATCCCTAAACATAATATTTTCACTCATGCTCAGAAAGAAACATTTACCAAGTGTAATAAAAAATATATACGGGTAGAAGATGATATTTATAGTTTTAATGATTATTATACGACTCGTTTACGGTTATGCTTATGGCCTTAGAGTTTACCATAACCATAACTAAAGGACCAATTCGGTTCTGGCACTTCGCCGGCCGCTGCCGCGGCACGCTCGCTACGCTCGCTCGGCTCGTGCGTTGGGGTCACAGTTCTAACATAACCTAAACCAATAATTAGGAATAGGACCGATTCGTTACTGGAACTTGACTGAATGATTAGAGCAGGACTCTGGTTTTGCTCGCTCGGCTCGTGCGTTATATGTTATACCTACATGTTATGTAAAAACAAAGTTACGAAAAATTTATGTATATAATATTGATTATAATAAATAAAAATAAATCTAAACAAAAAAGATATGACTTTGAATAATAGTATGAACGATGATTATGTTGAGAAAATATAGGAAAACAAATGTTTCGGAATTAAAACATTAGTGACAAAGATTTTAGGAGTTGCGATTGTTAGGATAAAAAATGTTAGGAAGAAAATTTTCGGATTTCCAATTATCGGAGTTGAAATTTTAGGTGAACTTTGGCGCACCCTTAATGATCAATAACAACTGTTCCTAACGTTCATAATACGATACGATAAATAGCATTTATTTATTCAATTATAGAAATTGCCCTCAGATTTCTGTAAGTTTTAACGTTTCTCAAACTTTTAGCGACCCAATAAACAAACATTCACATAAATACTATTCAGTGAATTTCAATGCCATGCAATAAATTAAAATACCAACAGAGTGAACGATACATAACAATTTGGGGCTTCGATAACAATATTTAATTAACAAATACCTTTTATGAATCGTCATACGAAACGTTCCAATGAAAATATTAAGGAATACTTTCATAGGTAACAAATGAAAGGTATTTGGTTGTATTATGTTCTGTACAATGGGTCCGAGTGTGTTGGATTCAGAGCCTATAATATATTCTGGGATATGACATACTTGGCGTACTTAGGAGGGATGAAATGCAGTCACAAAGCCGTTCAGGCATTCCAACAGAATATCTTGAACGAGTGTACCAGAACATACAATACATAGATATCATTCTCATATAACATATGAAATAACTATACGGGGTGATATGTGATGTGTAGAGGGTTAGCCGAACTGTAACACGTATGTTTGGACCCAATTAGAAAATACATTTTTGACGATGTTTTTTGGGCCAGCATTTTTGTTATTTTTTCTCTAATTTGACGTTAAACTTTTATGTACGCAAGCTGCGCCCCGCGATTTCACCAGTTTTGATATAGGTACCTATAGCATTAACCTTTCTCAATAAATATGTTATAGGTATTTTTCAAATCCAATCAATAGTTTCTGAGATTACCTTTTTTTCAGAGTTCAAACAATCTTGTAATTCTTATACTCTATGCAGGTATTTATTTTGAAATGGAAGCCACGTATGTAGGAATATTTTTATTTATCGATAAATTGACGCCTTTCAAAATTGCTGTGCAATTGTATTCAATCAATTCGATTACGTTGAAGCCTCTCTCGACCCTAATCCTAGCCGACACTTGACGCGGGAATCATTTAACCTCTAAGATAATTTAATTATATTATACCGATCTGTGAACATTAAATTGGTGCTTGTTGATTTTAAATGAAATTGTAATATTTGAACGTACTGTAACAAAGGATTGCAGGTTCTATAAAATATCGCCGAGCAAGGAAAACGACGTTTTATATCGTTCACTTTGGAAATTATAATAGAATTTCGAAGTTCGCATCAGCATAGAAATACTTGAACACATTCGCAGAAGAATCGTATGAAAGTTATAGAAGCAAAAAACACTAGATAGCCATGAATACTAACAGCTATATCAGAATGAGAGGAACGCAACTAGAGATCAATGTGTTAGTGGGATGTAAAGCGAGTATTATTGTAGTGAATATCGTCTTACCCGTCCGAAGTGGTGCCACATCAGATAGTCGAGCACTGTCTGCGTCATGCCGCGCGAGCGAAGCGAGCGGCTGTTCATCTTCTGATAGGCCCACTCGATCCAACCGGCCTGCCCTGAGGTGCAGTTGATCAACGCTAATGCGTCCACCTGTTAGGGAAAATACAGGTAACATCTAACTAAAGATAAGCACATAGGTAAGTGTGCAAAAGATGTTGAGGTATTAAGAAATAGTTGTAGTTCCCTAAAACTATGTTCAAGTTATGGAGATATAAGGTTCACGAAACTAAATACGCAATTTATGTTGTATAAACTCGAAAAATATATTCTCATTATCGTAAGTGTTTGGTATAACAAATGTGGTTTTAACATTATATAAATTACATTACCTTATCCGGGTGAGCGATGGCAAACTTGGCGAGAATGTTGGCTCCAGCTCCTACTCCAAACCCGATGAACGACTTGAGGCCGAAGTGTGCCAGCACGTAATTCAACTGGTTAGCGAGCTCGTCCATGGTCGGATATATGTAGCTGAAACAATATCATCGAGATAACCTCGCATTGACAGGGGTTAGACGGTAGACGCCATGTTAACATTGTCGACGCCGGCTTTGTGTGAGCTTCAACACAAAAGATATTGTCAGGTGTCATATAACAAAACACATTAAGAGCTTTCTTATTAATAATGGTAGTGACGTATGTAAAGATCAATAGGTAAGGATAGGTATTAGAATAACATTCAGCTGTGAAAATATCGTCGAATTTCGTAGCTAAGTGAGCTTATCGTCGTCTCTCAGTTTAAAAGTAAATTTGTTACAATGTTTGTGAGCATTACAGTCGCTAATGCTTATCAGTGTAGTACCTATTGGGTAATAATTGATATTTAAACCCGATGGCTCATTTAAAGAAATTGTTATTATATAATTTGTAACATAAACTAATGATATAAATATCACATAAGTATGGTAGTGCGGAGGAATCATAACAACGGACAGAATATTGTTATTGCAATGATCTGAATGGGTACTCTGTAGGGATTTAAATTTGTGATGCCCAAAGCTGAAGTGGTCGTCAAAAGAGTTATATTTGTCCAATAAATATTTCTATCAATCTATCAACGCTTTACCATTCTGTTTGATTGTCAATGACAAAGACCAATAATATACAAATTCATTTTTGTAGAATGTTCACAATGGTTTTCACACATCGACCTAAGTTACATAACAATGCGGCGGTAGACAATGAATGAATTACGAGGGCCTAGCTTGTATAAAAGTTTGACACTATTAGACCTAGAATCGAATCGATCCATACATACATAATGACCACTTAAAGTTTTTAAAACGTCTGTCTGTCTACTGTTGTTGATTTTTTTTTATATTTTAATGTCAAGGCGGTTCATAGTTCAATCGATTTTTATGTATGTCTGTGATATGCAAACGGTACGATGGACGTGATAATTTTATGTGCGGAATCTTAATGCCCGATAAAAAATGTTACAGTTTCCAAGTTATGCCACAGGGGTTTTCGCAGAACGAACATTCTAATTCAAGACACGGTTTTAACCTGGTGACCTTTTCCTCGGAGCAACTTAATAAAAACTTACTTATTTAGTTTAATAACTCTTTTCTTTCGTTTCAATTTTGATTAATATTATCTTTGCATCATAATCAGTATACAATAGTACCTCAATTACAATACTTTAGCATATCTTTTTATAAGAAAATCATAAATAACGAATAGTTCCAAAGGCCTGCATAAAATATCTGAATTTAATCGATCAATATCTATGATTGGTTTCGGCCGAAGGACATTTAGTTTGATAAAATGTGTGGGCAAGGATGGCTTAGCGAAACAATTTTCCGGTGAGTGATTCTTAGAGTCCATGAGGACATAAAGCCGTATGAGCAGACGTCTTCGGTAGCCACCGCGCCGCCGTCATGTAGCTAGAGTAGGTACGCTCTATATCGAGCGGTACTCGGTTACATAACACTGCGGTACCAGACCCAACGCCGATTGTATTCAGCCTTACAAATAACAAAAAGTAATTTCTACATATCATGTACCTATCATGAAGTAGGACACCGCAACGTATGCAGTTCGTCGTGAGTATCAATACGCCGGGATTAACTAGCCACCTACCCACGTGTATTACGTCTACAAAGGAGAACTGAATTTTAACGGCTTCATATTACGTATTATGTATCTTCATTACTTTTTTCTTACTTGCAAAACTTAGTACATTGGTTTTGTTATTTAACAAACAAGACGTAATACTTAAATTTAAAGAGCAATGCCAATATTTTTATTAAAATAATATTTTTTTGAAAAATGTGCGCAATCAAAGTAGTCAATTATTGTTGCTTTATACAACGGAAACGAAAGGCGACAGTAATGCGTAAAGAGAGAGTTCATAATTGTCTGTGCTGCCCCGCGCTAGTGGAATTATCTGTTTCATTCAAGTGTTAGTTGGAAGGTTGGAACCCTCGCCATTGTTATATGGATAATGGTTCTGTATTAAAATAAAATAAAAAGGAAATCTATATAAGTGTGAAGTGGAATATTGTTGGCAGTAAAACTGAAGAGGCGCCGTGTTAGCGCGACGTTCGTTGAACTACTCTCCTGAAGGAATTCTCTCCCGCCATTCAATCTGTCAGACGGCACGGAGCCGGATAGTTTCAATCAACAGGATTTATATTTAATTGAACCGTAATTGGTACACAATTTGCACCTCCGTTTTCATTTGCAATATGCAATAAATACTATTTCGTAAATTGACTTCAAACATAGTTCTACAATAATTGTACCTATAAAGTTCTTTCACTATGAGTTTTTGTTATAAATAGTGTACAATAAAGATTTTCGATGTTACTTGAATGGTAATTCGCATGAATACTTGGAAACTCACCTGCGATCTGTGATTGACATTCGACATGTACATTGTACTGTACAATAACTCCTACGTTACTGTATACGACAAAAATAACAAAATTCAACGATTTTTCGAACCTCTTCATCGGGTTTATATTGACAGATGGGTCCTCCCATTTACGACGTGGATTTCCTAATTCACGTAATGCGTGATGGCTCCTACATCAATACTAAGCATGTATCGAGAATTTGTAATTCCTTCATGTTTTATTAGCTGTCGATGTCGCGTTATAAATAACATCAATTTGCTAGCCAAATTATTAAAACTACGATACGGTAAAATATTAATAATTTTCTATTTAAAGAGTAAATACAGAAATATATATTATTGATCAGGAAACGTCCGCGTGACATCTCTTTTACGTTCTTTGAAGTCTTTGGGCAAAACGGCGCTGTTCCCGTTCTTGACCTATTTAAAGTAATTTGGTTTCGAGAACCGCCCAAGCTGTTGCCGTACCCAGTTATAAATTTGAGTTTTTTTAACATCAATAAAACTTCCGAGAGGATTGACTAAATAAAACGATGAATGCTTGTTGAATGTTTACTTTTGTTATCTTATTTAAAAATACTGGACTATGTACGGATATTCATAATGAAAATAGTAAGTACTAAAAATAGTAATAGAATGCGGCGAGACGCAATAACCTTTATACACAGACGTAACGTTAGCACAATGACCGCGATATTGCAGCAAAATAGAGCAAAGCGTAGCATAGTTAATTTGTTGTATTGGGAAGGTATCATAGCAACGTACACGTATACAGAACGTGCAGTAAGTAGTTAAGTAGAATTATTCGCACGGGTAAATGCCCTCCTTCAAGAACTTTGGTCGATTTTGATGTTGGTCTACAACCTATATGAAAAAATAGGGTACACTTTTCAATACTTCGAATTTCTTTATATTTTACTAGCAGTCCCCGACTTCGCTTAGGTACGATCGACATATCAAAAATAGCTAAATGGCTCGGAATCATTCTAAAATTAGAAAATTAGAATAATTCTAAAATTAGAATGATTCAGAAAATTACTTAAGAATTTAGAAGTACCTAGAGGATTTGGTGATGTTAACTAACTTTCTTTTCAAAACAGGGAACCATTGTGTTTCAACTAGTTTCGCGACCGTGTTGTAGAGGGCGAAATAGCAATCGCTGTTAGTGTAATTACAATCTAATCCCCAGAGAAATTACACAGAATTCTATCACTAAATTGACTTATTTTACTTTATTAATTATTTAACGATATTTAGAGGAAATACAATAGATGTATTTCAATTAAAAGGTTACAAGGTATATATATTCTTTTCATTAAATCTTAAAATCAAGTAAAATTTACTAAGAAACGTAAACTACTCGTGGGTAAAAGATGTAAATAATTTATATATACCTAGGTAATAAGTTTTTTTTACGTTAAGGTAAATATTTTAGGTTCGTTTTGTTTCAGGATATGATATGAATACCCAAGAAGCTTAAAACGAGCACATATAAATGTTATTTAAATAACGTGCTGGAAAAACGGGTGAATGATTTTTGCAGTGTCATTTACGTTACGGGCTTTCAAACGCAGTTTCCCTTAGGTAATAAACCAAAATCAGTTAAATTGTCTAAGTAGTTTCCTTAAAACGTAAGCCCAAATAATATATAATATTCCGACGCTCGTGAAAATATTAGCATACGAATGCAACAACAATCACTATCTATTGTATTTCAGGAGCTATAATTTGACACTAAACATTGCGAAATAATAACTACATGGATGCTGAGCACATACCTAAATGATAGAGAGTACATACGAATGTATGTATTAGACTGCAACTCATTGCACTAAACAATCTTGAGACCAAGTCAAGGCAATATCAATAATTGGTACCTATGTAAGTGTTTTATTGCTGTGATACCTATAGTGCGTTGAGACTACAATGTAGTGCGATGTACTAGCATTTATTTTGTGTTCCACTCCAATCATATAATAGGATCAAGGATGTTCGCTAAACCCACTTGTACCCAATAAGATAACACCGCTGTTTTGATTCTCCCACGGTTCATATGTATTATTTCGGCCGCTCAAATGCTTTACGTTTTTATGATGCCTATAGAGACGAAAGAAAGCAAAATACCTTAGATTATGTACAATAGGATGTGTTTCCCGAAATATAACATGAATAGATCTGATAGAGCACTTACAGTACAACGATTACCCTATTATATTATAAGTTTTTGTTGGTACCTTATTATTTGATTTATTTTCTATATACGTGAAGTACTGTACAGTAATTGGGGATGGCCTAATTGAAATATTTTTAAACAAAATATCCGACTGAACTTATTTGTAAATACTGTGAGATAACCAATGTTATGTATCCATGTTTGAAGCGTATTCGAAGTTTATTGTAATTACAACATATGTTGTGTGTATATTTCAATTGGAAATTTCTAGATTTTACAATAATTAAAATAAACACTACTTACTTCATTTTCTAAATGGAAACAACGAATTTTGCTAATTAATATCACAAACTATTAAATAAATATCTATTATTTATTCAACTACAAAATGCATATCAAATAACATCAGAACAAGTAAATTAAAACGTTATACTGATTACTCAAACGTCAATTAAACAGCTTTGTCATTGTTGTATTTAGTTATATTGTTTTAATTATAAGAACAAACTTGATGGTTCCAAGTTTCACATAAAGCGTCACCCATGTTAATCTATCTCGTAGTTTCCCGGCACTGTATAACGTTAACAATGTGTGAGGCGATAATTGTTTAATGTGATTTCGGCCGACCTCGGCTCTTTGTATGTTTAGCGGACAAAATGTACATACAACTTTTCAACTGGGTTTTGGAATCTAAACAGTTCCTTCATGATTTATGAGCTACAGCAAAAAAGTGATCTAGGTAAAATTGAACTACTTAAATGGAACTGAACTAAAACAAGCACTTACGAAGGTTAACGTGTTTATATAAGAAGATTTGATAACACAAAATAAGTTCATACAATAAATATTGAATTATATTATAGTACTTATATGAAAAATAAAATAAAAAACCTAACTCACAGATACTTTTAGATGTTTGTTTTACGTAACGATACTTATTAACTTAGCAAATTCCGAACTGAAAATTAGGGTAGGTACCATAAATAGAAATTCAGATACAAAATAAAGTTTGCAAACTTAAATAATCCTGAAAATGGTGAATGGAAACCTTTGTCCCAACAATTAGCCACGTCACACTTTATATAGGTTAAACACTACATATTCAGATATTAAAATTATTATAATATGTTGATGTTCTACTTGAGAATTAAATGTTTATATTTGAAAATATTGGCATGTTTGTAATTGGACACAATTTATAAACATATCTAAAGTAGGTTAGGTATTCCATCTCGGGCTGTGCCCATTCCACTAAAGTAACTCTACATTCTTGTATGGTTTGTTTCGTAGCTAAACTTTTAACATACAATTCCGAGTCATCAGTCCCAATTACCAGTACACATTGCGCACGTTGCTTTATTTATTGGAACGAAAAGTAACTTGGGTCCAGTTTGATACAAAATTCCATGACTGGTTTAAATTGTATTTCATTAAAATGGGCGGACATTATTTACTTCAGTCGGGAATGTGGACTAAAGCCTTTTCAAATTACGTAGGCATCGCCCTAATTCGGGGACTGAATTTAACACGGATCACGGATGACGCACATTGAACTTTATAGACACACATTACACAACTTTTTTCGTGTTACATTTCTATACAAACAATTTAATGTCAATTCAACAAAAAGAATCCGTTTCCAATAATTTAATAGTCTTCGTTTCATAAATTATTCAAAATACATCTTTCATGTAATTAAATAAAGATTGTCTGACATTGTTTAAAATAAGCTATATAAGGGTTTTGGTCCGGTACCCAATTTAAATGTCGGATGCTAATAATATTCCATCGGTCAATCTGAATACTAATGTAGGTAAATGTGAGCTGTGGTTTCGATTTTCAGTATTAAATTTATAATACTTATTCCCTAAACAGATTATTCAAATGAGGCGCTACCATTGGCAACGTTAAGCTTCGTAAACAAACTACTTAATCCGCCGGGGCTACGTTCTATGTTTTTTGTGAAAACCTGAGAAATCGAAAACAAAGGAACCAAAGCCAGACTGATTTGAAGACTACCTATTAAGAAGAAAAGAAAAAGGTTCTTAATTGTATTTTACTTAAGTCCATCGATATCTCCTACGTATTTGATTTATTATTCTTTGTTTGATAGTGTTAGATACGAAGCTGGTCACATTTATTTGGTACCTAAATATTTTTTCAGCAAGAATTTATAAAATATAAAAGAAGAGAGTTCCAATTCGACTAATTTCCATCTTTTTGAAGTTGGTTTTGATAAGAATTTCACATTGGAATTATATAAATGACCAGGTGTATCCATAGTACGGCAAAACGTGACTCCAATGTAAAATTTCAGTCTATCAAGGTGCCATGTTAAGTTGATATTGTTAAAACTTGGAGAAGTTTTTCGTATTATTTTCTAGGGACAAATAGTTACGTAGAAATGATTACGAGATTGATATCGAAGTAAGAAGGTATTATTCAAATGGTATTACTTGGAAAAAGACGGTCGCGCGTGCCTTTAAAAAATCAATACAACCCGCACGGACGAGACTCGCTCGCGTTCGCAAGGACACCAAATAAACAGTTAACTAGCTTAAATGTCCCAAAAACTTACGTCACACGAACCTACCACCGACTTAACCGTTTAATGTAAGTATATGTTATCAGTAATTGTATGGACTAACTAACTAGTTGTTCTTTAGATCTATTTTAGATACTTAGATGATATGTAAAATGATTTACATGTTACTGCCAACCAAGTTAGGTGATTTATTAAATGATGGACAAAATAATACTAAGTATCAGTAAATGGAACAGTTAACCTGTAGGTAATTTACTAAGTAGAAAAAAAAAAATATTTTTATGTATACGAAGGTCTATGTAATGTTGGCTGTCCAATTTTTTTTCAATCCTATTGTCCAGAAGTGTCGAGTTTTTAAAGCAGCTTTATTTAATTTGTACGTAAATTACTACTTTAATTTATCATTTAACAAGTAATTGGAACATTTTTATGTCTACGTTTGTAATTGTACGTAGTTCAGTTGCAGCTTCAATTCCAAATGAAACTTGAACTATGAGGGCGAGTGTGCGCTTTCATTATCCTTGTTCAATTAAGTACCAAAAACTTTCAACAGTTTTTATTTTGTAAAGCCGTCGTCAAAACGAGTAATTGCACGTACAAAGTGATTTCCGTTGCGATCGTTTCTAAAATAATCGAAAGTACGTCGAGATTTTTATTTACATTTTATCCCTTACTTTTTAGATTGTTTTTTTACCATATTCGAGTTGGCTTTGGCTTAGAACAAATTACATTTTGTAAATATAAATTGAATGCATACTAAATAGCGTTTCATGTGTTAGATGGTTTGGTTATAAATTTAAAATTATCTTTTGTTTGAAGTGAGTCGCAAACAGCGATTTATCATGTCTTTGTGGCAGATTGTTTGCTGTAGACCCACCATGGTTGCCAGCCCTCATACAGGGTCTTTCGTCGTTTCGAACTATGATCCTTTTTCACAGACGCGATTGAATCAGCCTTATTCCAAATATATAGCCAAATTGGCCGATTTGAACCACAAAAAGTCATCATATATGTATGTAATGGACATGTATACAGATGACACATATAAGTACTCCATAATAGCAATTTCTTTAACGAAAATAGTTTCCTACAGGTAAAAAGTTATTTTTAACGTTAGTTACGGGTAAGTATTATGGAAATATATTTTTAGACGCCAATCGATCCTTTGGATTCTCTATTCCCATCACGTTTTATGAGTAATATTATGATTTAATATACGTTCTCGTACGTACGTACTTATTATGGAGTAGTTAACATTCGTAGTTTGTTGTATTGTACGTATTTTATATTAATAAAGAAGTTGAAGTTATTTATATAAATATTATTTACATAAAAAACTTCTTATGGCAAGAGACCTTTTAACCTTTTAAAATTTAAAGCAAACTGATTGAAATGAAGGGTGGAATTTAAATAAGTCTCAAATATAAACTTTTATAAACTTAAAAACTTTATAATGAGTTTTGAACTTATCATAGCATAATACTTAAAAGGGCAATTAAATCAACAATACTTAATACTTGCAAGTGTATAAGTAAACTGTTTCGTTTAAACGTTCACAGTTCAATCACTATTATATTCAAAAGTGACTTTATTCCACGATTTTCCCCTTATATAACCGTTTTACCAACAAGTGTATTCCTGCTAGCGGTGACAATGACGAGTTTTCATAGCCATTGCGGACTTCAGTAACATTTATTTTGAGGTAAATTAATATACTGTCCAAAGTAAATCTTAACTTATTATTTCAATGAACACCAGTAACAAATTTCATTGTAATCGTACGATTGGATGTTGGTATATACAACGAAACATCGCAAACTTTCGCGTTCATTAAATTAATAGGATATCCGACGTCATTTACAACACAGGAGTTATGAAACATAATTAACGGTAAACATTTGATTTCTATAGGCATATTCTCATTACATTCTGCTGAGAGAAATAGCTGACGGATGAAACAGTAGATAAGTATCAAATGAAGCTCGGTATGGCATATCAAATTTAAATGAAACAGGAAGAATACCACAGTTTCAAATAATGACAGATTTATAAAAATAACAAGATTAATTAGAGCGGGTAGAACGCCGAACGCCACAAAGTTACCTTGTTTAAGTTTCTTGTTCCTTTGTTAATAAATTTATAATTCGATTTATTTTTAATGCATAGAAAATAAGTTTTAATTATTATTGTTATTCGTGAAGTTCCGTGCTTTACAAAATATATAGGAATATTAATGTAATACAATAAAGAATTGAGTGCTTTTATAAAACTATTCCCTAAATATAATAAACATGAAAGTGTTTGACCTTTTATGTCGAAACTGAGTGACGGATTAATGTGGTTTTTGTGCGGCGACAGTTAGAGGGCTCGGTAGTGAGAAATATTAACATGGGCATGGGTGGGACCGCAGAAATTCTTACTAATATTATAAATGCGAAATTAACTCTGTGTCTGTCTGTTACTTTTTCACGGCTAAACTACAGTACCGATTGATTTGAAATTTGGTACCATAAGCCATATTTTAGTAGAGGGCTTATGGTCCGGGGAAGAACATAGACCATATTTTATCCCGAAATTCCCACGGGATTGGGAACTATGCGGATAAAATCGCGGGGCACAGCTGGTTCTTATTTAAGAAAGGAAAAAAAGCTGTGCTGTGGCTGTGCACTGTACGTTGTTCAATACACCCCTATTTTGAAAATATGGGACTTATTAAAATCAGAATATCTGTAGCAGTAACTGAATATATCCAATAAAAATATCAAAAATGATAGTCGATTACTTATCTTTAAAAAATACCAAATAAATGTCGTATTACGAGACGGCACACTAGCTATCAAGTATTCTGTGACGGCTCGGGTCGATGACCGCGCTCAGCTGTGTATCGCAGCGTTCGGTGTAGAATAACAATAAAATTCGGCGGGATTTTGAAAATCTTTGACTTATCATAACTTTTTAAATAAAAGCAAAAGAAAAAAACTAACTTCACTATTATATTGTCACCCGTCATTTACATTAGCTGTGAGATAAGGTATCGCAATTTCAAAATAAGGGTGTATATCGGAGTGCAATAGGCATTTGCCATTGAAGCCGCCAAACCTGATCCCCTGACAATAGCGATGCAATAGCCAGGCGGAGGGAATGCCCTGAATTCTCGACCTGTTTAAAGTTATTGCGTTCCTTCACGTTCATTATGGAACAGGCGCGGCTCATTCCGCGTTACACACCGTTCCCTTTTATATTATAAATGAAACTTACTAAAATCTTCTCTAAAATATATATAATAAAAATAAGTTACCTATAATATAGGGCATATACCTATGTGTAAGGGCGGTGTATATTTATTTGAACACTCTAATCTCAAGCAACTACTACTCCGATATAGAAAAATGTATTTGCATTCGATTGCGCGTAAACTGCAGGGTACAGCTAGTAAAAAAACATTGCAAACAGATTCTAAGGCTACCCATGTTACTATTTTAGTAATATGCATCACATTAGTGTGTCAAACTTACACGAACAACTTACGTTAACTAACTTTTGTGAGGGTAACACCAAATAGTTTAGAAAGCCGTACTCTGTCATTAATCATTGAAAAGGGAATCCTGATGAAAACCTTTAGAAAACGTAGTGTAACTTGGCTCTAAACTCATATGTATGTGTGTAGTGACAACTATGTATTTCAGAAGCTTTCATTTTATAGCAAGACAACAAAAGAACACGTATCAAGGAATCTTTGCTAGTTTTTATAACGCAGACGATAAAATGACCAAAACCCGAGACAGAGACTTGGAGAATATTAAAAAAAATCAAGATCGGTGGATTTCTTTAGCAACATTAAACTATTAAAAGCGAAATATAAACTTAATTAAAATTTACTGGCAATAACAAAATATACATTTAAACTTATTATCAATTTCATTTTAATATCGCGTCAGATGGTTGCGGAAATAGTCACCGAGATGGTAATTTTCAGTTTGGAAACTGTTGGAGATCGAGTTCAACCGTAATATAAACTGGTTACAGATATACCACGTCAGATGTGGGAGCGTTTGTCGTAATTAGACACCAATTGGCACTATACTGCCGTAGACAGGTTTAATACCAAACAATCAATGTGACAACATTTTAAAGAATACAAATTATTGAGTCACAATCTTTTCTGTGCCGGCGGCCAAAGTTGGAGGCTACTTTTGTCATTTCGACTCTAATGTCATTTGGATACATTTTGAATAAACTGACAACCAAAAGATGCTATTACAGGGACGCTGTCACCGGCACAGAAAAGATTGTGGCTCAATACATGTACTTACAGGAAAACTTATCTGTAATAACAAGTTTTTCAAAAACATGTGGGGAAGAAATTGGGACGGAAAAAGAAGACGACCGACGCCCATGGACACCTGCAATTCAGACTAGTCAACAGTGTGTTGCTAACCTTTAAAGGAGGATGAGGAAGGCATTCGGACCTCGGCATTCGCCTCACCATCGCGTATAAAAACAAAATTATTAACTCAACTTTGCGATTAAATTTGACCTATTTTAATATTACTCGCTATAAATTCAGTTCGGAAAGTAAACCTGATAAAATAATTACATTAATTATACTAGTCAAAAATAAAATATTACACCTAGTTTGTGAAAACCGATTTGAGCAGTAGCTGTATGATAGAGAATGATCAATCTGATCAACTCAAACTTATAATTGAATCCTATATTTGCATACTACTTGATTTGCATTCTCGATTCGCGTGGCGTACGTACGTACATGCCATTCCTATCATTCGTTATGTATGACAACGTATCGACATTTGCAAATAACGCAATTATTACATACATGATTAGTATGAACGTGCTATTTAACGTATCATTAAGGTACAGTTTCCAACTAAAATTTATGTCATATAGGTATTAGTACACATAGTTTGGCAGCGAGGCATACCATGTACGGACGATATTTCAAAACTAATGGACATAGTTAAGGTAGAATTTTTATTAAAAGTATCCCATACGTGTAGATTTCTGATCACAAGCTCAAAATGGAACGGAGAAACATAATGGTAACGATATAAGCTTATGAATTATTATTACTATACAATATTTTCTAAGCAAACCCTCAGAGGCATATGTAGACATTACCTTTAATAACAGTATTTTTATCAACCCGTAAAAGTCGCACGGCTAGGCATTATCTACTTAAATCTTTCCCTTCTATTTCTGAGCTAGTATTTTCAATCGCTAAATCTCTTAATGTCTTTTATCGCCTTTAAATTTATTACTTAAAAAGTACATTTAATAAATCTGAGTATGTACAGTACATTATGAAAATATTAATTTATTTAATAGGAAACATTACCGTTTTAATTAATTCTTGAGTGTAGGGGCTGACGAGGGTACGAAGAATTTGCGAATCATTGGGTAGCCTGTCAAATTAGGTTAGGTTTTGTAAAATGTGAAACAGAATCGACGCATTGATGTCTAAATAAGTGACTGTAACTTGAATGAATATTTATTTATGTCTATCACTTTAAATGCGTAGGCGACAGTCGACGTTTAACAAAAACCAATCATGTAGAAACCAAAAAAAATGACATTTATAACAGCTTTTCTAGATATTTTAATTGCATAGAGGGGTAACGGACAGACAAAATTAAAAACACAATTTTAGCTAACTTTTATTGTTCCGAGGAAATCTCTAATATTCCAATAAAGTACACCAGCATAATGATAGTTTCACAAAATTCTATCTTTAAATGGTTTGGTATCTTACAAACGGTGTGCCAAAATTTGTATAGAGAAATAACAATAGAAATATAGATGTAACAATTCGAAAACTCAATAAATAAACATGACGCTTCGCTTTTTTTTTTCAAAAACCATTCCGTTGAGTGGTGAAAACTGTGAAGGACTAACAAATCTATCAACGCATAGCTCAATACGGTGATCGGATTGGGTTGGAATCCAGGATACAGGTAACTATTATACCATAGGTGTGCCTGTAACGCACAGCGGATATTTGAAAAGTCAACCCTTAAAAGGGTGAAAAGGGGTTTCAAAATGAATATGGAGAAACTTTTAACTTTTTGATTCGTTAACAAACTGACGTGTTTCGTGCTTTTCTGACGAGAAATAGCATAAATATATTAACATGAATGAATACGCGGGCAAAAGCTAGTATATGTAATACATAATTTGACATTCGAATAGTGTTATACCAAGTTAGGACTCCGAGTGGGTAGTATGAATATTGTAATAGTTACTTTTATATAAGAATCTCTAAAATAGACTTTAAGGAACTAATTTTAAAGTTGAATGTTTAAAATTAAGTAAAAGATACTGGTAGTCGTAACATAATCTTACTAAGAATGATTTATTAAAGTCTAAATGCATTTGCAATCTACACGAATATTTGAGTTTACTATTACATCCGCATCTCCAAAAGTAGGGTGTTTTAAGTGTGATATATTTAACGTGCGATGTCTTTCCGTGACATCGTAGCTTCTAAACGAATAGACACATTTTGGTTACATTTGTTTAAGTACCATCGAGAGAGTAGTTAGCTATGGAACAAGTTTTTTTTTGTTATGTTTTTTTTTCTAGATGATGTATTTAAAATGCTAAATATGTAGTTAAATAATGAAAATGAATTCTAATGTTCGCTAAATGTATTTTTTGAACGTAATGTTACTCCTTTCCGCAAAAACTACTGGATCGATAAAAATGTAATTTGGTACAGATGTTCGTTCAGATTCAAGACCTTTTATTCAGTTTGACAAAGAACTGACAAAGGAAGATTTGTACTGACAATTAAATAACTACCTATAGATTAAAAAAGGACAACGAAAAAAGTCTCATAATAACTTATAAGTACGTCACTTGTCCAGATTTTTTCTATTTCGAAAGTTTTTTTTAAGAAAACTTTTTCTGAGTATTATTACATATAATAAAAACATGTAATAATAATTATATCGCAAAAAATTGAATAAAACCGCAGGTCACAGCTAGTTACTTATAAAATTTTTCATTAAAAAACGTGAAGACGCTGGACATTTCATAAAATGTTTTGTATTACTTTGTGGTTGTCTCTTAATCACTTTTCCTTCTTCACTTTTACATTGAAATGATAAAAACATTTTTTCCCGAGTTAAAGGAAACCTTTTGCAGTCGTAACATTCCACTTTGAATATTTACTTAGTTAAATATACTTTAAGTTTCGTTATTAAAGCATAACGTGATAAACCGATGGTAAATACCACTAATTACAACTGTAGTATCGTTTCAAAGTAAATACTCAGTTGTTTTATTTCGTGTTCCTATTGCGTGCTTATTCGTTTGTATTTATCCTCTGTCAATATATGTATTGAGAGGAGAGGCTTACCTATGTTTTTATAAGGCTGTCACGACTGTATTGGTTTAGGCTTTATGTGTATAAAATAGAACGAGGCACTAGTTACATACTGATCACATCGTAATTTGTTATTTTTACAAGGTTGATGTATACTCTCTTTGTTTTTGTTATATGTGCGCTACAGAACATGTTTCTTTCTTTAATTCATAGTACCTGGGTAAACGAATACTGCTCGGATGAGCATAAAAAACGAAATCATCTAGAAATGAGGACAGAGTTGAATCGATTTTTCGCGCTTACTAGTTATATACCCGTACAAATACAATTTCCATGAAAATCGTTACACCAGTTTTCGATAACGAATATTTCACAACAATTCCTAAAACAATATGAAATTCCATAATAACGCAAATAGGAACTTATAATAAACTTTTGAAAAAGGTAAACACCACATTAGCCGTAAAATGTGGAAGGTAGATGCGGGTCGGGGCACTGGGGAGTGGTCTTTATGTCAATACTAGTCTTTTGTTTGCAGTAAAAACATAATATTAAGTACTCACTCCTCGGGCAAGGTCGGCGCGCCCTCCTCCTGGCCCGGAGCATTGACATGGTACACGCAGAAGTTCTCCAACAGGGCCCGCATGTCCACGAACTTGAAGAACGGTTGGAAGCACATATCTGCAACAAAATATTTACTATAACAATATTGTAAATGCGAAGTTTGATATTATATTGATGTTTGTCACTCTTTCACATAAAAACTGTACTGAACCTATATAGAAGTAATTGGTGATGTTTCTTCTACCCACGAAAAACACAGAACTTTTGTACCGAAATCTCCATGCAATTGATATTTACGTGGATAAACCGCGGGACTCAGCTAATTCCTTTCCTAAAATGTATTGAGTAGAGGTACAAAATGTGTAAAATAACATTACATAAATAAATAAACAGGTCCAGCTGTTCTCAACATATGCTAATAACAAAGAAGAGAATTACATGTTTATTTATAGATTCATCCTTTAATTAATAATAAACAAAGGTCATAATAATAAGACACAAGCGCAATTTTATACAAAGAAGACTGATTGATTAAACCGCGCTGCTTCAATTACTAGACGAGCATTGTAATTTGAAATGGCATTATAGATAAAAAAAACTTTAACGTAAGTTGGAAACGTATTAAAATCCTTTGTTCTAGCAATTTAAAAGTTGTCTCAAAAGTCTCATAAAATCTCGTGTCCGCCTCTTAAGATATTCAAGGTTAAAAATCTCGTAATCTCGCTACCTCTGCTTTAACTGATATTGCATTTACTACGAAAGTTGTCGAGCATAAAATTCTCTTAAATTTTTGTTGCAAACAATATACAAATTTTCAGCTTATTATCTTTCTTTCGGAGGTGAATCCCCTTATTTGACTTGGCTAGTACAGTTTGGTAAGTTCCAAACGATAGTTCGACGTGACAATGGGGACAGATAAGAGTTTGCATGAATGTTGGAGATAACGATATCCCCCTTGCTCCAATAGTCATAGGGGATTAATTCTCATACCATCATCATAGGACGATGAAATGAAAAAAACTGTTTGAAACTTCTTTGACAATATAATAGCAATGGAATTTGAACAATTATTTTAAATTTTACATCACTTAAGGCAATTCGCACGTGGCCGTAATGATATTGCAATATCATTAAATTATACCAACCCAAATAAATATTGTAATTGTGTGCAATGTCATCAAACAGCCTTTGAATAAATACAGATGAAAGTACATATAACGTAATAACGATTGTATCATTTAAATAATTTAGACCGTATGTTCCGATTAATCTCGGAAAGTTTCACTGGCAATATTATAAGGATTAACATAGGCTACCCTTATTCCAAATCTTGCAGAACGAAAACAAGAATACGCGCGTGTAATCACGAGGTACAGCTAGTTTATCATATAAATATTTTATTATAATATTCGTTCAAAGTTAAACGAAAAGCTTGTTATGATATTGCTTTACGATGCCGTAGCAAACCGTAGTAAAGAAGCATTTTGTGCTACGCGCTACATTGGGCCTACGAATAAGGAGTCACTTTTGACATTTTGCCAAGTAAATCCATGATACTATACAATAAATGCACATTTGTTAATATATTTTATTGTCATTGCGCGTCGCATCATGATTTACTTCAGATAAACATTTTTATGAGATTTTATCTTCAATAACTGAGTTTATAGATTTTATGAACGAGCAAGGAAGCATTCAAAAGCTTATATTATTATTATTATGTACATATATAAGTATAGGTAGGTTTAAACACAGCTTTAAAAAATGCATCGACGTATCTTTTTGCACATAAATAGTTTAAAAGCCAGAGAGGTGAAATGCTTTTAACCCGACGTTTGTATTTAATAAACAGTTACGCGGAAAATCAGGGGATAGGGCTTTAGTCCGTGATATTTATTTAATCGAAAACAGGGTGTTTCATGTGTAAGGACTCGGATTCTATCCCAGCGACGAATATAGGTTTTGATATGTATGATTTGCGTATGTTCGGCAACCTCACAAATGTTCAGTCGGATGTATAAAGTATTTGTTTAGGATCTCCAATTATTTGCAATCTGGGGCGTTTCAATTTAGCAAAATAGAACACACGAGGTTAAACGGAACAGAGCACAAAGCGTTTAAAATCATTATAATTTGATATTTTAATCGCTAAACCAATAAATGCGGGTAATTAATGGAAGCACTGTTTTATACCGTAGATACTGTAATTAACTATACGATATACTGCAGCAATAGCTATACGACAGCTGCTTTCGAAATAATCCGAAAATGGTGCTTACGGAGGCAAAATAAGAAGCGGGAGACTCGAAAGAGTGAAAGTATTGTTGGTCCCCTGACCTGTTTGCTTAGCTCACGATTACTAGAGGTTTTTGAGAAACTTTTTTTTTTATTCATTCATACAGAAACAACAGCACTTAAATGTAAATTAAAAATACAACTTAACTTATTGCCAATAACAGTTTCTTATTTAATTTTAAATAGGCGTGTGTTAAGAACAATTTATGTTATGCTCGTAGATAATTTAGTGTTAGTTAGGTATATAAAAACAGATAAAAATATACTAATTATTTTAAGTAATGAAAGGAGTCTTATTAAATTACTTGGTCATGTTATGTTGTGTAGTGTCCTTGAGGTATGTGAGGTGAGTGTTCACCTGTGTGTTTATGTTGTATTAGTTGTATGTATTTTGTGTATAAGTGTATCTATCACATCTCTACACAGATGTGATATGCTTATACTCGTACTTACTAATTTACTGTTCGTAGGAATCATGTGTTTACCAGCAATTTGCCCATTTCTTTCTTAAACGAAGATTTACGCAATAGAAAAATGTCAAGTCACGAAACTATTTACAAAAACTTTTTTACACGGACCAAACATTATTTTAATGTAAAGTAAATATCGGTTGTTTTAACTATAACTTTTAAACAATACAAGAAGTTAATCTTTAGAAATGTTTTTTGCGTTACTTTAGGACTATGTAGTCCGCAGATCAAATGCCAAGAAACAATGGCGTAAACCACCTGCTAGAGTCACCTCTCGTTTCTATTCGCTTATTTATCATCATAAGTTTGAAAATGTCCTTGTTTCTCAACTCATCATAATACAAATAAACGTTCTGTTTTCGGTTTTTATCTCCTTCTTCATTCAAGTAACGAAGAAATGGTCGAAAGACTGTGTAAGCCGATCTCATGGGAATTTTGAGACTAAAATACTAGCCAATTTTATTTCAGAAATATCTACTGGATTGGCTAACAGGACATGGATAACGAGACTTTTCTAAAATAATATAAGTTATAGGTACCTATTAAAATACAGAAATGATGTAAGCACAATATTATTTAAAAATGTTTTTTCATTGAGAAGGTCTCTTAACAAGTATACTCATTAAATTGGCGTTATCAATTATTTATTTTGCAATTTTGTGGCACAAACAGCCGAAACGATACATAAATCATTTGCAAACGAAGAAAACGCCTTCACAGCATTACACTAATGACAAGGGCATTATTAAATCACGTGCTGATTCGGTATTGATTTCAAAACGTTCCCCTCCACGCGACCCATGTTTTCGATTTTCTAATCTTTGAAGTATTTTGTATTTCCATGGCTATTAAATATACACAAACACAAATTGTAGATGATTAGGGATCGTTTTGGTGCTAGAATAAATAATGTGTTTGTTTTTGTGATTAGTCGTTAGCGTTTTAGAAATGTAGTTTACAAATTGATATATTATTTATAGTTTGTTTGGTTGAACGCGCTAATCTCAGGCAATAATGGTTCAAATTGAAAAATTCCTTTAGTGTTGGATAATCCGTTTATCGAGCAAGGCTCATAATATGCTAGGATCAATAGGAGCGGAGCAGTAGTAATTAACGCGAGTGAAGCCGCGAGGGACAGCTATCAATAATAAAATTATTGGCTTATTTCTAATAATAGCAAATGGATTTTTTCTTTATTTTTATTATATTGGATCTTAGTTGTAAGATAAAGCAAAATTGAAAAAGATTAAAATCATCGACACCGAACCAAAAGCCCAAAGAAAAAGAAAATTAATGAGACTCAATATTTGCTTATAAATGTAATTTCACGCAGTCAAACTCATTTTAACGAATTGTTTTTATAAAATGACGAATATTAATGTTAAGTAAATTGCCTACGTCACCGCCACAAAGGAATGTACCCTTTTTTAAAAAAGACCGTCGTTGATAGACGAGCAAGTCAAATAATGGAAAAATATTTTACTAAAAGCAGACAAAAGGTTTGCGTCGCATTGTACGTTATTATTTATCTACACGTTTGTGTACAGAACTTCTATGTATTCTGTGTTTGTAGTAAAATAACAGTTACACCATTCCAACTTGTAAGTCCTGCATTTGATCATAATAGGATTAGTTGGGACTTTGCATTGGATAATCTATGGTGGACTGACCGGATAACTGCATTATAAATACATCCGTATACCTATAATAGCGTAGTGATATAAGTTGTATAGTGCCAGTAAAACATAATACCTAGGTACTCTTGTTTATGAATAAAGATAATGAAATGATCTATACTAAAGCTGATTGGTTGATTGAACGCGCCAGCCTCAGGAAGTAATGTTTCAAAAGGATTTTTTACGACCAGTATAAGGCAAATGAATCCGCAGTGCCACAGTTTGTAATACTTGTATCCAGACACATATCACTCAACGTCAAACAGTCCCAAAGTAACAAAGGTTCTACTATGAATACTAGACAAGTGATAAACAAACACATTTAGAGTGATAATAACAATTTAAATGTATTAACACAAGCGTACTTATTTATAATAAGACATGTTTGTAATGGGATTTGTAACGTTAGCGTTGCACGCGTTGGTTGCAAAAACCTACGAATATACATATGTATATGATATATGAAGTTAATAGGTAAAAGGAACTCCATAGCGATACAGCATAAATCATTTGTGTGAAGTTGTGGAGCTTCACGTATAAGCCCTCTTAGTAATGCAGCATGGCAGTCGCATGGAGAGGCATGGAATACACACAGAATATTATAGCAGACTACTTACGAGTTAAATGGTCGTTACAAATCACACACCCAACAGTCAGGTACCAAATGATCAATAGGTTTTCTATTTATAGGGATAAGTGTCTGTTAGTGGAACTCAAAAGAAAAACTTTTTATTTACTTATGCATATTACTTAAGTATACGGGACTGACACTTAGCTAATGTATAAGGAATGAACTTAGGCTTTACCTTTTTGTTTCGATATACCCTTGGGATCGGAAACCCACGCAAATAAATAAAAATGAAGTACTTATTTGTAATATAAAAATAAGAACTTTTTACTTATGCATATTTTACAGGAGTAACCACTGCTAGGTGATGTTATAAGGAGTAAAACTTACGACTACCTTTTTATTCCGGAATTCCCACGAGATCCGCAGAAACGAGATTTAAGGCGGACTAAACCGACACGTTTAGCTATCTTAAAATGTGTTTTTCTACTTTCTCGTTTCTAATGCATAACGTATATGATCCAAAAGAGGCGAGTGATTCATTAACGCGAGTGAATCCGCAGACTTAGTTTATACACCAAGATTAAGGCGACGCCAAAGCCGAATGCAGACATACAACAAATTGTTACTCAATATTTTATTTATCATCTTAGTTTTTAGATAGGTGAAGATCACATTTAAGTGAAATTTGGCGAAACAAAATATCAAAGACTTATTTTTCAATATTTTGGTTGATGTGATTTCCTATTAGCAGTATATTTTTTGTATTATTAAACCATGAGCACGATCAGGCTGAAAGTTGAAAGTTAATTAATTAATGCCGACGTGAACCACTCCGATCTCTCGCAAAGTGCACAAAGTTAATATTCATAAAATATTATGATTCATCCATCGTATTGGAGCTTTATGCAGATATTTTTAAAACCTGTATATTTCGAAAATGTGTTAAGTACTTTTCTTGGTCTATTGTTTTATTTCACTGCCTTTTCCTTTCCTTATGAATATAACGAAGTTTTATTTACTTTTTAAATTAACATATTATATATAAGACTTTAGTAAGTATTTCGTAAGTAATTATTATATTATAACAATTATGAAGTGATTGTAAATCTATCTAAATTGTGTAAAATCTATTCGAATTACTAAAATACTACATACCTACATATTATATTTAACAAATTTTAGAACTATGGAGTAAAGCAAAGTAATAGACTTCTATAATATCTATGTATTCCGTTTCAGTAGGTACTAAAAGTTACGATGGTTACAGCAGACGAGAGTTAGGAGTCTAACACGTAGAATTTCTATTCGAACTTTACAAACTTATCTAAGGAAGTATAAGTAAAGTAAAGCTGGAAACTTTACAATTCGGAATCACTGTTGATACCGATACATCCATGCCAATACGGATGTAGAATCTACAAACAGCATGAGTACAAATCCGGAACAGATTTTTTAATCACATCAAAAATCCCGACTTCGGCAAAACATGTCCTTTTCAAATACTCGTATAAATAATGAATGAAAAGGTATGTCGAATGAATGTCGCGCGAATGCCTCAGAAAATTGTTCATTTGAATATCAACCTGCCACATTTTCACAGACTTCTTTCAAGTATGTTTTGAGAGGGTAACAAATAATGTTTATTTTAGCATGTATGTACAATTGTACATTTTGAGTATCGTTATTCACGTTGACAATAAGACAAACAAAGGACAATTCCATACCCGGGATCGGGTATAGTTAATTGGCTTCCTTTGACTATAGAGGCGCACCGGCACTCGTTAAAGCATATACCTAACAATATAGCCTGATACGTGCTAATAACTTGGTCTATCAGACCGGACAATGCATGTTACCGCGATCGATATCAACGCGTCACACGAAAATTCCCAAAGTAATATGAACACAAATGTAATAAATAAGTTTTTGATCATATGTTTATAAAGTTAGGGGAAGCCATCATACATTGTAAGCGACTTTCAGAGCTCATTATAACTCTCTGAATGTGAGAAAAACATCATGTCCTTTTTAGCATAATGTGGGACCGGGAAATTTTAGGAATCGTATTTTCGCAGTACAAAGCTTATTGTGTGCGTGAATCTGATAATTGTATAAACGACAGAATACTAAAATAAAATAACTACAATTTAGGATGATAATACTGATAATAGAATCATCAAACCGAGGTTTGGTAGTCCCTTGTTTCCTCCTGCAAAATTGTAGAGACTATATGGTGCCGTAAAATATTTTTGGCCATCTTTATAACAGAGATACCGTTCATTATTTAGGTGACATTTCTAAGAAAACAACCGTCAAACATCGATCATTCTGTGTTATTTCGTCTACGAAACTAAAATAACCCAATTAACAATGAAAACAATGAGTTTTAAACATGAACCTAAAAAAGACAATACAATGTTGCAGAGTCGAGTAATACCTATAAAGGCTAACAGGAGTACAGTACCATTGCTTCTTGTGTCAATACCTAATTCGAAAAAAGGCAGCAACGTAAAACGAGCAGATTGGATACCAGTGAAGAATTTTATGCGGCGAGAGTGGAGCTCGTGGTTAAAGGAAACAGTAACGTAACCCGTGTCGTCGGCTGACTTGGAATGAAAATGAAACTCGGATGGGAAATGTGGCTCTGCTCGGTTATTTAAAGGATGCCACTGTCATGGAAAATTAGGGTCCGCACGGAAAACAGGTTTGCATTATGTTTAATACGTTACCCTATCGATACTTGTACGTATGATTTGTGAATGTGTGCGTGTAATGTTTTACTCTTAAATGAGTCAGCAACCGAACATTGTTGTTTAATTAAGAAATTGTTTTAAAATTTTTGGGTAAGTACCTTTTTCTACTTCAAAACCTTTGTCCCATGTCTAATTGGGGTTGGCGTTTGGTTTAACGTTTGGCAAATTTTTGTATTTTACTGCTGAACATTATAAATTTAACAATTTTTTAATATCATCTAGATAGCCAACTGTTAGAAACTTAAACCTAGATTCCGATTGTGCCGAATTGATGCCAATGAACTTATAAGTTTAAAATTAGAACTGAAAACGTAGCGATCTTGTAAGTATGTACCTAATTGATATCTAACAAAGCAGTCAAGTTCTGGAATTAAACTATATTTTGAATGAACACGCCATGCATATTAGAAATTAAACAAAAGTTTGCAGGAATATTAAGTTCTGCTCTTTTATTAGATAAATAAATATTGCGAATCAAAGAAACAATGAACAAAACGCTCGCACATAAATGTAACAATTTTCTAACGACGACACCGCGGTGTACCTAGTTGTGAGTAATTTGTACAATTTGTGATGCAATAAGGCACATTTTACGAGGATTTTACAGTGCAGTATCTGTGGGTGAAGGTAACTACTTGTTTACGTAACACCAAGCGCATTGCTTCAATGACGTCACCTTGCCGGTGCGATTTTTGTTCCACGACCACCTCGCGCCCATCTAATTATAATTAACCAAGATAAGAGGTTTGCTTTACACTTTTCCAACGTAGTTTTACAAAAAGAAGAAATTTCAGTCATTTTATGAGACGGAAATTCTTATGTTTATAACTTGTCGTTACATTATATAAGTATTATATTATGTAAACACATTGCTATTTCGATTTACAGTTGTCATTGATTCAGATAGCGAGTTATATTTACGACGTAACATGTATGCAAGAGGCAGAGAGCCGAAGTGGCTCTAATCTGTCGCACAACGGAACGTGTCTCGGATTTGATGGCAATCTAATGTGTATTTGCTCATCCTATCTATTGTCTTATACGATTTGAAATGTACACAGTACCAACGAGTATACCTAACAACCTTAATCGATTGCTACGCAAACACGTCGAGCAATAGAATACCTATTTATTATGATAATTAATCTGATAATGCTTTTATGTTATACATATTTTTTGCTTAACTTATTTTTTTTTTCAGTCAGTAATTTATTATTTTGAATAAAGTAACTACCTATATACTATAATACTTATTTTTAAGTTTAGTGTAGACCCAGAGGTTTGGGCTCTACGTTGCAGCAATTAGTCGTAACGACCAATAAGTGTACATAAGTATAAAAAATACGTCATATTTTTAATACGATATTTTTTATTTATCGTAAATGAAAAATTACATGAATACTTAATACAGTCTCAATGCTGTAATCATGAAAGTCACACAATAGCAAGATTGACAGATTTGTATTTATCGGGTAATAAATAACTACGTACTGCAAATGGAACTGAACAATTTGTATTTAAAATTTTACAGATACGACCTCTTTCTAATACATACTTATTTTTATGTTGAAGTGTAAAGCTGAGGTCTAGTATCGGTGAGAATCTTTGTAGCCACAGAGCATGCAATCACCACCCGGTGGCACCACTTTTACCACTAATACAGTTCCATTGCTGTATAATTCTATTTCAACTACTATAGGTACATACATATATATTTCGATTGCTAAGATATTTCTATTTTTTACTTGATTAATCACCCCTTGTATGTATTTCGGTTTAAAGAAACTTTATTCTCAAAAGAACTTAAAAAAAACAGTTCACTTGTATGAGAATTTATACATCACAAAATATATATATTCTTAAGTGTACATATGTTTTTTTAGGTCTCTAGTGACAAATGCATGCATTAAATAATACAAATATAATAAACACTCTACCTATTATGTAAAATACAATTGTTGATCAAACTAAAATCCTACCCCAATTAGTCATGAAATAAGATAAAACAGAGGATGAAAACTGAAAAGTCCACATTGTATGTCATAATCAAAAATATCATTTCAATCCCAAAAGAAGGAAGAGCGGTCGCCGCAGCTTTAGAATTAATAATATGAGGGGACAGATTGATACTAAATTCAGTTAACTAACCTAATTTCGTGATACCGTCTAGGCGTCTGACGTCTAATTTTATAAAATTGATCAATTAAATACTGATAAAGTTAATCACGTTAATTGGAAAATTTGTCACGAAGGCGCTCTTGAATACAGTTTAAACGTACCTTAAAGAACAATTATTGAAAAAGTACGAGATATGTGAAACTTGTTAATTAAATAATGGTTTAGTTAGACCGTAGTAGAGTCTTTTGTGTCAATATCAGTAGATTGCTTGTACCTAGGTATTGTAGAGTAGATGGTTGTTATTGAATAAAATACAAGATGGCGAGAACTGCGCAGAAACTGCTCAATTTAATTTGTTTAAAACAACTTTGAACCTAACGAAAACAATGACATGAAAGTCAAACACACACTCTCATTTAAACTCTCTTAAAGCAAATGTAACAAATATTCCTTAGTTGAGTTTGAAACATATATTTTCACAAAAACAATCTTTATGATTTTATGTTGTTTATTATTTAAAAGTAAATACCACTCATAAACTACGAATTTCTGTACATAAAACCTAATACATATAACTACCTTAATAGAAACTTTGTACAACACAGAAATTTCGTTATATTCAGATACCTACCGATTTTCACGGTTCTAGACTTCCGATGAAAAATCGATGACTTAATTAAGCCAGTGACGTTCGTTTAGTGGAAATAAACAAATTCAGACTTTAAGAGTCAATTTGTAGCCGTGTTCCTATCGTAGTTTCAGAAACTACTAATACGAGTTTAATTAGTATTTTAATGGTCTTTATTACGGAATACCTCAATTACTTTATACTAAAAAGTATACTACCATATGAATTTGAATTTTGATGAACTAAGTTAGAGAAAGCGTTACTAGTTCAATTTTACATTTATTATACAGGGTGTGGCCAATAACAGGAGCAAATAATTAAAACATAGGCCGTTTAGGCTATTAGTAACTGTGTAAATGTAAGTACATAATATGTAAAACCATAGTTAATATGACGTGAATATCAGGATAACACGAACTTATTGTAAATTTTCCAGAGTTTCCTATCATCTGGAAACATTATGTAAATTAGTATGTCTTATATAATACGGTGAATCGATAACTTGACATAAAAGTTAATACATACGATTAGCTCTATGAATTAATTTGCATAATTCGATGGGTTAATTTGATATTTGAAATCCTTTGTGTAGAAAATATGTTAAGCGAGAATAAATTATATCTCAAATCCTCCATAATGTTAGGATAACATGATTCAATGTTAAACAAAACACTAGTTGTTTTTACAAAAGGCATGTTAAGTTAAGTTAGGTTTTGATAGACGTAGAAACATTATCGATAGTCTTTACAAGTACTTAGAGCCCTCCAAATTCTAAACGAAAAACTTAGCAGGACGCACAAAGGGCCCGAATTAGAGAGGCCCGATTGCGGCAAAAAGTCCACTTACAGTACATACATATTAGCTGAGTATCATTTAAACTAACTATAAATTCGATTATTAATACTTTAGAAAAATATCTACACTTAAGTTAATTTAGCAGTCGCTTAGGCGCGCCTTCCCTGACGTCAGTGTTTGTATTTTCCTTCGTTTGGAAAACGCATTGAATTGCGTACCCCAAGTCTGGACAGGACTCCGGAGCTAGGTGAGGTTCAAAATAGTCTGAGGGGCGAAGTATCCGCACTAAAAACCAAACGATTTCCGACCGCGCCCACGCTGTCGTTTTGGACAGGAATACTTATTTTTTAAATATTTTTTATCGAACCTCAAGTTCGGTGAACTCATAAACACCGCGAACCGTCTCGGTGCAATATCAACAAATTTCGCAACGACACTGCGAAACATACTTGAAAAGACAAGCTTGAATTTTTTTAAATAAAAATCTAATATACTTTTACGAATCTTTATACGCCCTTATCTATAACTACAATAGTATTATAAACCTGAAATATTGTGAGGTTGTGGTTGAACGCAGTAATCTCATAAACTACTGGTTCGAATTTAAAATAATATGTTAGCGTTGGTTAACCCATTAACTATATAACATCTCGTTACGGCCAAGAGCGAAGCAGTAGTAATTAACGCGAGTGAAAATGTGAGGTACGACTAGTATCGTATAACAGCACAACCATTAGAACAAAAGTAGTGTGTAATGATTAGAAGACATTAAAAGAAAACTTGGAGCGAGGTTGTTTAATCAATGCCGTAAGTACCGAGTAGTAACCACTAATCAATAAAGGCAGGTACTGTAGGCCTGTTACCTAGCATCAAAGACTTCAATTTTAATATGGAAAACAGGCTTTACTAAACATTCAGACACTTTTACCTATAAAACACATTTCTAAATAAGTCTGAACAAAGAATTATGATACTGAACGCGTGCGAACGATGTTTCAGTCTGGGATCACTGAACTATAAAATTGGCTACTCTGATTTGTGTACTTTTTTCTTCCGATAAATTAAACTGTATGATATTTAGAAGGTGTTTACTTTTTACGGTGATTTTAAGAAGAAAATAAAAAAATGGGAGTTCTTAGTAGTAACTCATAAAAATGCTCATCGTGTAAGATTCGAATGCAGACTTTAGCCATTCTTTAAAAAAACTGTTGAGGTCGTGGGAAAACCATCGTACTATCATTATAATTCGTCTTCATCAAAAAAAACCAATGGTGTAAGTATGTACTATATAAAATAAACTAATACTTAGACATATACTGTACTCAAAGTAATAATAATATTAAACGTACAAAATAAGCCTTGAGATTCCAAAGAGGTTCACGTCATAATGTCATACGCTGAACGTCCCTAATCCCTTCAACTGCTTGGATTAAATTGCATTTTCCACATGACATTTGATGATATAAATTGCATAATCTTGTCTTCAGTGTCATTTAACTTAACATTCTTGTGTTGACAATAATTTGTTATGAAAATGCTATTTTCCTTTATAGCATAAGGTTTTAATTTCAAGACCAGCAAAATACATAAGATTTATAGACTAGACTAAGTAAGTTTCAATAAATTATTATACTATCCAATCCATTTCTTTAGCAACGAAGTCGCCCCAACGTTTATGCGTGTTTCGGACACGCACTTGTTCCGTTTATAGATAGTGAATCATTCAAACTATTAGTATGATGTTTGGAGATGCACTATAACACGAAAGTTATATGAAAATATAAATTCATACTCTGTAAACACGTGGCTTTAATCATATAATTTGAATAGAAACTACATTATGCGGAAAACTATTTAAATTAGTATGTATTTTTATGTAAGACATTTTTAAATTAGTAGATTGATTCAAGAGGGTGCTCGCAAAAAACAAAAACATTTCGATTACATAAAGTAAGTGCTAAAAAACTGTAGAGATGTTCAATTGACACATACAATTGATCAAGGTCAATCAATAAACAATCTGCATCATGACAAACACTTAACTACTCTGAATAGATTCAACCTTTCAAAGTATACTCCTCATAATTTAAATATGAAATCGATTTGTATGCTAGTTTATTAGAGGTCTGCACGCAATGTTACGTAACACGAGGAATCAATAAAGGGTTCATTACTAAGACGACTGAAATTCCCCTTTTGATTCAAACGTAACCTTATTTTAATACTAACTTAGTTTCGTTTTGCGAAATAATTTACATAGGCATGTAATTTTCTTCATAAACGTTCGGAAATTACATTATATTAGAGATAATTAAGTAGCTAGTACAGAATGAGAATTCAACTCTTTACTCGCGTTCATAAGGTTGATTTTTTAAAGAGCGGTCCCTATCTATATTATTTAAGGAAAATAAAATACTAAATATGCCTAAGATTTTGGGTAATAAGTATATGAACTTGAAAGGATTTGCGAAATACGTATAGTCTATTAGTTAACTATTGCTTCGGTAATCTCACTGGGAATTCTAATGCAAACCTAAGTCGCAAAGAAACGTTCGCAGAATCAATATTTTTGCGGACGTTGTATACAGAAGTCGAATGTTCTGTAAGTTAAATTCTTTAAGCACTTATAAAAATGAGTTAATATTCCTTATCCTAAGTCATGTTTAGTGCTTTCTTTTAGTAATTCCTAATATATTTTTTAATTAACAATTTTAATTTCGATATCTTACACGACTTTACGGAAGTAATACTCGTGCCGCGTACAAAGACCGTGGTTACAACTGGTTATCCAATAATGTTAAAGTTTGTATGGTACCCCACGCACCAACCACATCTTTAGATTATATTGAGATTATAGTACATCTTCATAACAATGTTAGATTGAACTGAAATTTTGGAATAACTAGCAAACTCGCAAAGGTTCTACATTCACAATAAATACCAAATATAAACTTTATTGAATTCTTGAAAAATATCTCGACGTAATATAACGTTACAAGCGAAACGTGTTGAATATTCCGAGGTATCAGGAGAAAGAAAGTATCGATTGAAAACTTTTTAATAATTCCGTCGGATCAGTCTTCTTGTTGAAGATGTTGTAACAAGAGCGGGTAGGTACTTGTACAACGGATCATCGCTAACATAGATTCACATTCTTTAGTTAAAATTCTTAGTAATCCGTCTTTATTGTGTATTAGCTATGTGCCGCGGATTTGCTCGCGTAATTTTTAATTATTTTCTGCTGAACCCGTGGGATGTTATCTTAATCTTTTTCTGTATCCTTGACAGCATGTATGACAAACATGGTGATATGACGTGAAAGAGTAAGAAAGAAAAAACAGACTCTCTTTCACATTTATATTATTAAGGGCTGATTTTTCCATCGCCAGATAACTTTTATTCGACGAATAAATTTGACGTTTGACAGATTTTGTATGGAATATGTGTCAAAATTTTAAAATTATTCCTCGAATAAAGTTATCTGGCGATTGAAAAATCGGCCCTAAATATGCTAAAAACGAAAGGTCACTTCATTGGTAAACACAAAATCTTGAAATGATTTCCTGTTAAAGCTGAAAGGTTGTTTATTTATAAGTTATAAGTAGGGACATCGGTTAAGAACGGGTAGTGCCGCATTAAAGGGTTTAAAGAGGGTAGATTATATGAAAGTTCCACGTATTTGCTGTCAGAGGCATGAAATTTGTATTTATTTAGGTTAACAATGTAAACTAAAATGGACAGGACTCTATCCCCAAATTCCCACAGGATCGGAAAGAGATTTACGGAAATCAAATGGGTATTTCAAACTATTAAAGTAACCGCAGACTGAGGGTTGATGTTTATTATCTTATGTATAATGTAAATATGTATTATGTACGTGTTTTTCTATATGTTTTTGTTTTAATAGCACTAATAAGTACCGGGATTGTTTAAAAACTCTCATGAAAGCGGGAAGTATGCGTGTAAGCCCGCGGCACATCTAGTCCATAACACTCGTATAAGTAGTCATGCTAAAGCCGACCCGTAAGATATTACTGAGCAAAGGCATTTTCTATCACTAATAATGTGAGAATTACGAATAAAAATAAAAGTAATATTTTTTAATTAAAAAATATTTCGTCTTCTACGCATTGGCTGTTCTAAGGGCACTCCCTTCCTTATTTAATAGGTAAACACAATCATTCTTCGAGTGACATTCCATTAAAAAGTGTCTAAGTATCCAATTTAACTGGAAGTGTCTAAGTTAAAAGGAAAACTTGGGTAAATCCGTTCAAAAATACTTGAGAATATTAATTAAACGAACTGTTTTTCTCTTTTGAAACTTTATGACGAAGATTTACGGTTTTATTTAGGTTAAGTATTTCATTCATACATAAACGATATTAGCAAGTACGCAATCATTAAATTATTAATTATTAAAAACCTCAGGGATTGAAAGTTTCATTGTGTAATATAACCAATAATGTTATACCCAGTAAAAAGGAAAAAAAGTTTATTTATTTTCCGCTTTCACGTCACATGCCTGTTTATTTTATCATCATGTTTTACACCCAGAGGCTCTGAAAAGAATATTTTATTCTCAAACATGAGACTAGAGATTGAGTGTGTTTGACGGATTTAGCATATTATAATTAAAGATAGTGAACATGCGTGTTTATAATATGCAAAATTTGTATATTATTATCCGTGTATATGTATATTATTCGCATTAAAATATTAAAAGTTTTTTATTTATACCCCGCCACAAAGGGTAAAATATTTAATGTCTAAATCAGTGTGTCTGGACTTACAATGTGGAATCTTTAAACCAGATTTGGAAAAAGATATGTATCTTCAACTGATAGAGCTGAAATTGTTAAACATTCTAAATCCAATATGGGGGACCATCCAACATGGCGGAATAGATATTTTTTATCTGTTTATTATCTGTATGGGTATGTACATATATTACCCGTATTAAAATATGAAAAGATTTTTATTTAAACCCCGCAAAGGGTAAAATCTTTAATGTCTGTATCTATGTGACATCATAGCTCCTAAACAAAACGGACTTACTACTTTGATTAAACTTTGATTTAATAACAAGTTTTTATCCGGGATTTTAAGATGAATAAGATTTATTTTTTTGTTTGCATATACATTTACAACGTACTGTTCCTTATACATATAATGTTCAATCCATTAGGAAATAGCTGCTATATTAGTACGTATAGTAGTAACTTCAGACTATTAGTAGGATATACCCTGATTTTTCTACGGGAATCAAATTAAAATAAACTCAAGCACCCAGATACTGTTTATCAAAAACATATCAAATTAAAATAGTTACGTATTTTGCGCAGCTTCGTAAACGTCAGTGTGTTATTGACGCGATAATTTTAATTAAAAGAATTTGTTTAAATCGCTTCTGAAGTCAGTCACTGTTAATTGCAAGGCCAGTGGCAGTTCTTTGATTTACGTATGCGCATTCAACATAACTTATTTTTTAAAATTGTGCACAGATGTTTACTCAACAGTTAAGTTCATAGGTCAGGTTTTATTAAGAAAGATTTTCTTCAATTCAAAGTTAAAACTAGACGAAACGAATGATTTATATAAAGTCGATTCTTTTACGAAAGCGCAACATACCAATAGGCACAAGTAGTGTTTTAATAAAGTATTAAAAATCTCTCGATATTATTTCTTAGCCATGAACTCTACCGATAATGTTAATATGATAAAAAAGCAAATAAAATCGATGCATTCGTTTGAGAGCTCCGCTGCCACCTGCCTCAGACACGCAGACACTTCTTTTTGCACCGGAGGTTAACAAGCGGTGGCATACAATGTGTGTTTCATAAAAAAATATCTTATTTTGTCTATAGAAATTGTTCTTCCGTGATAAAGATGGAAAATATGTAATGTTTTAAATTGTAATTAACATATTTTAAATCAGAATTACGTTTTTCGAATAAGATTCTTTAGAAAAGTTGAGGTCTTATTTTATTTTAGAAAAAGATTACAACTTTTTCGTTTTCAAATATAGGATGTATTTAGTCTTACTTAATTTTCAATTTAGAACACTTATTTTTATTAAAATTGTCTTATGGCAAAATAATTGAAAGATATATGAATCATAGTATATGCCAACTGATACTGGGTACAATCGACAAAGATTCCACTGGCAATAACAATGTTTGCGTCGCCCGTCTGGTAATGAAAATGGTCAGGATTCGTCATTTAAATTGACCAGTACAAAGTTCTTACTTAAGCCACTTAAGAACTCAATGAGGACATTTTAAAACTAAGGATACAAAAAATATATATTATCTTTTTTAGAGTATTTTAAATAAAAAAAATGGTGATGGAGCAATCATGAAATTATCACAGAAAAATAATTCTAAAAACTACAGGTTTATAGAAAGATACCCATAGGTATGGATAGAATAAAATCATATTACTATTTATCTAAACCAATCTCATGAAAAACATCTCAAAATAGCATATTCCCATAGGTGCAAAGTGCAAATCAATGTGATGGACTTGACCGCCATCGCAATGTATCTCAACAGAGTTGAGTTGACCACGAAACCCCGATTGTAGGTACAAATTAGAATAAATGTTAAGAAATTAGTAAATTAGCACGTTCTCATGAAACCGCCACCATTTTTCTGCACTCCTTGGTTGGCTGGTAGAAAATACTGTGCTAGTATTAAGCCCTCCATGTACTATTATATATAAGGATATAATGTGCAGAATTATAAATAAATAAATAATGTCACTTGTAGCTACCGCTGCTGCTGACGCTAGTAACAGTTCAACCATTAATGCACCACACATTAAGAGCGAAGGTGGAAGGAATTTTTAGAGCTGCCCGATTTAAAAGAGACCACTTTAACAAGTTGTTTAGCGAGCACTTACAGAATAAGCCTTTCCAACATTCCATCTTCGCTCTCAATGTGTAGAGGACTTTCAGAAGATATTTTAAACACAATTTACTTCAAATTATTCCATCATTCAAAAATAATTTCATTTCGAAATATTAAGGAAGTCGATTATGTACAATCTTATTGTAGAAACTGACCCTAACCAGGTTGATTACGATGATTATTTAATTATGTGCTATCGATTTCTTTAAAGAATAATTTCGAAGAAAACTGGAGATTTTCAGCTAACTTAAATAAATATATCCAAGACGGACGCAGACTTCACGATCTTTCCACCATGACTAAATGGCATCATAAATATGAGTCGATGCGCAAAGGGAGGAACGCACGCATATCTTGGGTGCTAATTTCACTCATCTTTTGTATACACAGCACCCAAGATGAGATAATAGATATTCAAAAGCTGCAATGGAAATAAAACGTATCTACACTACAATACTCACAGTTGAGGCCCAGGTCATGGTAGGTGATGATGGCTGGCTTGGAGCGGTCTCCCTGTAGAGCCACCAGGATGTCACCGCGGTCGGTGCGGACCCGGGTCTCGGTGCACTCACTGTCCCCCAGCCGCAGGGCCGAGGGGAACTGAAGCTGGATGTTCTTCAGTTCGACGTCATCCATGCTGCATTCACAAAACAATTTGAGTGTTAATGTAATAATGGTAATAAAGATTTTACATACATGATAGAGAAAAACGACGCGTTTAATGTGTGTGTGTTTGTGTATTGCTGTATCTGTTGTTGCGTCGTCGTAGTTTTTTAAACGGCTGAATCGATTTTATTCTTTTCGGGCGATGGCAATAGTATTTTATTTGACATACATACATTAATAAAAAAAAAAAAGAGTATAAGTATAGGGCTAATTTATTATTACTAAACCGTTAATTGTCTAAGTTTTGTGAGTATCGGAACGTTTAATTACTATGAAAACCTTTTGGAAAATTTTGATAATTACTCGGCATGTTGAGTGAAATCGTTTAAGGCAACATATATTATTCAATCATAATGAAATACTTTGTTATTTTAGGCTTTTATTGAAATAGAATCAGTAAATATATTGTGATTTACCACTATTGCAGGAAAATCTACCCCTTTACGAACGTAAAGATACCTATTCACTTTTAGAAATGAAGAATAACGATGTCAGAAACTCGAAAAAAGCTAGATACATATATTGAGTGTTGATCGATAACCGTTCAAAAGATGAATAGGCATGTGAAGATTAATCAGGGGCAAATCCCGCTGAAGTTAGTAAATACAGTACCTAATTCAGTGAAGTGATCTTGGGAGTCAACGAGCTCAAGTATCATAACGATACGGCTTCTGACTCACTCCAATACCTCTTATTGTTTGGAATTTCTAAAAGGAATGATACGATACAACTTTAGCTTCTAGTTTCAACCATTTAAGGTCTGGAATTAGGTTTAAATTTCGCATTCAATTAAAATAACATATCTTATATGGTTTGTTCTCTTTGTGTATCATCATGATAAATTATTAACAACTTCTTAGAATTAGAAACGTATTTTATTAGGTCTTGTTTCAAAATATAAACGATCCAAATAAAGATAACCTACATCTGCGGGTACACCATCTTACATAAATCTTAGATTTTTAATTAGCAATTCTTGTTTTGTGTTCTCATAAATTTCCAGTAATTATTTCAACATCGGATCGAACGTTTTTAATCAAATTATGCATTGACCAGATATTCGTGCCGAAAGATTAAATATTCGACAGTTAAAGTGTAAACAACCAGAAATCTTTTACTTAACTAAACAAGTTATAATATTAAAGTCAGTAGAATCATTTCATAATTGTGACAACCGTTAACGGGTCGTCGAGTCGAGAAGCGAACCAATATTTGAAATCGCTCTCACAACTTACGACTGAAATTATTTGTAACTTTTAATTTGATAGAAGGAAGTTTAGAGCTAAAGGTGCCTATTCAAATATTTGTACAAATCATTTTGGTGTCAAATTGTAAGTGACACGCCTCAACTACCAGTTAAATTAAATAAACACGATCGAGTATTTATTATACCGATACTCATCTTACAATATTTGAACGTAATTTCTTCATTTTGTTATCATCCTCAGTCAGTCATAAAAAAGTAATTTGTTTTTAATATCGATTCTTTTGAATATTTCCTTAAATTGCATACTTGCAAAATAGTATGTTAAAGGAATGCAAAAGTACCACCGCTACCGACTGGTTTGGCCGGCATGAACTTTATCAATGGCGGCGGCGGCGGAGAGGTGTTTAGGATAATGGCGGAATATCAGTGAAATGGACAAGTAGGAGCAAGGTAGGAGCCGCGTAAGTATACTGGGCATAGTTTTAAACAGTGTAAAAATCATTGAAAATATACGATTGAGAGTTTAGGAAATGGCTGGAACCTTACCCTGGGTGTGCCCTCCTCCCCTGCGCATAGCGGGGGCACCGAATCGACCGAGTTTCTTGGCAACTGTCCAGGACGAGAGTGGGCCAACAGCGCCACTTTCAATTTGTGAACAACGGTACCAAGCACGACTTGTACCACCTTTGCAAGTTTTTGAAAATAATTATTTCCCTATTAATACCGGGCTTGTGACGTCACGTATCATGTACCCCAAGGTCTAGGCTTGACATGTTTGTATTTTATTAGTTCGTTCGGCTGGTTACGTAACGGACGTTTGTTTTACGGAACCGGCGAAAGGTCAATTTCTGAACCTATAAAATACTACAAATAGAATGCCAAATACATGTAATGGCACGTCATGCCATATTCATAACTCACGTATTATTTGAGTATCGTATATTTAGTGAACAATCCTATGAAAATGTTATCATAATATAGATTTGTATATTTATTGAAACTGCATTAATGATAGAAGGAACAAACTAAAGCCTTCAAGTACCTTATGTATGGCCTACTTAATAGTTTGGTTATTACAAAGTTTGAATGATAAAATAAAGAAAACAAAGTGCTTGCAAACTGTTTGCTTACTTGAATGCACTGTTAGCCGAAGAGTTGCTTAATAGTTAATATATTTTTACCTTAGCCTTTAGATGCTACAGTAAATAAAATTATAAAAAGGTTAACTCGACATCAAAGTGGCTTTATCTTTTAAACACTGTGAATTTTCCATAAATTCGAAAGACGAAAGTGTTTATCTTTTGTGTACTTTTAAAGTTAGACTAATCCTACTAATATTATAAATGGGAAAGTTTGTGAGGAAAGGATATTAGTATCACCTTCAGGATTTAGGTGGTTTTTTTAGTACAATTTATGTAGTTACAATTGAATTAATGAATTACCTATAATATGTAAGTATATTACGAGGTGAAACTTCGAACAGTCCATTAACGAAAATGAAAAGTCAAATTGTATTTATTCTATAAATAAAACGAAATAAAATTCTCGTTCTTATGAATTTAAAACAAATAACAATTTAAAGTGAAGCTCTTTAAATGTCTACGGGTAAATAAGAACAAAGATTTCGAACAATGAATGTTGCGACACCAAGATTAGAATTGTCTCAATGTTCTGTGAATGAATCACGATCGATATAGACTCGTTGAGCTCGAAATACACTTCAAAACTTTCGCCTGAAATATTAAATGACCATCATATCGCACTAATATTAGAAATGTAAGTGTTTGTTTGTTTATCATTCTTCTACGACGAAGCGGATCAACAGTATCTTTTGTATGGAGACAAATGTAGAGGTGAAGTGTTTTAATAGGCTATAGACGCGCCTTGTATTTAGTACTTACATCACGGTTCATTATACTAGTTAATTAACTTACGCTCGTGAAAAAAGAGATAGAAAATAAATACCCCCATATGGGATAGGTACCTGTTGTCAGAGACAGAGGAATGTACATAATTTACACACGAATTTATTTTCACGTCGCGACACTGCTGCACTGGTTGGCGCGTAACTGCAACCTAACTGTAACTGCTAAGCAGGTCATTGGTAATTACCTCCTTTGCCATTTAAAGGACGGGCAACGTATCTATAGTTTATTTTATATCATTGGCCCTTTCATCCCAAACGCCAAAAACTTCCTTAGGTTGCGCGATATAACCGATTTCCAGCCGTCGAAAACGGAAGCCCAGTTATTAAATAAATAACGTTAATACATACTTTTGTAGGTGTTATACTTGTAAATAAATTATAGTATTTGTCAGTTACAGTGAAAGAGTTGGATCTCTTAAAATATACCTTACACGGGTTCAGGAGCAGACATAAAAGATTCTTTTTTATAAGGACGTGATAGAAATTTTATGGAAGTAATGTTTTCTCGTCATTGTCATAATGTTTTATTTTTACCGTAGAGAATAAATGTGCTTGTTCAGCATTGTGAACATTTTATAATATTTACTTTATAATACAGATAAGATTTCAAAAATCATAATTTTAAACCAACAATATTGATATAAAAAAACAACCTCTTAATAATTCTAACGAAGAACTCTATCTGCTTTGATTTTACAAAACTTAAAATAGTCCCACGTGATTAAATTCGTCTATTATAAAAACACTAGCAGCGCCCCGCGGCTTCACCCGCGAAGTTCCCGTTCCCGTGGGAATTTTGGGATAAAAAGTATCCTATGTGTTATTCTGATGTATAAGCAAGATTATTGTAGTTTCATTAAAATCCATTCAGTAGTTTTTGCGTGAAAGAGTAACAAACATCCATACATACAAACTTTCGCCTTTATAATATTAGTAGGATACGTAAATCCAATATTTTTAACCCAAAACAAAAACGAGACAAAACCGCTGCACTCTGCTAGTTACGTAAATAAAATTGAAAATGCGGAGCAGGTGTGGACAATCTAACAGCCTAAGTACGGTCTAAGTAGTGTTGCTGTCTGACAGCCTACCTAACTACTTAGGTTCTTAGGTTTTTTCATACATTTTAGTCTAAAAATATAAAATTGAACAATTTATTCATAATAATAATTTCGTAAAAGAAGTCCCTGTCTATTTGTCCAGTAAAATGATGTACTTAGTTTAAGTAACTCCCACCATTAAGACCTAAAATTATAACCACATATGTTTGTCTCGGTCTGAGTGTGTGGGAATGTGTGTGTGTGCGTAGTTTCCGATACCCTAGATACAAGTTTCGAACTTGGTTAGGGGTCAGTTACTATAATGAGATGATGTAGTGAATGATTATGTCTTCTTCAAAGGCACAATTATGTAGGAAAATGCCCCCGGTCTTAGCCGGAAGGAACTCCCTAGAGAAACAAAATCTAGAAAGTCCCCTATAGAAGACCCCATCTAATGAATATAGCACAGGCCTGGTTAAGCCACGGAACTTACTAAAAGAGCAAAAAGGTAATTTAATTTAAAATATTGGTAAGTAATTCTAAATTAGTTTTCATTTCCACGATGAAACCTCTAAGATAAAGTTTGAAAATTCGGTCTAACAACCGGGACTACGAAGTATAACTTTAATGATTATAAATTTCAAATATGTGTACAATGTTCGGTTCTTGAATAGATCGGAAAACCGATACCGCAAGTTTTCCACTTGTTCATAATTTTTAAAGTACACCTTAAAACTAAGTTTTAATATATTTTGTTAACGTTAGTAGTTAACAATAATGTCACTAAAGTTCACGATACATTTACTATGTTCCTATTCATTCCGATATTTCGACGCTGTCGCAGACGCCATGATCACGAAAGGCGCTTGCAAAATCGGCCAAATATCGGAAACTAAATAAAATGGTAAATATGTTATAATAATTTTGTGGACTACGTTGAGTTTACTTTTATTTTATAAATAAACTAGCTTTTGCCCAGCGACTTCGTACGCGAAGAATAGTTATTTTGGGCTAACGGTAAATATCGATGTAATAAAATAACATTAAACAATATGTGGGTCTGGCAGTCGAGATTAAAATTAAACAATAAACACGCCTATATCACTACATAATATGTAGTATAAAACAAAGTCGCTTGCTCTGTCCCTATGTATGCTTAGATCTTTAAAACTATGCAACGGATTTTGATACGGTTTATTTTAATAGATAGAGCAATTCAGTGGAAAGGTTTTAAGTATAATATAATCCCCATATTCCTACGGGAACAGGAACTACGCGGGTGAAACCGCGGGGCGCCGCTAGTGACATATAAATTAGGTAAACTTTAATATTTTATGCGCCTACATAATTAAAAAAACTTCTATTAGATATGATTCACGACAGCCCCTCCTTAGATCGCTGATGCTGACCCCCTAATATCACTTCCACAACCAGGCACCTTCCGATCGAAAGTCAAAGCCCTGAACCCCTACGCCACCGACGCTCTACATCACACCGTCCTACATCCACACTAATCCCATTTCCACATCTCTACCACTTCAACGTCTATCCCGCATCCACACCACTCTCATTTCCACTCCACTTCCACGCCCCTACCACTTCCATCCCATTTTTTCATCTTTTCTTCGGAAGAGTCGGCGTTTCATAACACTATACATGTTCAGTAGAATGCCGATTATCTGAATTAATTGGGACCGGGGTCGATTCGGATAATCGAAAATTCGGATTATCGCACATAGACTGCACATAGCTAAACTCGCGCACGAAGGGTTCCGTACCAAAAACGACAAAATAAACACGTTTGTTGTATTGAGAAGCCCCGATTAAATAGTTATTTTATTTTATGTATGTTTTCCTATAGCGGCAATAGAATAGAAATACATCGTCAGTGAAAATTTCGAGTGTAGCTTTAGCTATCACCGTTCTTGACCTTAGATATACATCATTATCTCATATCATACGTCCAATATCCATGGTTCTTGAGATAGTCTGGTGACAGACGGACGTTCGGACAGCGAAGTCTCAGTAATATGGTTCCGTTTTTAACGGGGAACGGAACTCTAAAAACGATGTCACACATAGAATAAACTATAATAAGTTCTCAAACACAGTTCTACAATATCTATAGCTCACTTAAACATCTCGATCAGAGTAAGTTATTATATTTTATTTACTTATTTCTATTTAAGTTGCAATCCCATCGGGCCTTAACGAAAATACAAAATATAATAAATCACAACAATGAATAGAGGTACATACATTACATAGTAACTTAGGACCGATTCGGATAATTGGTGATTCGGTTAATCGGCGTTCTACTATATTGGAAAGTGTTTTAGATTCTACGAAAAACTAAACTGCCAAGTTAACACTGGGATTGTAATTTAGCGAATCCTTGTATCTATAATAAGTGGGTGATTTAGTTATAAAAAACCCTGCTCGACTTAACTAATTTCATATCATAAAACTAAAATCGATAAATCGCACATGAATAATAATTTTCGTATAGTAATATTTTAGATCGAAAATGTCTGAAGATATGATAAGCAGAAATCAAATTATGAGTAAAATATCTAATTAGGGCGAGCAAAGCGAAGCCCTCGTAACGCAACAATTTGGTGGTACATTTTATGAAAAAACTACTTCACCTACAGATTTGATATTTGAAATAGTTATTTAAATTAATGTCTAGATTTATAATGCGGGGTGAAGAATATTGATAAATATCTATTAATAAGTAAAAATCCGGTATTTTTTTAATTTACTTATAGTTTTGATACACTGCCTCATTTTCCGTCAATTTATTTTAGTCCGCTATTTTGACATTCAGCTGTCAAATTACAAATTGAAACACATGTCAATTGTCAATTGCAGTAAGGAGTATTGATATCAATTTCGACGCAAATCAACCCCAAAATAACTTTTTACCCCTTTTTAATCATGTTAGGTGATGATTTTAAGAAAAATGAGTATCACATATTTAATTAATCTTTTTGAAGAACCTTTATGCCAAGTTTGAACTTAATCAGACCAAGGAATCACTTTGTCCCATACAAACTTTGCAACCCCTTTTCACCCCTTTAGAGGAGGAATTTTCAAAAATCCCTTCTTATCGGACGCCTACGTAATACAAATAACACACCCTCCAAGTTTCAGGTCTCTACGATCAGCGGTTTAGGCTGTGCGTTGATCCATCAGTCATTCAGGACAAAGCCTTTTATATAATGATATAGATAATAAGTGTTTAAACAGATTTAATAATTTTATACGAGGTACCGATTTTGGTCGAATGCCTTGACTAATTTCAGCCAGATACCTACGATGGCCTTCACCAGGAATGAGATGCGCGAGCGACAGCGTTTCTGCCCGCAAAATCGGTACGTACGAATAACCCGTATAAAATAATTAAAATGTCTACGTCGTACGTATCATTTAATAATAAGATTTAATTAAAGCTGTCTATCTACTCAACTTACCCCAGAAGAGCAGTTTCTTCAATGCTTTTGGTAGTAGGCATGATGTTCATCGGTACACTGTGACTGTGATGTCTGAAATAGTGCCATGTGAATGTAGCAATGTATGTGACATATATTGTTAAACAAAGAATTATATTCATCTGTCAGATCAAATCTATACAAATAAAAATGAACTGTCTTGTTAGTATGTCAAAAGCGACTTGAGATTGAGACTAAAAAAATATGATTTAAGTAATTACATAAACTCGAAATTTTTAATATATTGTCAGTCCATCTGCGTCATAATCAAAAGTTTTAAAATTAACATTACCTGGGCAATAATACTTTAAAATTTTATAGAAAATTAAATTCGGTTTAGGTATATTGCAGCTTAAACCTTGGTATACTTATAAAATATAATAAAGTACTGACTGATATTGATTCAAAAATACAATTCTCTGCTTTAATTATCTTACTACTTATGTCGAATTAAAACTAAAAAAACAAAAGAATTTGATACTAACAATCTAAAAATGAAAAAATAACTTAATAATTATGAAAATTGAGGAAGTACTCTGTATTTAAACTTCATACCTATTAGGTGTTTAAAATGCATAATACATAATTTCATTACCTATATACTAATTAAGGACATTATTAATAACAAGTAAGATAAATAAGTAGGTATGTATGTACGGGATGAAATAAAATTAAAAACATAATATTCAAAAATATTTCCTTATGTGTATCAATGAAAGAAAACTTTAAACCTAATATCTACAAATATTTTTATTGACTTAATTTTAAATTATTAACATACTTTTAGGTAAATATAGAATAAACTACTAATTTATTATTAACCTTCCTCGATTTTCCTTCATTAGTTATTTTACAGGATAATAAATTAAGAAGAATTATTATTCTATTCTAATCATGAATATACCTACTTACATCTAAAATAACATAATACCTACATAACTATATAATATATATTGTACAATCTAATTACTGTAATAGAAAAGAAGGAACTACCACTATACAACAACTAAGTAGGTACTAAATGAAAATTAGCTCATGAATTGCGAATGCACGAGCCAGTTCAATATTTTTATTATAATACTTTTAGAAATATCTAATTCAATATTACATGAGATACTATGTAACAAAATGAAAAAAATATATAGAATATATCTGGGTACTAGATACATATTGAATAATACAAGAAAGTAAGCTAATAGAGGCTCGGTAAACAATTGAAATGAAGTGGCACAACCGTCCGGTTACTCACAAATTAACTAACTCAGAGTGTTCACCGTTCTGTATGTTAAACAGTGGCTCTAATCTTCTTCTCACTTGGTTCTTACAGCATTGGGCCCTCGCTTTAAAGTTTGTCTTTCTTATCACACTAGAGACATTTCGAACGGCTTCACCGAACATAATATACTTTTTGCCAACTTCCTTGCCAGGCACCATAGTTCACCACTTAACTAGTTTCCTATTACAGTAAGCCACAAAATATAATTGAAAATAAACTTAAAAATAACTTAAGTGCCTAGTTATCTACTAGCAAACACGATGGTCATAGTTTAAAAAGTATCCATAAAACTATTTAAAACTTTAAAAAGATAAATTAAACTTCTACCCATGCTTTAAATGATCTATTTGAGTTGCAATCTGTAAACAATATCTTACTTTGTTTGCGAAGAAGTTTTCCGGAGTCGGAACTTTGTTAGTGAGTGTGGGAGCACGAGTGACGAGCCCGCAAACCAATACCGAGCTCGCGAAGCGCCGTCAACTAACAGATCAGATGTATACTCGGTTGATTATAGCCCAGTGTGACTGTAACTGCAGGCACACACCAGTCACCACTCAGTACAGCCGCGACTCACTTCGTGTTGATAACGACACGCGACGCGCATGCGGACACACCATCAACAATATTAGCGGGCATTTTCAAATTCCCGGCTATTTAACAACTTTTCACTGACAAAACTTACAACTATTTTATGTCGGGATATTAATAGGAATTACTTGGGTCAATTACACAAAGTTTTGAGATAAATAAGTACTATACTATACTCATTATTTTTGATGGCGAACCAAATGCTACTATTTACCTACTCTTGACTCCCATTTTAATTTTATTCTAATGATAATACCTAAACATTTAAAATAAAGTGTTCATAGGTTGTAATTAAATAATAGCCAAATAAAATAAGGGTTCATAGCAATATCCTGTAATAATAATTATCCTGAAACCATTGTATTTTGTGGTAAACCAAAATGTTTATACCTAAAGTTTACGAAAAATTAATGAATAAAAGAAATTGTACATTACATACCTGTCAGAATATAAGAAAAATCAACAGTATTAGTTTTTCCAACTCAAGGAACATGCACTGCTATTTAAAAACGCTGAAATTAATTATAAAACCACAATAATACATTCGAAAAACGAGGGAAAGTTGAGTTGAAATGAATGAATGAACTAAAAATGTAGCCCTGAGGCCCGATCCGATCTTGAGTCCAGAACTGAAACTCCTGAAAGAATGAGTTGAATACAATTTTATGTCAATCTGTGCTCGATATGGGGCTACCTGTTAGCATTGAAAATTAACCAAATTATTATAAATTGTAGGTATATTTTTGGGGAAATTATAACAAAAATCCTTTTTAAGTTTCTCATACTAATAAAATATGAAATAATATTTTACCTCTGTCACTGCTGAGTACGTACTTGTAATGATTGAATGTGGCAAAAATCTAAAATATAAAGCTTTTTCATATGAACTTATGTAACACCCTCGATAAGTATATACTATTCATCCTCACAAACCTGTGCTAGTAATAATTTAAAATAAAAACAGTTTTAGGGATTAGTCCCTAATAAGTGTGCTTAACCATTAGTGGTTAAGCACACTTATTCAGCTCCATTTAGCGTTTGTCTATACAAAACAACAATTTTTGTATAAACAAACGCTGAATGGAGCTGAAAAAATGTGCGTAGTTCCTAATGGTTAGGATTGTAAAGTTCCATATAGGAATTAGTTCCCACTGTGACTCTCATTAGCTATTACCTATAAGGACGATTTACACGAATTGAAGATATAATATTATGCAGAAAATGATTAAACTATTTATATTTTTAATATATTTGTATTTTTATAATCTATTTAAGATTATAAAAATACAAATATATTATGTTATACAATAATTCAAGCGCAGTCTGTTATTTAATCAAACGTCGCACTTTTAATATTCCAGTTAATTCAGGGAAAATGTTATAAATGACAACCCTTTTTCAGCAAAGGGAGTGAATGAATGAGTAAAGTTATTGTATATGTATACAAACAGGTTACAAAATAGCTCACTAGATGGCACTATTTCAAATTAAATATTATGTTAGATAGGTAATTGTTTGATAAATAATTTTGTAAAATTCATCAAAACGTCAATATAGGTAAATACGTATTTTTGTTCTTTAAAAACATTTATGCCGGACTTTGACGCATTCAACTATACTAATTTTAATTAATAAATGCCAATTTATTACAGTATGACTCCCCAGTATTATGTTTTTAGGTATTAATTACTGTTATAACTTTTATTTCTTAACTTCAGTCTAAACAGTAAAGCTAGTAGCGACATCTCTGTAATAGTTACGAACTTCTAAATTCATTGCGTCCACGCCACGGGCGCTTGTTCGTGTTTGTTGTTGATGAATGTGTTTCATACAACTAGAGGTCGCTTTAAAAAGCGAAACAAAAACTAAATTCGAAAACTTTTTCAAAAATTTCTTTCACCGAAGATTATTATAAAAATGAATTTGTAAGCATAATAATATGTGCAGTAGTTCTGAAGCCATGCGAAGACATTAGTGCACCTACCTATATATAATACCTATTCTTATATTATATTGCTTACACGTTAGTAATAAAAATATTGTTCCTAGGTACCTAACCTACCTACTATACGTATCTATAGGTAGGTACAATAATTTATAATTGCCTTGTGATTTATCTTCATTTAATTATACTTACCTATTGTATTTTTATTTGTTATTTATTTACTAGGTATGACAATTACCTATAAATAGGTAAGTACCTACCTATAACCAGAAAATGAAAAAAGAACTTGCGATTATTTATTTTTCATCCCACTAGCTCGGAAAGTATGTAATTTAATCCCCGACATCTGGGGGTAAAAGTCGATTTTAATCTCAAGAGTGGAAAGTATCGGGGTCGCTGTGACAGCCCCCGCAGGACCCAAGGCATTTTCGATAACTGGGAGTAAAAGTCGTTTTTGCGCTCTAGAGGTTAAAGTAAATTTAAATTTAGAACATCGTGTGCACTAAGTGTGATGATGTTTTGAAGGTTTATTCCCATTTCGGCACCTTCCCATTTCGGCACCCACGAAATTATGACGTCGATAAACGGAGGTACGGTCACCGACAAAAAAGAACGAATGATGTTTGTACACATATTTCATTGTTACACATTGGTAAAAAAATACCGATAAGTAACAGTGTTACTCAATGCCACATATTTTTCAATGACCCCAAGAGTGCCGAAATGGGAAGGTGCCGAAATAGGAATAAACCGTTTTGAATTCACAAACCATCATATTTTTTTTAATTTAAAATTCAAACTCGGAACCTTCTTGGTGTACAAGACTTACTTATTTTTTAATTTGCTTTGCGCGTGATATTTTCTTCTCATTTATTATTGTGATTGTTTTATGTTTCCATTTAGTAATTTCCTCGCTGAGGGGGGATGAAAAATAATGTGTTGCACTCGAGTGCAAACAATTTTTAACCTTGTGCTCTTTTGAGTCCCTCGCTAAGGCTCAGGATTCTTATTTTGAATCCCTCGCTGCGCTCGTGATTCAATTTTAGAATCCTTCGCTGGCTCGGTCCTCAACTGGAGCCCCGGTTAAAAAGCAACTTTGCACTCTTGTATAACAAATAACTATTACCGGTTCTACTCACGATGAGGTCCCTAATTCATCTGTTATGTCTGTCTGTGGGGCCAAATGGAAAACGGACTTACAGTTAGAGCATAGATACCCATACTATATACCAATATGTAAGTATATATACTGAAAGAGTAACAGAAAATTTAAATTTTCACCTTAGTCGAGATATACTTAAACCTAGAACCGTTGGTACCTCTTCTCTCGGAACGATGAGGTACCTGTTAACCTAGTGATCCTAATACTAGTACCACTTACCTATTTTACCTAGGTATACGAATAAAAATTAATTAGACATTATTACTGATTCGGAACTCTACAACCTACACATTCGAGCATTATTAACTATATTAGTGCCAGGCTATACTTACACACTATGCAGTATAACTAGGTCATATCAATCTAGCACATTTTATTTTGATTCGCATATTTAATGGTCAATTTCCAATTATAACTCCATTATACATTATATATTGTAGCTGTATAGTGATTGGTTTGTGAGCTACATATAAATAAAGTAAGTATATGAAAGTAGGTAGTATTACTTCACGTGGATTGCCGTATGATCCCACGGGAGATTGCTACCATAACATCCCAAATTAGTTACGTAACTAGGTAATATATATAGTTAGAAAAAAAAACTGTTTTGTAACCGAAATTCAACCACAAGTATGTTTGAATGCATAGAAACTAATCCGATTTGTTTTTTGTATTTGAAAGCCTGAATTAAAAAAGAGCTAATTAAAGAAAGCTACAGGCTATTATAGTAAGTACATATTATGTACTCGTATAATCAACGTGGGATATAATATACTTACATATTACCTATGTATTTTTCGTTAATACGTGATTACCAAAGAATGAGAGAATAAAACACGAATTAGTTATGCCTTTGTTACGCCTAGTCTATATCATCTATATCATTATATAAAAGGCTTTGTCCTGAATGACTGATGGATCAACGCACAGCCTAAACCGCTGATCGTAGAGACCTGAAACTTGGAGGGTGTATTTTTTGTATTACGTAGGCGTCCGATAAGAAGGGATTTTTGAAAATTCTTCCTCTAAAGGGGTGAAAAGGGGTTGCAAAGTTTGTATGGGACAACGTGATTCCTCGGTCTGATTAAGTTCAAACTTGGCATAAATGTTCTTCAAAAATATTAATTAAATATGTGATACTCATTTTTCTTAAAATCATCACTTAACATGATTAAAAAGGGGTAAAAAGTTATTTTGGGGTTGATTTGAGTCGAAATTGATATCAATACTCCTTTGACATGTGTTTCAATTTGTGATTTGACATGACAGCTGAATGACAAAATGGCGGACTAAAATAAATTGACGGAAAATGAGGCAGCGTATCAAAACTATAGGTACTTAAATAAAAAAATACCGTATTTTTACTTATTAATAGATATTTATCAATATTCTTCACCCCGCATTATAAATCTAGACATTAATTTAAATAACTATTTCAAATATCAAATCTGTAGGTGAAGTAGTTTTTTCATAAAATGTACCACCAAATTGTTGCGTTACGAGGGCTTCGCTTTGCTCGCCCTAATTAGATATTTTACTCATAATTTGATTTCTGTTTATCATATCTTCAGACATTTTCGATCTAAAATATTACTATACGAAAATTATTATTCATGTGCGTTTTATCGATTTTAGCTTTATGATATGAAATTAGTTAAGTCGAGCAGGGTTTTTTTATAACTAAATCACCCACTTATTATAGATACATAGATTCGCTTAATTACAATCCAGAAACTTTCCAGAATTTTTCGCAGAATCTAAAACACTTTCTAATATAGTAGAACACCGATTAACCGAATCAACAATTATCCGAATCGGTCCTAAATTACTATGTAATGTACCTCTATTAATTGTTGTGATTTATTATATTTTGTACTAGCTGTGCCCCGCGGTTTCACCCGCGTTGTTCGCGATCCCGTGGGAATTTTGGGATAAAACGTAGCCTATGTTCTTTCCCGGACCAAATTTCAAGTCAATTATTTCAGTAGTTTAGCCTTGAAAAGGTAACAGACAGACAAGCAGACAGAGTTACTTTCGCATTTATTATATTAGTAGGGATTTTCGTTAAGGCCCGCTGGGATTGCAATTTAAATATAAATAAATAAAATAAAATAACTTACTCTGGATCGAGATGTTTAAGTGAGCTATAGATATTGTAGAACTGTGTTTGTTAAACTTATTATAGTTTATTCTACGTGTGACATTGTTTTTAGAGTTCTGTTCCCAAAGGGTAAAAACGGAACCATATTACTGAGACTTCGCTGTCCGACCGTCCGTCTGTCACCAGACTATCTCAAGAACCATGGACATTGGACGTATGCTATGAGAGAATGATGCATATTCAAGGTCAAGAACGGTGATACCTAAAGCTACACTTGAAATTTTCACAGATGATGTATTTCTATTCTATTGCCACTATAGGAAAAAATACATAAAATAAAATAAATATTTAAGCGGGGCTTCTCCATACAACAAACGTGTTTTTTTGTCATTTTTGGTACGGAACCCTTCGTGCGCGAGTCCAGCTATGTGAAGTCTATGTGTGATAATCCGAATTTTCAATTATCCGAATGGACCCCGGTCCCAATAAATTCAGATATTCGGCGTTCTACTGAATATGTATTGTGTAATGAAACGCCGACTCTTCGTCACTAGCGGCGACTCTATGTCGACTCTATGTCACTAGCGGCGCCTCGCGGTTTTACCCGCGTAGTTCCTGTTCCCATAGGAATATGGGGATAAAATTATGCTAAAAACCTTCCTACTGAATCACTCTATCTAGAAACCGCATCAAAATCCGTTGGTTAGATTTAAAGATCTAAGCATACATAGGGACAGAGAAAGCGACTTTGTTTTATACTACATATGTAGTGATAACGAATAATATAGGCGTGTTTATTGTTTAATTTTAATCTCGACTGCCAGACCCACATATTGATTAAAGTTATTTTATTACATCGATATTTAGCGTTAGCCCAAAATAACTATTCTTCGCGTACGAAGTCGCGGGGCAGAAGCTAGTCATTATATAAAAGGCTTTGTCCTGAATGACTGATGGATCAACGCACAGCCTAAACCGCTGATCGTAGAGACCTGAAACTTGGAGGGTGTGTTATTTGTATTATGTAGGCGTCCGATAAGAAGGGATTTTTGAAAATTCCTCCTCTAAAGGGGTGAAAAGGGGTTGCAAAGTTTGTATGGGACAACGTGATTCCGTGGTCTGATTAAGTTCAAACTTGGCATAAATGTTCTTCAAAAAGATTAATTAAATATGTGATACTCATTTTTCTTAAAATCATCACCTAACATGATTAAAAAGGGGTAAAAAGTTATTTTGGGGTTGATTTGCGTCGAAAATGATATCAATACTCCTTTGACATGTGTTTCAATTTTTAATTTGACAGCTGAATGACAAAATGGCGGCCTAAAATAAATTGACGGAAAATGAGGCAGCGTATCAAAACTATAACTACTTAAATAAAAAAAAAACCGTATTTTTACTTATTAATAGATATTTATCAATATTCTTCACCCCGCATTATAAATCTAGACATTAATTTAAATAACTACTTATTTCAAATATCAAATCTGTAGGTGAAATAGTTTTTTCATAAAATGTACCAAATTGTTGGTTGCATTACAAGGGCTTCGGTTTGCTCGCCCTAATTAGATATTTTACTCATAATTTGATTTCTGCTTATCATATCTTCAGACATTTTTGATCTAAAATATTACTATACGAAAATTATTACTCATGTGCGATTTATCGATTTTAGCTTTATGATATGAAATTAGTTAAGTCGAGCAGGGTTTTTTTATAACTAAATCACCCACTTATTATAGATACATAGATTCGCTTAATTACAATCCAGAATCTTTCCAGAATTTTTCGCAGAATCTAAAACACTTTCCAATATAGTAGAACGCCGATAAACCGAATCGCCAATTATCCGAATCGGTCCTAAGTTACTATGTAATGTACCTCTATTAATTGTTGTGATTTATTATATTTTGTACTAGCTGTGCCCCGCGGTTTCACTCACGTAGTTCCCGATCCCGTGGGAATTTTGGGATAAAACGTAGCCTATGTTCTTTCCCAGACCATAATCTACTCCTGTACCAAATTTCAAGTCAATTATTTCAGTAGTTTAGCCGTGAAAAGGTAACAGACAGACAAACAGGCAGAGTTACTTTCGCATTTATTATATTAGTAGGGATTTTCGTTAAGGCCCGCTGGGATTGCAACTTAAATATAAATAAATAAAATAACTTGCTCTGGATCGAGATGTTTAAGTGAGCTATAGATATTGTAGAACTGTGTTTGTTAAACTTATTATAGTTTATTCTACGTGTGACATCGTTTTTAGAGTTCCGTTCCCAAAGGGTAAAAACGGAACCATATTACTGAGACTTCGCTGTCCGACCGTCCGTCTGTCACCAGACTATCTCAAGAACCATGGACATTGGACGTATGATATGAGAGAATGATGCATATTCAAGGTCAAGAACGGTGAAAGCTAAAGCTACACTTGAAATTTTCACAGATGATGTATTTCTATTCTATTGCCGCTATAGGAAAAAATACATAAAATATAATAAATATTTAAGCGGGGCTTCATAATACAACAAACGTGTTATCTACTTGCCAAATTGCAACCATATAAACAAACTCTAAGTATATCGTTCGAATTAAAAATCATCCAGTTCGGGGCTCAAAAACAGACACTTTGTTAAAGAACTGTGCGTGATAAATGATATAGACACCACGAAATAATATCGATTTCGCGAGCATGACCAAATGTCATAAAATTAATCACGTGGTAAAATTAAATATGGCGGGCATTTTTATCAAATTTTGACAGTTGGATAATAGCCGTATCTATCGTGTTTTCGAAGTCATTCTAGCCTGCCGGCCTAGCATGACCGTGCGTATCGATAAATGATAAATGATAAAAATTAAATATGGCGGCTATTTCCATCGTATTTTGACAGTTGGATAGTGTTTTATCGTTATATCTATCGCGTTTTTGAAGTCATGCTAGCCCGGCTGAGCAGGAATGGAATAAAAGAGTGAATTTCCCGGCGCCTAAATTTGCGTGGCAACTATGAAATCGGTACTAAAAAATATAGTTATAATGTTTAAAACTTTTTTTTTGGTTAGATGAAATAGTCACCTATGTGAGGATCTAAATATTTCATTACTGGGATTAATAGAAACTCCAGAAAAAAATGTTAAACCTCGAAATCTTTCATCGCCGTGTCTGTCCACAACTCACCTTGATGTTTATTATACCTCCTTGATGAAAACCTATTGGTTGAATACATTGAAACCTAGTTTTATATGATACTTGGATAGTTAAGGTATTGTTACGGAATACACTTAATCAAATATTTAAACAATACAACGAATGGTTACTAGAAAAACATTTGTCCCAGAACTTCCTTTCATCGCCATGTCAAAAACATTTTTAAACATATTGTTCCACCTAAAGACTTGTGTCTCCTTTTCTGTGTGCTAAACGTTGCTCAAAAGTACCGCCTCAGTGCTCGACGTGGAAGGACGTGTCCACGTGCCTGCGTTTTCAAGCTATAAATGTAAGTGTATCCCATTTTTGTTACTGGACATTTTTTCTTTCATCGCCGTGCATAGGTATAACTTCTATTTGAACAAGTTTATACTCTTGATTGAGCATTCGATAGAATGCCCATACTCTTCTGTTTATTTGTATATTGTTTAGTTCTTAGGATACCTAATAGATTTTATGTAATTTTAAATTTTCGACTCGTTTCTCATCGCCATGCTTTCATTTCCGTGGTTTCCATAGCAAATATTTGCTATGGCAATGAAAAAAAAGAAACGGCGATGAAAAAAATTTCATTGCCGTGTCTTTTAAAACAAATTACTTTCATCGCCGTGGCCAGGTCTTTCATTTCCGTGACTTATATTTTCATCGCCATGGTATGATTAGGCAAGGAAAACATTTTTACCTGTGATACAGTGTACCGAATATTGACAGTTCAGTACTCGTCAAGTAATATCTCTGCAATACGACAAAAGACTTAAGTAAAGACTTATAAGTACAGTAAATAAGTCATTTGTATTTACTGTACTCCTTCTAGCTCGTTTTCTTGATTCCTTAAGATCGTGTCCGTTCTGATGCACTGTAATGGAGTCGTGTACCAGCCGTTCCACTCCGCTCTGTCTTCGGCTCTTCTCAGAGCTGGTAATTGAGAGCCCTGTTATTGCCTTGATCAGGTTTGACCAACGGGTAGGTCGGGTAGGTCTACCTTTCCCGCCACAAACAGCTTGTCCAGGCTGTATGACCGTTGTAGCTCCAAATTTGACCAAAGTAGGTCAGGACTCGTAGGTAACGTATCGTAGACAGTCTTGTTTTTATGTCAAGTTGTTCTAGAATAGACTTATTCGTACGTCTCGCTGTTAACGGTATGTGTGGCATCCTTCTCCAGCACCACATCTCGAAAGCCTTTATCTTTTTTCGATCTACAGCGCGTGGATAGACCAGAACTCACAGCCGTATAGAAATATCGAGAATACCTGAGATCTAATTAGTCTCATCTTTGTTACGTTTGGTGATGGTTTGGACATTCCAGATTATCAACATTTTGCTTATTGCTTGCCCATCTCCACACAAATTCGAATCTCTTTCTCGCAGCCTCTCTGATTACTGATCGTCCAGGCTAGGTATACAATTAACTTGCTCATGAATTCCAGGTCTGACAATTCTCCTGTGCGTGTGATCTGTTCAGCTCGGTCAGTGACCATAACCTTTGTCTTCGATTTGTTGACCCAAAGTCCTACTGTCTCGGTTTTGCGTTCTACTCTGCTGAACATTTCAGCAAGTTCGTGCTCAGAGGATGCGGCCAAAGTAGTGTCATCTGCATATCGAAGGTTGCTGATCTTGTTCCTGCCAACAGTAATGACTCCCTCCCACCCTTTTAAGTCTCTCCTACTTATATAGTTTCTATAGTTATCATGGTTATTAGCACTCAAATTATTATGATTATACAGCGTTGAAATATTTCGAGTTTCCGATATTCCAACGCTGTTGCAAGCGCCATGATCACGGATGAACTCTCCTACTTATATTTCATATATCTATATTCGCCATAGATGTTAAATAGAAAAAGGAACTCTTTTTCAGCCTGCTCATCCGGGATGATATGCAACATAATCTTACTGGCATGGGATATAAGTGCCACAGTCCGGTAGGGTGCACATTTTTTTTTACCCAGAATAGGCTTGCACTTGACTGTAACTAACTTGATGGAAAGCGATGATACAGCCTAAGATGGAACGTGCTCACCTAGAAGGTACCTATTGACTCGCGACTAAAAGACCCAGGGTGGTCCACTATAGGTAAGGATACACTCCGGAAAATAGAAGCCAGTTCGAACAGCGTCTTCCTTGCGGAGAAAAGACACGCCTGGGTCTTCAAGGCATTGAACTTGATCAGATTGGTATCGCTCCAATCGGAGACCACCCGAAGGGAAAAGTTCGTGTGATCGACCTAGCCTCTCTTAAATACTGTTTCTCGGCCGCACTAGCACGCGGGATGGATATATGTAATTCTCTACAACTGTGCAATCATTTGCATACTCATAGGTTCTGGGCTTTGGCAGATCATTGATATGCAACAGGAAAAGTGTTGCAATGAGTACTAACCCTTGGGGAACACCGGCATTAATCGCCATTTGATCGGACGAGCATCCATCAAGATCGACCCGTATCGATCGATCCCGCAAGAAGTCTGATATCCACCCACACAAACTTACAGGCAGACCGTATGATGAAAGCATGCTAATAAGGCACGTGATTTCGTGGACCCCTTCTTGAGCAGGTGGATCAGAAGCGATTCTTTCCAATCTTTAGGCCATTTATCATAGGGGTTTTTATGTTAATCTTATAAAGAAATTCGATCAATTATTATCATTCGATGTGGCGTAGATAACCCGTCTGGGGGAGTATGCCTGTCCTTCTCGGAGACAGGCGTGTATATATTGTATGTTAGGATAATATAATACTCAAGTCAGTATATAAAAAATTTTTTTTATGTATGGATTTTCATTTCCGTGGTGTTTCTTTCATTACCGTGGGACAGTTCTTTCATTGCCGTGGACGCTTGTTTCATTGCCGTGCACGCATGTTTCATCGCCGTGGCATGAAATTTTTAAACTTGTGTTATTCGTTAGTTTTTTAAGTAATCAGCTTGATAATAAGCAAGAATACATACATTATCAAGAAGTATAATAAACGCTTGTTAGTTTTGAAAAAAACGTAAAAACAAAAAAAACCACGGAAATGAAGATTTTTGGGGACTTGTTGAAATTCACTCAAAAGATAAAATAAAAATAAATAACCAATTTTGTGAATGGACAAAATTATAGATCCTAGAACTGCTTGATAATTATTTCAAACAATAGAATTTACTCGTAATATTTATGCTATTAGTTACAAAGAAATTATCACAAAAGAAAATTGACGTCGGCCGATTACGTACAAGTATATCTGTACGAAAACTCATTCAGCCTCACCCATCCCATAGGTAGTATATTTTCGCAATGAGCACTCGTTTATTCGTTTATTGTACTTGCATGTGTTGACTTCCCGCGACCTTATTATCCGATCATCTGCCTATTGATTGGGACGTACTTGTTGAACATTATGCACTAATGTATAACGTCCTGCCAACATTTTTGTACGGCTTTACGTTTGTTTTCTTACTGAAAATCTGTTACGTCTACAATGTTCTTTGATTCTATAAGCTACTTAATGACAGTTTTATAACTTAAAATTAGATAAGTAAGTAAATGTATTGTATTATGCAGTACGTATCTGAAAATCAGATACAGCATAATCTGAAATTAAGAATTATATTAAGAAAAAATAAATCAAGCTTCGCTTTGATAAGTAATCATATTGCAATAATATTAATACTTAGATCTGTGTTTAATCAAATGAGATTAGACGGGGTATAGGTACGTGCAACCAATACGATTTTATTCGGTCGCACGAAACACTCATTAGACGGCTAATCGAGTTTAACTGACAAAATAATATACTTACTTGAGATATGTAAATAAAAATGTTTTGTAGTATATTCGGTCATGACGTCATTTCAAGTATAGTACTATTTTTGTTAATAGAATCTATTAATATCTCTTTATTTTGTAGTAACTAACATATTTTAAGAGTATTTCAGTAGTTTGTAGAACAAACTATTTTATGGTAAATTGCTTACTCGAGTATCAATATGTATCCTAAATGGTCAAAGAACTGGAAAATACAGTTGTTTAATGATGATAAAAAAATATAAATATTGGGATATTTTTACCCCTCAACGGGCGCGTAGCGTGAGTAATGACAGCGCGAACTCGAATCCCTAAGGACCACCACGGGATGGATTTAATGTCCCTCATCCACCTCCTTTATACCGGGTAAACGCGTGATTTTACAACGGATTATAATCTTTATCCGAGACACATTTACGTATTAATTTTACAGCATCAAGGTAAATAAACACCATGGATTGTTGTTTGATATGTTTGGGGACAAAAGGAAGAATTGTTTGTAACTTGGAAATATTTTGTATGTCAGATGCAGTTGTAACAGTTTGTTTAGGTCAAACTTTATATCTAGAAAAGTGTTGCTTTATTGTACGTGTAGGTATTAAATTGTATATAGAATAGGTTATTTAAAATGCAGGTACCTATCTAGGTGTTTTTAAAATCCATGAATTTGAAAAAAAAAACACCCCTAAATATATTTAATTATGTGTTCAAATGTATGTGTTGTATTCATGGAAATAACAAATTAAAAAGTACTCACACTCCGTAAATCGGGACAGATGAAACGTTGCACAAACATGATATTGGGATCCCGCTGCCGCCGCTGGACTTGTACATCATCACACATTCATCTTTATGCTTCAAGGGCACTGTACCAACTACCGACAACTTTTCATCAACCACAAAACCTCTATTGTCCATTTTGATTCTTTTTTTAAATAATTAAATAGTTCCGCGCAAACACTTGATGAGCACAACAAGGTTGAGGACCAACTGATTCAGTTCGTAAATGTTATTGGCTGTATGTATAATGTAGATGCCTGCAGTATTGTTATTAGCCGCGTCAACCAATCAACTGGTATACTGATGTGCTTACACAGCTCATAATATAATATATTAGTTTTTCTGTACTTGTTTTGTGCCGCGGTTCTACTGTAATTCATTACGGCGAAAAAATAATGTTCCTGTGTATAAAATTGCTTAACTACCCACTGATCCGTTTTGTGATTGTTTTCGTAAAGTCGATATACTTAAATAACCTTTTCAGAAGAAAATATGATAACCTGCTACTTTTAAAATAGCAGAACGGTAGATTAATGAGCTTACTTTAAAATATAATCAATAAATTAATAATATAAAAAGATATAATCATGCTAGTCACCTAGTTACAGTAATTAAAATAAGTCTAGCTAATAATATAACTACTAAGCAATATTAGAACACTTCCTAATAAATTCGTTATCCAGCATTTTGTGACAGAAAATCTAGTTTAATAAATAAGCAAAAACTTTGTTGGTTAAGCATGTTGTAGTCTATAATAATATGTGGTATTGCATTTTTATTAATAGTTGCAACCTACTTTAAATTGCCATGATGTTGATAAGAGTTCTAAACATATTTAGTTTTGATCTATAACAATCAGCTCCAGTTTCACACGCATGGTAAGTATATTCTTCTAAATTTTCCAAAAAGAAATCATTACTAAAATAGCACTAGCCAAATAGGTGAAGCTTTTGAGACGTGATTCTTGCATGATGGTTTAGGTTGAAATGTTGACACTCAAAAGTTTAAATTGCAAACCTAATTCAAATACACACAAACAACTCTTCTACGGTGATATGATATAGGTGTACATGCGTCTACTACTTATATTGTATACTGCACTACGGGTTCTCCTGTGGGTAAACGGGGATAAAATATAAGTAGCCCATGTCACTCGTTGATAATGCAGCTTTCCATTAGTGAAACATTTTTTATATATTTTTATTATTTTTTATAAGAGCTATTCGTTAAAAACCAATAATCAAATATTTCCTTTATAAATAGGTATTACGAGTAGTAGGTACAGATGTTTAGTACAAATATACATTCTGTTCCAAATATTCTGTTAACTAAATACTCTTTGTAATTTCTCCAGGCACTTGTTTATTAGTCCAATAATAAGCTCAATTAATGTTCGACCGAGTTCTTTATTGGACTCACCATCCACAATCTTGGTTCTTTGATCAAACATTAAAATACTAATAGATACGTACTTATGTAATAAGTGATATATTATGCAGTCTAGGTACTTGGTCAAGTTTATCTGCCAACTAATGGGAAATATGAGATCATCCAGTGGTATGCGACTGATTGTACAACGTTTAGGTTAAGTAGGTACTAGAGATTGCGTATATTCCATTATATTGCGTATACTTTAACGCATGGTAAACAAAATCTCAAAAAGATGGCAAAAATATAAAATACCTTCAATAGTCTTTGTTTTGTTGCGGAAAAAATACGGCTTTCTTATTACAACTATTTAGCTCAAAAGTTGCTTTTATTATTTATTTAACAAAACTTCCTAAATACTTATAAATACTAATCTGAAAATAGGGTTGGTTCTATAGTTTAAACCACTTACCGAATGAGTGCCCTTGTAGCCGTTTGATCCATTTTATAAATTCGTTTCGACTATTTCCTTTTCTCCTATTTACTGAAAACGTTGGGTGAAATATTGTTATACCGATAGCTTCGAGTGTTCTTTCGGTTTTCGCGGTAGCTTTTCAATATGTTTACCTGATATCCACTTTACTTACGGTAAGATGATCAAATACTTAAGTGGTTTTTACCGATTTTTTTTACTAATTTAGAAACATACACTTGAAATCCCCCTCGGCTGGAAAGTGTGTGAATGAGTGTATGCGTAGTTTCTGATACCCTCTAGATACAATTTTCAACTTAAGTGGTCAGTTACTAAGTTTATAAATATGATCTAGTGAATGATATGTTACTAACTGACTCCATGATCTGTTACTATTAGCGGTTTAGTCTGTGCATTGACCAGTGTCTATCAGACAGGACAAACTACACTTATTTTTTTGTTAAATATTAGATATCAAACTTGACAATTGTATTTAACTGAACTAAATACGTTTAACAGAACTGAGACAGCAAGCGATGGTAGTGCAAAGCTAAGGAAGTTCTGTGGCTTCTGTTTGCAGGGTGTGTACTATAAAGTTATGTAGGAACTAGGTAGTAAACAAAGCCGAATATCTCGGATTCAGTATTGAGATACCTCATGCTCAAGTATATAGGTAGGTATGTCCGTATTGTCAGTAGAAGCAAAAGTTTACTAGTATTCGAGCTAGTTACAGTACAGTGTAAAACTTGAATACAATAGACGGAAATTGTCATATATTTACATTGCATTCTGTTATTTAAATATTTTTCGTAGTTTTACTGGTTATGCTTCATTGAATATGAAAGTAGTCTTTAATTTTTTAAAGAAGAATCAACCATTCATATTTAGATATATTTTAATTTCTTGCTAAATTATTTTAATCAAATTATAAGTAGGTAATACAAATTATAAGTTCTTTCCATATTGTATCTCTGATTGTGTTTAACTTCGCAATTAATGGTATACATGTTACCTATACTATGCTGTAGTAACATACAGATACAGGAAAAGATTTCTTTTTATAAAACGTAAACAATACAAAAATTGTTGTAAAATTATTTGTGTACCACATTTGGTACAATAATATGCGTTTCAAAGGCACATCCGTCTGTTTCAAGTAGAATTAAAACTGGTCCCTCGGTCCCTGGACAGAAAACGTCACTCTTTCCCAAAAAATAATACAATTAACCACCAATGTTTGCCGGATAATAAACATTCAAAATATGTAAGTATTTTATCGTTATTGAAAGTTTGTGAATTTTTTTCAATAGTAAATAACAATTGCCAAATGTTCTTTCATAAATTCGGTATTAGTATTTAGCGAAAACCAAAAATTGGTAGATACCTCTGCGTTTTGCTACAAGGAAATATAAAACTAAACAAGCAGATATTTTTAATCAAGTTCCTTTTTAATTATTATTAAGATTCCCAGTTGTGTTTGTTCTAGTAACTAGTTATGGACTACATCTCGTCTCGAGCTTAAATAGCTCTACTTTTACAAATATTTGATCGGAAAAATCTTTGTTAATATTAGGTACGTACCTCTGCAGGGCCAGAAGCCCTGCTACGATTTTCTTTTCTAAAAATATTTTACCAGCAGTGTCGTGCATTTTTACCTGCATAAGTCTTGATGTCTGTCATGGTGTGTGTAAGACACAGCAGGACTTCAAGATACTTTTTATCTCAAAATAATAAAGTATAGCTGTGCCCCGCGGATTCTTCCGCGTAGTTCCCGCTCCCGTGGGAATTTCGGGATAAAACATAGCCTATGTTCTTCCTCGGACCATAAGCTACCCCTGTACCAAATTTCAAGTCAATCGGTTCAGTAGTTTAGCCGTGAAAAGGTAACAGACAGAGTAACTTTCGCATTTACAATATTAGTTAGGATTAGTAAGGATAAGGATTAGTAAGGATGTAACATCATCTGAATCGGTCAAATAGTTTAAATAGGTATAGTATCGCGCGCTTTTACCTTCAGAAATCTCAACCCCATGGAAATTTTCGGGTAAAAAGTAAGTACTTATCCTGATTTTATGTAAGTAGCATCTGTCCCAAATATTCAAAAACCGTTTAAACAGTTTATAGTTAGAGAATTTGTTTGGAAACTTTCTAAGTAGTATATTTGCGTTACTTGTTTAAATTTTATCAGATCTCATAAATGCAATTGGTTGTTTTGCTCTACGAATACTTACAGGCTTTATTCAATTACAGTACTTATTTAAAATTATATTAATATGTAGATGTCTAGATGTAGATAACAAATACCTAACTAGAATTCAAGTAGTATTCTTTTTCAGATCATGTGGGAATTTTGTAAGAAAAATAGTTCCTTATAAACAAAGAGAGTACCTTTCCTATTTTGGATATAATTTTTAGATATAATCAAACACTCTATGTTCTTTTTCTCTTCTCCAATGTCATACCCTAAGGGCCCATGACAAGATCACATAGTTTTAAGTTCTATTTGTAATTTTCTGGAGTGCAATAAATTGATTTGAATCACTTATCAATTGATCCCTAATAAGGTTTAATTAACCTTGTCTTGTCATCTGGTTCACTAAATTTGGGCCAGTTCAATCCTTACTTTAAAAATAGACAAGTGACCCGTGGCTCAGAAATATTAGGGCCATTTTGACCCCAAATCCAAAAAATATATAAATACAATATGCAAGTAAACTGTTGTCCAAAAACGAATGATATGACAGCATTTAAGTACTTATATAGCTTTTGTTGTTCTTGCAAGGGCGTCAACAATATTAATACGAAGATATCAATGTGAAACCACTTACCTTTTGCATTTTAATTTATTTTTTGACATTGTGTTGCTAAATATATCTTGTATTGTAGTATTTTTTTCTGTTTTATAAGTATTGTCTTATCAATTTATTTATTGCTACTTAGTTTTACACACGCGTAGTTCCTGTTCCCGTTCCCGTGGGAATTTCGGGATGAAAAATAGACGTTGGCCGATTCTCAGACCTACTGAATATGCTCACAAAATTTCATGAGAATCGGTCAAGCCGTTTCGGAGGAGTATGGCAACGAAAACTGTGACACGAGAATTTTATAAATTAGATAAGATTTTGTTCTTTGTTATTAACCTGTATTGTCCCACTGCAGGGCAAAGGTTCCCCCAAATCCTTCCATATGTCGCTATTTCAAGGCAGCTCCTTCCAAAAACGACCTCTATAGCAGAGTGGTCACCATGCCATCTGAACTGCCATCCGTAACGTGGTTACGGGTTCTATTCCCGTGCGGGGTGAACATTTGTGTGAAAAGGTGTGAAAAAACCACAAATTTAACTTTAAAAAGCGCCCAATGTTTATTTTAATAAACATACAATCGATTTCAAGCTAGATATTTGATTGTAACTTCGTCAATTGCATCGGGAGTCTGAGGAATTTAATTCGGCAAGATTTGGTATTCTACAAATTAATCGAATTATTGTGCCAAATAAATCAAATCTAGAAACTTGACTTGAAACTTGGTGTCGTACTATTAATTGACACAAAATAAATAAAAACTTCTATTACTTATTAATTTATGCTATTATAATCTACACTAATAATATAAAGAGGAAAGATTTGTTTGTTTGTACCGAATAAGCTCCGAAACTACTGAACCGATTTAAAAAAATCTTTCACCATTAAAAGCTACATTCACCTTGAGTAACATAGGTATCCCTGTATTCCCACGGGAATGGGAACTATGCGAGTGAAACCACGGTACGCTGTTAGTCTATATACTTATATAAAACTCTTCCGTTACTGAGTGACGTACTGACTGCCAGACAACGCACAGCCGAAACTAAAAGTCGTAGAGATCTGTAATTTGGCACGTGCATTTGTTGGGGAGAGTAGGCTACCCATCGAAATCGGATGGTACCATAGAGTATGCTGATTTCTATGAGGCTACCACTAAGAGAGGATTTTCGGAAATTCCCCCTAGGGGGAGAAAATGGGGGTAAATTGAAAACTACGCGGGTGAAACCGCGGGGCGCAGCTAGTATATTATAAAGCTGAAGTGTTCGAGAAATTGTGGTCACAGGTCACTGAGCATAACTCAACGTATACTCGTATGCAAATAAGACAAGTAACTTACGCAATATTGTCGATATAACAATAATTAAAATGTTCTGTTACGTAAATATGATAATTTGTTTATTAAATATTGTATTCAGACGGAATCTTGTATATTTTTAATAATAACTTTAATATTTTAGAAAGAAGACAATTTAAAAACCAATTTATTATTGACGAATTGACTTTTATGCGGAAAAAGAAAATGCTAATTTGTTCCTAATACATACTTACTTTGTTTTCGATTGTAATACAGAGTGATCACCTTGCCGGACTGCAAATAATAGTTGCGGGTACGATTCCCATGGGTGATGAGTGGTTTCTGAATCCCTAGATACTCATAATAAGCCTTGTGAGAGGTCAGTTGGTACTTAGATGATAGAATGAATTGATTGAGAGTGTTATGTTATTTATATGTAAACTTATTATGAATACATATTTATAAACTACTAGCAGTGCCCCGGGATTTTACCGGCATAGTTCCTGTGGGAATATCGGGATAAAACATAGCCTATATCTTCCTCTGGACTATAAGCTACCCCTGTAATGTAAAGTCAATCAGTTCGGTAGTATAGCCGACATAGCCGTGAAAAGGTAACAGACAGGCAGAGTTACTTTCGCATTTATAATATGTAATTACAACAATTATGCACATAGTTAATGTGCCATGATAAAATCTTCGATGCCCACAATAAACTGGAGTATACTTAGTAAATATTCAGAAATATATCAGTATCACCACACCATGGAAAAGAGAACTAGGCATTTCTTTCGTTAGGACGAAAGTCCTTGGTGACTCGCTGATCTGTGAGTATCACATTGTCATCTAGCCACAAATGAAGGAAAACTTGTACTAATACCGACAAACACACAACAAATACACACACAATTTTTCCCTTGTACTAGTTTGGCATACGCAAACAATAGTTAAATCAATAATTAAATTGAATTATTGTACTCCTCGACTATGATACACAAATATCCAATACTAGTAGCGCTCCGCGGTTTCATCAGCGTAGCTCCTGTTCCCGTGGAACGGGGATAAAATAGCCTATGTTACACCGGGTGAATGTAGCATTCTAATGGTGAAAGAATTTTTGAAATCGGTTCAGTAGTTTCGGAGCCTATTCGTTACAAACAAACAAATAATATTTTTCTCTTTATAATATTAGTGTAGATTGTCGTATAACTTTTAGTTGAGATTTGCTTGAATAAAGAAACTCGACGGCATCCGATGTGTAAAAGCAGATAAAAAATATTTAAAACATACACGTATCAACAAAATAATCGTAAATATTTATCTCATAATTGCTTACCTACCTAAATGACCTTCGTGGTCTTATTAAATGTCACTTGCTACAATTTAACCAGAGTATAAACAAGATTCTTTTATTTTTATCACAACGTAAGTTCAATGTGATAATCTTAAATGTACCTACTAACTATAAGTACTTACAGCAAAATCAGGGTATTTACACTATTAAGAACTCAAGAAAGGCCGGATCAACAAGAGTGAAAATAGGTACAAATGTTGCTAGGACAGCCCATTACCTCTTAGAAGTCCCACAGGATTGGAAAGAAGACGATCGACTTAGTTCAGTTATAGACTATATATAACTATACTCGTAATTGTAACTAAGTTGATAAGGTGTAATATCTTTTTCACTAAACTGAAAGCACGAAAATATAGGTCGATGAGTAGAATGTATACGTATTTGTATAGCTGCAGACAGTATTTTCATGTTTACATGAAAATACATTGACTTGGGACTAATGGTGTACACATTAGATGAAAAGGCGATTTGAAAACTACTGGTTTCACCTACTTTTATCTAATTGCTGATTTGAAATAAATATATTTGTGAAATAGACTTTATAAAGAGGTTGATCTGAGGTGTATATTTCGTATCAAACAATAATCTTGTTACAAATAATTAAGTTACTAAACTTACCCGGTCTTAACTTAGTATAATTGACCAGACCAGCAGCAATAAAATCGATAACCGCGTTTGAGCTTCAGATCGGACGAAGGTACCAATCCAATAATTAAATTGAGAAATAGAAACCACAATTGCATATAATTCCAGTTTGCGATTTAAAAATAAACGTCAGTGTTAGATTTATTTTAGTTTATCTTTAAATTTTACTGTAAAGCCTTAGGGTTTTAAAACGTTCCCTTATTAATGTCATGTCTTCATGTCTTCATCTTTTCTTCTTACACTTTTTTATTTGATTGACACGATCGTATTATATACACTCTGTGATTCATCTGTCTGTCATGGTCTAGTAAAAAGGTACTTATTTCTACCCTTTTACTCCAGAATATTGTGTTGAAGTCTGAAAGAAATTAAAAAAGAAACAGAAATCAAATCAAGCTTCAAAACATCAACGTAATCTAAAAGTTATAACTATTTTCCGGCGTTGTATTTATGGTTTTCAAATAAATTATAACTTGTGAAGTAAGTACGTACTTCCCATTGACCCGAATCATAGAATTGGCAAGCATGAAATCGGTAACTTATACTCGGAGCTACACTACGTATTTTTTATTTTGCAAGTGCAATTTTGCATTCGTTGTTTGACAATCGACCATACCGTATATCCTTAAACGACTGCTACGTTAGGACGGAAGTCCTAAGGTTACTCCCTGATCTGTGGATACGACTATTGCCTGCCAAACTTGAGGTCCCGGATTTAATTCCTTAGTCGAGTAATTCATCAGTGCGAGAGAGGTATTTGGTCAGCAGTGGAAATTTACTTTATTTTTACAAAGTGCATGGAATCGTCTGTGAGTGAACCCGAATCGGTCTTACCCAATTTTTTTAAACTTATCAAAAGTACGTTTATTCAAAAAAGAAGAAGCAGGCTTGTCATAAAATTAAGTATAGGTAGATAGATACCTTAATGTAAATGTAATGAGTGGCCCTATAAATAGGATGTACAGGATATTCGAATTTGAAATGTTCACACAAATCACATCCATGAATCAGCAAAACGAAGTTTATATTTGACGTTCTTGGTGACATCATAATATGAGCAATGGTCCAACGTACGGTTACGATACCAGTTTTTTCCTTGAAATCTTGTAAATGCTTCTAAATTAGCATTACCAAAAACCTAAAATGATTAAGATTTAAGAAGTATTTAATAAAAAATAAAGAAAAGGAGAGGTCCTTCTGTAAGAAAATTTTAGAAATCGACTGGAAAATTTGAACCGAGCAAAATTGGGGCGGGCGGCTAGAAAGTTCTAAAATATAATGTAGCGAATTTTTTATTGTCACCCACAGTACCTTACTATCTGGATAAATAAGTAACGGTTTTGATTACTGATGAGCAAAACATGTTTACAATTTGAAATTAGTTATAATTTATCATTCCATCCTGTAAAAGTCAATTCTGAATGTTGTTCATGTGAGGAAAATGTTTCAAATCCACTCATGGATGGTGTTTACAACCAATAGGCAAAAATTTCGCACCAACTTCTAAATTATTGCAAGTACTCGTAATATCTGAATAAATAGTTAGTAAGTGTTAAAACAAAACAAGTCTGTAAGAATAGCTAGTCTCTAGTGCCCAAGTTTTAATTCTGCCGCACTGTAATATGCCCATTTTATGATGTGAATTAATAATTTGGCAAACAGTATTTGTTTAAAGTATGACCTACTTGTTTTCATTTTACTAGCAGCATTAGCTCAGAGGGACAGTTAAGATTGCGTTAAAAAATTCTGTTGCCAGTCAACCCTTTTAGTAAAATAATTATTTATTTAAAATATATTTGATAAGTTGGCAAGTTTTTGGTAAAAGTGGAACGCGGCGAGAACGAAGATCACGTCACCGGTCGCGTGGCAGTCGCGGGGAGGCGCCGCGTCACCGGTGGCGGCGCGCCGGCCCCGACAGCCGTATAGTGCTCCTTGTCGGGCTCCCGCTGGCCCCGGCCCCGGAGCGAGACGGGCGCACTACCATTTCCACACGACACACCAACACAGCGGCAAACTTTATCTCCGAATTCCAACTAATTCCAAGTTGGCGCGCGCGGCGGAACTCGCTCAGTTGTACTCCAGCCGCACTCCTCAGCGCACGCATTTTCTTGTTCACCCGATAACTTTTCGTAAGTTCGCTATGACGCTGCGGTGCGTGTTGGTAGTGCTCGCTCTGGCCGGGGCCACGTTCGCGGGCCCCGAGGTCACCGAACTGAAGGTCGACGTGGAGAGCGTCCCCGAGGGATGCACCACCAAGTCCAAGCACGGCGACATGCTGACCATGCACTACACCGGCACGCTCGACGACGGACACAAGTTTGACTCCAGGTACACAACGATGCGATTGCTTTTTTTATTCATTTCAATAAGTTTTTGAACGTCTTTTGGGTCCCTTATATGGTATGAAGTCCATTATGACATACTGATACACCCAGATTCTGATCCAGGCAACGTTTCATTAATAATTAACTAAAAAAATATGCATATATCGCAACATGCTATGAGTAATGGACCTATGAGTTATTGGAATACGTAACTTGTGCCTCTAAAGGTACTACGTAACATGACCTTATTTTTAGAACAATTATTACTTTGTTTTTAGTTGCATAGGTACCTAGCACAATTATTTAAATCGGCTAACTTTAAATTGCTAACTAACAAATCTATAAAAGGTACTTAGGTGATTTCGTTTTATATTTCTTCACAAACTTATTTATTTTTTATTATGTTGCAAAATCTTGTTTTATTGTTTATTTTATATCCAAGTTGGCACTTGTTTCTACGCACGTTACCAATACGATACGAGTACGTCACTAGGTTCCGTTTAAAGTTGCTTCAAGAACAAGTTTTATAAATTAAACTTTACTATGAATACGATACCAATTAGGTGTCTATTTAACCAGAAAGTATAACCATTAGTGCTAATGATGTATTTATCGTTATATTAATGAATAATTAATAGTTTCCGAAGTTTTACCGGGAACCTTAAGTTCCCCTTTTCCTTTAGAAAATCGGGTTGATTACAGTTATTCCAGGATAGCGTAGATTTTATTGCTTTTTAATCATTAAAAGAAATAAATTACCAACAGTTAAATTACATATTAAACACCAATTCATTAACCACTATAATTCACTATTATTATACCTATTTTACTACAATTTTAATTACTTATACTATCAAGGATTTATTAAAATTTAATGAAATCTATACTGATAATAGTATCAACCCGGAGTTTAAATGATATACAGGAGCTGGCACTGTCCTACCAATCATTCACACCCACGCAGGCGATAATACCGTTATCTGTTTAGTTCGTACATTTTAATCATAATGCGTGAACTGATTGTAATAACAGTAGTCACACTCAATTTAATGCATTCGGTAATTTATACGTGCGATAGATTAGTTCACACGACTTTGTACGATATAGGTATCGCGTTTTTTATAAGTATAGTTTTTTTAGTAAGTATACTTTAAAATTGAACATTTTGAAAAGGAAGCAGCCAATTTTTAGCCTCATACAATTAAGTTAGAATACTGATTAAACATTTTTAAAAGAAAAGCCTACTTCGGTCTCTAGCTTAATTTTAATTTTTTTTTAAGTAGGTAACATAATTTCCCGTGAAAGGAAGATGCACCAACAACCAACATAGGTACTTTCACATTGATAAATTATGTATGATTAGTTTATGACTAACTAGTGACCTGTCTCGACTTCGCACGGTTTTCACTTGGATATTGTCAAATTTAGTTTCCGAACCTTATGTACATGACAATAGAATTGTCGTAGTAGGTGAAGTCATTTTGAATTTATATGCGCACCTACATTTCGGTAATTCATTTTTCACTTACGTACCTATACGAATATCTATGTATACCAGATAACTTTGTACTCCTACTGGTTATTACGCAATGAAAACAATAATGTTATATGTAACATCATGTTAAAGCAAAATTGATACTGGTGGGAAGGAAATCTGAAGGTGTTTCGTTTACGCTAGTGTTACTTTTGTATTATCCCACCATACGCCCACGTTACAGGCGTTCGAACTGAGTGTCGATGTAAATAGATGTGGTCATATAACATAGTCATATAGTGCGCATATTGTCACGTTGGCGTGACCGAAGCATATTAACACCTATTACTGGCGGTCAGTAGTGTGGAAGAGAGTAGAGGTGACCTAGTTAGTTACTATAGATATCCTTAAGTAGATTCAAATCCGGTAGCGAGACGTGAGCCATATCTATTGTGGGATATACCTATATGGGATAAAAGGTATTCTATATGTAACTTTTTACACAATTAATCTCCTATAATTTGTGGTCACATCAAAGTTCGGTATTAATTACTCCTTATAGTACCTATTGGGCTTTGAGATTCCCTTAATATTGGTCCAGCGTTTCAGAGATTGATACAAGGAAAAATTATGCAGACATAATTTATCTTCACTTGCCCTTTGAGTTTGTGTACGCGTGTGAATCATGTTTCCTACCTCTAAGTGCTCAACCGATTGAGCTGAAATTTTGTAAACACGATTATTTTGGATGACTGTGCATGCAGTCAACTACCCAAATGGTCATGGTTCTAAACATGGTGAAATAGTTTTAAGTAGAACCGTTTTTTTTTGTTATCCTCATATCAAGTCACAAGTCAGAATAAGTTATATTTATTTCTTGTACCTTGTAGGTATTTCAAGTAGCATATTTTTACTCCTTTTCGTTCTGTTGCCGTCGTGTCGTGAGCTGCTATATTTGGTCTTACAAGTGTTATAGTTTGTAACAGAAGCACAGTATAATAAACAGAAGTGAAGAAATGTTTTTTGAAAATAATTATATAGATAAGAAAAAAAAAATTACCTTCTGTTCGTTGAGCCAATTCGTTCTTCGTCTACTTCTTTATTTGAAGTTATTGTATATCACAATCGTCATGATTACGCATATTTTTTCTTACAGTACTAAAACCAATGCAATAGAGAGAGGTATTTGTTTTGCATGGGATCGTAAGGTCGAAACAATGTCGTAATTATGATGGATAATTACGACAAACAAGATTCAAAACATTATGAAAAAATGGGTTGGTCTGTCTAGAACATAATTTGACTACATTTGATTTTCACCTAGAGCTTAAAGTGACTACTACACAATAATTACATAACATAATCATTCACTACATCATCTCATTGTAGTAACTGATCCCTAACTAAGCTCGAAGCTTGTATAAAACGCATAAAAGACGGATAATTTTAGATTGTTTGTTGTTCCAAACAGGTCATGTCGTAATTTTGTATCCATGTTGTGTGTATTCCCAGTTGGAATAACAAAAATGTCTGTCTACGAACTATAACAGTGCATACATAGTTTTTATTCCTGTTATGTTCAAATTTCCCGTGAGAAAAATAAAAAGAATAACATATTTTTTTGGTATTATCATTGTAATTAAATCGGTATTAGTGAACAAAAAGGCGAATCGAAGCAAATCAAAACTATGGGGGTATTACGAGTATTATCTCATTACATTAAAAACAAAAATTATATAAGAATAAAGTTCTAATAACAACAATATTGTAAATACCAATTTTCTTCAAAATTACTTCTTAGCTCAACTAAAACAGTTGATATGAATTACCTCGCGCGGTAAGTCGAGCTCCTGTCAAGTCCTGCTATTTGGCACTCATGTGTGTTGGCAGTATCACTTGGAATGAAAAATGAAGAGTACAAGAAAATTTTATTCGAAACATAATAGTGAACAGGGGTTTTCGTGATTCCAAAATTTGTTTCACCTTTGTTATAGTCTACAAACTCGTCATATTTTGACACAATATTTATAATGAAACAATGTTTACGATGCCTATTGGAACCACAGTCTAAAATATTTAGAACTTAATTAATAGCTTTTTCAATTAGACCTCAAAAAGACATCAACGCGTTTAAAAAAGACCTCACGTCATAATGATCGTTTTATACCAACTTTGACCCGCTAAAAATAAAATACGTTATAAATTTTCTTCGCTACGCAATTCGTTTAATTTACGCGAATACTAAAATAGAAGAAAGTTAGACGAATGCGAGTTGCAAAACAAATTAACTTTCTATGTAGGAAATTTTGTCTATAATATAACAAATTGAATTACAAACTTTCTGTGCTACTTATGTATATTGAAAATATAATATAATGGTGTTACCTCCGACCAAACGCACGCTAGTCCTGGCTTCCACCGCGATTCAGACAGAACGTGATTAACTAACCAAAGTTACTTTTGTTCTCAAACGCAAATATAAACTTTTGTTATTACTGTTTATGGTACGAGAGAAAATTTACCGTTTAATTATCTACATTCTTAGAAACTCGCGCTCGTCTTAAAGATTTTACTCATCTCATTTATATCCCTGTAGGTATATTGTAGGCTTATTGTTTGCGGTTTTATAATTCTTTGCTTCGCATATCAGGCATACATTGGTACTTCTTCTCAATTAACACAAATGGTTAAGCAGTGCAATTAATGTTTTATTTAATTAATTACAAAGAGTAAATACTTGTAACAATTTCTAATATCAAATTGTAGATACACACATCAACGTTTGTATCAAAGGATTTCGTGTAGATATTCAATGTGCACTACTTTCAACGACTTGATACAATATTTCATTCATAGCAGCTGTGTCCTTAGAATTCGGAGCGATGTAATGAAGGGATCTTGTATGCTATTAGGTTCGTGTAAAATATTCACTAGTTCCATTTCGAAAACGTCTCTTTACATTCTGTTCTGAGATTCGATTCAAGGATGTTTGAGTTGGAAAGCCGGTGGACTGTGCGAGTACACTTTCACAAAACAAACTGAGATGCGAATAGGAGTGATCACTTTCACTCGCCACTCTGACCTCTGTTCACACGTATTCTAAACAAGTGCACACAATGTTAACGTTGCATTAAAAACACATCTATATCTGTGGGGATTAAGAAAGTAATGTTAAACTTTCTAAGTTCATACAATATGGAGCATATTTTACGGTGTAATTTTTCTCCAAGACAACATGAAAACGCAACTTTATACAGACGCAGCCTTATTTTAACAAAACGTTGACATGATGATATATTTTTATTTTTCCCTAGTGTAGTAATAAATGGCAATCCCTGTCAACCAATCAATTACAAATCAGTATGATTTTAGTGCAATTAATAGCTAATCGTATAGCTATTACGTCTTTAAAGTTTTCGTTAAGTTATGGAGTTCAACATAGTAACGAGTGATATTTATCCTAGTGCGAGTACTACGGCGCATATACGTCATAATTGTATGATATGTAATAGGGGCTTATATTCAACAAGATACACGTTATAAAATTATAGCAACGTTGTACGTGTCACTAATACGTTATTGTGTATTATCGTCCCATAACAAATCAATAGGAGGTCAATAAGCTGACGCGAACAGAGAAAGTGCTTGATTTCTAAAACAATGGAAAACGCCTTCACTGCATATAAAAGGTAGTATTTAGTAGTCGTAACCGCTGTTAACGTTATAATTAATTCACGAATTAAACGAGAACAAATTATATATATTTAGTACTAATCTACTTTTTGTGTAAAAAAGAAAAATAAATGTTGAAAATATCTTACAACTGAAAGATTTTACAAAAAGTATGACATATATTACAGTTAGCACAACATGAATATATAATACACCTCCGCCTTTCCACTTATGCTTTGAACAAAGTATAATAAAATAAAAATATAAAGTAAGTATATATATAATATATGTACTCGTATATGTATTTTTGTATATGTATATATATTTAAGGTTTTTCATTATGGTTTGTACTCCAATCAATGCCCTTCTTACTATTTTACAGTTTCCTACACCCAAAAGGTTTGCTGTAAGAAAACTCATCTCTGTATATTTTAGTACTTATATAAGATTCAATTGTAATTTAAATTGTGAGTACAATAAAGAATATGAAAAGTATCTAAGAAATTGCTTTAGTTACATCTTAATACAGGCAATTTAAATTGTAGACGATTTGACACGAGCTTGTCTGTGCTGTCGGTGGTTAATGCGTGTTGATAATCGTATTACATGCAATCCAACTTCGCCCCTAACTCTGGTTAACTTATACATGGCACTTAGGTAACATTTAATAGCTCACCCGCCTGCCTTCCGGGAGAGCTAATGTTATCCTAGTTACACGAATCGTTGCCGTTAAACAATACTATCTCAAGTTTGTATTGTGATATAACACTAAGTAAAGCTAGTTTTTATATAATAATATATTTAATTGCAACGTCATTTAGAAAGTTGCGTCGCGTATAGTGTGTTTAGATAAATATTCAGCAACAAACCGCGACACACATTATTTGCAAGCAAACGACCACTAAAAGCAATCAATTCAGTACAACGGTTTCATTAACAATTTTGATTACTTTGTATTTGTGTTGTCCGGCGATCGCGGCACCAGATAGAGCAGAAATTAAATGAAGACTCGTTTGTCGCTTCGACGACTAAAGAAAATTAAATTCGGATATGGTGAGATTGCCGAAAGCGATCGAACGTATTAATTGAGTAAACACGAATACCTCGCTCCGATATTTAGTTATAAGTGAGATTTATTTTAATTTAAATTCTTGATTGGATTTCTAGACACGGCTATCGTTCATAATTTCGTATTTGTCGTGAATATTAGTGAACCGGATTTATGTATAAATGTATGGTTTGAAACAAATCTCAAGTAGCTCTAATTAGTAACATTGAAAGTGATTAATACTTTAATAAATTTTACGGGATGTTGTTTTACAGAACGATCTCATTATGTTTGCGTGTGAAACACATTCAGTCGAGTACATTTTAATACTCGGCAAACTGACTGCATTGTGTTGGAGCCTATTAATGTTGGCAACTCTATTGTTGTACTGAAACAAAAGCCGCTTTCTCAAGGATTTGATAAGTGCAATTATTATTCAAATTTTCAGAAATATTTTATCTGATTTGAAACGACTATTCAAAACATTTTGTTATATAAAATGACGATGTGAATTTATATTCATTCAACATTTATTCGGATACAAATCTTATTGCACTTATAACAATCCTCGGTTCTACTCGCTATGACTTTTCCGCGACACGTAATTCATTTACAGCAAATCATTACCGGTCAATATTTAGTTGCAATATCTTTAAAACATGTAACTGGATAAAAATACCACTACTGACTTACTCCCTGACTCTTTTGTCTCCATGTCAAAATTGTTACACTAATTAACAATCTAACGAAACAAGAATATAAATAAATTCATAAAAACCAAAGTTAGTATTAAAACTCTATCGCTATCAAACTATTAATATGCATTGTCCTGGTAACATTTAACATTTTTAAAAATAAAATAGAAACTTTGTTTGAAATACATATTGAATTAAGTGGAAGCTTGTCATTGATTCGTAACGGTGACTTGGATTGGCATCGATAAGTGTAAGCGTGACCAAAGAGTAGATTAGCGAGGTCATGCGAAGACGAGCGACGTGGACTTCTCACATTGGCACTATCAGAGATTAAACTTTAGAAAAGTATTTAGCGAAACAAACAGGTTGGAGAAAACGTGCACATCGTATCAATACTCTCTTGCAAGAAAATGGAAAGTATTTCACAATTCCTGCAGAAAAATACAAATTCGTTTAATGTGTAGTCTTAAATACATTTCGGAATAGGACACGTCATGTATGCTACTGTGTAGTCAATTAGATAAAAAATATTTTTAATATGTAAATAAAAACATTTTTGTTATCATCATTATTGACAAAAAATACTGTTACATAATAATTAACTTTGCAAATAGGTTAAAGATAACACATTAAAATGTTGTACTTATAATGTGTTATTGTCGAAAATAATCAATGTCATAAAATGTTTACATAATATATTGTTGCGACGTCGATAGTGTTATCGGGACCATAAAAGCATGCAATTTCACAATCGAAAAGAAATCGTATTTTAACTTTTAACACTTACGAGCTAAAAAAGCATATCGATAATACTTATTTTAAAACTTATACTCATATTATCTTGCATCTCACCTGCGTTATTAATAAGTCGCAAACTACGCGTTTAATTAATGCACTATAGAAACTAGACCGTTACTTCATATAGGTTGGGCAATTTAACCATGAACATAAATATTCCACATTATAACTTTTATGGTTATTATTTTGTTTATTTTTTAAGTTTCCTTTTGTAAACTCTAATGCCTACTCGTAGTTCAGTTTATCCGTGATTATTGCGCTCACAAAAACGTTGAAATATCGAAAACTATAAATATGTAAGTTATCAATAGCAATTATTAAGGATAAGTAAAATATTAGTTATGAAAACTATAATATTCCGCAAATTATTCATTAACCTAACACCACCTTGAGTAGAAGAAAAGGCCAGGGACAATGAGAAAAACATGTAGTTACGTTAAAGTAATAGGCGCCATAAAAGCTACTTGATTGAGTATTGACGCGACAAACCCCATTGATGTGGGGACACTGTATCTGAGCTACCGCTTGCCCTTAATAAATACAGAAAAACAACGATGTATTTAATCCACGTTTCCACTCTTTCATAGGTGTAATGGTAATGTAACTAATTAGTCATTATTGTTAAGAATGTTTTCGTTATTAATGAGATGTACTGTGTAATGTAATTCATGTATAAGTTAATTAGCTTTTAGGTATTGGTCACTTGTAAGTAATTGACGCAATAATTGCAATAATTTAAAACATAAACCGCATCAAATACTGAATGGTAAAGCAAAATGCAGCATATTTTTAGTAATTAAAATAATAACAACGGCACCGGATATCCCATTAAAATTGTTTCAACATTAGTACTAATAAACAGACATAATAAGCGGGCTACGCTTGCAAGATAATTAATGTCTATAGAATTTTAATATAAGTTGAAATGGTGAACTCGAGATTGATAATTAAAATGGATCCACACCACTTACAGTCGAACATCCCTCCCAGACGAACTTCCAAACTGAATATGTGAATATGTATTTCGTTTCGTGGTATCTAACTACATAGTCCAGTTCAGGCATTGATACAAAACCCACTATTCAAAACCCAACAACTTTTCGTAACATAATAGCGCCCAATTACAGTAAATGGAATTAATTAAACTTATTTAATTATATTTCACTACGTATCTATGCTTGAGTACGGATTCCAACTCAAAATGCAGCAGTTTTTAAGTGATACGCTTACTCGATTATTTAAGTTGCAAAAGCATGTTTATTACAATAATGTACTAATTCTATCAATACAAATAACAACTTAGATAAACTATAGTATAGTTACGGCTAGAATATTGAAATGACTAGGCACTATTATTTTGTGCCTCAGTTATTTCGATGTCACAGACATTTTAAATATGTATAGATCTAAATTGTGAATAACTCGATCATCAAAGAGGAAATAAGACATGAATATTGTTTCTATTTCTATTTTGGTGCTAGATAAACAGAATAGAAAATAAGGTTAAAGGACGGTGTCAGGTTTGTTTGTTTAGGAAAGAGCATGCTATTACCATCGATGTTTTAGCAATAGAATTTGTAACCAGGTTTACTATTCTAACCTGTATCCAGGGTATAAAATACTACACACACACTCATTAAGATAAACACACAGATTAAGAGAAACATTTGTGTTTTATACCTCACAGGGAAATCGAACCCGTAGCCCTGGCAGTTCGGTATGATGAAACCAATTTCATCATACCGAACTGCCAGGGCTACGTAAGACCCAAGTCTTACGACGCAGTTTTTATAAAAGGACAAAAATCTTTAAGGCTAAAAAATTATAAAACATAGATTTTAAAAAGGAACCTGGACTACGAGTATAGATAGACATACTTCATGATGCTGCAACTCAATGTTTTAAAATAATTATTATTATATTTAGATAACATAAACACTATGACGTGAATGGATACAGCATCTAATTAAATTAGCTATGAACGTGTTGAAATAACTAGCGAAATGCCCCGTGCTCGCACGGAGTACAAAGCCTATTAGATCTTTACAAAAGGTATAATTCCGTAATACATTTTCATGTAACTCTTTCGGTTACTAAGCTCCCTGGTGTGGTGATTCTTCTTACTCTTCCAATTATCTTCATCATCATTATATATTATAGTCTGGGATCCGGCTGCAGGATTACTGCGCTCTTATATTTTTTTTAATTCAACAAAATGATTTTATTTTCCATGTAAACATGGAAAATAAAATCACTTCCATCTATTGCTAAATCCATATACAATCGGTGTTTACAGCATACAAGAAGGGGGGCATTATTTTAGACTAGGTATGAATGCTGACTACTTTTGACTTGTGATCCGACTCCCGATGAAGCGACTCACCGCTGACCAATTTACCAATTCACATTATCAAAATATGTAAGTGAATAATGTACCAATGTCTATTGCATTGGTGTTGCGGTTATGAATTCTTTTACTAAATATACTAGTCTAGAGGCATTATCCAGGAAGGAAACACGGGAAGACGTTTGTATGGAGAATTACTTCCTAGGATACCCTCTTAATTATTAAAAATACGATTCTTGTTCGGTAAATTGAATCGTAAATAAAGATATAAATGTTATACGAGTAAAGTGTTTATCTGTATTATGTATTAGTAACCAACAGTTTCGGTACAATTGCTTTTAGCAAGCAATTTCATGTAACATGAAATATGATCGAAGTTCCGTACGAACAAATAACTCTTCTGTTGGCTTAAGCGATTGTTTTTGTTTTTATATCCGGTTTTCATTTTCTGGAATTATCTTTTCTATTGTTTCCGTAAAGAAGATAAACATTGGGAGTAATAATTAGTTTTAACTAACGAAGTAACAAAAGCCTCTACCAAAAAGCATACACAACGTGAACATTGCGCGCTGCGAAATTCTGCATCTGCGAATTGAATGGCTTGGCGTTTTAATAAGGAATAACACATTGAGATGTATGCTTTTTGTTAGATGGCGTCGGCATCGCTGAGCTACCGGCTCTCGGCACCAGCGCGCACACTGTCTAGCAAAGGTAATAATTACGTAGCACGTACTACGTACGGTACACGGTGAATTCACGTCAACACCAATACTTTGTACCCAATGTTACAAAAGTAATATCTTATCACGCACGATCGTACGGTACGGAGACGGAGCGGCGGCGGTGTCGGGAGCCGCGCAGTCAACTCGAGTATAGTGTCATTGTGTAAAGGTCCCTCGATTCAATAGCCTCTTGGATTCCTCACAAGGGAATCTAAGCGTGGAGTGATACAGATTGGACCCGATTTATGTGCGCAGTTTGACGATACGATCCTTGGCCTCGCACCGAGACTCACCTTCTCCGTAAATAGAGACTTTCTGTGGATTACACGCATTTGAGATTGTCGGGAATAGGTGAGGTGCCGTGCCGCTAGTGATGTGCCCACACACAAATACACCCCTCTTGTTTTACAAACATCAAAATACAGTATTATTTAATATAAATAATAAATATTCTTTAACGATAAAATTGTTTTGGGAAAGGCAAGGTCTTATCTTGTTTTACCCATGGGATTATTAATAATTTGAAATATGAGAAGGATCGCATCGCGTACCTACAACGAGTCAAGTCAGTTTTTAATGATATCGATACCTAATTAAACATTATTATTTCACTGCACTTTGAAATGTGTTCCTCTTTTGAGATTTATTTCTAAGGAGATATATGTGTACATAAATTTGTTTTCCGTCTGTTAATATCACTGGTTCAGTGATCCATTAGTTATGCACATTAGTCCGTCTCGTAGCGTTAGTTTACTGCCTGAAGCAGATATCCTATCCTTCTTCGACTTCTGATATTCTCGTCTAATGAATTAGTTGTTTTGAATACAATGCCCGTAATATGTATTCGAGAGTTTATATTGACATTTTCAAAATAACATCAATATTTAAAAAGTAAACAACCGGCAGGAAATCATTAAAAAGCCCAATCGTAACGTTTGAGCACAACACTAGTCAATAAAATAAGATTGTCGGTTGCGGGTAGATGTGAGACCCAGGTGATACATGTGAGCCAAAGTTTATAGCTTGGGTGAGGTTTGCCGCCCTTAAATATTTAATATTGAAAAAATATATACAAGCTATCCATCGTTGCGTCGAATCGAAACTTGTTTATGGATACATCCTCTCAGTTTGCGATGTATTGGTGCTTCACGTGCGGAATCCAAATAACGATATAGGCTTTCAAATTTAGGGGCACAAATCTTATGTTATTGGAGCTATATTACAAGCAAATATCATCTGAGCTTGATGATTTACCGATGGTTTAGGGGTATTTTGTAAAGGGAAGTTATAGAAAGGTATGCAGTTCTTTCGTGAACCTATATCGAAGTTAAGTGTGAGTTCGGAAGCGATTCCCAGTTACCTGTTGTGATGTGGGTTAGGTAATCGACGTAGGTTCCTTCACATGTACGAGCCGCGGGTGAAGTTGCGACTAGAGCAACAGTCATAAACCTTATACACCCGCCTCTACAATGAGATAGCGTCTCGCATGGAATGGACACTCTTTGTGTCATGACTACTTTCCAAAAAACATAGCCCAATTTATTTGGTAGTAATTTATATCCTAAGAACAATGTTATATTGGAATCAAGAAGGGAGCTGAGTCTGGTTAATTATTAAACGAACAAGTACCTACCGTAAATATTTCGTTATTATTATAAGTATATTACTTACTATCTACTTACAATAGATATTAGATTACTTTCAATTCACCATACAATTCAGCATTATTTTTATTAATGACATAAACATTAAGATATCACACTTAATTGTTTATAATGTCGTAAATCATGAATTGTACGCACTCCGAGTGTTGTTTCGTCGAGTTTACTTCCCAGAATGTTTCGCTCCTGTACTCTTGTATATCGGTGTAAGTGTACCCTCCCGGCGAGCGGTAACGATGCGGTATCCCCCCGCGCCGTTTCTGAATTATTAACACGTGCCATCCAAGAAGTTAAATCGACAGAATTAAAACTTACCAACCTCTTTCATATTTCACCTACTTACGTTATTTTCTAGCAGATAGGCTGCAGCTATATTATTTAGAGAAAACTACCCCAAGACTCGATATTTTCTCGTTACTAAATATTAAAATAGACATTTCGCTGGTTGGACTCTACGCTAGATGACTTCCATCGTTAGGGAATAGTTACTATTCGGAGTGATAACATGGTTTTTATAAGTCATTCTTTGAGTAAGTACTTTCCGAGTACTTACATTACAAAATAGGAATCCTCCCCACGGGCTCGTAAATAAAACATTTGCATGTCTATACAGCCGGCATGTTTTCTCGATGCGTAGGCGTAATATTTTACAATTCGATATCTTAAATGCAAGCATGTTTTACGTGCTTCACATTACTCCGAGCTGAAACTTGCGGCTCAGGGGGCGGCGAAGCGCATAACACTTAAAACTTTGGAAAATATCGCAACAGTTCCAGTATCGAGATCTTCATTGAAAACTTTTCAAGTAACTATAGATAAATAACCGTCGCGTTAGGATACCATCAGCGTGTTATTACAGATCCAAGTTTGAGTTGTTCTAAAGTAGAACATTGAATATGCAAAACGCAGTTTCAAATGCAACATTTCATTTAAAATTGTATTTATCATGTGGTGGAGGCGCGCGCTCGGCCGTGAATTGTCAGTGGACACATGTGCTCAACTCGGCTACTCCTGAATAATACACGAACACTGTTTGAGGCTGCGATCTTTGCCCGTTTTATTGCTCACGATTGGCCAGCCTTGCCTTTTCTTTCGCTCCTTGATTTAGAAAATAGGTATAAAATACGGAAAAAACGTAAAGGCAAAGGCAACTTTCAACAAGAAGTCATTGGAAGGCCTCCCGTCTGCTCCGCTATCCAGTTGTGTAGGTTGTGACGCGTTTACCGAGTGCTCTAGCTGCGTTAATAATTAAGAGCACTCTTCGTCGCAGCTCGACCTCCAACGAGCATTTTCACGCTCGACGACAACGCACTTTGTGCGATGCGACCACGGATGAGCAATAATTCTAAGTACCGACTTATAAAAAATTAAAACATGTTTGTCTCAAGATTGTTATAATCGTCGCGAAATGTTAGCGCTGATAGCGGATTATAAATGTTAAAATTATTATCATTATCCTATTGAATTTGAAACTTTGTAAAATAAAACTATTTTGAACGGATACTACCTACCTATATTTTTTGTTTTTTTTTTGAGGTATTATGTTGCAAATCAGTAACTGTAGAAATGTACAAGAAATTAAGAACTCGATTATGATATGAATTTGTTTGAAGGAGTCAGGAGGTTTATATTTATCAATCAATACCTTGCTACACTTATTTTATTACATACTTTATTATTAAGTACTTATTACTACTTTATTTTTAAACTCATTCATGCTACATGATGCATGGATGAGTTTAACGAGTAATGTGTTTATATTTTATTACTATAGTTTTATAAAACTGAGATGAATATAGACATCTATATATGTTATGAGAAAGTGTGTACCTGTGTACAGGTGTACATAGATACATCAACCACAAACGTAAAGCGAGGGCACATTTTTTCTCCTACGTAGGTACACATTTCCCTACTAAGTTAACGTAAGCCTCTCTTGACAAATGTTTAAGATGAACGGTTATTTTGCACTCTGTTTATGTTTTTTTTTCTACAAAAAATGTTACCTCTCGTATGTAGGCATCAAGAAAGATAAAAAATATGGCCTTAGTGCCGACATTTTGTTCATGTAATGAAAAGGTGTTTTTGTTACCTGGATTTAAGGTGCTATTTATTATATTTGATAAATTATTTTAACTCCTGATGGAAATATGAGTGTTTTAGTGAGTTTGGATATAGTATCTCAAAGAAAGTATTTTTCCACATACAATTCATCTGCCTATGACTTTACTTATCCGCATAAATTTAAATAGAACTGTTTTGAAAATGTCCATTATCACATTATCTGATTTGTATGTATGTGTATTCAATTTAACAAAACCACAAATACAGTTTTAGTATTAAGTATGTGATAGTGGAAGCTCTGGCTGGACAATAATGACGTTAGATATTTTGGACGTGAAATTTTAAAGAGTTCCATCTAACTGGAGTCCAGACTAGCGAAACAGCGGTTCGACGTCTAGGGTTAATATCAAATAAATTTTAAAACGCATCGTCGAAAACTGCTTACCTCCATTTGATTGATCGGGTACCCTTCTCCAATAAATATTAAATAAACTAGTGAGCAATTTGTCCGTCTCACTTAGTTACGATGAAATGATATATTAATAGTGGAGGAAGATGCATCGGTTCCCAGGTTATGGCCCCGGGGGCACGTGATGATGGCGCTCGCAGCACACCCTCACATACAAATCGCCACCTCAATTTAAAATAAACATTACCAGCTTTATACCTTCCCAGTTTAAAATGTAAACCGTACCCAGTAAAAGTTAGACAGTTTAGTTAAATGGTGAATCATGAACAGAAAGTTTCAATAAATGTCATATGAGTCAAGTTGAATATAACTCCAAATATTTCTCTACATACCGTGACTTCAGACAATATTTCGTTAAAACGCGGTACACGGAATAATGAATTTCTGGTGTATTTTTATTTAAAACTTTATAGATTTTCAAACTATTACTTTATATACATATCCCGAGTTATTGTCATTCTCGTTTAGCATTTAAATAACGTTTTATATTAAATATTTTAAAGTCAGGCTGCATTCCTTTTGTATTAACCTGAGCGAGAGGAAATGCTTAGTTTTATCTAAATTCTTTTGTGGTACAGTTTTCTTAAAGGCAATCGAATCTATAGGTTGTCTGGCAGTGAACACTTGTGACGTTTTTATGTTATATGTCCTTAGTTTGTCGGGCGGGTCGTTATTGAGGGTATCTAAAGAGCCTTTGTGGTGCGTCCGCAACGTAATACTGTTACTGAGCAAAGGACAAATTCACGATAAAATATTGTTCCAAAAGGCCTGCACAACTAAAACTAACTATGAAACAAAGTTGATATACCCAAACGGGACGCTTATACAAACGACTAACTTTTACATTATTATTTACCCGATAGACTTACAATCAATCATACAATGTAGATGCATTTTGTTACGTTGATTAGTATTTTGTGCCATAACATCTCGAAATAGAGTATTGTTCAACAGGAAAACGTATTGTTTAATTCAGTCTTTGATTGCTTTTTAACCGTTTCGTATACGAAATCAGAATTACAATTGTTTAGTTATTAGAGAATTTTAAGTAGCGCAGTTAGTTAATAATTATCATTTCTTTTAGACTTTACTGACACCGCATCATCCACTAAGTTCACAACTATTGTATATCTCTATAAAAACAAACTGCATTTTTCGATTGCTCATGAAAGTATAGCGAAGTAATTTCAATTTTCCAAAGAAGTTTCATTTCACGGTTATTGCATCTTCGAAATGCGCAGACTCTATCCTGATGATGCAATTCACTTTGTGTTAGTGTTGTTTGTGGTCCAGATGGTTCATCGGGATCCTGACGTTTGGTGTTTACTTTTAATTAATTTTTCATACTTTCACTTCATAACAATTGAACCAAGAATAAACTACAGAAAGAATTAGATAGATAAATAGAAAGATGTTTCGTTTCCTTTCAACTGACTAAAAATGAATATTGATATCGTATAACCACATAAAGTGGATAAAATCTTGTTCGAAGTACAGTTATCAACACAAAGAGCTGCCTCATCCAAACTCCGTATCCCTTGGCGTGTCATAATGTGGAAAAACAAAGGTATTTGTTCGGGCTATAAATATTAAATTTACGTTATTCGGAGAGTTTGGCCACAGCATCTGTTTCCTACACTAACATGCGCTATTAAAAATTCAACGGAACGTTATCGTCCTACCAGCTTTTGTCCTGTAGCTAGGATGCGATCGGAATATACCGCAAGATACTCGCTACTGACTTGGCCTGCATTACCACTACCTACCTATAAAAATATACGCTCGCCAGAGTTTGACGCCGCGTTTATGTGCATACATTACGTATGCGAACTCTACCTCACAAAAGGAGTGCGTTTCAAACAAACTTTATAACTCTTTCGACATAAAACTTATTACAAGTTTCATTTTTAATAAACTAACGCATTAAAAAGAATACATAATTTTTAAATTTCTATCTAGAATATACTTACTACTAAACATTTTTACGAGATTTGGATTTTATTTTCTTATTTATTTATGATATGAAATCCTTCGGCGATATGTATAAATAAATATTTATACATATTATAAAGTATTAATTACACAAAACATGTTTAAATACTTTAGATAGCTTATCTTTTAATAATCTATAATATTTTAAATATTCTTAAAAATGTTTCTATATTTAAATCAGTGTCAGATACTAATCTTCACCATGTTCACCATAGATTCACATGTCGTGTTGTGAAGTTAAAAATGATAATATACATCCCTTTATATTTGAAATGTGACGAAGTCTGCGTTGATATTTTATTAAATACAGGGAGGCATTGGTGTGGGGTAGGAAAGCAGTGTGAAAAATTCAGCATTCGGTTTCCGCGCTTCGGTTTTCTTCATGTAAGACGTGGCTATAGTATTCTTTTAATATGTAATTTTATACCACAGCCTACTTAATACTTAGGAACCCTAAAATAACTAATGTAGCAAATTTTAAATATTAATTCCTAGCTGTGGCCGCTTTTTATTACTCTTTTTGTTGATCCCTTAGGAATTTCGGGATGAAAAGTAGTGTCCAATAAACTTTTTCTGTATGTTTGCTTTTTTTGTGATCGGCATTAATGATGATTGACACGTTAAAAGCATATAAAAAATATAACTAAATTAAGTATCTCAAATACTTATCATTCACTTCACCTATATAAAGTATAAAGAGTTTATTTATATCTGTCCTTATACCTATTTCTGTACGAATCGCTTTATATCGTTACGGTTGTATTTGATAAAAAATATTTGGTCTTTTCGTGCGACACGTGTCTATTGAACGATGAATCAATGCGGATTATATGTATTTTTAGACGTTCGGTAATATTTGAATGTCCATTTATTTGCAAGTCTATATCCAGTTCAGTGAGCTGAAGCTTATAATGGCATACATATGTAAGTTCTGGGACAATGCAATGTAATGATAATTATGACCTGATGCTGTATCTAGGTTTGAGCACTAACGAGGGAACTCCTCAATGGATAACAGCACAAAAATGAAATATTGTATAAACATTTTGTTTTCATAGAATCTTCTTAACACAATAGGCAAGTGTGGTGATTAAACGCATCCCTTTTCACCGTGCTATCTGGGATCTTACGAGTATAGGCTGAGAATAGACTAGCAGCTTCGGTGAGCTTCTTTTTAGATACTATTTATTTATTATACAGATACTTCTTGAGGCAAACACAACATTTTATTCCAAGTTTCTAATGTTAAAACAACGAAGCTTGGCTAGTTTTAAGTTGAATAATGATGTTACTCATAACCTAATACACTCTTGTGTGTGTATGTATAAAGACTGAACCGAATGCGTACAAGAAATTTTCCGCTCAGCATTCGCTCGACTAGGTTTAATAACGTTCATCAAAGCCTCATGGTTTCCCTCAATTAAAAGCCGGGAAATGAATGAATTAATGCACCTTATGTACGATGTCTGATAGCACATTTCTCTCATCTACTTCCTACGTTACAAACAGACTTATTTTTATACTTACTAAACAAAGTTCAAGCGATCCGTTATGTACTTGTTTTGATTTTTAGTTTACTCAAAGTTTTAACAATTATCAGTAAAGGTTACGTAACTTGAATACTTATTTAGTTAAATTTATAAAAGTTATAAGCCCGTCCAATTAATATTAGTCAGCTATTTCAATTAATCCCGTCTGCCAGTCACCGGTGTATTGCGCTACCTTTAACTCGATTGCAAATTGCAAATTCTGCGAAGACGACTAATACGTGTTGCAATTAAAGTCACTGAATATAAAATGAAGTAAAATGTGTAAATAAATATGTTGTAGTTATATAATATTGAGTAGAAATGAAACTTTTACGTTAGATATTAATAGTTTGTATCATGTGTGGCCGTCAGTCCAGCCGGTGGCAGTGTACCGGTGCTATAGGACTGGTACGTCCGGATATACCACTTTCTCTTACTGTCTGATGTCGGGGACTTGCGGAACCATTACTGTACATTAGACAAGACGACACAGAACCTGTTGGTGATCAATACCGCATTCTGTTATTCTCTAAGGCATATTTATAATACCTTTTATAAAAACTTGTACGTCAATAACAACTAGTGATTACTAGACGTACGACTGTTTTATCCGCATAAGTTCCAATACCGTGGGAATTCCGAAATAAAAAGTATCCTTGGTGTTTATCCAGGTTATAGACTAAATGTGTACAAAATTTCAAACCTAAGTACCTGATTTGCCATTTGACCACGAAAGCGTATCTAACAAAGATACATTTTATACAAACTTTCGCCTTAACAAATACGCTTTCATAAGTGTGAAAATATAATTAAAGACTTGATCTAGTCAGCAATGTCTTATCCCTTCATTCCATTGCGAAATAATTCTATGAGTCCATTGAAATTTCCATCAAAGTGAGTTTATTAGTTTCGGAGACAATTCTTTAAGCAGACAGAGAATTCAAATATCCTTCATTTTGGATTTACATAACGTGTTAATAAATACTTGAACGGTTATTTTATTAGGCAGATTACTTTGTTATATATCTAAAATCTACAAAGTTTTTAAATATAAGTACCTATATTCCTGTGTTTCTCATCCACGCAATAACTTTTCTATCGATATTTGGCACAGATGTTTCTTATAACCGAGAATAACAGTTTTTAAGCTTTTGTGGACTGAATTTGATTTCGATCAGGTCACACCGACCGTGGTTACGAGGGGACTGATGGGTCCTAGAGTGTCTTGTGCCTTGAGAAACATGAGGGTGTATTTCTTCTTTGTACGCGTTTAATACCTGTATATAAAACCTAACTTTTTATGAAATTTAAGCTATTTTTGATAAAAAATTAAAACCACGACTTTATTCAGTTTGTAGTATCTCTAGTTGTATTTCAAAAACTAGCATGCACCATACGAGTTTAGTTTTTCATACCAAAGTTCACACGATGAAAAAAATAAAAATGATACGGGAAAAACCACGAAGTATAACTAGTTTAATGAAGTTACACAAAAATGTTTTTAGATTCAAATGGATATGAACAAAAAGTTTAAACTTTATGTTTGTGAGACGAGTTCTGCTTTATGAAAATAATGAAGTTTGATAAAATCAAATATTATGAAGACGAAAATTACTCGGTAATTTACTGTAGGGAAGGTACTGCTATGTGCAGGAACGGGAACTCAAAATTTTCATGTAGATTGTTACAGACGATAAAGTTTAATCACGTTGCACGTGTCGAACTATGATTACTTATTGCAAAGGTATATTATAATAGCTGCACCTCGCAGTTTTACCCGCGTAATACGCGCTTCTATTGAACCCGAAATAATTGCTTGAGAGAAAGTATCCAATAATCTATTCTATACGCCTAAATCTATTTCTGTATTTTTTTTAATCCGTTGAGTATTTAAATGCGGAACAAACAAACAATCACATTGTCATTAGTTAAGTAGTATTTTTTACTTATGTATCTGTACTAAACTATACGAGTGATTCGTTTCAATTATTTCGCAAATGTCTTATCCGTAAGTAGTAGTAATTTCAAGTAGTTATATCAACAGAGAGGTTGTTAACATTAATTAGTATCAAATAGGTAAGTGTCCTTAATTTGTTAATGTCCTTTAATGTCTTACTGACACCTGATCTGATGGTGTTATATTTCTGTAGGGTTACTCTGAGACAAGAGCAAATAGCACAACGAAGTTTTTTATTGTATTAATTTGGAAGTTGTTAGTTAATGTGACGACCAAGTGATGAATTCGGTAATAATCTTGCCTATCTAAATGCTACCAGTTCGATTCCCGCACGAGACAAACATTTGTGTACATGAACATGTCTCGTCTTGGGGTGGACGTTTTCTTTAAAAAAATATTAATGAATGATATACATATATGTATAATGTACATTAAATGCTACGATATCTTTAGAATTTTAAAAGCTCTAATGTAACTGGCGTAGGCATCCGTAATGACTATCGACGGACAGCTTAACTTGCCGCCCCTAATCATTTTGCTATAATTGAAAACTTTACTTTGAAAATCTTTTTAACTATTATTTCACAATAATTAATATAAAATTTCTTATAACAATTACAGTAATTTAAGTAGGTTCGATTCCCCTCTGTTTACGAATGTTTGTTACGAAATATCGTCTGTTTTCAAGGTAACATAATACGTACACATTGTCTTCAATTTGACAGACCAGCATGGTGTAATTAAACACTATTGTTTTGGTGTAAACAACCCATTTAACCATCGATATTGTATTTATTTTATATCCCGTAAATTAACATTAATGATGAAATGTATTTCTTTGTGTACAACAAAACACAGTCGCTTCCAGCCAGTCTGTTCGCTTACTAAAATCCATATGCTTCACCTCGCCTACATTTTTTAAACTACTTTTAATGTTTTTCGATTTTAATTATACTTTCATCAATCGTGTTCTCGAAAGAAAGATAGTACAATTTTACCCATGTGAAAAGGTAGGACATAGTTATAAAATAAAAAAGCTGTTTGTCGGTCACGCTTTAACTGAGAAACGGTATTAGATTAGATTTACATATTTTAATAACTACATCACACCGACTTGTGAAGCAAAAATATGTATTTTATATTTCCAATACATTCTTATTGCATCCAAAGTTATTTATAAAAATACTAATAGCATCGGTTACCATAATTGAAAATGATTGAATGCCATAATAGATCGAACTTATCGCTATTAAAAGGTCAAAGATAAAAATATAAATATGGAAAGCAGGTGTTACGATTCGAAGGTTTTTATACAAAAGAAACATTCTGAGAATTATAACGTATAAGTCAGAAGGACTTTATTTATAAGAGTAAGTCATAAAACAGATTTTAATAAAATTGGACAATGTTACTGTATAAGTCACAAATACTGTGAAATATTATTTATAAATAAAAAGACCCTGATGTAAAAAAACCTTTCATCGTCAGATTATATTTCGGTGGGGACACTGAGGGGCTCAAGTCATTGTACAATTCAATTGAAAAAGTATCGGCCTAAGTTAGTGATCCCAAGTTAAAACCATGTTTGAAAAATATGAAACATGCATGGATCCTGGAACATGAAGCTTGACAGATGCATATGCAAATAGACTGCGAAGGATTGAATTATTTAAAAATATGAGATGGGTATTGATTATAGAAACATACTATTACATAACTATTACATTTACGCCCTACATTCACCATATAATTTGATAGGAAACTACATATTACGTGGGGTACTCATGCGTTATTTCTCTCAAGGGAAATAAGTATTCCCGTGAATTAAAAAATATTGCGGATATCTTATCCTACATATGAGTACTTTAAATGTCAATGTAACTTTCTTTATAAATAAAGTTTCTTGTATCGTCATGTAATACATACCTTATACATATAGTTTTTCTAACGGGAACATAGATAAAACATTTATACTTACAATACAATTCTAGATGCATAAAAATAAAGTCTACAGTTGAACAAAAATATACAGTATTTTCCACAATTATGAATGTCAGGTTGCCCCAAGACATTTTAGTATCGACTCGTGAAGACTAAATTTAGAACTAGGTATGAATTGTTCAGCATCGACGAACTCAACGTCTACATCTAGTGGAATAGTAAAATCTGGAACGGTTACCTAGTACTTCGACAACATTTGTAGTGGGAAGGAGCTTGACCCCGGAAACTTCGAGTTCACACTCAAAATCAAAAATCATTTATTCAGGTAGGGGTTCAAAGAAGCATTTATAAACGTCGAACATTGAATTTACCACTCTCACAGAATGTTAGCTTCAAGCAGTAGCTCAAGGTACTGCCGATGAGTAGGAGGTCAGAACAATCCCTTTTTTTAAAATCCTGTTATGGCTTAAAGACCAGCAACGCACTATTGTGATTCTTCTGAGATGGAGGTGTCCTGTCCAGTACCCATTGGTACATAGTAAATTGTTAGTATCATCATATTACCTAATGACAAGTAAATAGGTAGTCGCTTACCATCAATTGACCCGACTGCTCGTTTGGCCCCTATGTCATACAGAACGTGTTTTCTGTTTAGGTGTGTTCATCATGTCATAGGTTTCTAACCACAAAGATGTTGTAAGTACGACTAGTGATACAATCTGAGTTTACATTTTAAGAAAACTTAGCCAAAGATATAATCTTAAATCCATATAATTAACGAGAAAGTTTGTTACCCAACAATGTTTGGCTTATTCAGAAAACTTTGTATTTATATTCTTTTGAATTAAATATGCGATGTAACTTAAACATTAATGCGCGTAACAACAACCTATCTTTTTAATATTTGTTAAGATTAGGAAAAAATATTTAAAGTTCCAATTTATGTACACCCTCCGCGCTGTACTTATTCCATCAGTGAGGCTCTGCAATGAGATCTCACACTCTGATTCTTTTACAAGTTAACATATAATTTTTATAAGACATAAAGATGTCGTTGGTAGGTAAGTGGTGTATGTTATGTAGTCACATAAACTCACTTTCCATTACTGCATCCAATGCGGAACCGATACTAAGTGGAAAATACTCGTTGATAATTAAATAGTGATTTGCGGAAAATTATTTTATTTACGATGTTTTAAATCATTGAATAGTGACAACATTTATGAACATATTTTATTGCATTGACATTTTGTAATGACTAATGTTTGTGACTATTTTTGGTACCCTCGCCTAGAGGAAATGAAGCTAGTTAGTGTCAGTTACAATTTACAATGCGATGATAGAGAGATTGTAGGTGATGTTGTTATAATCCTCACTAACTAGACTAAATTACTGGACTGATTTAAATCTTTTCGGAATGCAAGACAAATCACGAATGGTCGACCCCTCAACCCTTAGAAAACATTCTCAAAAACCACCAATACTTTTAAGCTGTTAAACCAAAAATTTTGTAGATGAAAACGTGGGCATTCGATTCATAAATTAATTTCTTATCACTTTATTTTTGTTTAATGCGTATTATCTTATTATTTACTTCCTGCAATGCGACAAAAGGTTAAATACTTTATATTAATAACAATCTACGAGGCACGTTTTGCTCGCGCTAATGATTATCCCGTTGTAAAATTAACATTTATACAAGAACAATATTGGTGAATATTGTAAAAATTTAAACAAAGTTTGAACGAGAATACTTCAGTTACAAAAAAGTAAATGCGTTTCACAATCTTTTCACGAAACACGATTTGACCGAATACCATACTTGCAAAACTGCAAATTAACAAGCTTAGTTTTTACATAGTTTAATAGAACATAATCGCTTTCCGCCGTCTGTAACATAGCCTCAGGTTTTAATCTTCATCAATAGATATACGGATTCAAGAGGAGAATAAGATTTGTGTATACGAGTATAATATAATATGTGGCTGAAACAGATAAGTTGTATATAAAATCCTGATATATCGTAAACCATAGAAAACACATACGCATCATCAAGCAATTATGACGTAATACCGCCATCTTGATAGCTAGCGACGTGTTCAACACGGCAACATTTAATTGTGCAACACTAGGATATGTAAATACTTCGAAAATAACACTTGAACTCTTCCAAGTGAAAGTTAGTTGAACATACGTAACAAATACGTGCTGACATGAAGATACGTACTCGTACTTAAATGATGATTAATGACGATATTTATACGCAAACAACGTACTTAAGTACCTACTTAGTTTACGAGTATTTATATCCTTATTGCCTCACGGTTTCAACTCTTATTTCAGCTTTAGGAAATTTAGGATAGCCTATAACCTCCTCTAGGTACATATTTTAGCACATCTAAAATATTTTATAACTGGAAACCATGTTAAAGCAATTATAAAATTGTCTTACTAATCTACAATAGTAAGTATTTATTTGTTTCCTTGTAAAATGTAAAAATACATTTTTATTAACATCAGTCAATATTCTGAAATTAACTATTTGTTTGTAATTCATTTATCAAGTACGATTGAAATACAAATTGAATCCATCAAACAGATTAATGTACTGATTATTTTGCGGTTATTGAGTATTTATTAATGTAATGTAGTTTATCGAAAATTTCATTATAAATCAATCTTATTATTAATACTTACTAAACGATGAATATTTGAGATAAAAATACGTTTTTTGTTCAAACATCTATGAGGATTAAATGAGTTGAAGTAATGAAATTAGATTTCAATTTCCTGCAAATGCAACATTCAATGTAATCTAATCACATCCTTCATTGTTTCACTTATTAGCTAGCTTGTGTTAATTTTCTCGTTTAATATTTAATCCTAAACGTATACTCTTTAAAAATACGTACTGACGACCCAATTGGCAGAGTGGTCTCCATCCCGAACTCCCAAGCAATAAGTGGCGGGTTCGATTTCCGACTTTAAATATTTGTGTGATCCAGTGAAACGTTAATCTCGATGTCTATAAGTAAGTGCGTAGTTTTTGTGCATAATTTTAACTACTGATTGTTCTACAGATTCTAATGAATTTATTATACCTATAAAAAAATGAAACTAATAGTTTTGTAATAGCGTTGGTACCTATATGGATACGTCGTTGTTTGGTTGTAATGTTGTACAAAATTCTGCAACATATTAATTTAGTCCAATCACAAAGCAGCCTATATTCGGTGGTCACATTATACAAACTACTTTCATAAACCGTGGCAGATAATACAATAGTTAATTAGTTGGGATTAATTATAACATTATTTACTCGTTGTTCTGCGCTTTATTACGTGCGGTCAAAATATAAGCCTATCAAAATGTCCCGCGGTGCTGTTAACCAGTAATCTAGAATGGCCTACTCGAACGGGCGAACGCTCCACCACAATATCATATTACTATGGATTGGTATCACACGATATCCTCTCCGTACAATCTCTCTTAGCAACACACCTAGCATACATATAACTTCAATGTAAAACATAAGTACCTACCATTCTACACAAAAAGTAAATTCAACACAATTAACACAAAAATATAATTTGTCCGTGACAGGTGTACAAGAATGACAATAATTATTTGAATGCGTCCGCTACGATCGGAACAATAGTTGACAAACTTATAATAGAACATATTGTTATGAATCTGTTTAAACATTAAATTGTAAATAGTTGATTATTGCGTAGTTGTTGTTGGGTTAGTAGTGGCACACTGTACATACAAAAATGTGTGGCACGTAGCTACAGACGCTGTTGTTGTTAACAAACATTACTAATGGCGAAAGAAGGTTATAAACAATTGCATCAAAGGAAATATACATTATTTTAAATAAAAACACGTTATTACTTTATAACCCGGTGCAGGAAGGAGGCTGTTTGTCGGTATGTCTATCTGAAACACCGTAGTTCCTAAACTCGGAAAATATTTGCGAATTTGTTTTTCGTCTTCCATATTTACGTGGGTAGTTGTTTATCGCCCCAAAATACTCGAATCCACTGTAACATAAAGGGTCTCCCACAGATGTGATGATAAATATAGATAGATACAGTGAAGAGAAACCTACGCGACGTAGATAATTATCACGTTTACGTAACGTAGAGAAAACATCTTATTTTTAAACGTACCTACGTACGTAGCTATATACTTACAAATTATACAACCTGAGACAGTTTTCATTCAAATTATTTAGGGTGTTAAAATAAGTAGACAAAAATATTAACCATGGTAATACTACTATGGCATAACAATTTAAAACAATACTAAGGGTCTAACTAAAGGATGTTTCTTTTAACTCTTTTTAACCTCAGAATATTTTTAAGTACTTCCATATTCATATTTTTTTGCGAAATTAATGTGACTAATCCAAAATGCACGTATTCATTTGTAAATGTTTGTGTTTTGTCTTTGATATGACACGAACATTGCAATAAAGTGTATAATGGAGGGAGCAATATGGAGGTGAACAAAAGCCCACGTAATAGTATGGTTCCCGGTCCTGTTTATCTGATGGCCTGGTCACATCGGCGAATATATGGATCGCATCGACACGTCCGCTACCTTAGTTATGTGTGTGCATTGCGGACATGATGAATGAAAACATGATCATTATTATTAGTAGCTACAACCTCCTGTTACTAACGATATTATTATCTCTGTATGTGTTTAAGTAATTGGTCAAATTATTTAGTTATTAAAGTATACTTTGTGTATTATATACTGTAATTGTATCTAAATTACTAGACAAGAGTACAATGAAACATTAGAACATATGCAGATATAACCCACATTTTTTTATGTGCTGCGTTATTAGCTACTCAGTCACTTAAAATTATCTCTACGAATTTAGGTGATATTTAGCACAAGGATGGTTCACCTGTAATATTTAGGTTTTTAAGGGTAAAACCGGATTCTAAATATATGTATTTTGAATACAATAGTATTTGAGGCAATTTGAGTTAAAACAAATCATGTTCCAAATCTGACTATTAATTGTGATTCTAAATCGTGCCTGCTCAATAATGTACGATAAACCCAGACGGTATTTAACGATGAATTATTTGATTATTCCAGTTACGATCGCGATCAGCCTTTCACCTTCCAAATTGGCGTGGGACAGGTGATCAAGGGATGGGACCAGGGGCTGCTTGACATGTGTGTCGGTGAGTTAACTAACCCTTTATTATATACATAGGTACATACATTATTATCCAATACTACAGACAGACGACGGTTTATGTTAAGTTTCATGACGCAAAAACCATTGCATCAATTTAAGCGAAAATGTTACAATTAAACTCACTTTCGCATTTATTATAATAAAACAGTATTCTACAAATGGTAGAATACGGTGTACCTTGGTCTATGAATATTTTTTTCCAATTTATTAAATGTACTTACCAAAAGATTGTCAACAAAAAGTTTGCGGAACACAAAGTTAAACTTAAACTATCAAACAATATTACTGTTTGTCATAAAATACCCGAAGTATTTATTGACCAATTCAAACAATGAACAGGTGAGAAGCGCAAGCTGACAATCCCATCATCCCTGGGTTACGGGGAGCGCGGGGCCGGCAACGTGATCCCTCCCCACGCCACCCTCCACTTCGAGGTCGAGCTGATCAACATCGGAGACTCTCCCCCCACCGCCAACGTGTTCAAGGAGATCGACGAAGACCAGGACAACATGCTGTCTCGCGAAGAAGTGAGTATAGAGTTAGCGTTCCAGGCGATGGACTCTGACCGGGACAAAGAGCTATCGCGCCAGGAGGTCAGTCTGATACCGGGAGGGGGCGGGCTCGGTGATACGCCGGTGACGGGTCTTCTGCATCCCAGCTTCAAACTTAATATTTATTGACTATTTAAAGTTTGCCAGATATTTGGTTAAGTACGTAGATTCTATCTGTTATGTAGTGATACTTAAGTACAGTTAATTATGTACATACTAAGTTATGTAAGTAGTTTACTAACAAAAGCATGAATCTTAACTTCTTATTTCAATTAACTCTAAAATATCAACTATTTAACAGACGCCATCTAAAAAAAATTTTTAGTTGTCAGGAATGTTTTGTTACACACAATTTACATTGTATGTATTATAATCGTGCTTGAAGGTTATTATCGGAAAGTTTTAGTAAATAATAGTCTCGTTTATGTAGATGAAAACCGCACTATAATCGATTTCAGTACCGTGGTTTATAGCCATTGAAAAATGCGATATACTATATCAACAAACTAACATAAATTATTTAATTTTCTTTGTAAGTAACAAAGAAACTGGGTTGAAAATTAACGGATATCTTTATCATTAATCTAAAATTAAAAGAAATAATTATCATTCCAAGTCATTTACAAAAACTAAGAAGTAGTCTGATGAGCAAACAAAAAAATGTCGTTTAAACTAATTCGAAGTTGGAGGTTCCCGTTGGACGGAATTAAAACTTTTAATGAATATCATGCAATCAGAGTGGTCAGTACTGCACTGAATTATTTATGGATTGTTTTGGTTTTTACGGGTGGTGACGACATCCTTACTAATATTATAAATGCGAAAGTAACTCTGTCTGTCTGTCTGTTACCTTTTAAAAAAAACTGCTAAACTACTGAACCGATTGTTTTTAAATTTGGTACAGGAGTAGCTTATAGTTCAAGAGAGGACATAGGTTATGTTTTATCCCGAAATTCCGTCGGGATCGGGAACTATGCAGGTAAAACCGCGAGGCACAGCTAGTATTGTATATTGCATATACATCAAACTGCTGTAGTTCATAGGAAATTTAAGCTAGGTATCTTATAAAAATGAAGATGTCTAAAGCATTTTCTATAGCATTTTTTTTAACTGTCACTTCAAATGAACTTGAAGCACTTATATTTTAGACGTCACCCTGTAGGCATACATTACTAAATAACATTTTCATTGTTATTTTGCATTTCATTACACAGACGTGATTGACATTTGATCGAAAGTACCTAATCGTTCATTGTTTTGGTTTAGTTGTTTGCTTTGATAGAGCGGTCAGTCTTTCCGTAGCTTTGAGAGTACGATTTAATTAACCTGTCATAAACAAACATTTATTAGGTACTACTTCGGTTCATACAAAGTATCGATAACAAGAGTATTCAAAAAGAAGATGAAAGAGTACATCTTCTTTCTTATTTACATACAAGTCCTTCTGATTTACATACGAGTAAGTTATAATAAAAATATAGCTAATTATGTATAATGCTAAATGTATTTTAATATCAACTATTTTTTAACCAGTGGCTCGTTAGACTTCATGGAAACAGTATTTTGACGTTTATTTGACATACGTTTTTATTTTTATTTTGACCAGCAACAAAGACCACTGATACACTAATAGTCATATTAATAAAATTTTGTAGAATACCAAATTCTGACACTCTTGTTATGGTGTGTCAATATCAACATATTGTCTGATCAAATAATGACAAATAGCGGAGTCGACCCCCAGTTCTATCCGTATAGTAAATACAGCGTTTATAATGAAGCATGATAAACACTTTCATATCTTCCATAATCCTAATTTGATTTGTCTTTCTTATTAATGCATGATCTTAGTACTAAGAATAAGAATGTAAATATAATTTCGTTAATTAATATTGACGAATTTTAACGCTAAAGTAATTAGTATTAGACGCGTAGTTCGGAGGCATTCAACGTGTTAAAAATTAGTGATTGTGTGTCTCCTAGCGCTAACCCTTTATGCTTTTTAGGTAAAAACTTTTCTTAGAAGATACTTTTGAAAAAGAAACATATTTTCTAAATTAATTAAAGGTCGTCAGACATCTGTTTTGTATAATTATTAAGGCTAATAAGTGTAACTTTAATTAAATAAATAGCTCAGTGTACTTACAAAAGCTGAAGAGCAAGTAGCTCTGTCGAAACCAATAATTTTATCCAGAATTGGACAAAAGCCCCGAGTAAACAAAGATTTAAAATAATAATATGAATATATCCTTTCACATATTTCGTATAATTTTGATTAATTTCGCTAATTAATTTCTGGAATTTAAACGTTTTATCGTTGAATACTTACTGAAATATTTGATTGATTTTACAAATTATTTTCTGGAATGAAATTGTTTTGTCGGCAGTTTCATAAAGGAATTTGGCTGATGTATCTGCCAAACATATTTGGACACATTCACCCTTACCTACTATTTGTTTGTATGTATGTACCTATAAGTGGGCAGTTTCCGCATTTAGACCTCATTAATACTTATGTGGTCTTTTGTGAGTGCTGCGAAATTTTTTGTTTGAGAGCCCTAACTAGGGACCCGTTACAACTATAATATGACAATCGAGACCAACGGCTAACTTATCTTACCTTTCTTGTTTTTAGGTAAGCGAGTACTTGAAGAAGCAAATGGTTCCATCAGACGGTAGCGAGATGAGCGACGACATCAAGCAGATGTTGGAGAACCACGACAAGCTGGTCGAGGAGATATTCCAACACGAGGACAAAGACAGGAACGGATTCATCAGTCACGAGGAGTTCTCCGGACCAAAACACGATGAACTCTAAACTATTTACAATATAGCGTAAATTATACTCACTCCCTAGCTCAAGTTATAATGGTCTGAACGTAGGCCTCTATTCGGTGTTGACTGTACAATAATCACTTTCGATTCGTTATAATTTCCAATGATTGAGTACTTAGCGGCGAGAGGTGTGAGTCATTCAATGTTTTGTTGAGTCCTTTTGTACTTAGTTTATAATGTCGACGATGAGGTGTGTTTTAATTTAAGCTACATTAATAATTATTTGAAGATTTTTAAAATATTTTGCATAATATTATTGTTTCTCGTTTTATATAAGTAGCTTTTATACAGATCTTTCTACTAATTGTTTTTGTATAATTTCCATTTCCATGACTTTGTTAATAATTACAATTATGCCTGTATATCGTTAGATATTTATTTAATATTATAACAAATTGGTTTTATTATATATTTTATTGCGTGCTTAGCACTTTTGTTTTCTATACTTATATAATAACTATAACTTTTTATCTAAAATACATAATATTTATGATTACATAGTTATACCATAGTTTGTAGGACTACTGATTCATTCCAATGTGGTTCAATAAAACGTATTTATAAATTATTATATTTTAATGAGTTTTATTTTAAATACATGATCACTTCTTACTAGGTTAAGTTTATCCCAACAACACAAAATCTATACTAATGTTAGAAAGCTGAAGAGTTTGTTTGTTTGCTTGATCGCGTTAATCTCAGCAACTACTGGTCCGATTTGAAAAATTCAGTCAAATAGCTCATTTATCATGTAGATAGGTAAAATAGGTAATAGTACCCATTACGTAATTGGATTAAAATGAAACAGGTTTGGTTTTAGGGCAAATAGCAACCAATCTTAGCGGGCCGCCAGTTCCCTCGGATATCTTCATCGGCATAATGAGAGCTGTACAACCGTACTCTGTAATAAAAATAATATAAATAAATACTTTTAATAAAGTTTTAATAGATACCCATCATTATATATAACCTTTCTGGTTAAACTAATCCACCAAACCCGAAGATTATCTACTCTCGAAAATGTCAAGAAAAACAAAAAGTTATATTAAAATTGGTTCATTCGTTTTTAATATGATAGGATTAATGTAAGTAAGTATATCATGCATACACCATGATAATATAACATAATCACTCAATAGATGATTTGCATCTCATTATAATAACTGACCCCTAAGTTCGGAACTGGTATCTAGAGTATCAGAGACTACTTATAAATCATAAACTCGCATTCACACACACTATAAGTATAGATATAATTTCGTAAAACAATAGATATACTTAAACGAAAAAACCTAACAGTGTCAATAGTTATTACCTGGGATAGGACGGCTCAATTTAACGTTTTCCATATTGAAAAGTCCAGCTTTAGCGAACACTTTATGCACGGGGTAGTCCTCTGATGTACCAGGGTCTAGTGAGGCTACATCAACGCCTACACCTACTACGTTCTTGTACGAGGACACAATCCAGTCTGCTATTTCCAAGCTTAGTCCTGTCAAAATACTTATATATTACTAACAGCGTGGGAAATACAAGTATGGTATAAGTAGTACTTATTTAAGTATCAGTCATAAGCTGCCAGTAAAACTAATTATTTTATTTTATTTTATTTTATCTTTATTTAGGCACAAACAGTATACAAACAATGTTATAAAAATATACAGATAGTAAAAACATAAACCAATCAAGTTGCCACAGTTAGAAATGAAATGAAAAACTAGAACAAAAAAAGAGAAGAGGTACAGGTATACACATGAAACATAGAATAGAAACACAATTAAAATGGTTTTTAAACAAAAATAAAAAAAGTACATCATGGAATTAAACTAACAAAATCACACAAACTAATTAAATTAAACTCAAATTAAGGCCATAGACAAGCTTTTTGTATGAATTTGGGTTATTAAAAAATATATCGAAAGCAGCAAATTGTTCATTATGCTTTCTAGAAGATCTAATGATAAAGGAGTTACTACCATAATTAGTTTTACATAAAGGCAAATAAAACAACTTAGTATTATTATGACGAAAGTTGAGGCGGGGACATCTAAGTTTTAACTTACTTAATAGATAGGGCGAATCAACAATGCTATTAATAATTTTGTACAACATAATCTGGTCTTTAAATGTGCGTCGGCTTTGGAGTGATATCAGATTGTTAGGAATAGGTTGGTGGAAACGAATTGATTTAAAATTAAGATACCTTAAAAACTTATTTTGAATTCTTTCGACGTTATCGATGTGAATTTGATACCGTGGGTTCCAGACACAAGAGCAATACTCAAGCAATGGCCTAATTAGAGAGTTAAAAAGTATTATCAGGGTGTAAATGTTTTTAAATTCATTACCGACTCTCATTACAAATCCCAACATCCGATATGCTTGATCTGTAATTTTTTCGATATGAAAATTAAACACCAACTTACTGTCAAGATATACACCCAGATCCTTAATAACATTAACTCTTTGGATTGTTTGATCATTAAGTTTGTAATTGAAAGTGATAGGCTGTCTTTTACGTGTATATGTAATAATATTGCACTTACTATGTTCAAATTTAGAAAATTATGAGAGCAATAAGAAACCAGCCGAGTAAGATCATTTTGTAATTCTATGCAGTCATCAAGTGATTTAATGATTTTAAAGATTTTCTTATCATCGGCGTAGAGAAGACACTTAGAATATTGGAAATTGGCTACTACGTCATTAATAAAAATATTAAAGAGGAGGGGCCCGAGGTGAGAGCCTTGAGGGACCCCAGATGGCACAGGGACAAAGGTGGAACAAAATCCCTTAATCGTAACAGCCTGACTACGATGTCGCAAATAAGAATCTATCCAGCGAAGCAGATCACCATGTATACCCACTGCTCGAAGCTTCAGCAACAGAATATCATGAGATATTTTATCAAAAGCCTTGGAGTAGTCGGTATACACGGCATCAACCTGATGACCCTGTTCCATGGCGTTATGTAAGAAATCAACAAACTCGCACAAATTTGTCTCTTAGACTTTTTAGTTACAAAACCGTGCTGTTCCTGTATTATTAAAGGTCTAATTTTAGTAAATAACTTATCATATATAATTTTTTCAAACATTTTGGGTATGATATTAAGTTTAGAGATAGGGCGATAATTACTTATATCATGTTTATTGCCACTCTTATGGATAGGTACAACATAAGAGCATTTCCAAAGTTTAGGCATGACTCCTGATTGTATAGAACGTAGGAACAGCAGGTGGATCGGTTTGGCTAGTTGACTGCTACATCTTTTAAGAAATAAGGCAGGAACGCCATCTGGTCCTGCAGACTTATTAACATCAAGTGATTTAAGATAAGAAAATATATCCTCCTGATATATGTGAATAGAACCCAGATTAACATCACTATCTAATTCAACAAGACATTTTCTTCAATTAATTAAGTTTTGAAACGGCTACTTATATCAAACATTGTATTGACTAAAAGTGATTTAGAATCATCCTACACTATTAAGTTTATTTAAAGCAATCAAGCTTTAAGTCCTCTAGGTTCCTCAAATCTGACAGCCTACGTCTCTAGGCTAGAATGTCTAAAATCGTACCTATTCGGTTTGAAAAGTTTAATATGTGTGGAAAAGCAAAAAACTGTGCAACGGTCGCTCACAGCCGAGCCAGAGGACTATAGGCACATTTAGTGTGAACGCGGCCTAAGAAAATCAAATTAGCGAATAGTTTTTTCGCAGCCGATAGTGCTATCGTTGCAAGAGAATTTAATTATTGGGCATTCTATGTATATTTATGTACGCAATAGATATTGATGAAAGTATAACATCAAATCTTTAGAAATGTCAAGTAAACAAAAATCTATTGCGGTCATTGCCGAATGTAGTGTATACCTGCGTACTATGTATAAATTTGGCAATTTTTGTGAAAATCTATAATAAAATTACACCCAAACGTTATGCCGAAGAATGCTAAATGCACACAAAAATATTAATTAAGTAACTTACCAGGGAAATTAAGTGTGTTTTTAGTGCTATCCAGACCCATATATTTTTCATCATAGAAATACTTGGTCCATCCAAACTTAAATATGATCACACAGGGTTTTCCATTATTATCGTTCAACAGGTAATCGAGGTGATGTTTATGGAGAACAAAGTTTGGATCATCATTTACTCTCGAGCTGATGTCCACTATGATCACTAAAAAAGAATTCCAATAATTTTTATTAACACAAATTCCTAAAAGTATTCAAAAACTAAATAGAATACGCTGGGCTAACTGCAAATTACTTGCGATCAGTTCTTATGCGTATGGTCATGGTTAAGCAACGTCTGGCATTATCATTATAGTGATGGGTGGTCGTTGCCGAAGTGGCTTATTTGAATTACTTGAGCATTTCGCACTTGGTTGGGTACGAAAACAGCATAGAAATCTGATTCAGCCGTTTCGTAGATTAACCAAAAGGAAAGGATTTTTTTCTACTATTTTAAACTTCTTAAAAACTCATTATTTCTCCGTTGTTAATTGATACTTACAAGGCACAATCAAATTTTCTAGTGGTATATCCCCCACTTTACGACCAGAGGCAGAGAAATGGTACGGGGCGTCTATGTGAGTACCACCGTGCTCGGCAGCTGCGAACTCATTTGATGCATACCTTACATAGAACAAAAAGATAAGTACTTATATTAAAATAGCATAATTTATAATACCTAACTATTCCAATAAAAATCATAGCCTTTGCATACGAGTATATGACCTCACTGATGATTAGGAAATCTCCATCTCCATCTTCTAAGCGAATTCCAAACTAGTCAAAACGCACGCGGCGTTCTCATTATAAAAAGTACTTATGGAAAAATACTTTAAATCAAATAACTATGAAAATACCAAAATAAATTAGAACACAGACAGTGAATTACCTAATAATGTCGACTAGACATTTCGGCTTACAACGAAGACTTCCTTATTAAGTACAATTTACAAAATAGCCAGTTAACATCACGTTGTATCACGTGAATAACAAATCTAATTTCCCATTAAAAAATTGCATTTAGGTAGGTATTTTGCTACATGTCGGTGAGAGATATAATCGGACATACGCATCTTTGAGATAAGATGCATCCATCACAAACAATGCGGTGCCGATAACGTAATATCAGGTGACAGACACAGATTTCTTGAGATTTGAGCAACTAAGTTGAGTACCTTTCCAAAAAGTCATTGTGAGAAATGCTAAAATCCAAACTAAAACATGGCGTACATTACTGAGTAATATATAATGTATACTGATAATAGCATTCTTATGTTGAAAGAATTTATAAAAGAGGTACTTATATCCAGAAATTGTTGAATTTATTATTTACAAAAACATTTTTTCCTGTTAGTACGCAGTTCTTATAATATTGGTACAGTATTATGACTACTTAGTAGGTAAATATTTAGGTAGGAAAAACAAAGGGACCTGTTTAGTGGCCCCCCACCTGGATGGGCAGATGCCCCCCACCTGAGACCAAATAGGGGTGTCGTTGGATATAGAACGATGGGGAAGGCCTGTATTCAGCAGTGGACGTACAATAGGGTAGTTTTCTGGGTAAGCAAAGTGAAATTCTAATTAACCTGTCAGATAGATTTCGCAAAAATATTAGACACGTATTTTTTTGTTTCCTTAAATGAATAAAACTGAGTTAGATAAAACGCATTAAAGTTTAGGAGAGGGGGCTTGTGACGTCAACTGTTGCTTGAAATTTGTAGCAACCTGTGACGTTTCACGAATTTTCGATGCACTGTATCGTCTTAATTATTTGTTTATATGGAAAATAAGTGTCCAACATTTTTTGGAAATCTATAAGACGGACTAATAAATTTTGTTTGGTCAACTACCCTATCGCAGGCGATAGATACGGTGCTGTTGTAGTAGCTACTTTGTCATTCGGTGAAAGTAAGCATGCTGCAGTAAAACAATGAGGTACCTAATCACACTATTTAAGCTATCACGTTTTGATCATCATTGTACTCGTAATCGTCACTAAAATCAAAACGTTAAGGTAAAAATGTTTTTTCACGTTTAGTCCCGTATTTAGTAGTTATAATAATGAAGGTACCTAATCAGTTTGCTAAATGTTGTATTAGTAGGAAGACTAGGAACACACTCGAGAGAAAGATGTTAAAAAGTGTACTTAACTATTGTAAGTAGGTAATCGAATGGGCCGGTAATAGTACAAGCGACTAATATTCAGCATATATCTGAGAAAAATGTCTATATAAGAATTCAGATCAATTGTGTAATGGTTTGTCTATTTCATAGATACCAATGCATGTATACTTTCACTGTAATCAAACAAGCAACAAAGAACAGTTATTGTTAAAAGGCAATGAACTGAACTTTGATAAGATAACATTGTTAAAGGTAACGCTTTAAAGTTTAGAGTTCAAATTATGATCTTATCAATCAATATATGTACTAATACCTATTTTAGAATTTTAAAAAGACTTATTGTTCTCTGTAATTAACTTCAAACGACACATGCGATGATGTGATATTATAGCTGGTTATGGTAAAAAGTATTAAAAATATCGTAACTAAGTAGGTAGGTACCTAATACCAAGGAAAAATTGCACCCTTGAAAAAAAGGGGCGGGTCGCTAGTTAAATTAAACAAGCAGGTTACTTTAAGAAACTAGTAACTACGGTTAAAAATACTACCGTTATACCTCAAAACTTACAAAAAATAAAAATATGATATTTTTCGTATTAAAATCCGGTTTTAAAAAGGAACGACTTCTCATTTGTTATTAACAGTTTCTAACTTTATACACAAATAAAAGGAATACTTAATTAAAATATACAGTATTGTACTCACTAACCATGTGTTATCTTCAAGATATCCTTCATCTTTTTTAGTGAATTGAAACTTCTTAACACCTAGCCAATAAACCGTGCGGTTGTCAAACGGATGTGTTAAATCTATGAACTCGTAATCACCATCGAACAATATTTTATTTAGACTCTCCGAATTTACAGTAAGAAACAATAAAACAAAAACAAGTGTCGTCGAAGCCATCTCGTTTATTAATGTGTTTGTACGCGCTGGACCTGGGATGGGAGGTAAACTCGTTTTACTTGTCTGCACTTGAAGGCTCATCATATCTATAAGTACGTATGTATTATATTACATACATCTATTACATGAATATCACATACAATACAATCACAACTACGAACAATATTATAGTATTCGGTTTCTTAGCATTACAACTATTCCTATTACCTATAGATCCGATCCGATAAACGGGAGTAAGATAAGCCGAGAGTAATGTAGGTAAGACCTTAATTAATGCAACTATCCGGATCTAGATTTTATGAGTATGTTTTATTAGTCAAACAATACAAGTATCTCTATTTAATATCTATGCTTTATTTCTCTTGAATAAAAACTGCAAGCAGTGCTAATTAGGCTAGCTGTAGCTACATAGTAAATCAGGGCTATGAATTAGCATTTCGGACGCTTTCACTTTTCATAGAAATAACTTAAAAAATATTTGCTCTAAAGTTGTTGTAAATAGACTTGTTGGTACTCCTTTGAACTAGCAATATAATATACACTTTATATAATTACAGCCATATTACAGCCTTACTAATAAAAATACCCACTGTGTATATTCTTGATATAACGAGTGTGAAGGATATTAATAATTCGTTATATCAAGAATATACACAGTGGGTATTTTTTATTGGTAAGGCTGTAAGTATACAATTTAGGAAAGTAGGTAAGTATTTTAATAGGTAGGTTATGTAACATTTTATACAGTACAATTAAATAAATTGATAAATAAGTATTTGTTTAAGAGACAGAACGAGGGTCGAAGGTCATAGTGGTTTGACGTTCGATTCCCGCAACATTTCAATGTGTTTTCGAATTTGTCAACCAACCCGCGCTTGACCGCATTCAGGGTAGGCTCCATGGCCTCCTTATTATTATTATAATAGGTATACTTATAGCTAGAATATGAGCGATATTTTTCAATGTCCCATCTTCGGAAGGTAAAGTAATAGGTAGTAAGTACTTATTAAAGATCTTATTGGAAATTAGATAATATCTAGATAACAGCAGAGAGTAATTCCTTATCTTGCAATTTGTTTTCCATTTAGGGTATTGCGAAATCATTCATAAAGATAAAGGATCTGAATATTTCAATTAACCAGATTGTATCTATGTAAATATTTGAAATGCTAAAATAAGTCTGTCTGTGGCGCTTTCACCAAAACTACTAAATTACTGAACTTATTATGACTAACCCATCTACTTAAATGTTTGGTACCGAGATAAATTAGATTTTTTGGAATTACACGGGCTACATTTTCTTATCCCAATTTTTCATTTCGATAAATTTCCGCTCAGGTAAAACCGGGGAGCGCCGCAGTGTACTATAATCCCAAAAACGTATGTACGAGTATATTTAAATTTTAATTAAATCGTACCTGAATTAAAATTTATAATTCCATGGCTCAAACATAGCCACAGATTATATTAAGTGATGACACCTTTATGACATTAGTAGTCTATGCCCAGGGTTGCTAGGTTTCGTAAAATGTTACTATAGTTTGTAAAATCTAGGATGATCCCTGTGACTTAGTGTCAAACTTTCGTTCATATATTTGGCAGGATCTAAATCTATGTCGATAGAAATTATCGATGTTTCTGCAAATGTTAATTATATTGAGATTAAACGCTTGGTACAAATTAAATGAATGTTTTAATTACAAAAAACAATTATTCTCTTAAAGGAGTACACCCAATCAATAATATTACATGAGTAAGTGAGTACTTAATTGGATTTTACTTACTCACTATTATTTTACATCAAATGTAAATAATAATATTAAAATATACGATAAAATTAATATATACTTTAATTTGAAATAGTTTTATTTAAAAATATCGATAATTTATAGTCCGTGGTCACGATGATCAACCATCACTAATTAGGTCGACATGTCCATAAAGTATGACATTAACATGTACTGACTGTAGTACTAAGAAATTCAGAAATTCATAGGCGGGATTTTACTGACAGCTGTCACAGAGATCATCCTAAATTTTACAATCTTATATGTGTGTAATATTATTATTACTAGATTAGTCATCATCATCAGGTAATGTGCCTATGGAAATATTAATTTAGAATTTTCATGTATTCTGCTTCTTATTTCCTTACAGGGCGTGGCAGTTTTTTTTAAGGCTTGCATGGTTTATCTATAACTAGGTAGCGAAGAGCTGACAAAGTCACTTGTCTGTATACTATCCCTTTGCCACCAGGCGCCACCAGGCTTGCAGCCACCAGGCTTGCAGGATTTTGAAACTGATTTTTGCCAACGGCATATAAAACCCTCTTTTTTTGTGACGTAAAATAGTAACGGTTTTCCGCACATCTAGACATGAATTAAAATAACTATGTACTTATAATATAAAAACTAAATGTTGTAGTATTTCCGTAAATACTTATACTACCAAATTGTTTATATTGTTGCGATAAGAGGGCTTCGCTTCGCTCACCTTAGCTAACTGGATAGTTCTTCGTTATTTGATACGAAACGTTATTCAGTTTATAGAAAACTAATTTTGTACGTATGTTTTTTTATTAAATTATTAGCTGTTTCCGCATTTTCCATGTTTTTTTTTCGATGAAAATGACATTAGAAATTGGCTTACACATTTTACCTTACATCCTTTAACTCAAGAGAACCAGGCTAACATTTGGAATAAAAGTAACCAGTGTCTTATATTCTAGTAGGAATTCAAATCACGCTAAGTGTAATTTGAATATTATGTGTGTTGATTAGATTTTTATTTTTTTCTATTGAATTTAGATGTCCGACTGCTTAAAATAAGTTAGCTCCACTGGTAACCCTGACGGAACTATTTAATCTGTTGTTGGTTCATTCATAGTCATTGTAAAATGTAAATTACTCATTCACTCTTTGACTCTGGTCCTCTCTGGAATCTGGCAGGAAATTGTGTTGTGTTGTGTTGTGGTGTGGATTTTAAATTTTATTCCAAGTTTGGTCTGGTTGGTTGGCCAGCAGCCAGCCCCAGCCCTGCATAGTCTCACCGTATTGAAAGGACATTCTGGTAACTTGGTCTTTACAATAAATAAACTTCTACTTGTAGATAACTGTGCAAAACTTTGAAAGTAGACAATTTAAAAAAAATATACTTTCTTCGAGTGATATTCGACTAGACAAGCGACGCGACGCAGCTGGCACGTAGAATACAAACCAAAACAAGCCGAAATGTATTTATGGCAAAACCAAATTTCATATAAATACATGGACTGAACCTGTTTACTTCAATTAATTCTAAATTCGCCGGCGACAACTAATGGTTTTAATATGAGACACAGCAAGTTCGCATAATAATTATTCTAGATCTAAAGGCATACCTACAGTGCATAGATTTTATTTGAGTGCCTTAAATAATAATACAAATAAAAATGTTGTCTAATAAAAAGCTAGTGGGATGTTGTGCTTTTGCTTTCTGCTGCAATGTGACTCTGTTAGCATTGTATGTGAGATACCAGTCTGGAGAGAAATATTATATTACCATCAATGAACATCAAAAGGTATCCGCCATACTTCCCAGTGACTTTGTTAGTATTGGAATAGATTCCTCAGAAATAGAAGATTATAACAAAATTGACTTCAAAAATAATAAAATAAGAGAACTAGCTGCAGCCTTAGCCCCGGCGCGACTTCGTCTCGGCGGCACCATGTCTGACCGCCTCATATTCAGCAAAAATGACACAAATGCATCTTGTAACCATCCTTGCCCCAAAGAACAACATTCTAAACATTTCTGTTCAGATCTCAAGAAACTCTGTAAATATAATAAAGGATTACCTTTCTTTCTAATGACCGGGAAGAAATGGACTGATATAAATGAGTTTTGTAAATCAACTCATTTGAAATTATTATTTACTTTTAATGTGTTATTAAGAGACGAACATGGATGGAATGAACACAATGCTAGAGAGATCCTGGAATACTCAAAACAGAGACATTTTGATGTTGACTGGCAGCTTGGTAATGAGCCTAATTCTTTTCGTCATGTGTTTAATGAAACAATTTCTCCAAAAGCACTAGCACATGATTTTGAAAAACTTCGCAAACTTCTAAACCACTCGGGATATAAACATTCCTGGCTTGTTGGACCCGATACAACTCGCCCACAACCGCAAAGACCCGAATGCATTGCATACATGGAAGAGTTTCTAGAAAATGGGTCCCACAATATTAATGCACGATCTTGGCATCAGTACTATTTGAATGGGCGTACTGCCACATTAGAGGAGTTCTGGAATCCTGATACATTTGATTTACTGAAAGAACAAATTGAAACAATGAAGTCCCACACAATGAAGTACAAGAACATACCTATGTGGCTTACGGAGACAAGTAGTGCGTATGGGGGAGGGGCTCCTGGTCTCTCAGACACATATTCAAGCAGCCCCTTATGGGTCGACAAGTTAGGATTGTCTGCTAAGAACAATATCACTACTGTAGTCAGACAAAGCTTCATCGGAAAGAATTATGGTTTATTAGACAGCAAGTTTGAGCCTTTACCTGACTGGTGGGTCACCATTCTTTACAAAAAAGTTGTAGGTAATAAAGTGTTAAATGTGAAATGTCAATGCACGCGCCATCAAAGAGTATATGCCCATTGTGCAAATAGGAAGTATACTAATGATACATCTGCTGTAGTTATTTATGCAATTAACTTAGATATGAATAGGGCCAGATTCTTTATTAATGGAACAGCTTTGCATAGTGACGATTTAACTATTGATGAATTTATAGTCAGTGCACCATCAAACAATAGACAAACAAAAACAGTATTGTTAAATGGATGGCCGCTTTACTATGAAACACCTTTGCCAGATTTGCTTCCACGGCATATTAAATATGGTAGCCATGTTACTATGCCTCCATATTCAATTGGATTCTGGGTTATTAAAAACACCTCGATCAAAGTGTGCAAATAATTCTGTATTTGTGATCTAAATATTCACATTCCAGTGAAAAATATTTACTGCCGCGGTTAGGATGACTAATGTTACAGATAAAGGAGAAATATATAAACTATTATTGAGAATCTTAAAAGTTATTCACAATTTGATCTGACAAGTATCTCATTCTTTGAATTTGATAAAAGGTGTAAGCTTTAGCTATCTAGATCTAGACTTTCTAGGTCATTATTTATCTTCTATGATATACTTAGGTATCTGTAGATCAATGTTAACATCACAAACCCATCTATAAATGCAAGTTAGAGGACAGTTAACCAGTCTTATCTCGGAATTTTATCTCATTACAGTTTGTTTGGAAATAATTAGTATGCATCATATGTGTCCGACATTATCTTCACATTTTCTTGAACTTAAATAATAAAATGATTATTTTCAATGCTAAATCAAACAAACATTGCCAATGTCTTTCTAATGTACTGTTCCTATTAAAGATAATATTTACTACATGTAACTGATAAAAATATATTTCCATTCTAAAATTAACATAAGTTATTAAATTTTTATATACTTATACATGCTTGCTTAAAATTATATAATTATAGTAAAAGTGATATACTTTATTTAATATTTTATATAAAATGAAGTACTTAATATAATTAAATGATAATCTCTTACATTTTTAAGTAAATATGTGCTGCTAAAAAATATATTCGTCCAGCTTTCAGTGTCTATAAAATATAATTATTATAAAATAATAGGAAAACAGTAGTTATATTAATAATACTTATTATTGTAGAGATGGCCTTGATTTAATAATAAGAATAAATACTGTTGACTTTGAACTGCCATCACCAATTGATAACCGCACCAGATGTGTTGAAAATTGAATACAAGGACAAGAAATATCTATTATATTCACAATAATATATAATTTATGAGTACATAATTAACTGTCAATCAGCTCTTACTGTATTGATAATGCAAACAAATATAATATTGCCTTATTGTGGACGCATTTTACAAAAATCCAGTAAAAATATATGGATCATTCCCAGTAGTTCTAATGTCAATTACTTACTTCCATGGAACTATTAAACAGTTTTTATTAAACTGTTGGTTTAACAATTTATGTTTTCATACATTATTTACTATTTATAGTATGTAATTTATGACATACTACATTGTAATTTTTGTTTTGAATTTTACAATTTAGCTACTATTCAATTGACTTGAATTTAATATTTTCTTTCTTAGCGAATTTGTGCCATTCTTTACTTATCTATAAATACCTAGATTTTCCGCATATAGTTAAATATTTAAAGTAATTTAGTTAATTATTGCATCATTATTACTATAAATGGGTAAGTATTTTATTTCTCTGAACAAACATTACTAATAAGTTCTGATAAATTTTGTTTATTGTGTATTATAAATAAAGTAGGTACTTATTGGTATCAGTAAATGAATTTTAAGTTTATAATTTTATAATTAAGTATTTTTTTATATATTAGCATTGATATAGATATTTAGTTAGTGTTATACTTGATGTGATGTTATCTGAATGGTGGATTATATTTTCTATTCCATTTGTATTCTCTTTATTTGGTTGTGTTATCTATCAAGTTTCTTTTAATGTTACTGGCTTTTAATACCTTAATTATACATTATACAGATATGTATAAGTTTATTATTATATTTAAGACATGACGTAGTGTCAATCAGTTGAAAATAAGCGATATTTTGTATGCCAGAGTAGACATCACAGATATTATAATAATTATTATTACTTAGGATCGAATATTTTTTTTTGTATTTTTATAACATTTACAGATTGTTTTCATATAAGTAACTAAAAATGTTTTTAATTAACTAATGAAAAATACAGAGTTGTTAAAGTGCATTTGAAAAAATATATTTATTCGCTAATATGTGGTGCCTAAGCTATAAGACTGATTTATCACAACACTGTTATTCAATTCATGTGCCTAATGTAATGGAATTTTTAATAATATTTACATTTATATGAACCTTATAGAAGCTATTATATTACTGTTATTATATAAAACAAGTATGCTTTGGTACATTACGCCTTAATTATGCCTTATTTAGGTTCAAGATTATAAATAAGTATAATCTTTTGCTCTAGGGTTACATATAGATATTATAAATATAATATTGTCATTGAAATGCTTCCTGAGTAATATTTAGGTACTGCACAACAAATGCTATAAACATTATTTTTTTGTCTATTATGAAAAAACAGATTAAGAAATATGCCTTTGTGTAGGTACCTAAAAATATTTGGAATAATATAAAATTAATAAATTATGATTATAGGTACATAAATACAATTAAAAAAAATATTAAATACAATATGCGTAGGAATTATTGTATCCTCAAAGTAATAGTGGATGTTGTCATGGGCCAAGAAAACATGAATATGGTTAAATTATAATACTTTTATTATACATATGTATACCTAATACATATTTTCCTTTATAATAACTGTAAACAGTTAATTACTTTACCACGCCACTTTAGTGAAAAAGCCCATGTAAGTTTATGTAAATTTATGGCGTATACGGTACTTTATCACTTCATGGTATTTAAATTAAGTATACTTTACAACTTTACAATTTATTTTTTTGTAATATTTATGTAAGTAGTTACATAACAGGTCAATTCCAAATGTTCTGCGAACTACCAGTGAATTATATACTTAATTCAATTTTGTATACTTATCTGTCTTTTGTTAATTATACCTATTTTAAATATACCTATACCTTTTTTATTTACCTACCTATATGTATTATTTGTATTAGAACTTAGGTAGTTGTAACTTTCTAAGTAAGTACAAACTATAAGTCATATAGACTTTGAGATAAAATACCTACTAACTTTTTCTTTTCTGTACCACTAACAACACATACAAGTATTTAAGCATAACTTTCTTTGTTTCTGGTTCTGGAAAGAGTGTCCTCGAGTAATTTGTTTTTTATTAACCCAGAAATACTGAAGTAGTTGATAGTTAATATTAGATTAAAGAAAGAAATGCTATAATGTTTTCAGAAAAAAGCATAAGTATTTTAAAATATAGGTCATTAACCAAAAAATTGGGACCAACTCACTCCTAGCAATAAAATCATCAGAAAAAATGAATAAGGTTTCTTTTAAAAACCAAAGACCTCATATCCAATTGTCTGGGAATAAATATTGTTCCATTCAATTCAATTCTGCCCCTGGAGGGCTCCATTCAAGTCTATTCCTTATTCTCTGTGGCACTGTGTCAAATTACAATTTCGTTGATTGACAGACTGACTGTCACTGTCATTTTTCAAAATATAAATATGAAAAATTCTCTCAGCACATTCTCAGCAGAGTAAATAAATATTACTAAAAATAAACGCCTTCTAACAAAATAATATGTTTTCATATAAACTAATAATAACTGTGACTTTGTGCATACCATTGTTTCTATGCGAAGAGGTGGAATTAAGCACATTACAAGAAGGTATGTAATAACAATTAACTTTTCAAAAGTAGTTATAGAAGTAGTACCTACTTATTATTTACATTTATTTTACCTAAACAACTAATTATTTACTGTTAGTTTTATCTCACAAAAATACTTAATATAATTCTTTATGTATAATTTTATATCAATAATCGAAAAAAATTAAAATCATAAAAAAATATTGCCAATTAAATTATTATTTTATTTTTACAGAAGAGTTCAAATGTTCATTACCTGATGTCACCAGTATTGATACAAATTTGGATGTAACTCGATTTAGATCTGATTTCTCAAAAATATCTGAGGTAATTCTAAGTAAATTATCTATACTAATATTATAAAGAGGAATGATTTGTTTGTTTGTTTGTTTGTTTGTAACGAATAGGCTCCGAAACTACTGAACCGATTTCAAAAATTCTTTCACCATTACAAAGCTACATTCACCCTGAGTAACATAGGCTATTTCTATTAATATTTTATCGCTGTGCTCTCACGGGAATTAGAACTATGTGAGTGAAACCACAGGGTGCTGCTAGTTTTAAATATTGTTAATGTTAGCTAAATAATCATATAAAGATATGAAATTCAACAATTCTATTGCTTTTAAATATAAATAATAAAATTACGTAAGTATAAGAATATCTAAGAGTAAATATTTTATTATTTGTATATAAACAAGATTGCCTTATATATGGTTGTATTGTATGTATTAAATTACAGGTGAAGTTCCCTGGTCTGATAGGTCCCCTCAATGAGAGACTGATATGTAAGATTAAATGTATTGATGGTAATTGGGTCGGCCCACTGTGCTCTAGCACACCAGGTAATATATTACAAATACAGCATATTTCACCTTATAAAACAAAATCATAGTAATATTATATTAGAGTAACTGTACTCAGCTCTTATTACCATACAAGATTAAACTACTTTAACTTCTGTGCTGAGGACTTATAACCATACAAAACTAAAACCCCTGGGATTTTATGTTAATATAAATAAATATATTATGGAAAATTACAGCCTGTAGCCTAGCCAGATATGAAATAAATATAATAAGTACTTATCTAAATTTGCAGGCATAAATCCATACATAAAACTATCATCAAAACTAAAATAAAAATATAAAAAATATATTACCAAAGAAAAAATTGAATATCAGTTCTTCATTAGCTAATCAAATCTTTAAATATAATATGACTTATAAACTTCATGATGATTATTGATATCTTTGATTTACACGAACACTACATTCATAAAGATTTATCTTAAATGTTTCAGATGGCAGATTTCAACCAATATTGAGAGAATGTATGTATCATAATGATAAACCTTTATTGGCAATATCATTCAAAAACTCATCAATTGATGTAAGTATTGATATTTCAAAGATTTAGAGACGTATGAAAACTAAGTTGCCCTTCTATTCAATTTGCCCAATAACCACACAGAATTACATGTTAATATTTTTTGAGTTTATAGAAATTATACAAATTTATAAATTAATGTGAGGTTAATATTTGATCCGAGTGTGTATATGTGTCTCTGAGTTCATTGTTTCAGATATCCTAGATATTACTTATAGATAATAAACCTATTTAGAGATCGGTTGCTATAATAAGATAGAGTTATTGATTATTGGTTGTATATTACCTAAATCAATAATAATATTCATTATTTATATTAAATTTACTTACAATATAAATAAAATATATTACAGAAAGACACACATTTCCCGCATGGTTCAACAATTGTGGCCCGATGTAAACATTTTGGTCTGTACAAACTGAAAGGAGATAACATATTGAGGTGTGAAAATGGCGAATGGGCGCCGAAGTTCCCCGAATGTGTACCAACCACTGTGGTCACTAATTTTACAGGTGAAACATGTAATAATAACGGAAAGGTGACTGACTGACTGACATAGTGATCTATCAACGCACAGCCCAAACCTCTGGACGGATCGGGCTGAAATCTGGCATGCAGGTAGATGTTATGACGTAGGCATTCGCTAAGAAAGGATTTTGATTAATTCTACCTACAAGAGGATAAAACTGGGGATGAAAGTTTGTATGTCGGAAGTCATTAGTCGGACGAAGTCGCGGGCAAAAGCTAGTATTTTATGTTATTAATAAAAAACTTACATAGATGCTGAACTGGTTTTTTACGATGTACTAAGTATGTGATTCACCTACTAAAAGCAATGACAATGGAGTATGTTTTAGACATTGTTCACACTAAATCAGCACTCTCCATAGAGCATAGATTATAATAGTTATTTGTTATACAAGAGTGCAAAGTTGCTTTTTAACCGGGGCTCCAGTTGAGGACCGAGCCAGCGAAGGATTCTAAAATTGAATCACGAGCGCAGCGAGGGATTCAAAATAAGAATCCTGAGCGTTAGCGAGGGACTCAAAGGAGCACAAGGTTAAAAATTGTTTGCACTCGAGTGCAACACATTATTTTTCATCCCCCCTCAGCGAGGAAATTACTAAATGAAAACATAAAACAATCACAATATTAAGTGAAAAGAAAAAATATCACGCGCAAAGTAAATAAAAAAATAAGTAAGTACACCAAGGAGGTTCCGAGTTTGAATTTGAAATAAAAAAAAAGTTGTATGACAGTTTGTGAATCCAAAACATCATCACACTTAGTGCACACGATGTTCTAAATTCAAATTTACTTTAACCTCTAGAGCGCAAAAACTACTTTTACTCCCAGTTATCGAAAATGCCTTGGGTCCTGCACGGGCTGTCACAGCGACCCCGATACTTTCCACTCTTGAGATTAAAATCGACTTTTATCCCCAGATATCGAGGATTAAAAACATGCTTTCCGAGCTAGTGGGATGAAAAATGTATTGTACTTCTGTTATGGTCTAAATTCAAAACTTCATGATCGGTGTGATACAATTTAATATTCAGCAAGGGTTTTTTTCTTTTCTTCTCAAAATATATCACTATCGAATTTTGAAAATGGAATTTGAATTTTGTAATTCCATCGTCCAGTTTTTGCGTCATGCATGTTGATGATTTCAAATCCACATTTTTATTGAAGTGAAAACTTCTTTAGCGGCGCTGAGCACTTTTTTTGTATGGGTAAAAACTTTCAAACTCGCGTCAGGGTCACGTGATGCTGATCGAAAAAGCGTAAGATCAGCATCACGTGACGTTTATGATAACTGAAGTAAGAAACAAACATTGTATTCTACCTCATAAATGATAGTACTTTTATACTTATAATTAAACACAACGTTAATATTGAAGTTTTCACTTCTGCCGGCACTCCCGGAGTGCTACCTTTTTTTTTTTATTCATTTTGTAGGTGACGCGCCACCCACTATACAATACACGGTAGTTAGCGGGTCCGGAGTGGTGGAACCTTCCGGAGAGTTGTTTGTGTACCCGGACAGCACTCTGCGACTGGACTGTGTCTCACTGAGGTCGCTGGGAGAACCTGACTGGAGTTGGACGCAGGCTCTAGAACATTACACTGCAGGTTACTATTGTTCCAATATCTTTTCGCATGGTTGGGAGAAAATAGTTCAACATGTAACATACCAGTTTTCATCATCATCATCTCAGCCTATGCTTGTCCACTGCTGGACATAGGCCTGCTGGACATAGGCCTCTCTCAATGATTTCCCGCGGGGACAATTGATATCAGGTTTGGCGTGGATATCTTCAATTTAGGACTTCCTTATTGAGTATAGAATACATATGTGTATTAATTTTTACTTAATACATTTGGATTCAATTTGTTAAAAATTACATTGTTTATTTCCTGGATTAATACCTACAAGTATGATGTTATTTGTATCAAAAATTCAATAATAATAATTTAGATTAACATGCTTAAAATCTATACTAATTTGTTTAAAAGCGCTAATCTCAGCAATTACTGGTATATTTTTTTAGTATTTGATAGTCCATCCTAAATCATCTTAAGTAGATCTTAGATAGATGTTGATGGCAATTATGATTATAATTTAGTACTACCTCATATGTTTTTTATAATGTATTGTTAAATTGCTAATTACATACTTTGGAAATAAAGATTATTGAAAATGTGAGTCTACAAAATACAGACGCTGAGTCTAGTTTGTGGCTCACAGATATGTAATGTAATAAAAAGGCCAATGATGATGATAGTCCAGTTAACGAGATAGGCTATAATGTAGAATATGACAGTGATCATTGTTCAGTAAAACCACTGTGCGTGCACAGATTACTAGGTAAATGATGAATGATATAATGAATGGTATATCACCTAACTGTGCACCACGGTTTTACCCGCATAAATCCCAATCCCGTGGGAATTAAAAGTATTATCTGTACCAAATTTCATCTAAATCGGTTCAGTAGTTTTTGCGTGAAAGAGTAACAAACATACACACTCACAAACATACACGCTTTTATAATATTAGTGTGATTACAGCATGGTCTACCGACGATGGTGAAAAGAACATCCTGTACCGACTGACGCTGAGCAAGATGTCTGCCCGTAACAGCAACCAGTACACGTGCACTTCGCCCGGAGGACACACCAACACTGTCCTCGTTAAAGTTGTTAGTGAGTTTGTGTATTCTACTTAGACTTGTCTTTATGCATCATCTATAGAGCCACAATCTTTTCTGTGCCGGCGGCCATAATTGGAAGCTCCTGTTGTCATTTGGATATATTTTCAACAAACTGACAACCAAAAGATGAGATTACAGCGACGCTATCACCGGCACAGAAAAGATTGTGGCTCAATAATAAGTTATTTAGGGCCCTCGACTTTTAGTAGCGATGCAGTCGCGATACTGTCTCGTATTGGATCGATACAGTCGCCAGCTGTGTGTTTTCGGCCCCTCGTCCATCGTGATTTTTATTAGCGATGCAGTCGCGCGTTTACGAAGCTTGCGTCTGCATCGCTTTCGCTACTATATGTCGAGGGTCTACTGCAGGGTAGGCGAACCTTTATGCATCAACGTGCCATTTTTTCTAAAAAAAAGTTTAATGGGGTCATTCGCGTGCCATCAAATAATTTTGACTTTCTGATTATTGGCAAAATAATAATTATAAATACTATGAAAACTCTTTATTAAATAAAGTAAGCAAAAGAGGTACATTTTGGTATGTTTATATTAAATTTCAGTAAAATTAGTGTGACTTCTGTTGCTGCAGGTTAGATGACAAATAATTTATGTTAGGGTTGTAAGATGTTACTTTTAGCAAAATGCATGCTGAACTAGATTCATCTGTCAAACGGTTTCTAACCGAGTTTTTAATGTTATTCATCTCTGAAAATAATGACTCGCAGGCATATGTAAATTACTTGTCGATCTTTCAGTTTCAATTAATTCCAACTCTTTCCTTGTTTAAATACCTAATTCTGCGACGTGCCCAAAATATTGTGTCGCGTGCCACCAATGGCACGCGTGCCATTGGTTCGCCTACCCTGGTCTACTGGTACTAAAATGTTATAAAAATAATTGATGTAACATTAAAATTCAAAATCGTTAATTCAAAAAAGCGCTTATGTATGTCAAAAAGTTTATGTGTTTTTGAGTTAAATAATAAAATGATAAACTTTACTGGTGTTATTTGCCAACTTTTACCACCGATTCCAAAATTGTATCCATTGATTTGTAGTTAATAGTGTATATTGAATGAATGTTTCAGATGTCGTGTGCCCACCTATAAATGTGTCTTTGTCTCGAGTGCGGCACTTCAGTCAAGGCTCCAAGCTCGGTCATTCAGCACACTTTAGCTGCCAGCCGGGGTTCCATCTGAATGGCTCAGCGGTGCTCACTTGTATGGGAAATGGTAACCTAAATTATGCATTATTACTATTATATTATTCTGTTTTCTTCTTTTTCCTTGTGTTTGTATGTACAAAAAGTATTTCTATCTATCTACATAAGCTCAATTCTAATTGATGATGATGACCAGTGCATTCTATCTGTGTTGTTGTATGCATAAGTTTTTTCGAAAAGAACAAAAAGCAGTACATTATTAATATAATTGTAAGGTGACCAACATAATTTAAATAATTTACTTTGCTTAAGTTAGATGCGTGTTTGATATGTGCTTGAATTTTAAATAACAATAATTATATTTGTAATTGCAGGTCAATGGTCATCACCCCCGCCTACGTGTGTGGAGACATTTTGCCCAGTGCTCGGGTCGATCGGGCCTCACCTGAGTGTGGTCGAGTACAACTCGTCGTTCGGAGGTCGGGCGGTGTTCCAGTGTTCGTGGGGGTATCGCCTCATTGGTGCCCCGGGGCTGGAGTGCGAGGCAGATGGACAATGGTCCGGGGAAGTGCCTGTTTGTTCACGTAAGTGTTTTTAAGCGCTATTAAACAAATTTCTAATTTTGAACGATTTACACACTTACAATCCGCTACTTACTACGTTTTTTATATTTACTGTTAAAACAGATTGTGCGATTTAAGATATTGTTTTTTATTATCATTAAGAGAGAGGACATTGGCCTTGAGTGGGGAATCTATTGACTGTAACTTCAATAATAGTATGTATTTTATTCACAGCTATTTACTGCCCCGATCCGTTGGTTCCTGAAAATGGTAGATTGGTGACTGAACCTTCGAGCAAACATGGCAAATACGTGGTCGGCGATTTAATGATATACTCGTGCGACGAAGGGTACCAGATCCTTGGAGAATCCTCAATCGTTTGTACTGAGAACGGATTCTGGTCGCACCCTCCACCGTTCTGCCTACCACCCTCGGAGATACGCAAATCGGACACGATATACATTGAGAACACCACCTTAGTACATGTTGAGGAGTAAAAACAAATTGAAACAGAAGAACACCATGTAACCTTAGTGTTATGTCTATTCTGACACACAAGCCGGTTATGACAGCAAACGGACCATCTTAGCTTGTCTTCCGAACACCTCTATTGTATTCAAATTGACAAAGTATATTTGTTGAACAAAGTTAACTATTTTATAATATAATCTAGGTATTTGGCTAGTTATAGTCATCGGTTCATTAGAAATTTAAATTGATTAGGATGTATGTTTACTTTTGTTGATTATTTTTAACATATTTAAACCTTATTTGCCAAAAATTTAATGTGATTGTTATACTTTATTACCTAAGTATAGAAATTATTATTAATATATTAAGAATGATATGTATAAGCTTTAAAATAGATGTTATTTGAAATATAAGAGTAAATGGATCTTACCGTTCTTATGGTAGTGACTGGCCTATTAGACACTAAAATGTGAAGATGCGCAATAATAGATTAGATATATTAGGTGTTTTAATGAATAATGATCTCTAGTGTAATGGGTGTAGTATTTATTGTTAAATTGTGCGAAATTAAAAGTATAGAGGCAGTTGTCATTAACCAAAGATTCTGTTTTCGGTCTAGCTTAATACACTATAACAAGTAATTAGAATTTTAAATATGATTTATGTGCATTGCTATGCTGGAAGTCTTCAGTCTTTTTCTAGCATATCAATGAAGAAGGAGAAGGATTTTCAGTCAAATGCTTAAGGCTGATTTTATTGTCACGCATTTCGGTAGTGCCGCTGGAGCGGTTAGAGATGTATGTAGTAGTAATTGCGTTTCTGTGTCGCCTGATTCGTCTGTACCGCCGCGCTGCTCAAGCGTGTGATGCAGGGCCGAGCCGCCCATATGTGCGATGTGTGCGGCGCACACAGGCGCCAAGGCAATAGGGGCGCCGCGGCCGCCATCCAAATTATTTTTGTTACACCACAACAACGTATCCATAGAGGAGGCCATATTAGACGAAATAGACATACACGAGAGCTAGCAGTGAATCTCAGTTTCACCCGCGTAGTTCTCTTTCCCGTGGGTATACCGGGATAAAATATAGCCCGGAAGGCAGGCCCCAGTGACGCCCAAGCCAAGTACATCGCATGAGGTGCTGCCTAGCTAGCTCGCTGAGTAGCGTTTGCGGCGTAACCCTGTATCACCCCCCCCCCCCCCCCCCCGACCGTGACTGTAAAGATTCGTGAAAAAAAGAGGCGCTTCATAGGTTTTGCACACAGGCGCTGTGGGAGGTCGGCTCGGCCCTGGTGTAATGTACATAAAACCTGCCTTATAAGTAGATCACAGAGCATGGAGCGTTCAGCTGTAGCCACGTGAGCTAAAAACCCATCCACAGTGGCGAGATTCCATGCTTTGGGTTCTAGACTAGACTAATCGTGACTACAAGATGAAGTTTGTATTTCATTTATCTAATCAATAGGTACAAAAGTTAAGTAGATGTCACTATAATCCTTTTTTTTGTGAACTAGTTTTAAAAACTTGTTAAATATCGTGTAGTTGTACCAGTTGATACCGGTATTTGTTGTAGTTTTGGAATGTGTTAAATAAAATGATTTTTGAATCCGAATTTGTTTATTTTTTGCCAATATATTAGCTTCTTATATTATACTTATTAGGTTAGTACCAACTACTAGTACCTTGCGGATTTACCCACGTAAATCATAAACGTAAAAATAATATCTGTGCTAGCTTTTATATTAGACGGGACGGTCCGATAGTTTAGGGGCTAAGTAATCTAACCATAGAATCTTTCCAAGTTTAAAATAAGGTCACCAAATATGTATATCCTTTTAAATCCTCTTGTTCCATGAAAAGAACAAATAACGAGTTCAGCATTCAACAAATTCGAGCCATGTTCTGGCTTCTATCAAAAGTATCAAGCCTAGTAGCACTAGCACAAATTCGTTTTTTTATTCAAATTTCCCGCCAAGGAGTAAATTGTTCTGTCAACTTCAAACTTACCTAATTGGTCATTGTCATTGGTCACCCCAAAGGGGAACGAAAGTTTACGCGTGTCGTTCCGTTCGTATCATTCATTTCGTTCATTCGTTTGCTGTTTGTTTTGACTTTTGGCGATAATTTTTAAATAAAAATTGAGCATAAATCCAATTTTCAATTAAATTAAATTGTAAACACTTTGTAAAGTGGTTTTTATTGACTAAAGTGAAGTTGCACAAATATCACCATTGAGTATTTATATGTATGTTAAAATATCAACAGTAAATAGTGTTGTTTGAGTCCGTGAGGTTATTCTACAGAAGTGTTAATCAACTTGCTATCATCGGCATATAAATAGGTTAAAGATAAAAAATGAGAAAGTTCCTTAGAATTTATTTATTTGTTATTATTTCCGTGTTAATATGTTTGAGTTACGGCGAAGAATCATCTGAAGACGACGAAATTGAGTACAAATGGCCCACTATTGGAATAACAATTCTGGTTAGAAACAAAGCCCATTCTTTGCCTCATTTCTTGTCTCTCCTGGGAAGACTGGACTATCCCAAAGACCGGCTGTATTTATGGTAAGTGTTTACATGTATTTGTTGTGTTTCATGTATCTATACTAATATTATGAAGATGAGGAGTTTGTTTATATGGTTGAACCCGCTAATGTCAGGAACTACTGATCTGATTTGAAAAATTATTTCAGTGTTAGATAGTCTATTTATCGAGGAAGACTATAGGCTATATTTTATCCCCGTATTCCCACAGGGACAGTAACTATAGCAGTAAAACCGTGGGGCGCTGCTAGTGTAACATATTACAAACATGACTACACTAAAGTATTAGTTTTTCTAAAAGTCTTTAAGATTAACATAATTAATTACGATAATACAAAAATAAATTATTTAAGTAGCGTCTTTATGCACAGAATAATGTTGTTAATTATAAAATAATTGTATCTATGCCCAATTATTGATTATTATGAACATATAAAAATATAGTCAATATTTATATATATATAGTATTCCTCTTTCTCATTAACATAGAGAAAACATATTGCTTTCAATAACTATAATTTATATCACTTAAAAACAATGAAAATGCATGGTTTGGTTACTGGAACATTCCGACTTATTCCCTTATAGGCGCGGATTATTTGATTAAGTTGATATCCTATTTATGTAGTGAATTGTAACTCATTCTAATAATTAATGTTTTAATGTGCATTTCAGTACAATATTCACATCAGTTATCATTTTCTTATGGATTTAAAAAAAACTTTCAGACAGACTTGGTCCCAGCAAAAAGTTTTTATTAGGTACAGACGGCAGGCATTCTCGAGTGATGTTTAGAAAAGTTTTGTTTAAATTAATTATTTTTATTGTACAGTATTCCTCTACATTTTAACCATCCAAACATCCATCATAGAATCTGGAAATATTTCTTGACTTAACCTTGACTGATACCCTTTGGCCTTATACCAAATATGCTTACAGTCGGAATGTTTGATTATCAGTAATTTTTTGTCCATTTTACATTCCTATACAGTTAAATTATAAAACAATTTCTATTACCCTGTAGTATACAATTTCTATTAATCGTTTCTTAGAGATAGGCCAAATGTAGTTTGAACAGAATATAAAATTCAGCTGAAAACTCGGTAATAATTAAACATTCGGCCGAACCACCCTAGTAGTTAGCATTTATTTTATTGGTTCGTCGTCAGTGTTAGGCAATCAGGTAGAGACTTTATCCCTCAAATGCTAAGCTCAAATGCTCTCAAATGTCTTATTACGAGTAAAAATTAAAACCTTTTTACTAGGTTTTCGGATGATAGGTACATTTTACATAAAATTATTATTAAACCAACAACGTTCCGGTATATACTTTGATTTACTTTTCTTCATACATACATTGGCTTATCCAGATTTTCGATTATCCGAATGCCGACATCAATTAGTCCGGTTAATCGAGTTTCTATTGTGTTTTGTTTTTGAAACTATGACTTGCTTTCATCTATTCTGGCAATTAGGAAGTAATAAAAAGTCTCGTCGACCCCGTAGCTTCGGCGTTTAATGACGTGAATGGCACATATTCTCGTAACTGATTCCGGTGTTAGAGGAATGACTAGAAAGTTTACACTCCTTTTAGGTCAAAATTATTTTGTAATTCAATTGATGCAGGATAAATGAAGGGGCATAGTTAGTGTAAAACCTGTTAAACTGACTGACTGACATATACATTTAACGCGTGTAACTCAAACGATTCGGGCTTTTTAATTTGTGTAATCACGTATTTTTTGATTGTATCTGATTTACCATGAATTGGTAACTTTTGATGCGATTAGGGGAGCATCATCATCATCATCATCATCAACAGCCTGCATTAGTCCACTGTTGGACATAGGCCTCTCCCAATTCAGGGGAGCATACTAGACACAAATTGTTTGTTTCTTTGGATATTTTAAGTTTGTCGCATCTTAATTTTAAATATACTAGGTACCTATTTAATGATCAATTTCTATGCTCACTAACGAAAATTAAGTAAATAGTAAATTAAAGGATTCAGTTTTATTAAGTTATATTCTTCTTAGCCTTTCTAATATGAAGGTTTTGACCTGTCCAGAGATTTTAATTTCATAAAAATAGGTAGTACATTGAATGTTATTTTGTACAACGTAATTTATGAGAGCACAAACAGACATCAAAAGTGAGGGAGTAACCATTTATTTATTGATTACTTCTAAATTCAGTCGCTTGGAATGGACACGTGATGTACCTAGGGGGTAAGGGGAGGGGGGGGGGGGGGGAGGGGAGAACCACCCTCTGTACGCCCACCTACAGGGAGATGTCTGTTATCCTTGTTAGGCTGGGCGCATACTGAACATATTTTATCAGACCGGACGCTTCTAGAAATTTCGATAACAATATTTTAAAGCAATACAACGGATTTGATATTAAATAGGTACGTAATTAAAATGAACCACAATTTTTTATCTCGGTCTAAGTGAGTGTGTGTGTGTGTGTGTGAAATTGTGAATAAGCGTGTGCGTAGTTTCTGATACCCCAGATACAAGTTTCGAACTTAGTTAAGGGTCAGTTACTATAATGAGATGATGTAGTGAATGATTATGTTATAATTAAATACCAAATAATGTAAAGCCTCCATCAAAAAGTTGCCAAAAAAGAAGATTTTTTTCGTGTCGGAGACGTTCTTAAAAATATTCTGATTGCGATTATTGTATAAAATGATAAACATAAATGCAAGTAAAAGAATATAAATGGCGGTTGACGAACATAATACATGATTGTTACGGTGCTAACGATTTGATGGGACTTAAGTGGTAAGATTGTGAATGTTTTTAAGTGACATGGTTTCATAGATCATTGAGTCATCGTTAAATGCTTACATCATCTGTTCAAACAGGAGTAGATATTTTTTGCTGGAAAAAATGAGGTTATCTAGGTCTTGTATAGTGTTACTACTCTAACTAAGTACATAATATTTGTTCGAAAATCATTATCACTAGATAGGTACCTAGTATAAAACAAAGAAGCTCCCCCAGTCTGTCCGTCCGTATGCATGCTTAGATCTTTAAAACTACGTAACTGATTTTGATGCGGTTTTCTTTAATGGATAGAGTGATTGAAGAGGATGGTTTTTGGTATTTTTTCCCCACAATCTTACGGGAACGGAAACTACGCGGATGAAACTGCGGGGCGCTGCTAGTTTAATATAATGTGCTGGACACACTTCAACTTATTCAGCACAGGCAATATGCATGTTAGAAAATCGAAAACAAAACAATTTTCACACAGCAAAATTTCATAAATGTGTTCCCATCCTTAGTGTTGGTACTTGTTAAATATTCGTATTATTGCGTTGCTATGACGCCACCCAATGAGCGAGTTCACTGGGGGGGGGGGGGGGGGGGAAACCGGAGGGAGTGAATCTGTCCACCTTTGTTATGTCAACATTGTACTGACAGATTAATTTATTTAGTTATTATACTAGTGATTGCAACATGATTTACTCGTGAATATCGCGTTTTCTAAATTCATGTTTCCATACTAATACTGTAAGGGTGCGCTATGTTGATTCGAACGCATCTGTTGCGACACACGCTGTTGCGTATTAGTTTTTTCAGTGCCTCACAGGTTCGAAAGTTCATAGTCTCGAATGAAGTATTGGCGAAAGATGCTGCGCTGTTTCGAAAAACGTTTCACTGCCTCATACTATCGAATGCTTGTGATTTTGATTTGATTAGTCATAAAATTTACAGAAAAATATACAAGCAGTAATTAAATAAAAAACAACAAATTCGGTGATAATCAATATTTAATATTATTATTATGGCCTAATTGCCTTAATTTAGGCGAAAGTTTGTGAATGTGTGTGTTTGTTATTTCTTCACATGCGTCATGCATGGCGATTTTGTGCTCGTGAAGAAACGGAAAGAAAATAGGTAAATGCCATCACACGGCTACAAAAAAAAAACCAGCCAAGTGCGAGTCGGACTCTCTCACGAAGGGTTCCGTACCCCTTAAATATTTATTTTATTTTATTTTTAGTATTTGTTGTTATAGCGGCAAAAATACTACCAAATTAATAATGCTCATGCAGATCGTCGCTAATTGTCCTATTCCCGGAAACACCCGAATCATTTAATCGTAAGAGCCTCACTGCATTTTGCACCTTGTTCGACAGAAATAGGAGTTAATATCATGTTTACACAATCTAAAACAATTCAGTCGGTTGACGGCGATCGCCGGTCAGTCAAAGGCGTTCGTGTTCTCTCTGTATGGAATTACAACCGTTGCCGAACAGTGACGAAGATTTCTATAGGCATTATCAATTTTAGCGACCTGTACATCATCTGTGAAAATTTCAACTGTCTATCTATCCTACTGCTTGGTGACAGATGAACAGCGAAGTCTCAGTAATAGGGTCCCATTTTTACCCTTTGGGTACCGAAACCTAAAAAGAGCCGAGTAGGTAGCGTAACTATAATACTGTGATAATGCTAGTCAATGCCGTTTTATTATCACCATTACGTCCGTTTTTTTTAAATTTGTTGTTGTCATTTTGGTATTCTTCTATTGACAACAACACCAATGACTCAATGGCTCCTAAAACGTAGCTTGATGGTTGTCAAAATTGTATTCAAACCACAAATCAGAGAGGTAAACGGAAGTCCTAAAGTGACTCCCTGATCTGTGATTCAAACGTTTATTTGACATTATATACTAGCAGCGCCCCGCGGTTTCACCCGCGTAGTTCTCTTTCCCGTGGGCATATCGGGATAAAATATAGCCTATACCCAGGCCCATTTTTTTTCGAAAAGTGACGCCTAAGTAAGTACCATATTATGGTGCTGCCTGCCTAGCTAGCTCGCTGAGAGGGTGAGCGTCGCGCGGCGACCACGTACATATTTTTTCATATACTTACTTTTTAAACTCGTGATATCTTTCGAATGGAATGTCCGATTTGAATAATTCAAAAAGTCATATAAAGGTATTGAAGCAATCTTGAATATGAAGCATTTATTTTCATAAGGATTAATACCAAGACACGAATAAAGACCGCTTTCTAGCGGCAGCAAATCAATTAATTTTTAAAATAAATTAACACTTATTGTGGCAAAACTATAATAGTTAGACATATGCCATCGCGACATTTTATGTAGATAATATATGTGTTCTACATAGTTGTAGTACATTGTTTTATTCTATCATCAATAGTTTTTGCAGCGCACGCGATAAGTATAAATAATATTTTGGGTATTTTTTTTACACCTTGAGTTACATTATTGAAGTTTTAGTGAGGATCCCTATTTTTTTTTTAAAACATAATATAGTCTATGATACTCAGGGATAATGTAGCTTTCCAATAGTGAAAGAATTTTTGAAATAGGTTCAGTAGATCCCGAGATTAACCCTTACAATTTAACAAATATACAAACAAACAAACTTTAATTCTTTATAATATTGTATAGATAAACATATTTTCAGATCAAATAATGTCAAATTGCATACTTGTCTTGAGGTTTTTGGTATCCTAATAAAAACTATGAATATGTTATCTCGATATTTTTTTATAAAAACAATAATGTTATATGAACTCCAAGACTCGTTTATTATATTTAACATATTAATTTGTCAACGTGAAAATACCGATCTATTTTTGTGCTTGCCCTCCCCTTATGAATTGAACAGACCCACATTTTGCCTCCCTCACCCACACCATTGTCTCCCAACCTCCCCGTAAGGTCTGTTAGAGGAACCAGAGTATAGCCAGATTTTGTACGTGGGATGAAATCGATGTATCGAGCATGCGCAAAACGGGATGTTTTAGGAAGCCTCCCTGGCCGCCCCACAGTTCTCGTTCGTTCTTTCATAAACGTAGACGTTTACCGTCTGATAAATGTAGAAAAATGAAGTTGTTACTTTTGATTGTATTGTGCAGTGTTCTTGCGGTTAATGCAAATCCAAGTGTCGATAAATTAATTGGTTCTAAGAAATGGCCTACAGTAGGGATTTCGGTACTCGTGCGGAATAAAGCCCATGCGCTGCCGTTTTTCCTGTCCTGCTTGCGAGATCTGCAATACCCGAAAGACAGACTGTATATCTGGTAAGAAATTAGGAAAAAACATTACTTCGAATCAATGATATTATATGTAATCGGCAGAATGAACTTGAAAAAAAAACAGTCCCTTCAAAATTTCGTTATTTTATTATTATTATTCAGATAATAATTTTATTTATAGATTAGATAGATTAGTTTTTCCCAAAAAAAAAGGTCGTTGAGAAGGCTTGGTCAGATTCTTTTGTTCAGTTTCCTTTGACAGCCATTTTGAAACTACATTGCCGATTACAAAATGGCGGCCGAGTTGTCAATGTTGGACACGACAACATGTTATTGATTTGTATACAATCATTTCTGCGCATGTCAATTCCTAACAATTATGAAAAACGTCTACCTAGATTGTAGAATCTGGATATAAAGTTGAAACTGTACCTATCATCACTATTTACATTGCTAAAAATCCAACTTTCATAGAAGAGAAAAGCAGTATCTTATGAATTTGAGAGACAATATTTTTTTTTTAATGAAATGCAAAGATATGTTGGCGGCCATTTTATGAACCAGATTCGTACAACGCGCATGTCACTTTTGTTCTCGTTTCTTGATTTTTATTATTAGATTGCTAGATGATTCGTCTCAGAGAAAAAGAGAAAATATATACAAATATATTAATCAAACATTAACTTATTCTTATTTTATAATACTGATATGGTAAAGGTAGGCATATTCAGGGTAGGCGTGGGGACATATGTAAGTATATGAGCTAATGATGAATATGATGATGAATACTGATACGGGTATAGTGCAGAAACTAACATAATTTTTAACACTGTGATTTTGTTGAAGAAATAATCATATTTTATTCTTACTTAATCAATTACTTATTGACTGGACTTGTGCCTTCGATTAATGTGCTCTTCGTGCGCATGCGTGTTGTCGGCCATTTTGTATTCGTTTTCTGACGGGTGGCCATTTTATTTAATGGATTTTCATATTGAGCACGTTTAATATAATTTTAAGGGCGTTTCCTTGGCGTTTCTTTTTTCATTTATTATGTGACTCGTCATGAAGGGAAAGAGAAAGAAAATTAAATAAATCTTAATTGATTTTATGCAACAACCTACTCTTGCAAAATTTGAAACCTAACTATTGCTTCCATAAATTAAATTTAGGTAATATTGTTTTAGGATTTACGCTGATTATAATGAAGATGATAGCGTTGAAATAATTGATGCTTGGGCGGAGAAGTTCGGATCTGAGTATAACGGGATATATATGACTGTTAATACCACTAATGGCCCGTGGCACAGTGATGAAAGAGGTGTTGCGCACTGGTCTGAAAACAGAATGAAACATGTTATTAACTTGAGGCAGAATGGCCTTGAATTTGCTAGATTTAATTGGGCAGATTACATTTTCGTAAGTACTTACTTATACATTATAGGTAAAGAAACTAAAATGTGTCTAAGGTTTAATACTTGGTAGCGACTTAATGTGGGGATATAAATGTTCTTAATAGGTAATATTGGACTCAATTTTTGTAAACCTGCATCCTTATTTTACAGATGTTGGATGCCGATGTTTTCTTAACCAACCCAAATACCTTGAAGTATCTCGTTTTGAAAGGTCTTCCCGTGGTTGCTCCGATGCTGGTTTCAGACGGCGTACATTCTAATTTCTGGTCAGCCTTAACATTGACAGTTGATGCATGCAGCATGATATATTAATGTTTAATAAAGGTTGTTCTTGCTTGCATGTATTGCTGAACTCCATTTTGTTGTAATATCTTATTAATTTTCTTATATCTCGCTTATAGGGGGGGTGTGACCAAAGGTTATAAATACAAGCTCACAGATTTATACGAACGATTAATAAAACATGAAGAAGTTGGGTGCTTCACCGTGCCTTTGGTCCATTCGGCAGTTCTTATGTCTATGAGGACCAAAAATTCAGAACTTCTCACTTACGATCCAAGTCTAATGGAAGATTTCGGTGGTCCTGAGGATGATATAGTTACTCTGGCGATGAGCGCTAAACGGAATGGTAAGTTTTCGAAACAAAAATATTGAATATTTTTGTTTGTCTATAAATATACTTATGTACTTGAAATTATCTGTGTGTTTAATAGGAATGAACTCGACTGTTTGCAATGATCGCCTCTACGGTTTTATTGCGGCACCATTGAGCGAGATTGCTGTTCTTGCTGATGATTACCATCAGGTGGCTAACGCGAGGCTTGAGGCTTTGGGTCGCGGGATCGACTTCCCCCTGGAGGATTTGCTGAAGAAGTACGTGTACGTGCCTGAGAAAAACAAGCTTGGGCTCGACGAGGTGTACGTCATCAACCTGGAGAGGAGGACCGAGAGGAGGATGCTGATGGACAAGAGCCTTGAAATACTTGGCATTGATGGCAAATTTGTAAAGGCTGTCGACGGAAAGTAAGACACGTTCATATGTTTAAATTTTATAAGCGTATGTCCGATTGTTGCATATTATATTAATTTTCATTTTTTTTATTTATAGAACTTTGGATCCAAACAATTTAAAGAAAGTTTCGGTGACCCTCATGCCCGGCTATGAAGACCCTTACTACAAGAGGTAATAACCCATACTTGTTTTATGAATAATGTACTTGAGCTTTTTTTTCATGTTATTTTATATTTCAGGCCTATGAAAACCGGAGAAATTGGCTGCTTCCTGAGCCACTTTATGGTTTGGAAAGAGGTCAGTACTATTTATACTTAACTATATCATAATAATAATTTCTAAATATTTAATTTCAATTTAACCAAATAGTTAATTAAATATAAGATGCGTGATGCGAATAAAACCGTAAAAAGCGCAGAACTGTCTCAAATTAGTAATGTAAGCGAAACTCACATGCTGTTTGAAGCAAAGTGGTTGTTGTTTTGTGCTTAGCATTTTCAAAACAACGAACGAAAGCGATTATCAAAAACTATACTTCAGCTAGACTAATGTATAAGTTACTATATTTGTGGCGAAGAAAGCACATAGCTACCCTTCTGAAACTTCTGTAGTATACTTGGTATATAGATAAATTTCCCTGCGTGCAAAAAAGTATTTACAGCCCAGTAAAAAAGTTTCTTGCCGAATTTTCTGGGTAATGATAATTCCGTATCGGTGAAACTTATTTTGTGAATAGTGTTTAAGGAGTGAAGGCCCATCTGTTAAGTGTGTCCTTTTTTGTATATGAATGCGATTTTATGTTTTATGTATATAATATAATATTATATTAGTGACTAATTTTATATTTAAAATGATTTCCTTCTTCTTTTGTAGATTGCTCAGAAGCATCACACGATTAGTCTGGTTCTCGAAGATGATGTACATTTTACTCCGTACTTCAACAAGCAATTTTTTCGACTGCTCGACGAGCTCAATAATATGGACTTTGATTTTGTGTAAGTACATACTACATATACCTAATTCATACCAATAGAATACGATATTCTAAGACACATTATTCATACATACATACATTCATTCATACACAAACACACACCCTCTCTCCCTCACACACACACACACACACACACGCACATTCACACACACGCACATTCACACACACGCATGCACCCTCACACACACACACTCACACTCACACTCACACTTCCTCACACACACACACTCACACTCTCTCTCTCTCACACACACACACACACACACTCCCTCACACACATACACACACACATACACATACACACACTCACACAAACACTCATACACACACACACACACATACACCCTCACACCCTCATACACACACACACACACACACACACACACACACACACACACTCCCTCACACACATACACACACACACACACTCTCCCTCACACACATACACACACACACACACACACACACATACACATACACATACACACACTCACACAAACACTCATACACACACACACACACCCACATCTTCGTATACACACACCCTCACTCACACACACACATACACCCTCACACCTTCTTACACACCCTCATACACACACACACACATACACACACACACCCTCACACAGACACACACATGCGCGCGAGAGATGTAAATTTTAAATAGGTACTTAATGATGTTTTTATTTATTTTTAATAATTCATAATATATAATATTGTGTATTTTTTAATTTCAGATATATCGGACGAAAAATTCTGCAGAATGGTAAAGAAAATTACTTCACAACACATACCACGAAGCCTCTGTACTCTTATTGGTCAATTGGATATATTATTACTGAACAAGGAGCTAGAAAGTTAATCAAAGCAGAGCCGCTCTCCAAAATGTTACCCGTTGATGAATTCTTGCCAATTATGTTCGACAAGCATCCCAAGTAAGTATCTCAAAATACTAGTTATAAATTAATAATGTTATGCGTGAATGCCGTTGGTGAGACATATGCATAAAACAGTCAAATATTTTTTACCATTTTTAACAAGAACGGTTGGATCGATTTAAGTAAAATTTTGTACAGATGTTCCTTATTATATTTAATGGCTAATAGGAAACTTTAATATTTTTATCCCAGAATTCCTACATAGTCGAAAAATTTGAATAAATAGTACAGCTAACATAATCTCAATCACACACGCACATAGAACGAGATAAACATTTGTAGTTCACACAAATATTCACCCCGTACGGGAATCGAACCCGCAACCTTAAGGCAGTCCGTGGTGACCAGTACTGCCATCGAGGTCGTCAAATGAAATAAAAACTAAAACGCATGTTTATTTGTTTGTCAGTTCAACATGGAAGGCGTTCTTCCCGGTGCGCGACCTAAAGGCCCTGTCGGCGGCGCCGCTATTGATCCACCCGACGCACTACACCGGCCAGCCGGGCTACATCAGCGACACCGAGGACTCGGACGTGCTCGCCCAGGTGGCCCAACAGGAGTCGAAGACGGTTAGAGAGGAGCTATGAGTCCACATTGATGGATCCCCACACCGCGGTCACATGGTACTTCCATTCGACATCCCTCGACCATCACACTGTTTGCCTTTACCTAAATGGTGTTTTTACGCGATTACGCGTGTAATATCCTAATTTTTCATATATACTAACTAAATCTTTCAATATTAGACTTGTCACACTTTAACGCCACTTATAAAAATGTTAATGCTTTTAATTGTCTCTAATATTATACTAACATAACTTCAACCGTACTCTCTCTCTTCTCATTTTGTCTCAATGATTTCGTAATATTATGTATTATAGATAGAGTTCTCGATTATTTTTATACATAAATTATGATCTATTGTTACAGGTGTGGCAGACTGCAATAACTTTTGAAAAGGTTAAGGAACCAAATAAAATTAGTACTTTCGAGACAATTTTTAATTTGGTTCAAAAACTAATTGTGTTTAAAATTGTATATGAATGTTTATCTGTACTATTTGATCATATATTTGGTGAAGATTAAATCAACAGTCATATTTATGAATATTGACACTCGCCTACTGTTAGTTTATTGTTCGTGGAAAAAATACTTCTTTAGGATAATCTATTTACTCACTCATGTCGACCTAATATAACAAAAAATGCTATTAAAAATGGAATTCGGATTTAATTTTAACTTAGCTGTAAGAGTATCAATTAATCGAATATGCCGCAGGCATTGTTAGCTTTAAGACAATTTTGATATTATTATGAATTACTTTTCGATTATACTGAATTTTCATTAAATATACCTTAATCAAATTATTACAAAAAACTATTTTTATTTAAAGTGTATACAAAATTTGCGAGACTGAGATTATGGCTACCCACGGTATAAAGTTAGCAAAGGTCCATTAGAAATTCAGTTACTCAACTATGTTTTGAACATAATAATATTAATATTACAAAAAAGTCAAAATCGTGCCATAGAATTTAATTTATTACGAATGTACCTAAGAATGTTTTTTAAGTTTTATTATTATAAATAATATGTATACTATTTAAGTAAGTAGAAAAACATGATTATAAACTCTATGAATAATAAAAAATGGCGTTTCATTGATCTCCATCAAAATAAATATTAAGAGACCATAGTGATTTTCACTCGAAATTTTCGTTTCTTAAAATGTTTTCGGTTCTTCAAAACTGTTTAGGTTCCTTAGATAAAAAATTTAAAGTGTTATTGAAACAATTGTTAAAAATGATCATACAAAGTTGCGATTGTCCAAAAAGGTATATGACAGAGTTTCCTCGTATAGTGCTGAAACTCGTATAGAAGTGAAAGATCAAGAAAACTTGACCGTAGATGTTGTCAACAGGATGATGGATGATATAGAGAAACAAATCGAACCGCCATCGACTGATTGCGACGAAATTAAGAAAGCGCTTGAGAACTGCTACTCAATAAACGCTTCTAATAGTCTAAATTGTTCACATCTTGTTAATGAATTCCGAGACTGCACACGGAACTACTTCAATAATAGAAAATATATAAATGTATAGTACTTGATTTATTTTCATGTAATAAATAGGAGTTTCAAATGGCATTATACAACAATAAAACATATTATCAAATTAAAAGGATTTAATTTTAGACAAGTAATAAACATGTTTCGAAAATTTGTTTCTCACGGGTACTATACAATTTAAAAGATTATGACTTATGACCTTAAAACTTTAACATCATTAGGTTTTTCTTCATAAATATTTTTCAAAAATTGTAGTATAGTTCTTGTAGGGCGACCTGTCATGCCGCGCTTTAAATATGGAAAGTCGCGTCCTTTACTGTAAGCCACGTTATACGTATCGAAATGAATCCATTTGCTGTCGCAGATAAACTGTCTCAGGAAACCAGCGCAGTTCGGCGAGTCGCCGTATTCATGTATGCCCGTATTTGCAATATCAGCCACTTCACAGTTTTTAACGCGGTCCTCGTAAAATTTCCAAAGTGGCATTCTCCATATACGATCACCGGTGTTTGCACTCGCAGCTTCCAAGTGACAATATAGCTGATCACAATTAGAATAGACACCAGAAGCACTACCATCCAATGTGTCTATCATTTCTTTAGACATTGTTCCTACATCGATAATGAATTTAGGCCAGTAGTTGCGAGCGTATACTAAACTGTCGGCAATTAACAAGCGACCTTCTCGTGACGGCAATCTAATGTGAATCGCTTTACCAGTAGCATTACACACGACGTCACCGAATTTTGGGCTTTTCCCGCTGGGCATTAGCTCACAGAGTGGCAGAATACCTCTGATGTTGATAGGCAACTTGAGCCTGGCTGCAGCTCTAGTGATGGCGAGAACGCAAGCCGCTCCCGCCATATCCCCTCTCATGTATTTCAAATCTTCGGCACTTTTTAGATCTAAACTGCCACTATCGAATGTTACTCCTTTCCCGATGAGTACAACTGGTCGTAAACATTCGTTTCCGCCAAAGTAACTAATTTCGACATAAAGTGGAGGTTGCACAGATGATTGGCCCACAGCAACAAATCCACCCATTTCGTGACTTGCTGCCCATCCCTGCGTTTTCACTTCAACATTTATGTCTAATTCGCAAAGAAGTTCTACTGCGATTTTAGCAAAAGATGTGGGATTTAGTAAATTTGCCGGCATCTCTTGTAAATATCTAGCGAGATTTTGTGATTCAGCTTTAATTTGACCCATTGCAAAACCTGCAAAATCGCAGTCGTCGTAGAGATGAATGTTGGGTGGCGGTAGTTTTTTATTCAATACGAATCTTTTATATTCACTGAAGTGCCACATTCCTAGAGTAGCACCCTCAGCTGCCGCCTCAGCATTACCGAAAGATTCCAAGTAAACCCCTCTTGCTTCTAACTGCTGCAACGCAGACGCACCTACTCCGGCTGCTATACGTATTGCTTCTTTGTTTTCATCTAGTTGCTCGTTTTTATTGAACGCCAGGCATTCTGAGCCAAGCCCGGCGACAGCAACGAATGCAAAAGTTGGATCAAGATCATAAAAAACTCGACATTCGCCCAATTTTGGAATAGGTGCGAGTTTCAATTGTTTCCAAAGATTTCCATCACATTTTTTGTCATATTCTTTGGCAGCTTCTGTGAGGATTGCTTGTTCTCCTAATACGTTTTCATTGTAATACACGCCTACCACAAGTCCCGTGTCCCTTCGCAAGCACGATTTACTAGGTGACCGTTTGATTTTACGAAGAGGTACAGGTGGGATACAATCTGTACGTGGTATCTTAAATTGGGAAATGCAACGGACAAAATTTGGAAATTTTACAGATAACATTATAAATTTTGTAAAAAACAGATTTTCGAAAAAAAAATTGATTTGACTTATAATATCATTGCCACCTAGTTTAACATACTAGTTATTATAATTAAAGGTCTTGTTACCACAAGACGTAATTTGAATATGTTTAAATTTATACATACATAAAAGAAGTATTAATACACATTATCACACAACACACAATGTTCTCAATTCAATCAATATCCCACAACATGTCTTTTGGAAAAGGTCAAGAAGTTTTCTTCTTTAACCAGCTGGGGGTATGTTGTCTAAACCATTCGGGAATATATAATAATATTGTTTCTTGAAGCTGACGATATATAATAAGAATGAGAAAAGGAATAGCGAGTCTTTCGTCTTTGAATAAATATACCCAAAAGGCCAACATCAATAGGCATACGTCTACTGTATAATCTATAGCTGTTCTCACATTTATTTGAGCCTTTTTCTCAAGTTCTTGGTAATCTATCGGTATAACGATAGTTGCCCTTTCAGTTTTCTTTAATAATATTTTTTGCGTTCCACTTTTTTTAATATCATTGTTAGGTCCATTGGGCGAATTATTACGAATTTCTACAGAGGGCTTAGACTGGACCACTGCGGGCATTTGTTTTGGTTTTGGTGTAGTTTTTTGCACAGAATTAATTTTCTTCTTTTGCTCAACAATTGGTTTGTTGTTTATAGTTTTATCAACTCTAGGTTTTTTAACTTTTCTTATCTTCGTTTTCTCTGTTTCCTTTTTAGTTTCTGTTTGCTGTTTTTCTGCCACATTCTTTAAGTCTTCAGTATTAAGGTACAAAGGAGTAGTAGGCCTCTTTTGTGTTCCATATTCTTTAACGATGTTTCCATAATAATCAATAACTGTTCTTCCTTCGTCACTAATTTTGTTTTCATTTTGTTCAAGTTTAGGCTTTGTGGCGATTTCATTGATTGGACTATTTTCTAGAGGCTTTTTAATTTCTTTCTTATTCAATATTTTGGGGAAAGGAAAAGATTTCTGAAGAGGCATTTTTGTTATTTTCTTAAGTATTGGCATTTTTTCGTCTTTTTTGGGTTTCTCTTTATTGTTTTCTATTTTGTTAACCTTTTTTACCGGATTCTGGACTTTGGGTTCATCTTGAGCTTTTATCTCTGGAATATCTCTACGTTTTAAAATTGGTTTTGGTACAAAATTGGGATCCGGAAGTGGCAAAGGTTTTAAAACATATTCTTCTTCAACAATTTCTTTGAGAGGAGATGGACGTGCATACTTGTCTCTGGGGTTATAAGTTTCATCTTCATTAGAATATTGACTTCTTCTATCTAAATCTGCATTGATACTTCCCTCGTCAGAGTAATCTTCATCAGTAGAAATAGTACTTGCAGTGTAATCATCATCAAATGACGAATGAAACTTGTTATCAGCCGCTTCTATATCCTGCGAAGTATGAAGATGATTAAATTCTTTATCATCGATAGAATCTTGTTTAATAATGATTTCCGGCACTTTTGTTTTTGTTTTTTCTTCAAAATATTCTTTTCTTTGATTATCATTATTCTTCGCTCGTTCTTCGTTTATTTCGCTTCGATCGTTACTTGATTTATACGGAATGTCAACATCTTCTTTTTTCGGCTTCACTTCACTTTTTTTGTTTTGTTGTTCCTCTTTCATAGCAACGGCTTTGTAGAATCGCGCCATTGCACGCTCATGAAGGAGTTCAGTGGAGCTGACGGCGTTGCGGAGGCCCTTAAAAGGCACAATACTGCGCGTACTAATATCAGGTGCAGATAACGATAGCGGCGGCGGTGACAGCGAGTCCATGTCCAATTGAAAGGATTGTCGTTTTTCTGAAAAAGATAAAACATTGTCTTTTAACATTTGCCACCTTTGATATTTTTCTTTGGTACATTTTTAATTACCTACTATTTAAGTTTGAAAGCGCTTCAGATTTGGATATTTCGCATATGTACTGTATGTATATAATTAATTGTGCTGTTTATAAAATTCGCATGGAGTGTGCTAAACATAATGATTTAACAATACCCGTTATTCTGTTCTTAGTTACGGCTGGTAAACATTGCTGTGTTTATTTTTAGAATTAATACTTTCGGTGTATGTTACGACCATCACGACCGATATCCAGAACATAGAGTTATTTCGTTCGTGTATAAACAAACATCTTGTGATTCAGTGGCAGCTTTTGGTTGAGGCTGATTACACTCGCACAGGTTGGATACATATATGATGTAGGTATAGGTAATATTTTTGGTTGGAGTAACTTGGCACTTTTTGATGGAGTAAAATGGGACTAACCCCATATTAAGTAGATACCACTATTTAAATTGTCAATTTTGAACAAGGAACAAAACTGAAGGACCAGCCTGAAAGTATATCCGTTCAGATTGAAAACCAAATCGGTACATAATTTTCAGAGTTATCGAGTAAACAAAAATAAATATATATTTACAACCGAATTGAGAACTTCTTCCGTTTTTGAAGGCGGTTAAAAATAAATCTCTTCAGAAGACATTTTAACATTTATCATACATGAGACGAAAGTTGCTTTTTATGTTAGATATTATATTAACTAAATGTCACAAGGTTTTATCGCGTTAATCATGACCGTGTTTTCAATCGAAGAATCATAAGATAATATGGTTGTATGATATAAAGTTTTCAAATTTATATACTTAATGTTATTAAAAACGCTTATTTCTTCGAGCTGATAGCAAATCCTTGTATGTACTTATGTATGTAGATTATTTGGATATAAGTTTATTTCAAGGCGACTAGCTGTGCACCGCGACTTTGCCTGCGGAAACACCGGTCTCGTGGAAATATAGATAAGACGTATCCTATGATTCAATCCACGCAATAAACTATGTGTATACCAAATTGCATACAAATCCGTTCAGCCGTTTGAGCGTTAAAATATGAACAAACATACACACAGCACACAAAAAAAGACATACAAACTCTCGCCTTTACAATAATAATGTTATAATTCTGTGCGTGATTGATCAGAAATAACTTCGTGCAAATTCGCATTGCAGTATTTATGTAATCATTCGCGTTGCTTACCATAACCCACATTGGTGCAATTAGAAGTTAACAAATAGTTACCTGTATAACATTAAATTAACGCTATTTGATTAATGAAAACATGTTATTTGGTAAATCTATTTTGGTAGAATAAAACATTATTCTGTTTCAGTGTATGGAAGTAGGTAGAACTACGAGTAAAAGTTAATCGATGCTATTAGATAAATTATGTTAAAAATGTTTTAAGTTAACTCATGGCTTTTGTTACTAAGATTTTTTAAGACTATGTTGTATAAGTAAATAACTTACCAGCTTTACTTGATGCAGTATTTCCTTCCGGGTAAAGCACAAGCATAAATTCGTTGCTTGTTGCCCGTTGGGGAGGGACGGGGGTGGTTTGCGCCGGCGTCGATGCAGCAGCCGCAGAGGTGCGTTTGCGGCGCGGTGCTGGTGACATACGCTCTTCGCCCTCCTGCCGCGTCAGTGCGTCGTTAATGATGCGAGATTCCACTGCCAAGAACTCCATGTCGACTGGTCTTCCCGGTATACGTATGGGCGGCGACTCTTCACTCGGAGAGCTCATGCCGTAAGGACTCTCTGCTTTCACTCGAAACTTGTATTCGCTTCCTTCTATCAAATCGAATAAAGTAACGTTCGTCTTTCGGCTGGTTGTCGCTTTCAACCAAACGTTCCAGCCGGTGCGGTAGTACTCGACGACGTAGTTCCCGATGCGGCACCCTCCGTCGTCTTCGGGCGGCTCCCACACCAATGTTATTGATTTATCCACTTGCCTTGTCACAGACACCCGCCGCGGTGGGTCCGGTGGCGCTGTTATTGTTACTAAAAATGCGGCTGTGTCTTCTCCTATACTATTTTTCGCGTGAATCTGATATTCCCCTCGATCACTTCTTCGGGCGGAGTGAATTTTAAGCACTGAGAACTTTGGTGCATTGGAAATTTCAATTCTGTCGTCTGTCTGTATAGGTTGGCCATCGTGTCGCCATTCTATTGTAGGCGTCGGCTTTCCAACAATAGTAGTTTTTAAGAAAACAGTTTCTTTAACTTCGTAAAGCAACCCGTCTTCATATTGCCGCGGATAACGCAATTTCGGCGCGGCTTCTATAGAAAGGCGCGCCCGGGTGACGACATGTCCGCTTCGGTTTGTAGCAGTGCATCTAATCTCACCTTCGTCACTCGGTAGAGTCTGATGGAAGACGAGCACACTTGAACCTTCATCAGTAGCTATTGCTGTTCTTCTGCTACTGAAAATTTCATAGTCGTCTTTAAACCAAGCTATGGTCGGCGTTGGAGTACCGGTAAAAGTCACACTAAATTCGGTTTTATCATTTTCTAGAGCCGTAATGTCCTCCAAATGCTTTATAAAAACTGGAGATTTGTTCGGTGCTGTGTCTGAATTAACATTAAGTACATCGGAGAGCTCGCTGTAATCTGAACGGCCAACTACATTGAGTGCAGCTACTCGGAACTGGTACCGATGCGGTGGTTCGAGTCCAGAGAGAACAAGCTCGGGCCGCAGTACTACGGGCGGCGAGGTGCGGATCCACTCCGCTGATCCCAGTCGGTTGCACTCTACCTGATATCCGCGCAGTGGAGCGCCGCCATCGTGCGCCCCGGGACACCATCGCAAAGTTATCGCATTCGGCTCCTCATCGGAACATATCGGAACGATATCCGGTTTGCCTGGTGCTGCTGGCCTCCCTGGAACGTAAACATTAAATCCATCAGACGTGATTTCAATATTAACCTTTCAACGACCGGGCGCGATCCGAGGCGCTGCCTGTCAGTACGGTACCGTTTGGCATAAAACACCTTTCAAAATTAGACGCATGATAATCGTTACATGAACGCGGACGGTCTTACGATTTGTTTTGTTGTGCCACGCTTTGGGAATCGCAGCGCGCAGTCTTTTTAAAAATAGATATAGACACGGGGCCTCGTCCGTAACGATCGTTATGATTGGGAGCGCCGGCACGACATCAAAACAATGCCAGATATGTAAAATGATGATTTTCCGGTACCTGCTGACTTCCAGTGCACGTTCTTCCGGGGTTTTAGGGTGTGGTGTGAGGCAGAATGGTGGTTGCCCATGGCGGCGGCGGCGCGCGCCGACACACTGATCGCTGTGCGCGCGCGCCCCTCGCGCCTTCTTCCCCCTCACCCTCACGCGCCTGCGCCCACTCCCGGGAATAACTCGACTCGATACACACACGTGCGCTCTCTACTCTACCTTCCGGATGCGATCTTGATTTGTTTGATTGATACATTTACATTATCGGACCTATTATAATTTTAACCTTTGGCGCATCCATCCGTACTTAACATATTATTATTGACAATGTTGAGCGAAATGTTTGCCAAATCAATTGATGAAATATATCCTATATTATACGTACTTACTCTACGTAGCTGATTCAACATTTTGGTCATAACATTTTCCAGCTTTAATGGGAAGTATCGAGATTTTAATATTTAATGTAAAGAGTTGAATACAATAGGGATTTACATTCCCTCGCGAATAAGTACTTACTTGAGATTAAAAAACACTTTGATCGACTTAATTATACAAAAGTGAAAACCCAACCTACTTGAATTATCCCCCTTTCACGTAGCATTTAGAAGGCAAGCTTTTTCCTTTTCTGTAAAAAAGCTACTCATCCGTAAATGATTTGTTCCCCGTGTTCCATGAATTCTGTTGAAGGCTATTTTAATTAATAATTTTATTTTATTACTTATTTATTTAAGTTTTATTCGCTTAAAGCCCTTTTGGTTTTTTATAAACCTCGCCACAAATAGAGCGAACATATCATCAATCAAGCCGTTTGAATTTAGCAAGACGAAGAACGAACGGCAATTGATTATTTTATTTATATTGATAGAATTTATTTATTGTTTTCATAGCAATGTGCTGCCATCTAATGGCACACTGTAGAATTATTATAGTAAAAGAAAGCGCAGTCATAAAGCTTGTTCGAATGTAAGATCGATTTAAAAATAAAATGTAGAATGTAGTTTGGCGTTTAGTGTATAGATGGCGGTAATATCTTGTTGTTTTCTGTTATAAAAATATCCTCATTGCATCACTAATATTATTTTGTATTAGCGATGACCTATGAAAACAAAATGACCTTATTTTTTTTCGTAAAGCATAAAAATCTGTTTCAAATGATAAGTACTTACTTACATATTTTCATCTACAACTATAAATATAAGTACTTACTAATGTTTATTTTTGTATAGAAGTGTATTTATTTTACTAATGTACGTCACTATAGGTATGTTGGGATACGTTGGGGACCATTAGAGTAGTGTTGCCCAAATGCAAGAACAAGACGAGACTTAGCCAGTCTTGGTCTTGGTCTTGCGCCAATACACCTGGTCTTGGTCTTGGTCTTGGTCTTGCGCTCCCAGTCTTGGTCTTGGTCTTGGTCTTGCAGCAAGAGTCTTGCAAGTCTTGCAATTACCTATTAGTCTATTACTATTTATTAAAGTTTACTTAAAATCTTAGAAAAACGTATTAGAATTGAAACATTGTGAGCTTGAATTAACATAGCCATAGTAAAGATCAAGCAGATTAATAAATAACTGAGGATTTGATAAGAAATTCGAAAAATCAACTGTCGTTTTCCATGGAAGTAACTGTTTCTTAATAAACATTTATGATTTATAAGCTTACATTTGCTAAAACATGTAAAAACAAATTAATTACAATAACTTGACTGTATTTTAAAGAACAATATCTGTCTAGAAAGAGATTGAACCCTCAACTTATATGAAATTTAATAAAAGAGTTTTACGATTTATCATTTATTTCAATAAAAAATAAAATACAACACAAATCAAACATAACAGTACACAACAGCTGAAGAGTTTGTTTGTATGTTTGATGACAGAAGTTTTAAAATAAATAAATAAATCCTGAACGTCACTATACCTCCAAAGTTACTATTCCTCGTGGACGAAGTCGCGGGCACTGCTAGTAAATACTTACTCTCATCATCTCTCTCAGAGATATTCGGGCTGGTAAGCAATACAAAACTCTTATCGCAGGCTTTTTATTTTATTAGTAGGTAAGTACCTACGCTTTTTATATTATTTTATTAGTTTTGTAGAATTTTTTTACACGTTTCAAGTATATTTGAAAGTGGCTACAATATTTATCAAACGGGTGATATTTGAACACTTTTTTGCTATTTTTTCTTGTAAAAACTTAAGAAATATAATGACTAAATGTACAATAATAGTACCTAAGTAATTAGTTTAAAACCATATAATCAATATTATAATATATACTTACTAGAATAAATTATTATGACATCTACTACCTATCCTTAACATTTTTTCCTATCATAATACTACTTGCGTGATCAGTATAATGTATTCATTTTCATTCTAAGCACTCTGAAACTTATTTATTCTTTGGAACACCTGTAGGTACTCTTAAAATTCGAAATTATTTTGCATTAGTATACTTACGCCCTGTGGCGGCAATCAAATAGTGTCAAATGTTGTGATTTCGGCGCGGCGGCAACGATTGTTGTATATGATTTCAAAAGAAGCCGCCGGCGCGTGTATCATAACCATGTACTTCCGAAAAGCGGCAAATTTCTTTGAGAAGTAACTACAAAACCTTTGATGCCGCATTATCAAAGTGCCGATGGTTAAAACATGACTATGCATGCACTCAGTTTGATTTTAATGGATATTTTTTTATTCGCTATGTAGGTATGTTTATGGTATTAGTCGTAATGCGCATAGGTCCAGTTTTTCATATTCTTTGATACAGTTTTTTGCGTCTCATAGAATTCCTAAGCGTACCTATACACCGAACTGTTACACCTAACTACTCCGTGAAATAGCGCTAAGTCCTAGCTGCAAGACGCAAGAGTCTTGCAGGCTTAGTCTTGTTCTTGCTCAAGTCTTGCACGGTCAGTCTTGTTCTTGGTCTTGCTAAAAATACGCGGTCTTGTTCTTGGTCTTGGTCTTGCAAAAACGCAAGAACAAGACCAAGACTGCAAGACCAAGACTGAATTTGGGCAACACTACATTAGAGCCATTCATTCAGAGATAGAGTACCCTGAAAGAGTTATCGGCCACGAATATTCAGATTGCTAAGATATTATGATCAAAAACCAATATTTCCTTGTATTAAGGACAGATATAAACAATTTTATTCTGATTGTTTTGTTTAGTGAAAATCATTACATGTCCTGACGTCATGGCGACTGATTGAAAGTTTTCTCGCAACGTAACATGGCGTGCTCGACAGATACGTTAAGCCATTAGACCGTCTGACCGTTACCTATCATTGTTCCTCCTGTCCTGTTCTATCGTTTCTCCTATCGATCGAACCTCATTGACCGATAAATTGGTAAAAACAGTAGATACATACTGCCAACATCTCCTCACGCACGTCGTGGTCGTGCCACCGGCTCGGGTCATCTGTCTAGTACCGTAAAAACGTGTCATTATGTAATTGATTGATTGTTTTTAGTAAACGAACTTTTAGTAGGTATTGTAAAACTTAGAGGGGGATAGGGGATGGGGGTGCCTCGGCAGCAGATTCCCCGAGTACGAAACCCGTCCCGGACACTGTTCCCGCTGACACCGCTTGCCCCACGGCTTTGTGGACGGCCGGTGTAGCGGTTCCTGCGCCGCGGTCGTATCTTCTAAAATATTTCGATTATTGATTACTAGCTTTTACCCGAAGCTTCGCCTACGTTAAAGTGAAACGAGTGCAATTCAATTGTTATAATTTGTATTTATCTAAATAGCAAAATGCCTTCTTTAAAAATATGAATCAACGGCGTAACATTCGTAACGTACTACGTTACGTTGCGGCTGGTTAATCGCCGGCTTTAGATTCGTTCATAAGTACCTACGTAATTATTTGGAACTTACATAATAAACATGTTTATAAATTCTATTCTGAACTTTAGGTAGGTAATTTCATGAAAACATTCACATAAAAACATCCAAATTATTTCTTGAACAAACATCAAAGTCAGTCTTGTCAAATTCGCAAATTCTTGTTAAAATGTCGTTTAAAAAAACAGATCAAAGTTTTCTTTGGTCACTAAACGCTCGTTAAAACTTATTGTTTTTTACATCGTTGATAAATTATGTATATTGATTTATATTTAGATTGAAAACATCTTTGTCGTTGAATGATCAGCTGGGCTTCCCGGCACATAAAAATGAACATTTGTTGTACCTAAAGTATGTGATAATGTATCAATTTCATCTATTTAATTATTAAACTAGTTGCGTCCCATAGCTTTATCTGTAAATCCTTTGTTATTTTTGGGATCAAGAACCTCAAAGTGTTAATTCTGGCTATAAACTGTATGTACTGTTTGCCAAATTTAATTCAAAGCAATTCAGCAGTTCTAGTAGTCAGTAGTTTTTGAGATTACATAGTTTAAACATAATTGAATTTTGTCTCTATAAAAAAGATATAAAGGGATTACTAATAACCGAATAACTTAGGAATTTGAAGGTAGGCCAATGGTGGTTTTTGAAACAGACAATCACTTCTGTAATTCGCTAGGTTTCCTGTAAGAAACCTCATTTAGGTTAGCTCGTTTTTGTAGATATTTCAGTAGGTATTTCATTAATTATAAAAGGTTTACCTACGCTTATAGATATTAATAAATAACATACGTTTACCTAATAAATTAGTAATAAAGGTCCGTCTCAGTAATTAGTAATTACCTAGAGTGTGGACTTTATTAATGTTGCCACTTTGGAGTTAAGTAAATATATGATGTTTGTTAAACAGCGGGCCCGATCCGACCTACATTCGGAGCGCTGGACCACGGCCAGGGCACAGAGTATACTTAGAGACCACCACTCGTTCTCAAGGTGACACTGTACAACCCGCCAACACGACGCTATGCCTGTTTCATCAGAAATCATGTTTTATGTTTACAAGCGATTGCCGCCCATCTGTTTTATACCTTAAAGACGAGAATACTATTCACTTATGTAACGTGTTGTTGCTATTTCTGTAGCATCCTGTTCTTTTTGTTTAGCGAAGAAATTGCTTAGTTGCGTTTTTTTGGGAAATATTGTCGATGACGTAATTAAGTTTCGAGATTATACCATTACTAGCTGTGCCTCGCGGTTTTACCCGCGTGGAACCTTATCCCGTGGGAATTTTGGGATAATAGGTCATCCTATGTGTTATTCCTAGGTATGAGGAACATCTGTACCAAATTTCATTAAAATCCATTCAGTAGTTTTTGCGTGAAAGAGGAACAAACATCCACACTCACAAACATTCGGCTTTATAATACATACTTATTAGTAGAATTTTACACACACTTTGTAACCTAACCTTTATAGAGCTTAAATTCAATGACAAGCTGTGCCCTGCGGGTTGATTTACATAAATTTCCGTTGCAATTTCCCCTTTTTTCTGCTCTTATAAATAAAATTACGCAGCAAATTTATTTATTTTTATGTAGGTACTTTACTCCCTGTGATTTATGGTTAACCACGTAATTTTCGTTTATTGATTGCTGTTTCTAGGGTGATTTTAAAACGAAACTCTGATACAAATAGATACAAATACAAATACGTTTATTGTTCCAAAGAAAGAATAGCCTAAGTTATACAGTTTGGAGCTAATTTGCGGTACAAAAGTATTTAATTAATACATATTACTAATAACTACGCAATATATTATATACTTAATAGCATGCGTAACAATTTAAGGTTTATTAAATACACTAGAAAAAAGACAATATAAACAGTAGTAGTATGTTAACAAATAGTTCAAAATTCAGAAAAATAAACTACTACATATTTCATTCTACGATGACTCGCAAATAATATAAGTTAATGAAATATTTTTACAATCGGAACCAGTATCTTTATACATATAAGCACCCTGAACAAAACTCTCCAGCTTTACAATTATAGTTAACTAGGTGTAACCCGTGTTTTTCCCCACGTAAACCTCACTTTAGTGAGAATTTTAAGGCAAAAAGTCCTGTGTGTTTTTCTTGGTTATAAAGAAAATCTGTACAAAATTTTATCTAGATCAGTTCAGTAGTTCTTCGTGAAAGAGGGACAAACACCAATGCACAATATTTCACATTTATAATATGAGTAGCATAGACCATAGATGTACCTATACATCTAGCAGGATACACATCCATGTATTGATTCATAGTTGGAAATAACTGTCCTTATAGTGTGATCTTTACATATTTGTATTGGAGCCAGAAAATCGTGTTTATCTTCTAACATAAATCCGTTTATTCTTAGAAATGACAAAACAATTGGGTGAAGCTGAAACTGTTAAGACACGCATTATTCATCTCTTAATTATTATTGTTGGTAATTAGATAAACATGCATATTATTCGTATATGCTAATTATGTAAGTATGTATATTTTTAGTGTAGTTATATGATTTTTACAATAATTATTATTATGACTAAACGGAATTTTATAAAATTGATCGAGATAGGCGGAGTGCTGATCAAGGTCGTATGCTAAAATTACTTTAAAAATGATGTGGCTGCGATCTAAATTTTTTATAAGGATTTGTATCCTTATATTATTGTATACTGGGCAACTCCATACATACATAAACATTAAAAGACAAACTTATCTAAGTACATACAAAAAATAATCCAAATCTTCACAGCGGTTTCTGAGATTCTCATACGAAAAAAAGAGCGAATAAAATATTTATTAACAAGATCTTCCGTTTAATTTTATAAACAAAATTAAACACTTTATAAATCCCACGACACAAACATTCATTATCTTGATTCCTGAATCATAGCTAAAAACGTTCGACCATATCGCCCTTCAAACAAAACTAAATTGAAATCGGTTTAGTCGTTTGTGAGTAATGGAACAAAAAGATTTACAGAAGCACACGTTTAAATTATGACAATCCTCTGATTCTTTGTTGAGGTAACATACTGAAAAATAACGTGCTGAAATATCTCTTTCAGTCTGCATAAAGTTCACTTATGATTTTTTATGTAAAAGTAATCTAATCTTCGTATGAATAACTAAGTTTAGAAAAGTCGAATTGTAAAAAATACTGCAGCTGTTTTTATTATTGATTTATTTACATTACATCAATTTGTAAGAAAGTTGTAGTAAGCAATACGCCAACCGATGCTGTCATTACAATTTGGCATCTTCTTGATGAAATTTCAATTGGAATTCATTAACATTTAACCCGTAATGTATTGAATATGGTGGCGATAGCCGATGATTGGCAATTTTATTGATCACTATAATACTTGCCAAATGACATTTTTTTTAATATTTTATTTATTCGGACCTACGTTTAACAATTAGTTAAATAGCTATCGTGAATATTTGTGACGTACACGTATGTGGTTTTTCTTGCGTGAAATTCAGTTATACAATCATTTCGCATTTTAACGCCTTTTCTTATTCTGACTTTAAATATGAATGTAAAGTTTAATTTACTTTCTTACTACCTACCCAAAAAACACATCGACATCGGGGTAGGCCAAAAATATTAATTTGTAATCTCATTTTTTTTTATTTGTGAAAGCTTGTCATAGGCAATTTTTGTTATTTTAAAACCTTTATTTATACATATGTCGTTATTAGTCCGTAAGCTTTCTTAAAATAAATAAATAAATAAAATTTATAGGTTCAAACGTTTCCCGAGCAAAAATAAGTATGAAATATTAATTAGAAAGCTTTTGAATTGTTCCCAAATATATTGTAATGAAGACAAGAATGTTAATTATTAATCTCTACAATCATTACACGCTTCAATGCCAAATATTAATTGGGTACTACACTACCTCTAGCCAAGCTACGCGTATTTTTATGATACATTTTATGACAGAATTATAAATAAAGTCCCCCTCGGCATACATATTATTCATTACTTGGCACAATTGTCCCTACATATAAAGATGCTAACGTTGATTACGTCATAACAAGTTTTTAACATTTCAACCGTAAATAAATCAGTGAAAGGAAATCGTTTTCACAAATTAAACTCGGAACGGATGTTGTTCAGAAATAGACACTAAATTATATTTGGAATTTCGGAATGCAATATCAATATATGTAGTAAGTACTTTATTTTCTTTTTTAGTGAACGTCATAAAAATATATAAGTACTAGCTTCTGCCCCGCGACTTCGTACGCGAAGAATAGTTATTTTGGGCTAACGCTAAATATCGATGTAATAAAACAACTTTAATCAGTATGTGGGTCTGGCAGTCAAGATTCGTTATCACTACATATGTAGTATAAAACAAAGTCGCTTTCTCTGTCCCTATGTATGCTTGGATCTTTAAATCTACGCAACGGATTTTGATGCGGTTTCTAGATAGAGTGATTCAGTAGGAAGGTTTTTAGCATAATTTTATCCCCATATTCCTATGGGAACGGGAACTACGCGGGTGAAACCGCGGGGCGCCGCTAGTGACATATAAATTAGGTAAACTTTAATATTTTATGTGCACTACATAATTAAAATACCCCTATTAGATATGATTCAGGAGAGGCCCTAGCCCCTCCTTAGGTAGCTGATACTGACCCCCTAATATCACTTCCACGCCACTACCTCTTCCACCCCACTCCCCTTCCACACTAATACATCTTCCACACCGCTCCCACTTCCACATCACTCATCATTACTTATTTCTGGTCTTGTACCCTCGGTAGGGAGATCAATGAACTGGTAATGATGATTTAAAACACATTGGTGCGTGGTGGGGTTCCAACCAGGCACCTTCCGATCGAAAGGCCTTAACCCCTACGCCACCGACGCTCTACATCACACCTTCCTACATCCACACTAATCCCATTTCCCCATTTCTACCTTGTATTCAGAGTGGGAGACCTTTCCCCAGCAGTGCGACGATCATTCAACGCAAAAAAAAACATTTAAAATCACGTTGCATTGACCATGATCAAATGGGGCAGTTCCCCGTGACATGATTTTAAATGTTTCATACCCGTGTTCTTAATAAACGACTTGCAGTGCCCCGCGGTTTCCCGCGTATCTTTCCCGTGGGCGTATCGGGATAAAATATAGCTTATGGTACTCCCTAAATAGTAAACTATCTTACAGTGAAGGAGTTTTTCAAATCGGTCTGGTAGTTTCGGATCCTATTCAATGCAAACAAACAGTATAATCTTTCCCCTTTATAGTAGACTAGCTGCGCCCCGCGGTTTCACACGCGTAGTTCCCGTTCCCGTAGGAATTTTGGGATGAAAAATAGATGTTGGCCGATTCTCAGACCTACTGAATATGCTCACAAAATTTCATGAGAATCGGTCAAGCCGTTTCGGAGGAATATGGCAACGAAAACTGTGACACGAGAATTTTATATGTTATATAGATGTATTCACAAACTGAATGCTGTTTATAGTTAGATAAATAAAGGTGTCTACTTATTGTCTGCTCAGGTTCGTGGCCTGATTGCCTGACCTGTCACATTATTGGCAATCACCCATTCATCAAGTTTAACCAACGAACATTTCTTAATTCATTTATTTTGCACAAAAGCAGTGGATAGGTAAACACAATTAGATTTTTTATTAAATTATTTATATTACAAGATCATTTTAGTAGACAGTTAAAAAAACATGAAACATTCTATTTCAAAAAGGAATCTGTATTGTTATTACTAAACCATATTTGGGTTCAAACACTTTTGAACTATATCCTATAATATCTTCGGTATAAAACCATAAATATTATGATGATGTTGGCGGTGCAACATGTTCTTTTCCATGTACAAACATCGTTCACACTAGTCGTGACAAAACATGAAAATAATTCTAGCAGGCCGCGTCCAGTCGCAAAATAGTTTGAACGAATGCCAAGCTAACGGGCAATATTCCAATCCTAGATTAAATCTGGAGTGAAAATCTCAAATTGCAAATAACAACCAATATAGACAAATTATTGTTGTCATTAAAATTAAGTAAACTGATTTTAATTAATTGTGCCATGTGTGTAAATAGATGGGCCATTTGTGGCGTGGTTGTCGTATTTCGGCCCTTCATTGTCCTTGTTAATGAACATTATGGCGTCGGCTACACGTAACTGGTTCTCTTTTTATAGTAATTTTAAAGCATTTACATAGTTGGACACGATTTTTAACTTTGATATAAGTATATTAGATGGTATTGTAGGAAAATTTAAATGGATGATGAAATAAACATGGTAAACTTTTGGTAATGCAAGCAAGGTTATCGTATGTTCCCATTGGTGAAACGAATTATAGAGTACAAGTAATAAGTAAGCTTTCTAAGTAAGTACATATTTTGAAGTTTTTAATAAGAAATTACAAACTACCGTTGAACATTCATTATTACTATTTTTCCATAAAACGTCCAAAATACTGAGTTTATTAATGTTTTTATTTATTGCGTAATATTTGATACATACTTATAAATACGTATCTATTAAAGTTTTTCTTATTCATTACCTAATTTAGCATATGAGTACATCATATTTTGAATTCTGTTCAGTACAGAGTGTTTCTATTTTTATAATAAAGTATGATTCATCGTCTACCTGTGATTCTGTAGAAGAATATACTCAACCAAAATATACGTGTACCTACTAATATTAAAATAGCATTCTGACTAGAGTAATGTGTTTATGTTATGATTTATTCATTGATATAAATAAACCCTGCTTTTATTGATACTCGATATAGGCTTGTAAATCATGGTGTTGTGCAATCATTGTGCAATCTATCAAACTTAAAAAATGAAGTAATTTGCGTTTAAGATATAAAAAGAACTGACTAACATTAATTGGGGTAATTATAATTTCCTTGTGGGTTCATACATAACCGCATAAGTGAGAGGTTACATTTTCAAGTTATTATTTTTAATAAAGTTATTATTGTTATTAGCACTAAAATTTTATCGAAATAAATAACATACATGGTAAATATCCCGTTAATCATAATTATTATTTTTAATTTTACTTTTTTCTCTTTGAAGTATAATAAGAAGAAAATTAGTCGCTTTTGAGGATTGAGTTACGAAAATGATTATTCAGAAATGACTAACATTCGTTGGGATTGGGATATAAGACTATGACGCAAACAAAGCGCCCGTTTATATTATAAACTCAGCAATATTTCTGTCAGATAAAACTTAAATAATATTTTTAGGTAAATTATATGTGTCTATTTCTAAAACTTTTTAAATAAGGTTTGTTCGTTTTAAAACCATAATTAAATCCGCATGCGTGTAATTTCCAATTTTATAACAATTTCTAATAATGCGGGTCAAAATAAATGAGTTAGTTTAATGTTTCTCAAAGTAAAAAAAATATAAGTTTGTAAAAGTAAAACCATCGATGAAATCAGATCCATAAATTTATGAGAAAATCGTGTACATTCATACATACAAGTATCAACAGTATCTACCTAAAACTTAGCGATATGAAAAAATATTTTTGCGCCCGTTTAGCAATGTGATTGAAACCCCGAGGATTAACTAGTGCATCATATATTGATGTATGTTACATGTACTATGATATAATGGCATATACATACGTACGTAAAATGCATTTATTATTTCAGAGTCGAGAATAAAACAGGGTATTCGAACGCCCCCGCGCAATTTCGGAGTTTTATACGATATTTTTCACCATTATTTTTGCTGCACAAACACATTTAAGAGTTGTTTTTAGCATTGGCTGGAGGAAATTTAACCACATCGTAACAGTATATATTACATACGAAGTGACCTCACTGCACCTAATAAATAAAGTTAAAAAACAAACACAATTCAAAACTTTCATTTTCATTCCAATGGAAAATCGGGAAAATTAGTTTTTGGGATATATTCTTGGGACGAATTTCTAACACTTTTTTAATTTAAGCAAACTGAATTCCTTGTACTTTAAAAATAGGTCTTATTTGCGTTTTTCTTATTCAACTTCAAGCACGGAAACGCTTATGAAATTAAAAGCAACTTCGGTACCGGTGGCCATGCACATTACACACTTCGGTGCCAGACGCTGCTTAACCGAACAGATTATAGAGTATTCTGCAGTTAGCACTGAATTCTAATTTGTCCCCTTACAAGTACAAACGTTAATAGTGTTACTGTAGTGAAACAAAAAAGAACACAAAAATAATTTGAATTTTAACCGTTTGTGTTATAACCAAATTCTACGAACAATAAATTATTTTTTCAAATCGCTTCTATAAATCTTTGTTGAAGTTCTAACATAAATCAAAAATAATTGTCTCCGTTAACACTATGATGTCATTTTGGGTGTACCGAGTTGCTAAAGCTGAGTTCAGAGGAACTTCATGGGCTCGACTAATTACGGATTACATATTATGACGCACATGTCATTTTATGTCCGAATTTTTGTACACAGAAATAGGTTTGGATTGCTACGACCTCTCGGAATCGCTATTTATTTTTAACAAATATTTTTTAGCTGTTCTGATTTATGTTGGATTTTGATTAATTCAATCAATTTAATTTTCATTCCATTATGTTTTTTTTCTCTATTAATGTTTCATGAAAGTGGTAGATTACTTTGAAAATAATTTTATTTTCTTTGTGTAGGTTTCCAATTTCGCATTTGGGCGTCTTAATTTGGCCAATAGCTAATTATTACCGTTAGTGATTAGCTGTAGTTTTTAATATAAGGTACATGGTAGTTCGTTTTTAAAGTAAGGTACCAACTAGTTACTTACTTATAATTCATTAATGTAGAGGTTTTAGAAGTAAAAATAATTAAATTTAAATTTAGTGTTGAATGAAATTGTTTTAATGAAATCGCTACATGCAGCTGAGATAACGCGTGTTATAAATTGCATTACTCAGGTAATACTTGGCAACCGTCAGCAGTAGGTGGATGGTATTCTCGACGAATAACAAAAAAGAAAAACAGACGTTCGCTTCGCCCACGGGTGGTGCTGAAAATGTTCACAAACTGCTGATTCCACCGTGATGGCATTCAGTGAGTAACACATTTGCGCAACACATACTTATTGTGACCTTTTTTCCAAAATTACATGTACTCATTCAAACATGACTAAAAATGCGTGGTATATTCAAAGTGAGGATGGATTACACACCGGCAAACTGAAGCATATGGGTCATACCAATATTGCTTGTGATCTGTCGTATCGCTTTTTCATAAGATATTTAAAGAAATATAACAATTAAAGACATACTTAATTTATCAATTAATCAAACTATCAATGATATTCTAACATATACATACGTATAAACAAACGAACTGATGGAAAACCGTAGCTTATACTGGTTAACAGACGATTGTCAATCAAACAGATATGTACAAACATCTCAGTGTCAGGTTTGGATACAAAAATGTCTTTAATGTTTACACATCCGAACCTAGACGCAGCGTCGTCTGTCTGAAGGCCAATCTTACCGTAACACCTTTTAAAAATCTTTATGAGTTTCCAAATAAAGAACATAATAATTTAAGTATCACAAGTGTCAGCCACGACGCATTCGGAATTCGTTTCATTGATTTAATTATAGCTTCTAAATAGTTATGCCAGGATAAGAACTGAAATCATCACTTTTATATTAAGTGAAAAATGTATATAAGTAATGTAATATGAATATAACGAATGAAATATGATGCTTTCCCGAGAATTCGAAGTGGGTTGAATATAGCAGTCTTATTAATAAACGGCCCACCTAGAAACAACCGGCAAGCTCTCGTCTACCTGTACATATCTACGTTCCACTCTGGCCTCCAAAATAACATCAGAATACAAAAACATCAGACACAGCTCTGGTTCTGATCTCATTACAATATATCTACTTAAACAGTTAATTATCTTGGCAATACGTTTGGGGTAATGTCAGAGAAATTTGAATAATATATTGTGATAATAATTTACCTAAGTATAGAAGTTTTGGTACACTCATACGTCTGGGTTGAAGCCAACAATTTGCATTGTGTTGCGTTCTGGATGTTAAAATTATGGTGTAACACCTACAGTTATTACTGTTTGTTCAATAGTAATCTATTGATATGAGCTGTAGTAAAAGGTTTTTTTATGAACTAGTAACTCTCAAGAACGTCCTTCTTGAGAGTTATTAGCAAGCAAGATAGTATGTACTTATTCGTAATAACGTTTAACAAGTTTCATTCAGCATTAATTCAGTTTGAAAGCGTCAAAGAAGCCTTTAGGGAAGGTTCATATCTGACGGAATATGCGTCTGTTCTGGCGTTACGCGACCGATAATACGCGACGCATGTTCCGTCAGATATGAACCTTCCCTTACGAACGTCAGAAAGTACAAAAAGACCAATTCGGAAATAATATACTTACTACGTTTTATAGTTTATACACGGCTACTGTAAGTGAACCTAAGTACATCCGCTGAAAGCAGTTAGTGTTGATGAAGTATGAAATACTCCAAAAAAAGTAGTTGCTTTCCGAAATGTTCGACATTTAAGGGTTTTTTTAGGAAATATCTCCGGCTGTCGTACTAACATCATCGACAGTCGTTACGGGTAGTTAGAGCCCTCAAAAGTCTAACATTTGGTTTAACCAAAAAATGTCGTATAGCCCTCTGGGTTGTGAAGGTCTGATGGCAGTCGCTTCACGTAAAATACTGACATTCCGCCAAATCTGGTTAAACTGAAAACCGACCCCAAATAGACATGGGATAAAGGTTCGGAAAAAAAATATTAGCATTCTTCCACAGATATATGAAATCAATTTCATAGCTGTTTTTGTTTAGAAAATCCAAGTTATGTTTGTATACAGATTCTGGTTTTTCAAAGCTGGTAAACAAAAAGTTCATAATGTCAATGAGAGTTACAACAATGTCACTGACGATCATTCTTTTCTACGTAAGTATTTTCGTAAGCATTACAATTATTTACTAGGTAATTAACGAACGTCGAACTCTCGGTAATGTATAACATGTTGGCAACATACTAATGTGAGCGATGTACAGAGACGGTTAAATATCTTATTTCGATATAAACTACACGATTCATTTGTTAAAAGACAAGCTTAAAAACGGCTTTACGTGATTCGGTTGAGTTTATGTAGTTCAGAATAAATAAAATAAAAACTGGTACTTCTTTTGGCTTATGAATTTCGGAAGCTGAGGTTTTAAATAATTATCGTATAAGTATAAAATATGCAGTCATTAATTTAAAAAGCTTTTTAGTATAATCTTAAAACGTATCATTATAAAAGCATCTGATTTACTGGCTCAATTTGAATTCGATGTCGTTTGACAGCGGACATCCGAACCACAGTAATATTCCAAACATAGGTTTTATAAACAAGCATTTTTTATATTACCAAGGTGATTACGCCTGTTTTTCATTTATAAAACTTTATGAAACATGTATTTTTAAAAATAAGCTTGTAGGCCCTTATCATATAGCCATTAAAACTGACCGCCATCTTTGGGAGCCCGCCATTTTGGTTTGAGAATGATGCACTTGGCTTACCATGCATTGGCAATCAAATTAAGTGTTCGCACATAATTGCAGCTCAATCGTTTGAGGACATTTGCTTTGAAATTCAGTGGTAAGATTTGACCTAAATACTCATATACGTTATGTGCTTACCCTGCAAATTAAATAAAAACTCATATAACTTGAGCTGTACCCCGTGCCGTGATAGTAGACGTAGCTGATGTTACATAGCTTATAATCTTTTCAATAAATGGGTTATCCAACATTATAAAATATTTAAAAAACAATAGTCGAATTCAGTAGTTTCGTCGCGCTCAACAATTAGCGCGTTCAACAAAAGAAGGAAACTCTTCAGCTTTATTGAATAAAATGGTATATATTTCATGATTATTTTAATTTCATCCGCTAATATAAGAGTGATGTATGATTATAAAGGCGACGATGTGCATGAATCCCACCGGAGCGGAGGCGTCCGCACTGACTCCTGTGTGCATACATCGCGAAAATAGAACTACTTAATGCGTCAGCACATGACTGATCTCACCAACTCTTATTAGAATAATTTTGTGTTCTCACACACCCTGTCACAACACCGATGAATCAATTAAACGTTAAATTATTTCACTGTGACGCACTCATTTAGATATAGACTAAGATGGCGTCCTATTTACTTGTTAATTTAATGTTCACTATGTTTTTTTGTTTATCTATAAATACTTTATATTCAAAATGTTTAGTAAATTATTAGTTGCCTCTGGGTATCGATGATTTGGTTAGGTGGAAACAGGAGAAAATATTGTCAATGACTGTAAGGAAAGATTTGATTAACATAAAATTATTTTTTTTATCGATTTAGGTCAAACCTGATACAGATGTACCTACCATATAACCAGAAATAACACATGGGCTGCTTTTTGCCTCCAAATTCGCAAAAGTTAGTATTTACGCGGGTAAATCTCGGGCGTTGCTCTATGTACTCGTATTATATAAAATAGTAGCTCCCCGCGGTTTCACCCGCGTAGTTCCCGTTCCCGTGGGATTACGGGGATAAAATATAGCCTATGTTATTCAGGGTGAATGTAGCTTTCTAATGGTGAAAGAATTATTGAAATCGGTTCAGTAGTTTCGGAGCCTATTCGTTACATACAAACAAACAAACAAATCTTTCCTCTTTATAATATTAGTATAGATAATACAATGTTTTTAAGTTTAGTTTTCTAGGAAAGAATATTGAGATGAACGATAGACAAATAGGCAAAAAAAGTTTACAAAATAGCAATTGCAAATATATTTAAAATCCTTTTAATAACACAGCTGTTAAAAGGCGTTCGCTGATTCGTTGAAATGTATATTTATTCTAATGTAATAAACATTGATGTTGAATGCTAGAACACAAAACGTCTAAAATGTAAGAAAAATAACAAAAACTAACTGCGTCCCGCGCTTTTATCTGTTATTCTCGTTTCTGTTGATGCTCTAGGAATGTTCGTGTACTTACTACGAAAGTTTATTACCTAGATTTTTTTAGGAAAATAAATTTTCCGGTGACATTATTACGTACCTATATATTTACCATTTCTGTACTACTGAAAATGTGCTGGTGTTTTGGTAATTTGTTCAGAAGTCTCACAAACTCTCTTTTATCATACTTACCATACCATAGTATTTAATATTGTACAGTCATCGAGCTTCAACAGGGGGTTAATTTTTTTCGAAAATTTCGTCAGGTTACCTCGACATCTCTACTGATATTATAAATGCGAAAGTAACTCTGTCTGTCTGTTACCTTTCCACGGCTAAACTACTGAACCGATTGACTTGAAATTTGGTACAGAGGTAGCTTATGGTCCGGGAAAGGACATAGGCTATGTTTTATCCCGAAATCCCCACGGGACCGGGAACTACGCGGCTCAAAACCGCGAGGCACAGCTAGTAAGTACATAAATTAAACAAGATATGTTGAAGATTACTCAAGTAGTGTTTACTAATAAAGAAAATCGATATTATACTTATGTCGATCAAATGCGCTGTATTTTTTTTTAACTAACTCGTTATTATTATATTTGGATTCTATATTTACATTGGAATTCAGTTTTTCGTTTAAAGTATACCTACTTTCGTAATATTCAGTTGAAAATATTCTTGTTCATTCATAACAGAGAAAAATCTATTTTAGTTTTTTTTTTTTACCAATTTATATAAGTACTTCGGTATTTTCGCAAATTGTAAAATATATACGTGATTTTATTTCTCACTAAAAATTTTATAATACTTACAAACATATTGAACTGAATAATTGAAAATGAAATGATACTATAATTATGGCTTTCTTATAAAATCTTCATCCTCACATTTCCTCTCGTCTAAGAAAGAAATAATTTATTTATTAGATGCTCCCGCTGTTTTTAAATAAGTACTAAATATTAATTTAGCCTAACATACTAATATCATCATAATTTTACTTTATCGTCTTATTTGTTGCATTTTGTATATAAGGATTAAATGATTTCTTAGGTATGCTGAATATCATTATGGTGTGGATAATTTTCAAAATATTATGCTGCTTAGCATGAGTTTCGGATGTTTTCGGTAAATGGTTTGTTTTGTTACGGAATAGGTAGCTAATTAATTGTATTAAGACAATATTAGTGTGTTGTTTGGTGTCGGTGTCGGTGCGGCGGTAGTTTGTTGTTGATGTCGGTGGGTCGGCCGAGATTGCAGTGAGAGTGAGTGCCGGTGGCGCGGGAGTGCGGGCGCGCGTGGGAGGGGGCAGCGCGCGCGCTCGAAATAACCCGCGTATTTCGGTCGCGCCCCCCGCCGCGCTCGCCCGCACCCACCACACCAGCCAGCCACGCTGAACCGCCCTCCACTATCCGCTAACTATTCGCAATCGACCGACGTCTTGCTTGTTGGACTTGGGTTATAATGACTTGACTTCTGCTAAATGAACCCGTGGACTAGTATAAGTTATTCGAAGTGGCGTATTTATTTGATTTCGAGCGAGCGCCGAAACGACGATCGCCTTGTAATAAGGACCCGTAGCGTCGAGTGAGAGTTATTGTTGTGCGTTGTGCTGCGTGCGCGGCGTGATGGAGAAGCAGTCGAGGTGGACGGAGCAGCGCTCGGAGCGGCGCGAGCAGACGGTGCAGCAGCAGGAGCGCGTGCAGCGCACCGAGCACCACTACAGCCGGCAGGTGCACTCCCAGCACCAGGGTACGTACCCACAATACCAAGTCTCACAAATACATTGTTATGCTGGATATGCGAACTTTTCACTTTAATAATCCTGAATTTCATCACTAACCCATAATATAATACGTGATTCTGCGAGGCGGCGGCGGCGGCGCGGGCAGTGGCGCGCGCCGCTCCGGCTCGGCGGCGCCCACGCGCCTACCCCAGAATAGCCGCACTATCTTGCTCGCGGAGGAAAAGCGCTATGCACATATAAAGTTACACCAGGAAGAAACCAAAGACACTCGCGGCCCAGACGCCGCGAGACCACCGCCTCCCGCCGCCGCCGCTACCCTCATCTCTTTACATTTGTATAAGTCACATTCCGAATCAGCGAATTAACTCGTGCACATTAGACCATTAGACAAACGAACTCATGCACCGGGTGCGGCGCTGGCGATGCTGATGCGACCTCGATCCCTACTTATATTTGACCATGTTTAACTTATAAATGGTGAGCTGGGCCGAGTACCGCGGTATGAGTTCGCTCGTCTCTCCATTAAGGCTGCACTGCGAACGCATTAAAAACTTGTTTACCTATAAGGCACGCACGTATCCCTTATAAGGAATCTGTACAAATATGTTTCCATTCAAGGATTTATTTTTACTAAACATGAAAGCCTTAACAATGACAAATGTAGGACGAACGGTGAGGGGATAATCCTAAGTACTACGAGTATATGTAGGTAGATACAAATGTAATGTTCAATTGTTATGTTTATTTACCGAGTGAACATTTAAATGGCACGTACCTATTAGTTGGAGGGTAAACACGGTTGCGTGTCGTGTTGTTAATTACAAAGTTTCAAGTATTGGGATAAAAAGCGTCCGCCTCAGAGAAACCGTGTAGCTTGAACGGAATGTCTATTGCGTTTATCAAAACTGTACGCTGTTCCTATCATACATCTTCATAAATAATATGCCTTAGAAATTATAATTGTTTCACAACAACATTAAGACAGGAACACAATACTACAACATTTTGAAATTATTTATTTGACTTTGGAATAAACTTCATAATATATGTTATGTTTCAAAATAAATTACTTCAAAGTAATTAAGATACTAAAACAGATAATATCTAGAACTTCTCGTACTATTTACTACCTATCCAACTATTAGAGACGTGGACATTATTTTTATTCTCTTTTGATTTGGTTTGTCTTAGATACTTAATTTAATTCATAATCTTATTTCAAGTCTTTCGTGACGAGTAACAAAATACGCATAAATAGACCTATAGAGGTAGATCCTTAAATAACATTAAAACTTGGAACCTTATTATTAACAGAATAAAGTTCAGCAGTTAAATTCTGTCTCGTCGTATTGGGAAAAACATTTGTTCAAACTGAACATGTACCTAGTTTGTATTTAAAATATGTTAAATATTACATGAACATCTGTACACGCAAACTATCATTTACGTTACCGCATGACTCACAACGTAGAGAAAATATTGTGATACTCGTATAACTTAACTCAATCAATTTCTTACCAACAACTACGACATCAATGAGCGTGATTTGATTAATTTGTTTTTGTCGAATAAAAAAAAAAATTGAAATTAATTTGTTAAATTAACTTTTTGATTCCATTGTAGACCAAGAATCTCCCCGATAATATTGGTAGATAGAGACCAAAATGAAGTAAAAATTGAAATATTGTTTCATTATAATTTATTTACACACATATTATAGTTTATTCCAGACAGATAACCAAAATCCGTAACATTTAGAATACACATAAACAGTTATTATTTCTAAATAAACAAAGTCAAGTACTTCCGAGATCCACGCGCATCTTAAAGCATAATGATATATAATTTAAATTTTATTTGTAACAAGTCAATTAAGTGAAACTTTCTGTGATTGGAATAAAAACATGGAGGAACCAATCGACGTATAAAAACTGTGAGCATGTTCAAGTGCACGCAAATTGTTTGTAATTGGTAATTGTGTAATAGTAGATAACAGGGTATAGAACGAACTCTTTTTCGCTTGATAATATTTAATTAACCGTTTTCTATTTCAAGTGGGAACAGTTTAATAATGGCATCATTACTGCACTCTGTGAAAAACACTCTTGTGTCATCGATTGTAGTTTTCACTGTTTCTTCAAACGATCGAGCGTTCAATAGAAACTCCAATAGCCCCATGGTTTACCACTCGAACAAACAAATGTTAATTCATTCACATTCACTTTTTACTATTCACGTTACATACAATAGCTGATCATTGGTAACACGATACTATGCTAATTGGTTATAGGTTTTAAGTTATATGAAAATTATGCAATACAAATTGTTCATTACAATTATATTAAACGGTAGGTAATGGTCAGCCCCTGACTGACTATTTTATAAGTCACATGAAATCACATTTACAAGCGTAAGTTTTCCGATAGCTGGTATTTTAGCATGAGTTTAGGTTTAAGTATAGTATGGTGGATCTCTAAGAATTTTACAAATAACAGTTGGTACCTACCATATTCATCCCTTGAATACACAAATATTTTTCAAAGTTTCATTTAGATCCGATAAACCGTTGAGTCGTAATGTAATATGATTATAGATAAACAAAGTAACGTTAACATTTATAATATGAGTAGGTCCGGAGGTAGTACTATATATATGTATTATAATTTTTAAAATTAAAGTACCACATAGGCCCTACAAAAGAATTTGTATACGAACAAAAACAATTTGAATTATTTAAAGCAATTTATGGTAACGTGAAATGTATGTTAAATTCCGTAATTTAAGCACCATTTAGGTGTACAGTTTGATGTGTGCCGTTTTGTAAGAGGCATTGTGCGGAGTTGGTCTCGCAGAATGCGTACGGCGGTAAACATCGCAGCCACCGGCCAACTTGATGGTTGTCTGGTGTCTGTGCCTCGGTGGGCGCGTCGCACTTAACACGGTTCCATCAAATGGATAGCGGGAACACCTCATTATCTGGATAACTTGCTCCACACCCGCATTACCACATTAATGAAGATCTATGTTAATGAAATTGTACAATTACAGAGATTACTAAGTAATGATTATGATTACCAATTAATGGCTATCTTTCAAATATGATTAATTTTTATGTAGCAGTTTTCTTTTGTATTTGAATATGAAAATGTTTAAGTTAACGTTATTGCATTTTTACAAAAAATACGATTAAAACTCTTACTAGACTAGATACTGGTTATATAAATTGCTTGCCTGAATATAAGTACTCGTATGGCTCGAGTTGTTAACTGTAGCTGGTTGCGGTCTCTGCACTTCTCTTATCTATGATAAGTAAAAAATGAAACAAGTTAATCTCTCCATAGTTAACATTTAATTTGCAAGTCAATTTGTTTTAACGTAACTTGGAACAATACACTAGATTACAAATAGAAATCGTGTTTTCAAAGAAAATGAACATTGTATGTTATTACCGCGTAAAAATAAGAGACAAGTGATTTCTATATTTCCTCTTTATTGGAACGATTTCTTCCATTAAAAGAATATTAAAATAATATATAATGGAAAGTGCATCTAGATAAGCCCCGCGGATGTGTTTGATATAAGTACATATATGTACAATTATTTTTTGTAACATTTAATTTTGCAATCGACTAGAGAAAGGTAAAGAATCTATTCTTACTACAAGTGAAGATGTATTAAAACAAAGTAATAGGAGTCAGTTTTATTATGAAAGTTTTGGCTATTCAATTTTATAAACATTATTTACTATCCGTTAAGATTTTATGAGTAAATTGTTCTTAGACTATAAATACAGCGCGTTGATGTCTTTTACAAAATCAATCAATATAAACTGTAATTAATGTTTTTTATATCTCAAAATTGAATTTTTCAATTAATATTACACATAAAGTATGGGATATAGAATAAGGGGATAGAGATGGTTAGTGTAGGGATGAAAATAAAGCTGTAAGTACATAAATTGAATTTTTTATCGCAAATATTTCAACAGCTTACCGACCTTTGTTAAATTGTATTTGTATACAATAATAAAGTTTAAATTCGTTAAACACTTGAGACAGCGAAGGCTACTTTTACTTCTCTTATCGCCAAATTTACAATCTGAGAGAACGGTTAAGTTCGTGGTTACTTTCGCTGGTCAAAATGCGTGCACCTACTTTGTGTAATTAGGGAGTCATACAAATTATTACGTATTAAATATGTCATATTTATGGCTAAATGATTTATTATGATATTACGGACATAAAGCTGTTATTCCTCTCAAGTTGACCGCGACCGTTACAAAGTATATACATCAGTATATACTCGTACATCGCTGTATACATCTACCCTTCAATATCAATGATTTAGTACATTTTACTTGTCTAACTGTATCTAACTACGGAAACCATGTAATTGTACGTACACACACTGTATTTATTAACGTATCCAATGTTGATGTTTTTTATATAACTGACTCGCGTTACGTTTTGTTATTCACAGATATAATTAAATTATTGTAAACTAGAAATTTGGATTTTGTATGTATTTTATGTACTAGTTATTTTCTCATTCCCTATTACATATTTTATGTAATACGTACAAATTAGTATTTTTTTTATCAGTTCACTGGTCGAACATCCTAAAACTCGTCTTTTAACTCAGCTACACTGTAAAGTAACTTTTCACTCTCCTGGCCCAATTTTATCGGAGCCGGGCCTTGATATCTGTGAGTGAGTAGTACAGTACAGTTATTATTTAATATAGTAATACAAGTATTAGGTATATGACAATAAGGTGATAAACCGTTTGTTAGTGCGAGCGTGCCATTGATAGTATGGCACGGACGTCGATGGGTTGCGGAGTGCGTGCGGCAAGAGATCAATGTCCTCGCGGTAACGTTTTTGTCGTGCCTGAGGAATGTGATGCAGCGAGCGCCGAGCGTGACTCTGGTCCAGCCAGTTGCTTCAATAAACCCTCATCTTGACACATATCTAAAACCAATCCTAACCCTGTATAATAAGAGCTAAAATCCCTTACCCCGTCTTCATAATCACCGACATTTACATCGCCTGCGACAGCGTTTAATCTTGTTTGCGAATTACATAAAGTGTTATCTTTTGTTCTTAAGATCAATAGGTCAGAGTTTACGTTTTGTTAAACAGATTTTTGTTAGTGTCTGATTACATAACATAACATTTATTTGATTGCGTGTTGTTAGGATGTCAACAACTAGATATGTTGTTGATTAATAAAAATAAATGTAGTTATCCGCCTCAAATTCAAATTCTAACAATTGATTTCGTGTTCAAACCTTTAGTTAATTAAATTATGCTCTGTCTAATCTTTTTATGTTATCTTCAAAATATGTAATACCCGTTAAATCATTTGAGATGAAAAGATAAGGTAAATTGACTTTGTTAAACCGGAATCTAATATTAAAAAGGTACTTAGTTTTGATTTTGACTGTCGGTAATAACAACCTTGTTTGGATTGATAAACAAATAATAATATGTTTGAAATTAATGGTTTGATTATAACCACATACAAGTTATATAATGACCAATCTTCCGCGGATTCTTGTTGATACTTCTCTTATTATTTCGGTATATAGTATGTTATAGTAATATCAGTAGAATTCAGAACATGTCAGCAAAATTAGGTCAGTGATTTCGTACATAAAATAGGACAAACAAATAGTTATTTTTAGAAAATTGTAAGAAGAAGCTTTTGATTTTTAATTTAACTTTTAGTTTTATCAAAATCAGCTCCAGACTCTGATATATGTATTATTTATTATTTTATATACTATACAAGTATACTATACAAGTGTTACCTGGGACTATGTTAGGGTAGACTTAACATCTCTCTTCTCATACATCACCAAAATATGCGATAAACGTTTTAAAATGAAAGTTTACATAAGTATTTAAAAAAAGTAGGTCACAAAACGAAAAGTATATAAGACGGAAAGTTATTATAATAAAGAATCATGTACCATACTATGTGTGCCTAGTACACTTTGTATAACTAGAAAAAAGTTCACAGTGACTGAACTTCATTAACTAAATAGAAAATGTGTTTTGTTAACTCTGTTACAATAACAAATTAATGGAATTGGCAAACACAGTTATACAGTTAAATACTGCAAGTAGTTTTTATTTACAGTTTTTTGTATGACATGTATGTCTTATATCTCAAGTACAGTAGGTCTGAGAATGAATCATAGTGAGGGCCGTTGACCATATGGTGCACTTACATTACGTACAATTTCTAAGGTGATCTTAAACGCAAACATGACTAGGGTTTCGGATCACCATCACGCAAATTTTGATGATGACGTCTATTCCTCCTCACTACAATTGTCGTCAGTCTGACCTTTGCCATGCAGTGGGATCTTACAGGCTTTACGTATTTATTTTATTTATTTATTTTTTATTTAGGTATGTGAAAGTATATTCTGGAATTTACTTCAAAACGACCGACAAAAAGAAAGCTTTTAAATTAGTGATTGGTTTGTTATTGATATAATTGGCAGCTTAAAAATGATTTTACACAATAACGTTATAAGTAGTGTATTATTTTTATTAGTATTTTTAACAAAAATGGTATACCTACATACATAAAGTATAATTGACTTACTCAAAGATACTCGTAATTTATACTCGTAGCACCAGTAGTTTGGACTATCAAGTGGTTCGTGAATTTTCTCCTGAGAAGAGTGGCTAAGGGATATCGTTTCTGAAAGTTTAATTCTTAAGGCAGTGAAAAATATTAAAGTCTTTAAAAATTCCGCTATTTTCGACAAAAGATATATATTTATTTTTATTCAGCAATTATTTAATTACAGAACAAAACGGGTAAAGCGTGCGTATGACTAAAAGAAAATTAGAAAAAACATCATAATAATGCTGTTCGCATGTCGCTAAATATCCATTGAAGTAATTGAGTATTGATGTCTGTCTGTATCAATAATTCATAAAGTATGATAGATACAGACACGTGAGACAAGCCGAATGTGATCTGCATTTATGTTTGAGGTGTTAGTTTCACAGCAGTCTGTGGTTTAACACCTACTTTAATATTCTAGTTTGGAGTTATTTGTGGCGATACATGATGAAAGCACACTACTTGATTGGGTATTGGCGATGTATTAATATAAGATCCTAAGCTAGGACTCTTAACATAGCGCGGAAAGCCCGCGTTGATATTGAATCGTTTTTATTATGTAATTTATATACTTAAAACAAAAAAAATATTAAATCATTGAACTAAAATACTGTTATGTAATAAGGTATCATACATAATACCCGATCGTTTTTAACGTTATTTCATAACATAGCTTTCGAAGTCCCCTTGTGAATAGTTGGTACGCTGCCAAGAATCAAACACTTGGTCCATCTCATAAATACCTTTAAATATGTTGAAAAAATCTTTGATCACAATCAATCTAGTTTTGTGTTACTATTAATAAAACTATAGACTTGTACGTGTTACGTTTCAATCATAGTTTTTTACTTTTTATCAGAGAAAAGTCTGTAGAGAACCTACAAACCTACCAAGTTATAGGTATATAAGTAATTTTATAAATATTTTCGTAGTATTTATAATTTTATCAAATTAAATTAGTTGCGTAAATGAAGAGTAAGAAACAATAATTATTATATTTAATATATTTATTTTCATATTAAAATTGTAATTTCTATAATTGGTTTTTTGAATGCTGATTGCACCATGTAGAACACGCAGAAAGACTTCAACAATTTGCTCGACACAAGATGCAATTTCCGAATAAAAGTAAATATACTACGAAATAATTCAATTACATCTTTTAACTATGCTTCTCCTTGGTTTTACCCACTATTTTCATCTCTTGGTTTTAGAACGAAGTTTAATTCTAAAGTTTAAATCTTTCATTGAATTTCATTCAGCCGTTTTTGTGCCATCAAGTAAGGAACTTCTGAAAATTTAATTTTTTTATTAGATTTTTTCTTGTTTGTCGAATTTATCTATTCAATGATAACATGACATTACAATTTTCGAGAAATACAACTAGTCACTGAATTTGTTGCCTCTATTCTTCTTGGCTGATTTAATTCTAAATCGGTGATAGATACGTTTTTAAGTGTTTCTTTGAGGACCAAGCTGAATAAATGACTTTTAAGTACTTCTTAAAACGTATTATATGATTTTTTTTATTGAATTTCAACGAAAATTTAAATTATATTATCGAATTTCAGTACCGTGACCTTGACCTAATAACGTAAGACCTTGAGTGTATCTTTACAGATGGTGCCGACTAGGTTTAATTTGTATCTATTTAAGATAGGACCATCTGTATTTAAGATATCGTGTCTAATTCTAATTTGTATTGCAATTCACCATCTTGTTTCGAAGCAGGTCAATAAACGTTATATTCTAAATAAGATTTGTTAAAGAAAATTAGTTGACTTGGGCTGACTTCCACATAGCCATACGGTTCCATTTATAACTCTTGATTTTTGAGATTAAAAGGTTGACATTTCTGAAAATATATGCATTCAAATTCCAAAAATTCTAGCTGATACTATCGGAAGTTTTTCAGAAAATAAACAATTTTTAAATTAGTTTAAACAGCTGTTTTGTGTTATCGCCAGAAAGCACTTAAATTGTAAGGAACAGGACAATATTAAACCGGTTTAAATCCAGTACTCGCATGTATTCTAGATTGAACATAATAGTATAGGTACCTTTTATTGTTTCTATCTTTCTCTCTCACTTTTTTCCACGAAGAGAGAGGGATAGAACGCTCTTTTGCAAACCTGTTGATAATAATCAGGTCAAATATTTTTAGATGGTATATTTATTTATGCATTTAAGTTGTTGTTTTAATATATTTAAACGGTTCCTTTTATTATTTTTATAAGTAAACATGATCGACTGAGGTTTTCATAAATTCAGAGAGATTTGTACAAAGAAAAAAGGAGAGAAATATGGTAAAAGTTGTCAAAAAAGTCAATAATAGAAAAGAAATGAAAAATGCTACACTCATTTTTTTGTATAATTTTGGTGAACCACCTAGTGGATAATAACTAAGTTAAATATATCTGTATTAATGAGGCGGCCATCGGCACATACGGCATTCGTAACAAGATCCGTAAGACGGTTACCAAAATAGCATTGTGAAACATCTCTCGCTCGATATTTTGCAGTGAGTCACGCGACCACCATCTCGCACTCCTGGAATACTGTCCCACACTCGCTCCAGGAATGTCTCATTTATTACACTACATATAACGATTAAATTACTTATAAGTACTTATAAATATTTTTATAAATATATATATAAATCTATATTTAACTTACTCATGTTGAGAATTGAATGAAAAGTATTTATTTACTAATGTACTCAGGAATTATAATTGTAATATTGTTTAGTAACAATTCGAACTGAAAAGTAACTACATAATATTTTTCATCACCTCGGAAAGTGTGTTTTTAATCTTAGATAACTGAGGGTAAAAGCCGTTTTTAATCTCAAAAACTCTGTACTTTACTCAAAGTATAGGGGCTTTAGAAAGCCCCCGCGGGACCCTAGACACTTTCGATAACTTTGAGTAAAAGCAGTTTTTACCCTCAAAATAAAGCAAATTTGAATTTCGATTATCGTGTGCCCTAAGTGTGTGATGTTTTGAATTTCCATACTATTATATTATTCAACCACTCAAAATTCAGACTCAGCACCTTCTTTTTTAATTTGCTTTGTGCATGTCATTTTCGTTTCACGTAATATAGTCATTGTAAATATTTTATGTATGCATTCCCTCGCTAACATTCCCTAACACTCAGGATTCTAATATATGAATCACTCTTTGCGCTCGTGATTCAAATTAAGAATCCTTCGCTTGCTTGGTCATCTAAATTGGACACCGAAACAACTTTGCTCTTTTGTACATAACAAATAACTATTTACTCGCACGCTTCGATTGTGAATACTGGAGCCTGAGTGATCTGATCATGAATCTCATCTCATCCTGAGCAATTCTCCGCTTGCTTGCATAACAAATAACTATTATTGTCGTTATTTGTCTAAAATGTCACATATACGAATCGGAAATTAAGGTAAATCTTAAATTGATAATATACAATTTGATATTAATAATACTCGTATGACTTACCTACTAAATCTATCATCCTAACTATCACATACTTACACCTATGCGAATGACTGATTTAGTTAGAACTTGTTAATTATAACTATTTATATGTACATGTTTTCTTTATTATTTCAAGTATAAATTTTATACCGCAGTGGTACTAAATTTATTTTATTTTATGTTACAGTTGAAAGTTCCGGTGAACGGCTACCAATCACATCAGGAAGGCCCGGTGATCCATCACCTCCAATATTCGAGCAAATCTTCAAAAACGCTAGGTTCGCCCAAGGTGGTAACGCGAAATTCGAAGGTAAACTGCGAGGCAATCCGACACCCGTCGTGTCATGGACCAGAAAGAAGGCACCTCTAGTAGAATGCAACAAGTACAGCATGAGCTACAACGAACAGACCGGTGACGTATCGTTACTCATCAAACAGATCGGCCCTGGTGATGAAGGCGAGTACACATGCACTGCCCGGAACCAGTACGGTGAGGCGATATGCTCCGTGTACATACAACCTGAAGGAGTGCCAGTTCCCGCGCAACAAGCGTCGCATCAGCAGAGCTACCGTCACGTCAGCGAGAGTGTCGAACATAAATCCTACGGCACGCAGGGTTACACTACCGAACAATCTAGGCAGACACAAAAGGTTGCCTACACCAATGGCAACGATTATTCTTCCACTGAAGATTTCAAAGTTGACACTTTTGAATACAGACTTTTGCGTGAAGTGTCTTTCAGAGAAACCATTACAAAACGGTATGTGGGAGAAACTGATATCCAAATGAGCACTGAAATAGATAAGAATTTGGGACCAGTGTCACCTCCGAAAGTGGCACAGAAACCAAGAAATTCCAAGCTACAGGAAGGTGCCGTTGCCCAGTTTCAAGTACCACTGTTGGGTAACCCCAGGCCTAGGGTGACATGGTTTAAGAATGGCCAGAGAATTGTTAACTCTAATAAACATGAAATAGTCACGAGTCACAACCAAACTACACTTAGGGTAAGGAACACACAAAAGTCCGATTCAGGCCATTACACATTACTAGCTGAGAACCCGAACGGGTGCATTGTAACTTCGGCATACCTCGCTGTCGAATCTCCTCAAGAAAGTTATACACAGGATAATAAATCACAATATATTATGGATACTCAACAAACAGAGACTGAAGAAAGAGTAGAAATTAGTGAAAAAGCTCTCGCTCCGCAATTTGTTAAGGTCTGCCAAGACAGAGATGTTACAGAAGGTAAAATGACGCGATTCGATTGCCGCGTTACTGGCAGACCTTACCCAGAAGTCACGTGGTTCATTAATGATAGACAAATACGAGACGATTATAATCATAAGATATTAGTAAACGAATCTGGTAATCATGCTCTTATGATTACAAACGTTTGTCTAAATGATAGCGGTGTAGTGACGTGTGTCGCACGAAACAAAACTGGTGAAACTTCGTTCCAATGCAGACTGAACGTTATCGAGAAGGAACAAGTAGTGGCACCAAAATTCATCGAAAGATTTGTTACATTAAATGTGCGCGAAGGCGAACCAGTATCATTGAACGCCCGCGCAGTCGGCACACCTACACCCCGTATCACATGGCAGAAGGACGGCGTATCGATTATACCCAATCCAGAATTACGAATTAATATCGAAGGTGGGGCCTCGACGTTGGACATTCCTCGAGCCAAGGCGTCGGATGCGGCATGGTATCAGTGTACCGCCCAGAACGTCGCAGGTTCCACAGCCACTCGGGCTAGGCTCTTTGTCGAAGTACCTAAAGAGCCTCCGCCTGAGCAAAAACGTCTGCACTTACCCAGGCCTACTAAAATTATCGAGCCAGAGTAAGTACGAGTTATACCTTATGGTTGTTTATTATTTGATGATTTGAAAGAGAAGTTTAAAACAACAAGTATAAAACAAGTCAATAAATTAAAACATATTTCTTTTCCAGACCCGCTCCTGGACCAGAAATCATATATTTAAGGCATGTGGAAAGGGCAAGACCCTACATTCCTCCAGGTGAAGAGGACCGAGTCTATCCACCACCACAGTTTATTGTGCCACTCAAAAGTGTTACTCAGATGGAAGGTGGCAAAATACATTTTGAAACGAGGATAGAACCGGTTGGAGATCCTACAATGAAGATAGAATGGTTAAAGAATGGTCAAAGTATCGAAGCAAGTAAGTGCAATGTACATTTTTTTATTAAGTTTAGTTAGCAATTAAACAAAAAAGTCTTTCACATATTTATAGGCGATATTAAAAAATAAAAATACTCCATTGCTATTTGCGTATGGTTTCTAAATAAATCTTTTAACTGTTACTTCTCTTAAAAGTTGCTCAAATGCGTAAACGTAAGACTTACAGATTAGAATAGAATAATGAGATGTGGATATATTTCGATTTCTTATTTTTTCAGGTTCACGGTTTACATCAATATTCCGCTTTGGTTACATATCGTTAGACATGCTAAGTCTTAATATTCAAGACAGTGGCGAATATACTTGCCGAGCTGTTAGTGCGACCGGAGTAGCAGAAACGAAAGCTATGTTGCACGTAACACCTCGCGCAACCATCGAAAGAACTAGTCAACACCCAGAAAGTTTGCAGTACATTCAACAATTAGAAGACTATTCTAAATACCAGCACCAAGAATCAATTGAAGAACAATCTGCACAGAGGCCGCAATTTATCAGGCCTTTGCAGGATCTTGGAGAGTTGCAAGAAGGGCGTAATGCCCATTTCGAAGCTCAACTCACTCCAGTCAGCGATCCCACAATGAGAGTAGAGTGGTACAAAGATGGTAGGCCGATTACAGCCAGCTCGCGAATCACGTCAATCTTCAACTTCGGTTACGTCTCCCTTAACATCATGCACCTACGGGCTGAAGATGCAGGTTCGTACACAGTGAGAGCTGTAAATAAACTCGGTGAAGCCGTCAGTACCGCTTCTATAAGGGTAGCTGCTAGAAGTACCGTTACTGCAGACTTAGGTATACCAGAACAGCGTCGATACATTGAAAAAACAGAACAGTTAGAAGCTTATCAACAACAGCAACATCAGAAATACTACCAAGAAGTACCTGAAAGTACCCAAAGACCTGAATTTAAAACTCCAATTAAAGATCAAATTAATATTAAGGAGGGTGGATTTGCTCATTTTGAGGCTCGTCTCGAGCCGGTGGGTGATTCGACTCTCAGAGTAGAGTGGTTGAAAGATGGACGTCCAGTTGAAGCTAGTTCTAGGATCACTACGTTCTTTAACTTTGGATATGTTGCACTTACGATTAAATCGGTAACAATTCACGATGCTGGACATTATACTTGCAGAGCATACAATGCTCTTGGTCAAGCAACAACTAGCGCTAACTTAACTATTGTCACAAAGAAAGATATTATTGCCGAGTCGCAACATCCAGGTGGACTCGAGAAAATTCAATATTTAGAAGACTCGAGCAAGTACTCGAGGCACGCAGAGGAAGAAGTGAGAGTGACACAGAAGCCTCGTTTCCTTGGACCCTTGAAGGGTACTAATAAAATTGTTGAAGGGCAAAGTGCACATTTCGAGGCAAGAGTAGAACCGCAGAGTGATTTGACCATGTCTATCGAGTGGTACTTTAATGGAAAACAAATCAAGACTGCTAACCGTATTCAGACTTACCATGACTTTGGATACGTGGCGTTGGATATTTCAAGCGTGCGTGCTGAAGACTCCGGTGTGTACACTGTTGTAGCACGTAATGCTGCCGGGGATGCACAATTGAGTGCTTCCATGACTGTCGAAAGTAAGTGATTCTCTCATGTACTCCTATATCTTATTTTGGTTTATGTTAATTTAAAGTTATTAACTACAAATACCTAACATTTATCAGAGTAGTCCATTTTTGATGAACCTTTTTTAGTTTTTTTTTACAATAGACTCCTGCAGTTAAACTGTTATTTCCTTTTCAGCTCGTTCCAGCATCGACACGTCTAGTATTCATCGTGGCCTATATGAGAAGACAAGACAAATGGAAGAGTCAAAGTTTGTGGAGCCAATGTATCAAATTGAAGAAATTTCAAAATCTAAGCCAGTGTTTGTACAACCATTATCTGACCCAGCTTCTGTATCTGAGGGCAAAAATATTCACTTAGAATGCAGACTGGAGCCCATGGGTGACCCTACCATGAGGGTCGAATGGTTCCACAACGGCAGGGCAGTTACAGTTGGCTCTCGATTTAAGACTTACTATGATTTCGGTTTTGTGGCTTTGGATATCATACACGCCACATCTATTGACTCGGGAGAATACACAGTACGAGCAGTGAATCACTTAGGCTCTGCTCACACATCCGCAATGGTTCGTGTCATTGAACGCTCGGATATTCTTACTGAAGCTCAAAACGAACAAGCCGTTGAACAAATTCAAATGCTGGAAGATGCCGCTCGTAGGACTAAACAAGTCTACGAAGATATAACGGTACAACAAGCACCCCAGTTTTCCAGGGCATTACACAACATTGAAACCGTAGAAGGAACTAATGTTCACCTAGAATGCAGATTACAACCTGTCGGTGATCCGACCATGAGGGTTGATTGGTTCTGTAATGGTAGGCCTATAAAAACAGGACACCGTTTCAGACCAGCTTATGAGTTCGATTATGTTGCTCTTGATCTATTGAGCGTATATCCTGAAGACTCTGGAGTATATACATGTCAAGCGACAAATCAACTGGGAGAGGCAGTGACGTCATGTGCTCTGCGAGTCATGGCTAAAAAAGATTTAATATTTGAATCTCAGCACCCATCTGGATTGGAAAAGATACAATACTTAGAAGATGCTTCACGATACAAGAAAACCGATGTTGTTGATGAATCTATAAACATAAAACCTCACTTCGTAACGCGACCTAAATCTATTGATAATGTTAAAGAAGGCCAACACGTTCACTTTGAATGCAAACTCGAGCCCGTAACCGACTCTAATCTAAAGGTAGAATGGTTCAAAAATGGACAACCTGTCACTATCGGTCACAGGTTCAGACCCATTCATGATTTCGGTTACGTTGCCCTTGACATTATTGATTTGATTGCTGAGGACTCTGGAATTTACACCTGCAGAGCTGTTAACCTTGTTGGTACTGACGAAGTTAGCTGCAAGTTGGCATGCCGCAGTACAGCTGACATTATCAGAGCCACTCAAAATGAATCTGGTTTGGAACAGATTCAGGTGCTAGAAGACAGATCCAGGTACCATAGGACCGACATTATAGACGAGGCTACAACTCAAGCACCTATATTTACGACTTCCTTGAAAAATGTTGAAATCAAAGAAGGTCAGCGAGCTCATTTCGAGTGCAGGCTTATTCCTGTCTCTGATCCTACAATGAAGGTAGAGTGGTACCATAATAACAAACCTCTGAAGAGCGGCTCCAGATTTACCGAAACTAACAACTTTGGATTCGTTGCTCTAGATATTATGTCTTGCTTGCCGGATGACTCCGGAACTTACACTTGCCGTGCGATAAACGCACTTGGTGAGGCAGTAACTTCAGGAATTGCTATCGTACATTCCAAAAGGTCTATTTATTTGGAATCTCAACACGAAGGAGCACTTCCAAGACTTCACCAATTAGAAGATACGTCAAGATACCAAAAGCACGGTACTCAGGATGAGATGATCACTCAGGCACCAGTATTCACAATGCCAATGAAGGATATCAGAGTAGCCGAGAACCAGGCTGCTCACTTTGAAGCAAGACTTATACCAGTTGGTGACCCCAAATTGCGCGTAGAATGGTTGCGCAACGGTGTGCCAATCGAAGCATGTGAGTAAATAGTTATTTGTTATAGTTGCTTTTTAACCGCGTGCTCAATTATGATGACCGAGCAAGCAAGGGAAAAGTGAAAAATCTTTGCATTCATCCCACCTCAGCGAGGAAATGACTAAATGCAATCATAAAACATTTACAATATTACGTGAAAAGAAAATTAAACGCGCAAAGCAAAAAAGTTTTGAGTTTTTAATAAATTAAAAAAAATGTATGGGTAATTGAAAACATCATTTAAATTGAAATTAACTTTACTCTCTAGAGAGTAAAAACGGCTTTTACCCTTAGTTATTACAGTGCCTTGGGTGCCAAGGGGCTTTGAACAGCGACTCCCCAAATTTACTCTCTTGAGAATAAAATAGTACATTATGGTACAAGTAAGTAATATTGGCGATTATCGCTGAGGCGCTATTTATTTATTTATTAAAACCTCTTTATAACACACTTGTCAATAATAGCAATGAAAAGGTCACAGTTTGGTAACAGGTGACATTATGTGTCTAGTTGCGGTGAAATAAGAGCCAATTTATGAGCAAGTGTGTTGAAAACGACTTTTACTCACAGTTATCGATGATTAATTTGTTTAAGTTACACTATCCGAGGTGGTGGGATGAAAATTAAATTTGCATGCTCTTAAAAGTAGCAAAAACCATTTTTAATTTACTTTTACTTAAAATGCCAAGAATAATGTTATCATTTCTTAAATCTAATAAAATATGTGTTTGTGTTTAGCCAACCGTTTGACTACAATGCACGATTTCGGATATGTGGCATTGAATATGAAATATGTGAACCCTGAGGACTCTGGAACATACACTTGCCGAGCCATCAATGAGCTAGGAGAGGCAGTAACTTCATCTACATTGTTTGTACAATGTAAGTATATTTGAAAATTTATAACGTTTTGGTAATAGTCTAGTAAATTAAAAAATAATTTAGTAAAGTAAACGTCAGCTGGAAAGTTTATATACAACATTTTAATAATGATTTCACAGCTAAAGCTTCGCTTCAATTGGAATCTCAACATGAGACTGCACTGCAAAAGATTCAGCAACTTGAAGACGCATCTCGTTATCAACGCCGTGAAGACGTTGAAGTGACAGTTAACCAAGCTCCGAGGTTTATCACCCAATTAAACGGTCCGAGCAGACTCGTTGAAGGCCAGAGTGCCCACTACGAGTGCAGAATCGAGCCTTACCCTGACCCGAACATGCGAGTCGAATGGTATTTCAATGGCAAGGTTTTGCAAAGTGGTCACCGTTACCGTACCGCGTACGATTTCGGTTTTGCTGCTCTAGACATCCTGACTGTTTACGGAGAAGATTCCGGTGAATACACATGCAAAGTAATCAACAACCTTGGACAGGCAACATCATCTATCAATCTCAATGTACAATGTAAGTATTTGAGAACTTTCCTAAAACAACACCTTGTCGGTCTGGCTCTAGTTGCAAGTGCACTTGCACTTGTTTGTCCCTTTATTTTTATTTAAATATACTTTTCTAATTGCAGCTAAAGAATCTATCATTCGCGACACCCAGCATGAAAGTGCACTTGAAAAGATACAATACCTTGAAGATGACAGCAGGAACAGACGAGTAGTTCATGATGAGTCATTCGTGGCTGAGAAACCGCAGTTTGGCAAGCCGCTGAAGAACGCAGAAGTTGCTGAAGGACATCCCGTGCACCTTGAAGCTACTCTTACTCCTGTAAATGATCCCACGATGAGAGTAGAATGGTTCTGTAATGGCAGACCCATCCAACAGGGTCACAGGTTCAAAACCACATATGACTTTGGATACGTGGCTTTGGATATACTTTACGCGTACGCTGAAGACACAGGAACTTACATGTGCAAAGCTACCAACGCCGTTGGTGAAGCTGTTACCACCAGCTCTGTTAAAGTGAACGGTGAGTTCTGTAATACGAGTATAAAAGTACAAATTATGATTCTTAGTACATCATAATATATGTATACATATATTATATAAGATTTTATTTACATTGCAAATTTTACCTGTTGTAGCTAAATCCGGACTTTACCTTGACACTATGGATGAACAAAGACTGAAGAAGATTCAAGAACTTGAGAGGTACGAGAGACCTAAAGCAGTTGAAGAGGTACAGCCTGGACAGAGACCAGTGTTCTTGACTGCTCTTACTAGTCTTGAGAACTTGAAGGAGGGCGACCGTGCCCACTTTGAGTGCCGAGTCGAGCCAATAAACGACCCGGACCTGAAAATAGAATGGTTCCTCAATGGACAGAAGATAAGGACTGGTCACAGATACAGGACTACTCACGACTTCGGTTATGTCGCCTTAGATATTTTGTACTCATACTCTGAAGATTCTGGAACTTATATGTGCAAAGCCACCAACAAACTCGGTGAAGCGGTTAACACATGCACGTTGAAGGTTGCAGGTAGGTCAATGTTTATATATATATTTTTAGTAATTTATATTTTGGTATTTCTTTTAACGTTTATATTTTTCTATTAGGGCACAGAAACATCATCTATGACACTCAACATCCTAACGGCCTTGAAAAAATCAGACAGCTGGAAGCACAAGGCCACCACACAAGATTAGAAGTTGAAGAACCAAAGGTTACACCGCCGAGGTTCGTCACTGAACTAAGAGGCACAACACACGTTTATGAGGGCCAGACCGCCCACTTCGAGTGTCAAGTAGAGCCAGTTCATGACCCTAACTTGCGTATTGAATTTTACCACAACGGTAAAGCCCTGCAATCTGCTTCTCGATTCCATATCACTTTTGATTTTGGTTACGTGTCATTAGATATTCAGCACTGCGTTCCTGAAGATGCTGGCGAGTACTCAGTAAAGGCTATTAATGCATTAGGTCACTGCACTTCAGCTATAACTATGACCGTAACCGCAAAAGGCAGTATTATATCGGAATCACAACGTCCCGAAGGCTTAGAAAAAATTAAGGAGCTAGAGTCTACAGAACCGTTCAAGCGGCCAGAGATCCCGGAACCTGTTACAAGGCAGCGACCAGTATTCACGCAGCCACTCCAGAACATCGATAACATTCAAGAAGGACAAACCGCGCACTTTGACTGTCGTTTGATTCCGGTTGGCGATCCCACACTAAAGGTTGAATGGTTCAGAAATGAGAAGTTGATCGAAGACAGTTCTAGAATCACCAAAACCCATGACTTCGGCTACGTCTCGATGACAATATCTCACGTTCGCGATGAGGATGAGGGTGTTTATATGTGTAGAGCATCCAACCTGCTCGGCGAAGCCGTCACCACGGCCGCTATGAGGATTAAGAGTAAGTATATTATAATTTATAAGTTTTATTTATTTATTTAGAATACCGACAGCACACATTGTAATATATTCGCAAATTGATTGAATGTTACCAGTGACTAATTATTTTTTGTAATAATTTTAGCTAAGGCCGCTATCCAGATGGAAACCCAACATCCAGAAGGAATGAAGAAGATCAAACAGCTTGAAGAACCTCAACAAAGAAGAACTGAAGAGCCAGAAAAAGAATTTGAGAAGCCAATATTTACCCAAGTCTTGACAGGTCCCTCAGAACTTTGGGAGGGGCAACATGCTCACTACGAAGCGCGTGTAGTCCCAGTGGGAGATCCCAGTCTAAGATTCGAATGGTACATCAATGGAGTCGAACTTAAAATGGGTAAGATTTGTCTTTTTTTTTTTTTAATATATCTAATATTTAAATTTTAAATGTATTGTCATAAGGGCCAATAAGCTTGGCATCTTCTAGAGATCTTCTACTTTAATATTGCATTCGCCATCTAATTCTCAATTAAAGTGGTCTTTTTTATTTTTACTAAGTAAAAATGATATTCATAAAATTTATTGTTTTCAGGATCAAGATTCCGTACAACACATGACTTTGGATTCGTCACATTGGATATTAACTCGGTAGTCGCTAATGATGCTGGTCTTTACATGTGTAAAGCCATTAACAAGGCGGGTAGCACGGTTTCATCAACATCACTCAAAGTAAAGACCAAATCTACAATTGTAGATCAGACAATGAGGCCGGAATCTTGGGAACAAATTCAACTCAAAGAAGCGGCCATGAACAAGGTTCCAGAAATGTTCGTCGATGCAGGAGTACAGCAGGCTCCTATTTTCACAACTCATCTTAAGAGCTTCGATAAACTTGTTGAAGGACAACATGTCTACTTGGAAGCTCAAGTAGAGCCTCGCACTGACCCTAACCTCAGAATCGAATGGTTTAAGAATGGAATCTCGTTAACTACAGGTGCTAGACTCAAGAGCACATTTGACTTTGGTTTAGTAACATTGTCTATAAACGGCTTGAGGATTGATGATTCAGGCATTTACACATGTAAAGCTACCAACCTCATGGGAGAAGCAGTATCCACCGCATCCATAAAAATAGAAGATCGTCATTGGCTTCTCGGTGAAACTCTTCACCCTGAATCACTGGACAGAATTGGGGCTTTAGAACAGCCTAAGCCTGGTAAGCCCGATACACCTGAGCCTGTATATGAAACACCTGTGTTCATATCGCATTTGAACAATATACTTTGCAAGGAAGGTGACAACATTCATTTTGAATGCAATGTTGAACCATCGCGCGATCCAACTTTGAAAATAGAATGGTTCTTCAACAACAAACCACTTCCGTCTGGCACTAGATACAAGAGCACACACGATTTCAGCTACGTGTCTTTGGACATCATTCATACTTACGAGGAAGATTCAGGTATTTACACATGTAAGGCTACAAACAGCAAGGGTTCCGCTACAACTTCTGGTTCCCTTAGATGTACCGGAGACAAGAACATCTACTTCGATACCCAGCACCCACAGGGTAAGGCTGGTTTAGAGGCTGTAGAACAAGCTGAAGAAATTAGATTGTCGAAATCAAGAAAGTCGTCTCTACCAGAAGTGGAATACCCTAAACCAGAGTGGGTGGTTCCCGTAGCCGCTGAACATCAACTTGTCGAAGGTCAATCTCTTCATCTTGAAGGACAAGTCGAACCGAAGAATGATCCGAACTTGAAAATTGAATGGTACTTTAATGGAAAGGTTCTTGAACAAGGTTCCCGATTCAAACTCACAAGTGACTTTGGTTTCGTCACTTTAGACGTTACGGATGTTTATGAAAGGGACAGTGGAATATACACATGCAAAGCTTACAATAAGAGAGGTGAAGCGTTTACTTCATCCACCATATTCTGCACCAGTAAGGAAAATCTTATCGAAAGAACTCAACATCCTAAGGGCACGGAAGGATTAGAAAAGATTCAGAATTTGGAAGATTCTCTTCGCAGGGAGCCCGGTCAGAAACCGGATGATGATACTGGCAGACCACCTGAGTTCACTACTGTATTTAAGGATATCGTTGACATAAGCGAAGGACAAATAGCTCATTATGAAGCCTCGCTAATTCCCACAGGCGACCAAAGCATGGTAATTGAATGGTTCTACAACGGAAAATGTATTGAAGCTAGTCATCGCATACGCACGGTTTACGCTTTTGGAATGGTTGTTCTTGAAATTCTTGGAACCAAAACCTCAGACTCTGGAATATACTCTTGCAGAGCTACCAACAGATGGGGTCAGGCAGAGATAAGCGTGAAATTGGAATGTGTAGACAAGAGCAAGGGTCAAAAGCCGAGGTTCACTACTCACATTCAGAACATTGAAGGTCTGAAGGATGGCCAATCTGCTCATTTCGAGTGCACCGTAGTCCCAGTAGACGATCCTGAAATGAAGATTGAGTGGTACCACAATGGGCAACCGCTACGTCACTCAACGAGGATCAAGACCGTTTCAGATTTTGGTTTTGTGGTAATGGACATCGCTTACACACAGAATCACGATAGCGGAGAATACGTGTGCCGCGCTTACAACAAATACGGTGAAGATTTCACTAAAGCTACAATTAACTGCTACGGCAGAAGCGGTGTCTACTTGGACAGCTTGCAGCCCGATTCTCTTGCTAAGATAAGAGAACTAGAAAGTCTGCAGGGAGCACAGCAGCAAACTCCAGCAGCTGCTTCTGCGGTGCCTCCTCAATTCATCACGCAAATTCAAGACGTTACAAAATTGGTTGAAGGACAAAGTGCTCATTTCGAAGCGAGATTAGTGCCTGTCGATGACCCTGATCTTAAAGTTGAATGGTACTATAATGGCAAAAAATTACCTCACGGTCACAGGTACCGTACATTCCATGACTTTGGTATTGTCATTTTGGATATACTCTACTGTTACGAAGAGAATTCAGGTGTGTACGAATGTATCGCTACAAACAAACTTGGCACTGACTCTACGAAAGCAACATTGAAGTGCACTTCGAAGGAGAATTTGATCTTGGACTCGCAACTACCGCGGGTATGTATTGACATTTGCATAATTTCATTGTAAAAATAATTAAAACAACCAGATGAAACTAATTCATTTTATAAATATGTATAACATCGTTTTATCTAAATATTACAGGGCATGGAAGGTGGGTTAGAAAAGTTACAAACACTAGAAGATTCTATGGTCCGTAGAAAGGATGACAATGTTGAAGAAGAACGCGGCAAAGCTCCAATGTTCACGGTTCCACTGTCTAATATTGAGAACCTCAGGGAAGGCGAAAACGCCCACTTTGAAGCTAGATTGATACCAACAGATGATCCGAAATTGAAGGTGAGTTTTCTAGAATATTTATAATTAGTTATTAAACTACATAGTTTTAAGACAGGATCGAATATGGGAAACTAAGGGACACTCAAAGGTTTTTTAATTAATTTAAGTTTTGATTCCTAAAAGAAAAAAAACGATTAACGTAAATAAAACCATGCTGATTTAGTAAGAAATATCATATACTTATTATTTTTCTAGGTGGAGTGGTACTGGAATGGCAAGTCACTAAAAGCAGGATCCAGATTCAGGACATTCTGTGACTTTGGATTTGTTATTCTTGAAATTTCACCAACTTATCCTGAAGATTCTGGAGAATACTTGTGTCGCGCTTATAACAATTACGGTGAAGCCGTCACTACAGCCACAATGAAAGTACAAGGAAAGCGTAACATTATCCTTGAGTCACAGCTACCCAAGGGAATGGAGGGAACAATCGACAAGATTGCTGCACTTGAGGGTTACTCTGGTACCGTTGACTCTATGACTCCAGAAGCTGAAACTGGAAATCCCCCAGAATTTATAACTACACCTTCGGATCTGATTCTATCTGAAAACTCGTCGGCTCACTTCGAGTGTCGTCTGGTACCTGTCAACGACTCAAGCATGAGAGTCGAATGGTTCCACAACGGCAAACCTTTGTTGACAGGATCTAGAGTCAAAACTATAAATGACTTTGGTTTTGTCATTCTTGAGATTGGTGGTGTATACCAACGTGATTCCGGTCTCTACACTTGCAAGGCAACAAACCGTCACGGTGAGGCTACTGTCTCCTGCAAGTTACAAGTTAAAGGAAGACAAGGTATTGTCTTGGAACCACAATTGCCATCACACTTCAAATCTGGTACTGAAAGTATTCAAAAATTGGAAGAAACACTCCACAAACGTGAAGAAATTCCAACTGAGGACGAGAAACCTAATCCTCCTCGCTTCACTGTGGAGATTAAGGACAACTTGGATGTTCCTGAAGGCGGACCTATTCACTTCGATTGTAGGGTGGAACCTGTGGGTGACCCCACAATGAGAATCGACTGGTTCCACAACGGTCGACCATTCGCGACAGGTTCACGCGTACACATGCTTAACGACTTTGGGTTTATCGCTCTCGACATTGATTACATCTATGCTCGTGATGCCGGCGAATACACATGTCGCGCTGTTAACAGGTGGGGTTCAGCTACCACTACTGCTAAAATAACATGCAGCGCCAAGCGTGACATTGTTCTAGAATCTCAATTGCCTCAAGGAATGAGTGGTGAGAAAATTAAGGAGTTGGAGAGAGGACGTGTCAACGAGGCTCCAAAGGAGGAGCCAGTGGTAAGCTCTCCACCCAAGTTCATCACACAGATTCAGTCCCACACCGTGGAAGAATCAGAGAGCGTTCGTTTCGAATGCCGAGTTGAACCCAAAGAGGATCCTAAGTTGCGCATCGAGTGGTACAGGAATGGCAAACTATTGCCGTCAGGACACAGATACCGCACCGTTTACGATATGGGCTTCGTCTCATTGGACATCCTGTATGTGTACGCTGAAGATTCAGGCGAGTACGTTTGCCGTGCTGTCAACGACTTCGGTGAAGACTTTACTAAAGCTACGGTTTCATGCAAACGTAAGTATTTATAGTTAAAATAATAAAATACTACTTGGGTTTAAAAACATATCCTTTTGTTAATAGATATCTGTTATTGATCGAAATTTTTAATATTTTCCAGAATTACCAGACATCATTCTGCAGAACCAAGTACCTCGTGGCATGAAGAAGTCTGAGGCTCTTACACAAATGGAGGCGACCATCAAGAAGTACACTTCTGAGGTGTTCCTCACAGAGGATGATCTGTATGACGCTGATAAGAAGCAACCGCCTCGGTTTGTCACTCAGATTCAGAGCCAGACTACCCTTGTAGAGATGGAATCTACCAAGTTTGAGTGCCAGCTCGCACCAGTCGGTGATCCCAACATGAAAGTTGAATGGTTCTTCAATGGCAAACCTTTGTTGCACAGTAAGTACTTGCCATATCTTTATATAGTAAAATAGAACTGTTTTAATAGTGATCTGATTTATAATGTCTAAATATCAAATATATACTGAGTTAGAAATATGATTCTCAATTAATAATATTGTTTAACAGAAAACCGTTTCACACCTATTTACGATTTCGGATACGTTGCAATGAACTTTGGATGGGTGTATCCCGAGGACAGCGGAGAGTATTTGTGTCGTGCCACTAATCTCTACGGTATGGATGAGACACGCGCCGTGATCAAGACCGCAGGTAAACCCGGCATCGTCTATGACTCGCAACTACCTAAACACATGAAGAGTATCGAGAAAATACGTGAAATGGAAGCGTCTTGGCAAGTGTAAGTACAATTATTCGTCTACAAATACCTATTTCATATAAAGTCCTTGCCTTCGATAGTTATGTGTTTAGAAGTCTTTAAAACATACAAAATATTTTGTACTCTTATGCGTTCTTTAGATAAGTTATAATTTGACTGATAAACTGATAACAGACAAAAATGAGTACTATACCAAACCTTATATTAATTATTAGGACTCCCGAACAAGTAGTAGATGAGACCAAGGCGAGGTCTCCGCCCGTGTTCGTGAGTCGCCCCGAGCCAGTCACCGTAGAGGAAGGTGAATGGGCCCGATTCTGTTGTCGCGTCACTGGACACCCCAAACCCAGAGTCATGTGGGTCATCAACGGCAACACCATCGTCAATGTAAGTGTTTATAATAATATCGGACTTGAATTAAGAAACACATCTGAAATATGCATGACTTAAAATTTAATTTATTTATTTTTATCCGTTTCTTTCACTTATAATATACTTAAGTCAATCCTTATCCATTTAAGGGATCGAGATACAAGCTTACATACGATGGAATGTACCACTTCGACATTCCTAAGACGAGACAATATGATACTGGAAAAATTGAGGTGATCGCGAGGAGCTCCGCCGGTGAAGCTCTGGCCACCACAGAACTGAAAATAATACCAAGGCACGATGATTACAGAAGTGTGCTTAAGAATGCACCACGACGTGAGTACCACACACTTGGTTCATACATAACGCTTCACTTGGCACCGGCACTACAAGGCCTGTGCTCACATTACACACTCCATTGGATGGATAAAGCAAAGCTTCCCTCGCGTTCTGCTTATCACTCACACATCACACCCACACACCGACACGCTTATGCACCAACCCTCGCTTTCCATCCCTATATCCACCCATGATGATGAACTGCGCAACTATCATTTGCTTCTACCAGCTTTACCATCGGACTTTCAAGGTATGTTCAACTGTTTGTTTTTTTACTAACTTTATAAACTATACTCATACATATCAATAACATTTCAGCATGGTATGATGAAACTTTACAATATCAGCGTACTGGGACTGAGCTTGAGAAAACTTTCGAAGAAAGACACACCCTCCAACGTCAAGGTGTTATAGATCACAGGCCCGAACTTAAGCCGAAGGTTATTAAGGAACCTGAAACTGAATGGCAGCAAACTGTCAAGAAGAAGAAGGGCGAAGAATACTACAACAAACTTCAAGAATTGGAAAACGAGCAAGTCACAAAGGAGAACAGGTTCAGGGAATCTTCCCATCAGTACGCCATTCCTGGAGAGAAAATAGCTAGCACTTCTATGGCAAAGGGCATGGCACAGAAATATGAGACTAATTTGTAAGTTAATATAAAATCCAAGTGATTACATTTTCTAAGAATGAGTAAAACGCATTAAAAGGGAATATTTTTGGCTTTTCAGGGAACAATCGGAGGAAGTTGTTGAAGAACAAGCTCAGAAGAAGAAAGTGGTAAAGAAGCCGAGGATCCCAGATCCGTCCGAGTCGACTGTGCACGGCAAAGAAGTGCATGTCGCCAAACAGAAGCAAACGCAAAAGGAAGTTGTTGGGGACACCGAAATCACGCGTAAGATCACTTCGACTGAGACCACTGAAATGGAGCACAAGGCGCAGACACATGAGAGAGTGGTCGAGGGGCCTGTTAAACCATCCAATCCCCCTGTTTTCACTAAGAAAATGCAACCGTGCCGCGTGTTCGAGCACGAGCAGGCAAGATTCGAAGTGGAGTTCGATGGTGATCCACTGCCGACCATCAAGTGGTACCGCGAAAACTTCCCCATCAAGAACTCTGCAGACTTCCAGATCCACACCTTCAGTACTAAGTCAATTCTAATAATACGGCAAGTATTCGTTGAGGACTCAGCAGTGTTCGCCGCCGTGGCTGAAAACCGTGGTGGTACTGCTAAGTGTAGCGCCAACCTTGTCGTAGAAGAAAGGCGACGACAGGGTCGTGGTGGTATCATACCGCCTAGCTTTACTCTTACAGCGCAGAACGTTAACGTTACCGCTGGACAACTCGTCAGATTTGACACTAAAGTCACTGGTACTAAGCCCATTGATGTTTACTGGCTTAAGAACGGAAAGAAAGTACAACCGGACATCAGAAACAAGATCTTAGAGGAAGATAATACATACACGCTCCTCATTCTCGAGGCTTACCCTCAGGACTCTGGCAAGTACGAGTGCGTCGCTATCAACAGCGCAGGTGAAGCACGATGCGACGCTGAGTGCTCTGTTAACGCACCCGCTACCAAAGAAAAACCAAAACCACAGACAAAAGCTGCAAACGCGCCGCCAGAGATCATAGAGCCGTTGAAGGATAAGTCAGTGACTGAAGGTCAATCAATCGAGTTCAGTTGTAAGATTGTTGGTAAACCAGCGCCGACCGTGCAGTGGTACAAAGGCGACAAGCTGATTAAGCCATCAAAGTATTTCCAAATGTCACGCACTGCTGACGAGTACACTCTACGCATTTCGGAGGCATTCCCGGAGGACGAGGGCGACTACAAGTGCGTCGCATACAACTCCGCGGGACGCGTGACTGTGGCGTCCAAACTGAAGGTGGCCCAGCCGGACCAGGCGGACAGTCTGCCGGTCCTCACTCCTCTTCGCGATGTTGTCGTCTTCGAAGGCCAGCCGGCTCAGTTCAAGACTCAGATCACCAGCAAAGTCAAGCCGACAATACAGTGGCTTCGCGAAGGAGCTCTCATACCCACCACACCTGATTTCCAGGTGAATATAACTTTTTATCATTACATAGAGTTTATACGACATAAATCATAATACCTATAACATATTGATTTCATTCGTTTTAGGAACAAATACGTTCGGGTTCGATTCCTCCATTGTTCTTTCAAGCATTTGTGCACGCATAAATATTTATTATTTGGCCATGGTCATGTATGATTATGATTATTACAATTAAAGGAGGAAATTCATTATAATATTTACGAGTACTAACTTCTATTTATTTTTAAAAAACAAACAGCTGTTAATTCAAAATATTTACAGAGAGAAACTAATATGCATGACGACCATTTCTTGCGCAACATGAAATGTCATTTTTCATAGACAAGATAAAAAATGATGGGACATTGAAGTGGTGATGCCCCTTTTACAATATAAATGTACTTGTACAATACACATCTCCTTATATTTATATTGTAAATCAAGCTCAATTCGACACAACGTACGGGACCCCAGAACAACTCCTTTTTATAACCTACTACAACATACATTGTGTTATAAAAAAAAATTTTTTACTTCAATAAACTAATTAATTAAAACTAACACAGCTTGTTTTCTTTCTTAACATTTAACAATTCCCTAAAATTAATTTTAATTACATTTAGAAATGCTGTTTGAACATCCATTTGATGAAAATACAATGAATTTGCAACAATTTTGGCATTTACCGGTACGATAATAATTATTTAAGAGTAGGCATCTGAGTAACTGGAGAATAAATATCTTCACACAACTAGTTTGTTGAAAACCTTTTACAACTAACCTGGCCTTATAGTTTCACCCTTCTCATTATAAATCCACTTCACATCGATAACTTTAATGTCTTTCTGTTGTTTCTTTACCTTTATTTTTAACCAAACTGTCCATCTCATCGCCACCACTTGTTTCTATTTAACAGTAAATAATAATTTAAAAATCGATTATTGTCGCTACCCAGCAAACGAGTTAACACACAGAAAGTATTTCAGTATCAAATTTTGATGTAAAAGCGATATGTATTGTGTTGCGGGTTGTGCATGACGTGTGTGTGACTTGTGTTGCAGATGATCCACGAGGGCAACAACGCGGTGCTGTTGATCGGCAGCACGTACGAGGAGGACACGGGCACGTTCACGTGCCGCGCCACCACCGCCGCTGGACAAGTAGAGACCTCAGCTAGTCTAGTCGTTAAAAGTAAGACATAGATTCAGGCAGCGAGCTCGCGTCGCGCACACTTAATCTATTAATGTAGTGTTTCTTTGTTTAAATTTCTATACCAACCAGAGATCGGGTGAAAACTACTATCATTAGAAAGTTGACAAGCGAATCTTTGTATATTTTATCGAATCATGTAAATTATTATGGCTTACAATCGTAGCGGTTACCGCAATAACGAATTCCACCCGCTTCCCAACACACTCATGAAAGCTATTCGTGTTATTACGACGCATAGACAACCGCGATATCCTCGAATGTCTCACTCAAAACCATTTTCGAACGTGCATCGGCACCAGGGCACATCTCGATATTGAGTTCCTAGGGTCAATTCAAAACTGGACGGAAATTGCTCGAACATTTATAAGTAAACTTTTTAACCATTCACTTTATTCCATTAAAGATGGAAACAATAAATATTCAACAGGAAATGTTTATTAACGCGAGTCGAATGACTCGCCTTCGGTCAGTATTTTCCACAATTATATTTACCTAATTAACACTCTCTCATCTATCTCTTTTTCTTCTTCTCCTTCACATTTCATATCTTTCAACTCTCTGAAATATGCGCAATACTGTTTGTGCGTAGGATACGCTAATATTTTGCGCTGTGATACTTAGAACATATTGTATTTGAAAGATATCGAGCATTTTACGGCTAGTATGAATTACCCTCACGACAATTAATGAATACTATAAATAATTGAACAGTATTTGTTGTTGCGATATTGGTTGTCGTGTACGGAACTTCTTGATATCACCAGCGCGAAGACACACCCATCGCGCATTGTCTAACACACTCGACCCAAACTATACCTCACTCAGTAGCGTAATTTGGGCGATTTTCGCATCTAACAACGCTGTACAATGAAGCTTTTTGTGTAAATATGTACCTAGAAGTGACATTCGGAGAATGGGCGAATAACTACACAAGGCGATCTGCGGGCGTCGCGTGGTATGGTACCACCCGGCGGTGGCGGCGATGACCGGACTACCCATAGGTGGACACACGTAACATGTGATTAACACCGAACACGAGACTTCTAAAGACTGTTTTGTTTTGCTTTTACCGCTACGATGTTTACTAAATGATGTATTATATACGTTCATATTGTAAATTATAGAATTACGGACGATGTAAGCGAGTTGCGTCTTCAGACGCGTCGTCAAACGTATTTTTCACCCAATACTCTCATGAAATAATTATTTTAAGCCTGCGCTTAAGTTTCTTTGGCAAATTAACAATAAGAATTAAAGTTTGACGCTTTTTGTGTTGAGATCTGACCTTTGAAACTCATGCAAACGATCTCAGTATTGTGAAAGTTTCCAAATGTAATCGTTGACGACCGTACAGGCGGGAGCGGGCCTCCCGCCGACACTGGGACTTGCGTCAGCTTCTGTGGTCTTCTTTATACCGATCCATTTGTTCAGTTAAATAAATGTAAATAAATTGTGAAACTTTGACATCGACCACAAAGTGAATAAATACAAAAGTCCCCGCTTTAGCTTTAACCTTTAGCATGTACCATTGTTTGTATCTACTGTTCAAATTACAATCGTTAAATATTGTCACCTAACATGAATGCACCATTGCAGCGAGTGGTGTGCCTGGCACCTACGTTGTCACCTAACAGCTACGACTAACTTTGTCAGTGTGGTGTAGACCACTGGCCCTGGCCGCGGGCCGCGGGCACGGGCAGTGGGCAGTGGGACGCGCGCCCCCAGCGAGTCCGACTCGCAAAGTTATTCGTGGTTGTCTCATCCGATACGCTGTCAACTCTCATTATGACAAAGAAACATAACTATTATTCGCCACACATCTCGGTGACGAACAGTCCTAAACGAATAAAGAGTACGCACGCATCACTAGCCTTGCCAGTTTCTATGTTTTCAAACACTGCCTTAAATGATGATTTAATTAATTTCTGCAAGTACAAATCCAAATTGAATGAGATTTTTTAGTGTAACGTTAAAGTGATCTTAACTTAGTCTGGTAATAAGTGCACGATATTGTTAAAATCAAATTGTGTTGAATGTTTCACCTTAATTGTAATAAGTTATTAGACGTGGCAGTTTTACAGCTGAATACATTTTAGAATAGATTCTTTTAGTTTATAAACCTATTTATGAAAGAGTTTTTTGTATGTTAACTTTATGTGAAAAATTATTAATAAATGCTATTTAAATTATTAGTGATTTGGCATTATTGTACACACAACACACGTTAAGGGGGAGGGGGACGGGGACGGAGGTGGAGTATGACGTTAGGTACACTAGAGTACTCACGAGTCGCGACACGAGACGCTCGCTAGGGCTCCGTACTCGTGTGGCACAGGGCATCATCAGCTGCTTTACATCATCAAACGACACCACTCTATCTAAACTCTACTCTCTTCATACCATTTGTATGGAAGTTGTGGTTTGAAATATTTTATCATTATTTTGTTTACTGTTGTAACTAAACAGTTGATTAACTTTAACGCTAATAGATTTTTCTATTGCTATTATTTTAAAAGTAATATTTTGAGTTTTCTTTCTAAATGGCATTATAATTTTATTTCTTTTGCCTAAAATGTAAGCATAGATTAGAATAATATTATTATTTCCTATTCTTAATTTTAAAAAAATAGTATATAATTTAGATTTAAATTGAAGATGAAAAGAAAAAATACTGAGTTACGATTTGCTTGAATTACTCTACAAAAACAACATAACAAAACAATGTTGAAGGGCTCCCTTCTTCAAAAAAAATTCTTTACATGAACCCTATTATAGCTGAATCATAAAAGAGGGTAGATATCGGGGAGTTGTAGGTAAACATACATATCACCTCGGAGAAATAAGTATTTGTTATTCCTCCGAGCACACCTTACAAAATTTACCAATACTGTTGCTGATCACTGAAGACGTTCGTTGGAACCTACGACCCGTAAGTATGCCTTCTGCATGGTAAAGTATTAATATTGACTTATAACAACTCACAGGTTTGTAGTTTTGCCTTGCTGACTTTTATTATCCCACAAAATTTTAAATCTTCCCTATACTGTTTTTATTATTAAGTAATAGATTACAAACGAAACTGACATATCTTTAGAAAAAAAAACTCCTTCAATTGTAAGGTCTTTATGTATCTACTCCAGACTTTTAAAATATAGTGAAGGATAGACACATTCTTACACCAATAAAAATGCTACTGTAATCTGCAAGAAAAAGGGAGTACAACCCTGCACTCGGTTAGATATATTAAATAACCGATAAGATTATAATCTTATCCTCGTCATAAATACCTTCCAAACGGTACATATAAACAAAGTTTCATACTGTAAAATCTATAAAACTAAGCTGGTTTGTTTAATCCTTATCGTCGGAATAGGGATCAATAAAAGTCGGTCAATCTTTCTTTCGATCTAAAAGAGTAATCTTTTACTTTGCAATTACATAATATAGCTGTTAGGTATATTATAACAGAACCAAGTGTTGGCTTACTTAAAAATAAGTAATTATTTAAATATTGACCGTATAATACCAGTAATAATAATTGATACTAAAAAAGTAGTGGTAGTTAATCGTCATCAGATAATATTAGGTATATTGTATAAGTAGATTGAACGAATGATATGAAAGTATGAACAAAGGTCGAAAAGTGAACGCTCCACTTAATTTAAAATAAAAATGGGCACACACCTAGTCATAAGCAAAGTTATTTAACTGATGTCTCGGGGTGACGAACGCAGTACAGTGTACACTGTGTCTGTAACGGGCAGGCGTGTTGCTCACCATGAGATGACCGCCTCGCCAGTCTCGTCTCTTGATGACATACAAAAAGAGCTCAGCTTGTACTAGACAAATGGACAGGTTTCTATATTGTAAAAACTAAATACAATAAAATAAATATGAAACACGCAGATCAAGTCAACCAGATATGACATAATGTTTGTCTCAAGTTGAACCGATATAAGAAATATTGCCCTAATAACTGGTAGAACCACTATGCCACTAGGCAGTTAAAATAAAACATCAATAATAATCTTTAAAAAATACTTAATCCTCACTGAAGAATTCTATTATTTTTTTATTTCTTTGCCAGACCTTTGTTGTCAAAGTAAATTATACGAATGTCTAGGGGTAGTAAACCACACACCTAATTTACTTATAAACCCCTTTCTTAGCTACGGGTGCCTACACAGAAACTAGGTTTCTGGTCTTCTGGTACGGACGTGTTTCTTTTTTTATAAGCATTCACATACATCTCATTATAGTAACTGACCCCTAACTAAGCTCGAAGCTTGTATCTAGGGTATCAGAAACTACGCACACACTCATTCACACACACACCCAGACCGAGACGAACATTTGTGGTTCACACAAATATTCACCCCGCACGGGAATCGAACCCGCAACCATACGGATGGCAGTCCGGCATGGTGACCACTCTGCCATCGAGGTCGTTTAAAACCGATCAGGTGCGTGTTAGTCTATGCTTAGAGTTCTGTAGTAACAACTTTATCTCCTTACTTTACTTACTTTAAACTTTTGATTGAACCGCTATGGTCTTTTTATTAAAATACTATCCATCATGATATTTTCAGATTTTGTATCCAATAGTTTCAGGGGTAGAAGGGGGTGAATTTAGAAATATTTCTATGAGTTTGTCAACTTACTGAATAAGGGCGTGTAACTTAATGTGCGTTGTCCTTTTCTATACCCATTCTCATTCTCAAAAGGTAAAGAAGAGTATTTTTTTCTTTATCTCACTAGATAAAAAATAAAAATAGTCATCACCACTATTAGTCTTCCTAGGAATTAAATTTTACACACTGTTTCTAAGTAAATATATTAGTACATACTTACTACTTAATAAGAAAATAAAAATTTATGAATATAGCAGTGGTATCTAAACTATAACGTGCAATCGTGGTGTAGATCAATGTATTTACTTAGAAGTGTCTTCTGTAGACCTATGTCAATTGCCGAAGATGCAGGGGCCTAAGTCTGCAATTTGTCAGTATTGCTCAGACAAAATGTTAATATTGAGGCACCATAACGAGAGTGTCAGAAATTTGGTATTCTCCTAAGATTTATTCATATGGCTATGGTGTCTCAGTGGTCTTTGTTGCAAAAATTCAAATAAAAATCGTCAGAATACAGTTTCCATGACAACCATCTAAATTTTATGGAGCCATTGAGTCAGCCGAGTAGTTTTTAATACGGGAATACCAAAATGACAACAAACGTCAAAAAAAAAACGGCCATAATGTTGATATTAAAATACATCTGAGTAGCATTATCACAGCTAAACAGTTTAGAGAATCAGGGCCCAGGGACCACTCAGTATAAATAAATATTCACACGAAGATAGACCTTCTTGTTTATATTCGGTCAATACATTTGTAATTTCTTTGTTTGTGTGTTTTTATAAACATTTGTAAAATAAAGAAAACTATTTATTATTCACTTGAACCCATATGAAGTATTTTTTAACATAATTATTCGTGTACTTAAATATGTTTAATTTATAATTTATTAGTTAGTGGTCAGTTGTTAACTACATTTATTGATTGATATCTGTTATTCTCATTCATATGAAAAAATAAACAAAAAAGTACGAGCTTCCAATTCCGGTTTAACTTTCTTGTTTGCTCACGCTTTTCTCCAAATTTTTTTACGTATACTTTACAAGAATATATCTTTCTTAATATAATCGTAATTTCTCTTTCTTATCTATTTCATAAACTACTAGCAACGCTCCGCAGTTTCACCCGCGCAGTTCTCTTTTTCGTAGATTTTTTTGGACATACATGTCACGCCATCTAGTCCCAAACTTAACAAAGCTTGTACTATGCATACTAGGCGACACATAACCATACATACTTATTAATATAAATATATAATATTCTTACTAGTAGCGCCCGGCGGTTTCACCCACTTAGTTCCCGTTCCCGTGGGAATACGGAGATAAAATATACTTACGTCACTCGCTCATAAATTAGCTTTCCATTAGTGAAAGAATTGTTTAAATTAGATTCAGAGCCAAACAAAAAATCAAATATTTCCTCTTTATGGAATTAGTCTAAAAGTATACATAGAAAACACCCAGACCAAGACAAAAGGCATTTTGATGCACAGTGCACACAAATGTTTTACTTGGGCGGGAATCGAACCATTCGGGACAGCAGACAGGGTAAGGGCTCATTCACACGATGATAAATCGTGTTTTATTTTACGAATAGTTTTTTTTAACGATTCGAATTTAACTGTCGGGAGCAATGCTTTTTAAATTGTCATGTTCACACACTTCACGAATCGTGAAAAATGACGGATACGGATACGTCTTTTAAAAATCCCGTGATTGTTATAGAATATAATAGTATTATAACATTGCCTGATATCTACTTAACAATATTTATAAATATCTAGACAATGTTATAAATAAAGAGAATCAAATAATAACGTTTACTTCCTCCAAAATATCTTGTCATTTTTCATAATGCCGGGTAATTATGATGGAAGAAACCTACCCCTATGTATTAAATGCAAAACATATACAACTAAGATTTAGACAAAAGACCTCACGGCTAAGTAGGTTCTGTTTCTTCCCAACCCGTGGTTTGTGGATTAACTTAATTGAAATCGGTTCATTAGTTTTTACGTGAACGTAACAAACATCCATTCATCCTCATACACTTACTCATTTATTAGCAGGAGGTAGTAGGTTAGGTACAAATAAGTAGGGCCTAACTACTAATATTTCATACAGATAACATTAAATTAAAAAAATAAAAAACACCTAACACAATTACTTTCAAACCCCCATAACTTTTAAACGGGTCATCCGATTTTCATCAATTATGTCTAAGAACACTCGCACGTAAGTCCCCTTTAATACAAAAAAAAAAAACTAAATTAAAATCGGTTCATCCGTTCGGGAGCTATGATGCCACAGACAGACAGACACATACACACACAGACACGTCAAACTTATAACACCCCTCTTTTTGCGTCGGGGGTTAAATACTAAATTTTTCTTTTATTAAATTCTACTAAGATATGCTACTTAGATGAAGTTAATTTACGTTCTTGAATACGCATGGATTTAGATATTTCGTGAATTTACGAGTTCCCTTGGGTTGTGCTAGCTTCGTAGGCCTTGTCCCATCATATTTCTTATATATAATAATGAATCCCTATTTCCCTTGGTTACGGCATCACTCGTAAACGACTGGACCGATTGACTTTAAATTTGGTACAGGGGTAGCTTATGATCCGGAATAAAACATAGCTTATGTCCTTTCCACCGGGGAAGAGCTTGTTTTATTTCAAAACTTGATAAAAAAAATATTCCAAATTTTCTATACATTCATTAGATAAATGTTCTTTTAAAACTAGAAGTTCATAGGATTCAAGCTGTATAAAAACAGATGATTCTAATAAAATAACTAGATGTTAGAGTTCAAACATGAAATTTCATTCGTAGTGCATTAAAAATAATATGTTTCAAATATTAGTTTCAAGTTAGTCAAGTTGCTATAATGAGATGATGTTATGTATATTAAGTTAATATCAGAACCCAATAAAGTAATTACTGGGTGTCTATTTCCTTTCTTATTTCCCTCGAAAATATTTTTTAAATATTTCCAAATTACAAAGTTAATTAGACATTTTGTAATTTGACTTACTTAATAAGGAACCTAAATAAACAACAAAATCTTGAAACAGTCAGTTTAGCGTCTTTACTGACGCAATTTGCAGAGGATCAAACCCTTTTGTATTTACTTTTGTTTTTGATTGAGTTGGGGCTAATTACTTTATTATTTACTCATTTTTCATTTAGTACTAGTATGTATATCGTGTTTCTTAATTCTAAGCTATTGCATAGCTTCTATCGATGGCCATGAGCGCGGGGACCGAATCCAGAAATTCCGTAACGAAAATAAATTATAGTTTAAAAAAACTAAAAAACACGCTTTTTATAGAAAACCGAACTAAAAAAATAGAAAATAAATTTTAATGAATTTAAATTAAGAAAATAGTGTTAAAAATTTCAATGAATATAAATTAATAATAGTGTGAATAAAAAAAAATTATTTTATTTAAAAAAAAGCGTGGGGTGCTTTTTAAAATATTATCGAAATGATAATCACTCTACTCATATCTGTCAATAAAATATTTATAACTATTGACACCATGCACCCCACGCTTTTTTTTAAATAAAATAATTTTTTTTTATTCACACTATTATTAATTTATATTCATTGAAATTTTTAACACTATTTTCTTAATTTAAATTCATTAAAATTTATATTCTATTTTTTTAGTTCGGTTTTCTATAAAAAGCGTGTTTTTTAGTTTTTTTAAACTATAATTTATTTTCTACTTTTTAGTTTGGATTATTACTATAGATGAAAATTATATAAATTAACAAAAATCATATTTTGCAAATTGAAAAATGGAATAATTTTATCAAATTAGTGTATTGTCATCGGTCCTCAATAAATCTACAAAGTTTGAACGAAATCTGGCCGTTTAAAGTGGGTCAAAATAGCGCCCAAAGAAGTCGGTTACAAACAAACATACAGGAGAAGCTAATAAAAAGCTAATAAAAACCTCACGTTTTTATTATTAACTTTTTTTGTAAATTTTCCAAAAAGTTTTAATAGTAATGTAGACAAAGTTTTTATTGTATGAAGTCCCAAGTATGACATCATAATTTCTAAGGTTAGGATTGCAATACAAAAATAAAAAAAACAATTAGTTGATAAAATTGCTATGCAATAGCTTTACCGCGGCAGTCCCCGAGTGCCACACGTTTTTTTTTCTGTATAATTCAACCGCCTCAGTTTTTTGATAGCCTACTGCCTAACCCTACCCTTCATATAGGTAGGTTCTATTAGCAAACAAAAAAGGTCAAATTAATCCTATCGTTTTGAAGTTTTAGCGGACCTACGGAACATTAATTGATATTATTATAATTATATAATATAAACGTTATAAAAACAAACGTTATATTAAAATAAAAGTATTTTAGGCAATAGTAATGAGCAGTCCACTTGTTGTATGTAACGCCATGCACAAAACAAGCGTACTGTGCATTAGTATTTTGGCATCCCCAGTGGCAGTGGTCACCACATCAAACGACTCAACTTCAACGAATCAAAGTGTAGCGTTGTGGGTGTGCTACGAAATAAATGCTATGATCCACAAATGTTAATATCGGAATAGGAGTGTGAGGTAATAAATGAGTGTGTATGTGGCCTCTGATATCCTAGATACCGGTGACCAACCTACTTAGTTGTCAGGTCAGTTACTATAAAGGATCGTTTACTTGTTTGACTGTGAATGTGTTATAGAAAGAAGAAAGAACGAAAAAGCATACATACGATACAATTTTATATTTTGAGTAGCCTTGTCTTACGAGTTTACCCGCGTAGATGCTATTTCTGATTTTAAAAAACTTCTTCAAAATCAGTTCAGTAGTTTTTACGTGGAAAAAAGTAAGAAAACTCCATCCATCTTCTCAAACTTACGCATTTATAAATATAAAAAGGATTGCGGTTTTTAGTTTTTTATATGCGAATAAGACCCTTGTTAAGATATTTGCAATAATTCTCACATAGCTTCCAAGATGATTTACCATTTAGACTTAAGGTGCAGTATCTATTAAGTTAAGAAAATTTATATCAGAAAAAAGGTCATATTTTGGCAGCGTGGTTGGCTAAAGCCTAATTGCCCTAATTAGAGGTAGGCTCGAGCCCCTCGGTCGGGACATACCATATATAAGCTGATGACGATGATGATCATAAAATTTATTACTTTTAGTAATGGGTATACTTACTGTTGTATTTTATGAAATGCAATAACGATATCTGTAGAACTAGGTATGTTTTGCAAAGTAAAAGTTTAAAATTACTTAGGTACGAGTACATATGAAGGGAAATCCTCGAAAACTATTTGTTTCTATCTGTGTAATATAAACACCCAAGTAAAATGTACTTCGAGATTAGGGCGACAAAAAATATACCACACAAATACACACTGTTTCTGCTATATTTCTTTCTATAAACTGTATTTTGGCGGAAGATGGTTTAGCATTAGTAAAACACTTCTTAGATAATTACAAATACAGATGTAAATGAGAGTTTACATCGTATTTAATTTTGTAAACTTATATAATTAGAACGGACATAACTAATGAGCTCTTTGTTTAGAAAAACAATGATGAAACTATAAAGAAATGTAATATAATCACAGATCAATTATTAAAAGAAAGCAGACCACAGCATTATCTTATTTTAAAAAATAAGGACGTTAATAGTATAATATTATTTTCATTTTATGAATAAAGGATGTTATTTTTCAGAATCCCGGAAAACAATAAGTCGGAAAACGTTTGAAGATAAAGTTGATACAGAGTCATCCAATGCAGAAGGTACAACAATCAGCAAAAGTAAAACATCGTTTGAATCTACACAAGATTCGAACATTTTAAAAATAGAAACATCACAAGACACTGAAACTAAGCGAACGAAGTCAAGTGTTCCTTGGCGTAATAAGTCTGTAGAGTCAAAGAAAGTAAGTGTAGAGGAAACCTTAGAGATAAAGCATTGGAGAAGACCACGCCAAGAAACAAAGGAAGTAATTCAAAGTACAGAAGATTCCACAATATTGGATATCAAATCTGAGGAGAAATCAGATGTTATATTACAGGAAAAGCTTTCTGAACCCAAATCGTGGCGAAAACCCCGAACTCAAGAAAGTACTGTATCTAAAAGTGCCGTTGTAACTACTGAAGATTCTAATATTCTCCAAGTTACTAGTGAGGATACAACTGTGCTGCAAACAAAAGCAGTTGATTCACAAGAAACTTTACAAACCAAAGATTGGAGAAAACCAAGGCAACCTATTTCAAAAACTGAGACGACTGAAATTGTTACTCAAGAATCACTGGAAACAGAAAAAACAGAAACTCAAGACCAGTCTGATAAACCTAGCTGGCGTAGACCTAGATCCGAAGATAGAAAAAGTAGTCTTATTTTGGAATTGGAAGAAAGAAAAGAACCTATTCCATGGACGCAAGAAAGCATAAAACTTCGTCCGACAAAAGTGGAAAAATCTCAAATTGTAAAGGAAAAACTAGAAGATGTTCAATTAAAACAAGTACGAAAAGAATCGTTACAAAATACAGAAACAATTGTGATTGATGAGTCAATGATACAAGAAGAAGACACAGTTATTTTAAAAATAAAAGAAACAACAGAAACGGATAAGGTAAAAGGTAAGAAAAAGATCAAGAAAGACGAAAGTCTTATAATCGAAAATGTAGAAGAGGTTGGCCAAAAAATCACACCTGAAACTGCCAAAGATGAAATACAACAACATGTGCCTGTTCAACAACCCAACTGGAGGACAGGCAAACAACGACCTAAAGAAGAAATTCCATCAGATGAGGTTGACCTAAAGCCAGCTCAAACAAAACCGGAAGAAATTGCTGAAAAACAAAAAGAAGAAGTTTCTGAAATACCAACATGGCGTAGAAGCCGTCCCAAACAAGAAAAACCTCAAGAAGAACCTAAAGAAGAAGTGGTCCTCAAACCAATTCAAAGGCCCACTATGGAACAAAAACAACCAGAAGATAAGCCGGAGGAAGTGCAACTAAAACCGGTCAGAAAACAGAAAATAGAAGAAGTTGCACCAGAGCCTGAAATTAAATGGCGAACTGGCAAGAGAAGACCAAAGGAAGAAGAACCTAAAGAGGAAGTTGTTCTTAAACCAATTCCAAGGCCTGTAGTCGAAAAAGAACAACCAGAAGAAAAGCCGGAGGAAGTGCAACTGAAACCGGTTAAGAAGCAGAAACCAAAGGAAGAGGCAGTACCAGAAGAAGAGGTGAAGTGGCCAACGGGTAAGAGGAGGCCCAAGGAAGAGGAACCTAAGGAAGAAGTGGTACTAAAACCAATCCCTAAACCTGAACTACCTGAAGAGAAGCCTGAAGAAATTCAGCGTAAGCCTTCTAAGAAAGAGAAGCCTAAAGAGGAAGCAGTACCTGAAGAAACCAAGTGGCCAACAGGTAAACGACGACCCAAAGAGGAGGAACCTAAAGAGGAAGTGGTTCTCAAACCAATTCCAAGGCCCCAAGTTGAAAAAGAACAACCGGAAGAGAAGCCTGAAGAATTGCAACTAAAACCGGTTAGAAAACAGAAAGTAGAAGAAATTGCACCAGAGCCTGAAGTTAAATGGCGAACTGGCAAGAGAAAACCGAAGGAAGAAGAACCTAAAGAGGAAGTTGTTCTTAAACCAATTCCAAGGCCTGTAGTCGAAAAAGAACAACCAGAAGAAAAGCCGGAGGAAGTGCAACTGAAACCGGTTAAGAAGCAGAAACCAAAGGAAGAGGCAGTACCAGAAGAAGAGGTGAAGTGGCCAACGGGTAAGAGGAGGCCCAAGGAAGAGGAACCTAAGGAAGAAGTGGTACTAAAACCAATCCCTAAACCTGAACTGCCTGAAGAGAAGCCTGAAGAAATTCAGCGTAAGCCTTCTAAGAAAGAGAAGCCTAAAGAGGAAGCAGTACCTGAAGAAACCAAGTGGCCAACAGGTAAACGACGACCCAAAGAGGAGGAACCTAAAGAGGAAGTGGTTCTCAAACCAATTCCAAGGCCCGTAGTTGAAAAAGAACAACCGGAAGAGAAGCCGGAAGAAGTGCAACTGAAACCGGTTAAGAAGCAGAAACCAAAAGAAGAAGCAGTACCAGAGGAAGAGGTCAAGTGGCCAACGGGTAAGAGGAGGCCAAAGGAAGAGGAACTTAAAGAAGAAGTGGTACTAAAACCAATCCCTAAACCTGAACTACCTGAAGAGAAGCCTGAAGAAATTCAGCGTAAGCCTTCTAAGAAAGAGAAGCCTAAAGAGGAAGCAGTACCTGAAGAAACCAAGTGGCCAACAGGTAAACGACGACCCAAAGAGGAGGAACCTAAAGAGGAAGTGGTTCTCAAACCAATTCCAAGGCCCGTAGTTGAAAAAGAACAACCGGAAGAGAAGCCGGAAGAAGTGCAACTGAAACCGGTTAAGAAGCAGAAACCAAAAGAAGAAGCAGTACCAGAGGAAGAGGTCAAGTGGCCAACGGGTAAGAGGAGGCCAAAGGAAGAGGAACTTAAAGAAGAAGTGGTACTAAAACCAATCCCTAAACCTGAACTACCTGAAGAGAAGCCTGAAGAAATTCAGCGTAAGCCTTCTAAGAAAGAGAAGCCTAAAGAGGAAGCAGTACCTGAAGAAACCAAGTGGCCAACAGGTAAACGACGACCCAAAGAGGAGGAACCTAAAGAGGAGGTGGTTCTCAAACCAATTCCAAGGCCCGTAGTTGAAAAAGAACAACCGGAAGAGAAGCCGGAAGAAGTGCAACTGAAACCGGTTCAGAAGCAGAAGCCAAAGGAAGAAGCAGTACCGGAGGAAGAGGTGAAGTGGCCAACGGGTAAGAGGAGGCCCAAGGAAGAGGAACCTAAGGAAGAAGTGGTACTAAAACCAATCCCTAAACCTGAACTGCCTGAAGAGAAGCCTGAAGAAATTCAGCGTAAGCCTTCTAAGAAAGAGAAGCCTAAAGAGGAAGCAGTACCTGAAGAAACCAAGTGGCCAACAGGTAAACGACGACCCAAAGAGGAGGAACCTAAAGAGGAAGTGGTTCTCAAACCAATTCCAAGGCCCGTAGTTGAAAAAGAACAACCGGAAGAGAAGCCGGAAGAAGTGCAACTGAAACCGGTTAAGAAGCAGAAACCAAAGGAAGAAGCAGTACCGGAGGAAGAGGTGAAGTGGCCAACGGGTAAGAGGAGGCCAAAGGAAGAGGAATCTAAGGAAGAAGTGGTACTAAAACCAATTCCAAGACCAACTGTTGAACAAGAACAACCGGAAGAGAAACCGGAGGAAGTGCAACTGAAACCGATTAAGAAGCAGAAACCAAAGGAAGAAGCAGTACCAGAGGAAGAGGTGAAGTGGCCAACGGGTAAGAGGAGGCCCAAGGAAGAGGAACCTAAGGAAGAAGTGGTACTAAAACCAATCCCTAAACCTGAACTACCTGAAGAGAAGCCTGAAGAAATTCAGCGTAAGCCTTCTAAGAAAGAGAAGCCTAAAGAGGAAGCAGTACCTGAAGAAACCAAGTGGCCAACAGGTAAACGACGACCCAAAGAGGAGGAACCTAAAGAGGAAGTGGTTCTCAAACCAATTCCAAGGCCCGTAGTTGAAAAAGAACAACCGGAAGAGAAGCCGGAAGAAGTGCAACTGAAACCGGTTAAGAAGCAGAAACCAAAGGAAGAAGCAGTACCGGAGGAAGAGGTGAAGTGGCCAACGGGTAAGAGGAGGCCAAAAGAAGAGGAACCTAAGGAAGAAATTGTATTGAAACCCGTTCCAACACAAAAAGAACCTGAAAAATCGGAACCCCAGGAAACCAAATTAAAATCAATAATAAAACAAAAATCAACTGAAGAGAAAATTATCCAGGAAGATGTCATTGTTGAAGAAGAAAAGAAAAAAGTAATCAAAAAGAAAGAAAAGTCTGTAACGATTGAAGATAAGGTAACACAGGAAGTCGAAGAGACACCAGTCGAGGAAGTCATAAGAGTAACTAAGAAAAAAATTATTAAAAAGAAGAAGGACGACACAAAAGGTAAGATATTTAAAACATTTATATTTTTACCATTAGGAAAACAGTCGGGATTCTTGAAAAACTTATATTTATTAATTTTTAATGATACGATCCCCTGAAATTAAATTATTAATTATAATTTCAAATTAGGAAAACAAATATTTTTGTCTACTTTATCGATTTTCATTCAAACTTTACTGCCCCAAATTGTAATTCAAGCTTTTGAATTTTAGCAAGTCAATCCTCACAAGAAGACTTACATTAAACACATTTCTATAAGGCTTACTTATAAAGTTATCAATATTATTTTATGCCCATTTGAAACACGACATTTTGTTTGCATAAAAGAGAGAATCAGTAACTTTCAAAACAGATGCATGGCACTTTATATCCGTTAAAAACTACATAAGTATTCGATGATGTATTTCGATGTCGGGTACATTTCGTTGTAAAAGCATTGATTTGCATCCTTACATTTATTGTATACTTAACATTTTGTAAATAAACTTTATAGCTTACATTATATCAAAACTCACTACATTGTACTGTGTTGTAATATATTTATATTTTAACCCAAATCAAGAGGTGAGGGAGGTCCTCGTTCATAACCTTATAAGTAATTAAATAACACTAATAAAACTGTTTTGCAGAAGAAGGACCAATAATAATAGAACCGCTTAAAGCACAAACAGTTTTGGAAAATAATACACTAGAACTCTGTGTAGAGTTTGTACCTCAAGATTGTAACTTGATATGGTATCGAAATAACAAAGTTTTAACAGAAAATGACGATTGCCAAATCATGACCGAGGCCGGCATGTCTCATATAAAAATTCACAACGTCGATAAAACTAAGGTTGGAAAATATGAAGTTACTGTGACTAAAAATGATGTGATAGTTAAATCAGGATGCTCCATAAAACTGTCGCGATCTAAAGAAGAAAATGAAATTGTTCCACCTGTTTTCGTACGACTTTTGAAACCAACCAGAGTACGTTTAGGCAGTTTATTAATGCTTGAAACAGAAGTAGTCTCTACACCATGTGCGTCCTTCCAGTGGTTTGTAGGTACTACTGATATTGCTTCACATGCAAAACAAAATAAACTGAACAACGTCTGTATTACTAACATGAACAATGTATCTAACCTATGCATTGAAAACATAAGTCAAGATTTTATAGGAACTATAACATGTAGAGCTGAAAACGTTGCCGGTTCAGTGTCATGTTCCGCTACTTTAATAGAAGACGACAAAAACGATAGCATTGTAGGAGAATCACCAATCGTCATAACGCCACTAAAGCCTATGACATTGATGGATGGAGAACAAATTGAGTTGACTTGCCAAATCGTTGGCCAACCATATCCTAAGATCGATTGGTATCACAATGAGAGGAACATTCAAAAAGCTCGAGACATAACGATGGCAAGATTGGAGACAGGATTTTGCGAAATTCAAATTAAAGAAGCTTTTCCAGAAATGACAGGATTTTACAAATGTGTAGCAACAAATGAATTCGGAACATGTCAAACTGAATGCTATGTTGAAGTGGAAGGTAGTCAAGTTGTTTTCAAGCTTTCATTTGTACTTGCATGTCTATTAGTTTGCATGAGGTAGATGATAACATTCACTACTGTGTACACTGACATAATGCATCAATAATTTGATCGTGATACGAGTACTAAATAAAATTAATGCACGACACATTTACGGCAAATATTGAGCCATGCATCTGTAGGAAAACTGCGGCTTAACATTAAAATTTAGACAGTAAAATAATTTAACACACCTAAAGGTAAATGAAGTTGAAATTTTCAAAGACAAGCAAATAACGAATGCGTTGCAGAAGCTTAAAAATCAATTATTTAGTTAGCCTTACACCTAATGCTACACCAAATAAATACACACACCCCACATACAGCCACTGTAGTTCCTATGACGTACTGCGCATTGCTTATGTAAACACTGGTATGAGGGCAGTTTGTGGTTTGTTCATTTATAACTGACTTTAAAAAGTGACTATTTCGAATTAAGGAACTTGCAGACTTAGCAGTTTATACGTTCTTATGTGCTGGTAAACTCAACTTTTGTTAAATATAAATATACAAATGATATCGTTTACCCAGAATTCAATATAATAAATATACTGACAAACAGACTGTATAACAATTTATCTGTATAATTAAATTGAAAATAATATTGTTGTCTTAATTTTATATTTTGTAGCCTATGAGTATGTTCCGAGCGCATCCGAAGAAGACATCTTGAGTGATGAGGTAAAACTACATTTTTTATTTGACTTCTCCTAATATGTATGAATTGCCTTCTTTAATCCGTTAATGCCTTTAATCAATTCTATAAGTGCACTCTACTTGCCAAGTCAGAGTTCCTGGTTCCGGGTTCGATTCCTGGGTTGAGAGGCGAATGTTTATTATTTTCCAAACATGACTCCGGTTTGAAATCACCACCACGCATTTAGCAAGCGTAGTGATTACGCCTACTTCTTGTCATTGTACTAAAATCATTATCGAAAAAACATCTATTTAAAAATAAAATAATAATAATTCTTTGAACATGCTAATATATCAGAAACTACTACTCCGATTTATGAATAATGTTTGATAATTAATTTAGGGAAAGGATGCCCATGGACAAAATTTTAACTTGGGCAAATTTGTGCTACACGACTATCTAATGTACATAAAACTCTTCTATATAAGTATATAAACTCTTCCGTTACTGAGTGACGTACTGACTAACAGACAACACACAGCCGAAACTACAGGTCGTACAGAGCTGAAATTTGGCACGTGTGTTATGTTATGTGTTTGTTGGGGGGAGTAGGCTACCACTAAGAGAGGATTTCTGGAAATTCCCTCCCCTAGAGGGAGAAAATGGTTAATCCCACGGGAAAAGGTTCCGCGCGGGTAAAACCGCGGGGCACAACTAGTTCTCTATATACCTGCTTATTTAATGTAATTATTTAAAATACGTCAATTTGTATGCACTAAATACGGGTACGATAAACAATATATTACATGTTTAGAACTTACTAATTATATAATGTGTACACTTGTAATACAGAAAACGAGCGACATAGAAGAATTTGCACCTCGAATTGTGAAAGCTTTACCTACGGTAGTCAAAACAACTGAAGGTGAACTCACGAGGTAACCACATTCTGTACATCACACCAACTTGTAAACAGTGACTTAATCGGACGGCATGTGTTTATTAAAAAAAAAACTTTACAGGCTGGAAGCAAAAGCAATTGGTTTGCCAAAACCACAAATTCGTTGGCTAAAACAAGGCACTGAAATCAAACATAGTCAAGAATACCAGATCGAAGACTTAGAAGATGGAACCTCGATACTGATTCTACCCGAAGTATATCAGGACGACACGGGGGAAATTGTGTTCGAGGCATTTAATCCTCTTGGGGTATCATCAACCATTACTGCTCTTTCGGTAGAAAGTGAGTTATTTTCCTTTTTATTGTTAACATATGGAGTTATAACGACTTTAAGAGAACAATAAAGTGTTCCTATTTTGGCATTATTTGATCACTTTTAAACTGATACTTTAAATCAGTTACAAAATAATAATAAAAGAATAATAAGAACATTTGAAATACAGCTGCTAATACTAATAAACTTTTTTATGCTTTCAGTTTGTTTGTGAGAAACGTACGTGGTACATTACTGCCAGTCGTTTGTTCCTTTATTTCCTTTTCATCCCTGAATTTCACCACAAATAACACTTCTTACTCTAAGTACATTTCGTAAGTCTAACTAAACACGATTATCGAACACAGTGACTTGTTGCGTATCAAGGCATAATATACAATAGTATATTGTATACTCATTGTAATTTGCCACTGGTTCAGTATCTTTGAGCTCAACTGTTAATGACAACTTGACGGTTTATTAATGAAATTCAATTAAGATTTTTCTGTTAATTCGTATAAGAACAATGCATTCAAAATATGTTGCATAATATAATCCACAAGGTTGCGGGTTCGATTCCCGTGCGGGGTGAATATTTGTGTGAACTACAAATATTTGTCTCGGTCTGGGTGTGTGTGTGAATGAGTGTGTGCGTAGATTCTGATACCCTAGATACAAGCTTCGAGCTTAGTTAGGGGTCAGTTACTATAATGAGATGATGTAGTGAATGATTGTTATTATGTTATGTTAATAGTGTTAGTGCTCCTCTACGGGCGCGTTTGGCGGAACTAAGATCTTAGTAATAAATATGGTACCAGAATTCTGGCTACGCTACATTAAAAAAGCGACTTATTAGCTCGGAAATTCTGTCCATCTTACAAAAATCTTAGTTCGATGAAACATGCCCAATAATCGCGATATTTAAATATATAATTTCGTTCAGGTATTGTTGGCACCAAGGAGTACAGGAAACCAGAATGGGTTACACACATGGAGGAATTACAGACAGCTTTGAAAGGTAAATAGTGTTAAACATTATTTAATAAGGTTTCAAGAGTATGCGAGTATCTGCGTTAATTTTATTAAATACATTATATACGTCATTCAAAGCTTCATTCATTCTATTGATCACTACTATTTGACGTAGGTACTTCAAACAAATAATTTATTTTATATCTTATCATAGTATCCTACTTAATATTACCTTTTATGTTAGCGTTACTAATAAAACAGCGACACAGAATTCCCTGCCCTGTGGTAGCACTGATGTGGTTGTCCGTTCAAAAGTTGTCTGGATTCGACAAATAATTTTGTAACCTTAAACTTAAGTAAGAAGTTAAACAACAATTGTAATCTTGTCTCGTTTTTATTTTCAGCAACCCAAGCTGTACCTACGTTCGTTCAAGAAATACTTGGTGAGCGCGTTGATGAAGAAGAAACAGTTACATTCGAAGCAGTGTACAGTGGAAACCCAACTCCAGGTAAGACTAGATGTTTTCACCAGAATAAGGATGATGCCGGAATAAAGAAAAAACAAAAATATAAGACACATTTTTAAATTACTTATTTATTATTATAATTAAAAAGTATTAAGTTGTGGAGTGGGGGCTAACAACGTCATCGTTGCTTATAAAATGTATTCAAATGTGACTCCATGCGCCATTTTAACTCAACACATTTCCTTTTTTATTAAAGTTAAATAGGATAAAAATCGTTTCTCATAGTTTTTAAAAGTTTGTCTGACAAAGAATCATCGTCCATATTATACTTTTACATTTCGCCTCAATCAAATATTAATAGCGTAGCATTTCTGGAAAAATCATCAATCATTAATGTTAATTTGTATTTTTCAGAAATAATCTGGTATAAGGATGATAAAGTTATTCTATCAGATGATAGATTTGTGATTGAAAATAAAGACAATCGGACCACTTGCAAAGTTAAAAAAGCTTCTAAAGACTTAGAAGGGGTTTACACTTGTAAAGCAATTAGTGATATAGGAATGACGGTAACAAAAGCAAAATTACAAGTATTTGGACAAGAAGATAAAATGGCTAAACTACAAAAACAAGAAAAAGTTATCACTAAAAAAGATGAAAGTAAAAAAGTGACAGAAAAGGTGAAAACAGTTAAGAAAACGGATAAGAAGGAAACAAAACAAGTTGAATCCGTTGTTAAATCTCACAAATATGAAACCACAGAACAAGACAAAGAAGAAATAGTTGAAGAATTTGAGGAAACATTAAAAACCCAAAAAGGTATAATGAAAATGGTTGAAACCGATTCTCGTGTAGTAGCAGAAATAAATGAGCTTATGGAAGTTATAAACGCTAAAGAATTTGGCCCCGGTGAATCACCGCTTAGAGAATTAGCAAAGATTGGATTCATGTTGCGGAATGGCATTAATATAGAAGAAATAGAAAGTTTGTACGACTCAGAATATTTCCCGGCGTTGCGTGTACCACAGTCACAGTCTGCACTTGTGCAATTAGTAGAGAGACAAGGCCATGGCGCTCTTATTAGCGAGGTACTTACCGAAGAAACAACTCAAGATGAAGACGTTATTGCGGCCAAGGTTGGGTTCCGTGTGTTCATGAGGATGGTTGAATTGAAGCACAGTTCGGTGGAGGAAGTAATAGCTCACTTCTACCCTGAAGACTTCAAACCACGCTCCTGGGAACATAAAGAAGCACAGGAGGTTAGCTATACAACATTATTAAAAAAAACACCCCATTCACTCAATTATGATTCATATTTAAGTTATTGTAATGTGTCTATTTTATGTGAATAAGTACCATGTTATGGATTTATCAAATGTGATTTCAAAATACGTGCCCACAGGAAAGTGGGTAGTAATGAAATAAACAATTAATCAAAAACATTTGTATTCATATCCAACAAGATATTTAAAGAATTTGTAAATCAAATAATTTATTGTACTTTATACATAATATATATATTTAAATTTTAGGTGACAGTGAAGTCCTTGGCCGATCACGTAGCTGAAAGTCATTCAACTGAAGTAATGAAAGGTATGTTTTAGTTGATATATTTGTGGAATAAGTTGGTGAACTATTATTTTTTCAGTTAGTTGTGTAAATAATTACGCTTTGTTTATAATTTAAAACTTATCCCGTAAAACTGACAGAACAAAAGGGAATGTGCGTGTAAATTTTTGACTCGATTTTGGCGTGAAAAGCTTTTGCGCTTGGAAACTGATAATTAAAGGATCTTATTTTATTTATATTATTCTTATTTAAAACAATGAAAACGTCTTCTTATTTTTTTACAGAGTAGACAAACAGAGTTAAAACTAAATTTATAGGACCATAGAAATACACTAAAAAAAACAAACTCTAATGAAACGCTTGTTCCCTATTGACATTTTATAAGAATATAATAATAATGAGAAACTTTTTCTAAAGTTAAATTAAAAATCAACAGCATGATATTATTAGTTATAGGTTAAAAAATAACTTATTTTATTAAAATATATGTAGTATTTCTTTATAACATTGGTCATTGAATATGGATTTGTATCTGGATAACTTTGCTCTGGTGTCCGTCCGTCCTGTGTCGGTAATTTAATTCACTTTATGGATATTTTTATATCTATTTTTTTCGTTTCTTTTTTTATAAACACTGTGTTAAGAATTATGCGTGTCCAGCTTTGTTTTATACTTTCCAAATTATTAATTTGTTACACTTCACTTTTTGAAATACAAACATTGTATTATATTATTACATTTAAAACTCTGTAAACAAAATAAGTTTTTTTGATAAACCAGAGCACTAATTTTTATCACAAGGATATCACCATTCTGTCGCGGCGGACCCAACACCCCAGGAAAGTGCACTAGACGGACAGATATCAAATGTTTATTAGTAAACTGTGTCTTTTACGTTAACTTTCTATATTTTAGGCTATATTCTTCTATTAAAATAACTGTACGTCAAGAATGTGCTTCGCTTATTTAAAATATTTTTGTTGCTGCTTACTTCATGTAGATAGCAGGTACGTCGTCAACAATAACATAAATCTAAACATATATGCCACATACACTTACCAGCTTTCACTAATAAAAACTATCCAGTATAATTGACCACTGACAAAACATAACATTTTTTAATAGAAAGGAGGAGAAAACCCGCCATGTAATTACATACTCGTATGTATACTCTATTAGATCTCTAGTAAATTGTTATTTTGTAAAAGTTTGTTAGATAACAAATTTTTAAATAATAACAGCATATCTAATAATTATCAGAGACATCTAAAAACATATGGTGATTATTTTCTCCTCACTATTTATTTCATATTCAACAGAATAATAAAAAAAGAGCATAAACACTTTACTGTAATTTCACAGATATCAAAGAAAAAGATCAAGCGAAACGCAAAAAACATATTAAACGATTAACAAGCTTCGAAGAAATACAAGATGAACAAAATATTGAACAAGTAAAACTTATAACGAAAAAAGCCACGTCATCTAAAAGTCAAATTGTGGAGGACTATGATGACGGCATTGAACAGCTTAGCCCAGAGAAATTTAACTATAATAAAACTATAGCTACAGAAATACCCGATAGCTCTATTGAAATAGTAGCGGCAAATGAAGTTTCTCATTTATCTTCTGACAAAACAGAGGATGCTAGCGCAAACTTAAAGATAGACGTAATTCAGCCAATAATAGCTAATGTTCAGGAAGTACAAGAAAAAGAATCGCCATTGAAGGCTAAAGATATGAACAAAGTATTTATAAAACCATCATTATCAGAATTAGAACCATTGCTTATAACAGAGCCTGACCTCAATAGTCCCGTAGATGAGTACCAAGTTGATCAAATCAAATCGGTAAATCAAATTAACAAAAGCATTACAACAAAAGAGAGTTTTATTACCACGGAAACTGAAAGCAATTTCTCGGTTACCGAAATAAAAGACAAACCAACTCATTATGAATCTGCCAAACCTGCCGTTTCTTTAAACGACGCCTTAAATGTTTCTGAAAATTATGAATCCATTAATGAAATTCCTTTAACTACACCGGAAACGAAAAAATCTACGGCAGCAATAACTTTCTCCCCCTTAGTAGGTATAAATGTTTTAGAAGTAAGCGAAGACATTAAAGAAGGAGAAATTCTTAATGTTCAAAATGAAAAGGAAGTCGTATCTAAATTGAACTTTAACTTACATGAATCCATACAAGTTGGTGAAGTATTTGTTGAAGATAAATCTGGAAAATACTATCCTGAACTAATTGTTCCAACTGAGTCGGCTCGCAAAGATGTTTTGGTATCTAATCAAATAGTTACTGAAGTTCATGATGTACAAGAAAGTGAAGGAATTTTGTCATCTCTAAAACTGCCTCCACTTCAAGAAGCTCATATTGATTTTACTTCTAAAGACAGTTTAGTAATATCAGTAGACGAATTACACGAAAAAGAAGGTGAATTATCAGTAAAAGATAAACCACTGGAGGTAACACTTGGACAAGATATTGTATTGTACTCTAGTCTGGGCAACGAAATAACGACATCACAAATAAAAGAAACGGAGTTTATTCCAGAAATCCCTGTTGAAAAAAAAGCGTTGATTGGAATAAACGAACTGCAGCATAAGTTCAAAACTGAAACAAACGTCAACGAATCTGAAGAATCTTTTGAAGAAGAAAAACGAGTATCTAATGCACATGCAGACGTCGCAATATCGTTTTTGAACAAAAATGTTGTAGAAGAAGTAAATGTTCATGAAATGGAAAAAGATTTAATAATAAGAGATGACAAGCATGTCGCTAAGGCTGGTTTGGAAGTAGACAGTATTGAACCCTTGGTTACTTCTGAAATTATGCAATTGACTTCAACAGATAGCATGAGCTTACAAGGACAAATAATAGAAGAAAAGGCTTTACAAAGTCTTCTAACATCTAATGCTAAAATAATATCGTCACCTTTCGTGCATGATAAGGAAATTATTCAGGACTATGCAATGCCGAAGTCTAAAAGTATTCATTCTTCTATGATTCCCAATATTCCTTTGTCAGTATCCGAAACTGAAACATCTGAATGTGAAAATAAACTCCAAGTAAAGAAATCACCTGATGCAATTACCGTTCAACCGTCTTCAACTCACCACTTAAAAACTCCTTTGTCTGAAGAAGTAAACACTGCTGAGCAATTAGATTCTCTAACCATACCTAAGAGTGTCCCTGAGACTGCTTCTGAATTAAGAGATCTTCAATCAGAAATAACAGTACTTCAAACTACAATTGAAGAGGAGTTACAACAATTGCCAGATGAAAAATCGCCTCATACTAAAGCCAAAACTATAGTTATTAGTCAAGAAAGTTTGAACGTTACTGAAACTATTAGCAATACTAACGAAGGCGAATTTAAATCGGACCTGCATAAGGTGTCATCATTTGCTAAAGTAGACGTTAATGATGGTCACAAAATAGCATGCGTTTCAGAAATAAGTACGCGTGATACCTTATCCAATTTTGAAACACTAAAATTACAATATGATGAAGCTCAAATTGCATCGAGTAACTTTAATCCCCTTCAAGTCGAAGAAAATGAAATTTACGATACTCAAATACCTTTACAAAAAGATGTAACACCTGACAAAAAAACAGTTACTTCTAATTTCATTCCCACACAAGACTTAATTAGTGTCTGTGAAGTTTTACAGCATGAAAAAGAAGGTGAATTTATCTCTAGTACAGAACCAATAACTGTGAATGCTTCCGCAGATTTTCTTGGATATCCAGTCGCGGTGTCGTCAGAAATTACACTTGAATCTAGTGTTGGATATACCGAAAATGCGAGCAAACCTGCTGATAAAAAAGCCACTGTTGATAATATTCCTTATAAAGAATTAGTAGTAAGTACAATTGAATCCATCGAAAACGAATCTATTATGAGCAAAGATAACTTACCTTACTCTGTAAATGCATCAGTCAATATTGATTCTAGTCAAGCTATTATAGTTGAAGAGAGCAACGCTATTGTTTCCTCTTCTAAACTAGATTCAAATGCTTTGTTGGAAATGACAGCAAAACAAAATACTTTACTCTCAGAGGCCATTACTCAACAAGAAATATTTGTACACTCCTCAGAAACTAAATTAGAAGACAAAAAATCAAGTAATACAGAAAAACCGATTATATCATACTCTGGATTACAAGCTCCTAAATGTGATCAAAATGTAATTATTGAAAGTGAAGAAGATCTTGCATTGCCTTCGATTCCAGATGAACAAAAAGCAGATCTTTCTATATCTGGTAATTATGGACTTGAAACTACGGAGATAATATCCCAATCTGATAATCTTCAAGAATCCAAAGAAGCAGACTTGATCTATAAAAATGCTTCTTTAAAAGTAGATGAAATTTATGGAAAGGCTGCTAATGTACAAGAAATAATTACTAATCAGATTGCCAATGAATTCAAAAAAGAAACTGTGCCATTTTATAAACCAGACGTATCATCTGTCATAACCAATTTACCAGAGCAAATGGAAATTGTAACGGCTGATAAAGAAACTACTATGACTGAACCCAAATTCATAACATTACAAGTAACCGAAAAATTTTTGGAAAAAGAATCAATTGCTACAAATATTGTAGAAGTAATAGATAAAGAAAAAGATTTTGATACGCAAACCTCAGTACCATCTCAAGATGCTACAGTTCGGTTTGTTACCCAGAACAGTACCATCAACACGGAAGTTCAGTTAAGTAGTAATGTTGATTTACTTATTGAATCTGTGCCTAAAGAATCAATAGCAACTATTACAACAGATGGTACTCAAAAACACATAGAAAGAATCGAAACTCTAGCTGGTGAAAAGGAATCTGATCTAGAAGAATTGAAGAAAGATGCTAAAGTAGCCTCAACTCATGTAGTTGAAACCCAGGCAACAGAAGTAATGGAAATACAGGCTATGGAAAATGAAAATGTCTTAAGAAAAGATGCTGAAAATATTTCTAACTTAGCTCAATCATCATTAAATGAACATGTTTCATTGGTTAGTACCGAAGTCATCGTCAATCAGGGTGTTGAAGAACTAAAATCAATCAGTACAAGTAAATCGTTAGCTGTACAAACGCATGGAACACAGGAAGCACTTTTCAATCAACAACCATTTATAGGAGAAGTGGAGGAAAAATTTGTGCAACAGGAACCTGTACAAAAACAGCCATACAGTAACGTTGAAGAACAAACGTCATTAGATGTAACTGAAGTTTTTATTACAGAATCTGAAAAATCGTTAGCAGTTGCGCCTATAACAAAGACAGAAAACTTAATATCGTCAATTGAGAGCAAAAAATATATTAATATCACAGAAACTACAACATCAGAGAAGGAAGACTACCTCATCGAAACCAAAAAACCTAAGGCCGTGACGGGTGATTTAAGCGTGAATATACATAATTATATTAATGTAGAATCTTATGAACCAAATGAAAATGAAAAATCTATTGTGAGTACTAAAACAAAACAAGAAAATAGTGAAATTGTCATAGGTACTCATAAATCAGTTCAAGTGGTTGAAGTGAAACCTGAAGAAAAGCAAGATGATTTAAATCTGTCTAGTGAATTAAAAATGGTCACTCCAACTATTGAAATAGAAACCGGAGACCATGTTACAATAGAAGTAGTAGATGTGCAAGAAAAAGAAAGTTTGCTAGCAGATAATAAAAAAGAAATTCAAAGGAGAAGCCAATTGTCCTTTGAAACTAATATACCACTTAACGTGCAGGAAGTTATTACTAAAGAATCAGAATCTAATTTGGCACAAGAAAAAATGCCAGACACAAACAGCAATAATTATGAGATGAATTCAGAAACACATATCATCACAAGCGAAACAATTCCCATAGAAGTATTCAAAGAATTTGATAACAAAATCATTAAAAATGAAAACGCAGTACTTACGCCTATTACATTAAAAGAAGTCGTTGAAAGTCAACCAACAACTCTAGAAAGTATCCATGATTTTACAGAACATTTTGAACCAGATAAAAGTCAAATTTCACATGGCTTGGAACTTTGCAAAAGCTTAACAACTTCTGAAAAAGTAATTTTTGAGTCTTCAAAAGTTATTTCTGATAACGATTCCCAACCACGTGTCGCCCAACAACAAATATCTGAGCTAAAATCTTTACAACAATCAGAAATTTTCCTGTCCGAAGATTCTGTTATTTTAAATAACCTTAAAGATCAAACCAGTGACAGTGCTGTTGGGAGCCATGTAACATTACAAGAAATATCAAATATTCAACCTCAAGTTTTAGAAAATGTAAAAGAACTAAAAGAGTCATTACAAATTGAACATAATAAAGCTAATATAGATATCGAAACATTTAAGAGCTGTATTATTTCTGATTCTTTGACTCATGAAACATCTGAAAAAATTGATGTCAAATCTGATTCTTCCAAAAATGCTGCTCAAATAATCTTAGGGAACACATCTATAGTACAATCTGAAGTAATTTTCAATGAAAGTATATCACCTCTCGAAGAAACACAAAAACATAAACAAAAAGAAAATGCTTCAGTGTCAATTAAAACTATGGATGAAGTATTGGTCCAAGAAACCATTGAAGATGAATTTCAGGATCATTTTACAACTTCTGAAGGTAAATCTTTTACAGCAGATCAGTCTTTTACACCATTATCACATTTACAGTGCACAGAAAGCATTCCAGAAACACAAACAAAAGAATTCAAAACACCAAAGGTACATTCTGAAACATCAAATATTACACCTACGCCCATAACACCACTCGTCGTTACTGAATGTAAAACTATTCAACATGAAACAGAACTCATAATACCAGATACCAAACTAAAACACACGAAACAAGGTATTACTGTCACTAACGAGATAAATATATCGGAAGAATTCATAGACGAACAAACTTTACCTTATCGTGATAACTATCCAACGTATTTAAAGAGTACTATTGTGACTGAAAGTGAAAACTGCAACGTCTCTACAGAAGCAGTGCATATTGAAGGTAAGTAGATACTTATAATTTTATATTATACATAGGAATGCTTAAGATCTGTAGTCCTTTATAAGTCTTAGTACGAGACCAACACGCCCATACTGATAGTGATTGGGCTTAGTGTTGAAGAATTGAAATAATCCACAACTATTAGCTAAGTAGCAATATCGAAAAAAAATCGACCAGGTTAGCTGAATAAATTCCAAAAAAAAATGCATTTACATAATGATAGTTAAAATTTTCACAGTTAATGTATTTCTACTGCCGTTATAACAACAAATGCTGAAAACAGAATAAAATAAATATTTAAGGGGCTCCCCTACAACAAACGTGTTTTTTTTTTGTCGTTTTTGGTACGGTTTTTCTTGCGCGAGTCCGATTCGCACATAGCCGGTTCTTATTAGCTTATTTTAATCCCCGCTTTACACGGGAGCGGAAACTACGCGGATAAAACTGCAAGGCGCTATTAGTATATGACAAATATAAAAAATATGCCAATATTAAGTTGTATCTGCAGGGTTACTGGATAAGTCGACCTATTCCCGTCAAGGACGTGTAGTTTACATCGTTTCCGACTGATTTGACTATGAAACATCCTACCCTAAACCTAACCGTTTCAGAGATATTTCAATTTATTTGTTTTTATAAAAATCACCGGATGTTCGACTACTCGTATAAGCTTAGATATATTTTTAAATGAGTAGGTCTTATTATTACTACTACTTGATTTTTACGTTTAAAATAAGGTGCTTTGTGACCCCAATAACCAATATTGTACTTACCTAAAATGAATAAATAAGTAGTTGTAGACGATTAAAACTTATAAAAACTAATAAAAATTAGAAAGTTTATTTTTCTTTCAAGGATATCTAGAAAAAAAAAATATGGCACCTGATTTTATATCCAAACAAATTGATTGGACGAAGTGGGCCTATACCCTGGCCAGCCAGAAGTCCGGACTTAACAGTTAAGGAAGAGTCTCGCGTTATTGGGGTCACAAAGCACCTTATTTTAAACGTCAAAAACAAGTAATAGTAATAATAAGATACAAGCATATGAAAATATCTAAGCTTATAGCCGAAGTTCCGGTAATTTTTATAAAAACAAATAAATCGAAATATCTCTTAAATGGTTAGGTTTAGGGCAGGATGTTTCATAGTCAAATCGGTCTGAAACAATGTAAACTACACGCCCTTGACGGGAATAGGTCGACTTAACCAGTAACCCTGCATAAGAACCATATCTTATTAAAACTAAATGGCTTATTTTTTTACAAATAACTATGCATGACCATCAAACGTATTCTTGCGGAAACATAAAATAATTGTTAACATTATATTTTCTCTTTCCAGAACAAAGCCAAACAAAATATGTATCACCGAAATCTTCAGATGTCGAGGAAACAGAAGAAATTGTAACAAAATTCATACAAGCACCTGGTAACGCAGAGCCTATTCAAATTAAAACAAAGCGAACATTGATAAGAAAAAAGAAAAAATACAACGATAAAAATGAAGAAGATAACGATGTCGTCATTGAAGAATCTTTAGACGACGATACAAACACAGCAAAAGTTGTGAGACGTCATGATGTTCAAATAGAGGAATATGAAGGTGATGATACTAATATTCTCCATGATTCAGATAAAAGTACAATTGAAATGCCAGATGAATACTTACATATACCAAAACAAACACCGGATCTTCACATTGAAGAAATGCTGGAAGAAAAATCTACGACTGAAGAAATAGAAACCAATAACTTAAAAGAGTCACGGAAAACTAGACAAATAAGAAAAAAAGATAAAACGTTCAAAGAGAATGTCACTAAAGTAGTTAAAATTGAAAACGATGACGACACAACTATCACTGAAATAAATGATGAAGACAAACAGCCCGTCGAAATCGTGGAGCTACCCGAAGAATCCACCGTCGAGGAGACGCGTGCACCCGACGGTAAGCCCACACATAAAAAAGTCACCAAACGCGTGATCAAAAAGAAGGTAGGTCCCAAGGTCGAAACCACTGAAATCGTCACGGAACAAGTAGACGATCAAACACCCGTCGTACACGTACACAAAACTGACGAATACACCGACGACACAACAACGCCACTAGCAGAATTACACAAACCTGATAGGGCTGAAATAGTCGAGGAACAACCAGATCAAGTGCTAATATCTCAAGTGCGAACGGAAACCGGGGATGTCAAAACCATCAAGACAACCAAACGAGTGATAAAGAAGAAGAAGGGTCCCAAGGAGGAAGTCACCGAAATTGTCACAGTTCAGAAAGACGACGAGGCGCCAATCACCACCGTCACGGTAGAAGAAGAGCGAGCGCCCGAAGAGCCCGAAGACACACAGCCCGTCGAAATCGTGGAGCTACCCGAAGAAACCACCGTCGAGGAGACGCGTGCCCCCGACGGTAAGCCCACACATAAGAAAGTCACTAAACGCGTGATCAAAAAGAAGGTAGGTCCCAAGGTCGAAACCACTGAAATCGTCACGGAACAAGTAGACGATCAAACACCCGTCGTACACGTACACAAAACTGACGAATACACCGACGACACAACAACGCCACTCGCAGAATTACACAAACCTGATAGGGCCGAAATAGTCGAGGAACAACCAGATCAAGTGCAAATTTCTCAAGTGCGAACGGAAACCGGGGATGTCAAAACCATCAAGACCACCAAACGAGTGATAAAGAAGAAGAAGGGTCCCAAGGAGGAAGTCACCGAAATAGTCACAGTTCAGAAGGACGACGAGGCGCCAATCACCACCGTCACGGTGCAAGAAGAGCGAGCGCCCGAAGAGCCCGAAGACACACAGCCCGTCGAAATCGTGGAGCTACCCGAAGAAAACACCGTCGAGGAGACGCGTGCACCCGACGGTAAGCCCACACATAAGAAAGTCACCAAACGCGTGATCAAAAAGAAGGTAGGTCCCAAGGTCGAAACCACTGAAATCGTCACGGAACAAGTAGACGATCAAACACCCGTCGTACACGTACACAAAACTGACGAATACACCGACGACACAACAACGCCACTAGCAGAATTACACAAACCTGATAGGGCTGAAATAGTCGAGGAACAACCAGATCAAGTGCAAATTTCTCAAGTGCGAACTGAAACCGGGGATGTCAAAACCATCAAGACCACCAAACGAGTGATAAAGAAGAAGAAGGGTCCCAAGGAGGAAGTCACCGAAATAGTCACAGTTCAGAAGGACGACGAGGCGCCAATCACCACCGTCACGGTGCAAGAAGAGCGAGCGCCCGAAGAGCCCGAAGACACACAGCCCGTCGAAATCGTGGAGCTACCCGAAGAAACCACCGTCGAGGAGACGCGTGCACCCGACGGTAAGCCCAAACATAAGAAAGTCACCAAACGCGTGATCAAAAAGAAGGTAGGTCCCAAGGTCGAAACCACTGAAATCGTCACGGAACAAGAAGACGATCAAACACCCGTCGTACACGTACACAAAACTGACGAATACACCGACGACACAACAACGCCACTAGCAGAATTACACAAACCTGATAGGGCTGAAATAGTCGAGGAACAACCAGATCAAGTGCTAATATCTCAAGTGCGAACGGAAACCGGGGATGTCAAAACCATCAAGACAACTAAACGAGTGATAAAGAAGAAGAAGGGTCCCAAGGAGGAAGTCACCGAAATTGTCACAGTTCAGAAAGACGACGAGGCGCCAATCACCACCGTCACGGTGCAAGAAGAGCGAGCGCCCGAAGAGCCCGAAGACACACAGCCCGTCGAAATCGTGGAGCTACCCGAAGAAACCACCGTCGAGGAGACGCGTGCACCCGACGGTAAGCCCAAACATAAGAAAGTCACCAAACGCGTGATCAAAAAGAAGGTAGGTCCCAAGGTCGAAACCACTGAAATCGTCACGGAACAAGTAGACGATCAAACACCCGTCGTACACGTACACAAAACTGACGAATACACCGACGACACAACAACGCCACTCGCAGAATTACACAAACCTGATAGGGCTGAAATAGTCGAGGAACAACCAGATCAAGTGCAAATTTCTCAAGTGCGAACGGAAACCGGGGATGTCAAAACCATCAAGACCACCAAACGAGTGATAAAGAAGAAGAAGGGTCCCAAGGAGGAAGTCACCGAAATAGTCACAGTTCAGAAGGACGACGAGGCGCCAATCACCACCGTCACGGTGCAAGAAGAGCGAGCGCCCGAAGAGCCCGAAGACACACAGCCCGTCGAAATCGTGGAGCTACCCGAAGAAACCACCGTCGAGGAGACGCGTGCACCCGACGGTAAGCCCACACATAAGAAAGTCACCAAACGCGTGATCAGAAAGAAGGTAGGTCCCAAGGTCGAAACCACTGAAATCGTCACGGAACAAGTAGATGATCAAACACCCATCGTACACGTACACAAAACTGACGAATACACCGACGACACAACAACACCACTCGCTGAATTACACAAACCTGATAGGGCCGAAACAGTCGAGGAACAACCAGATCAAGTGCAAATTTCTCAAGTGCGAACGGAAACCGGGGAAGTCAAAACCATCAAGACCACCAAACGAGTGATAAAGAAGAAGAAGGGTCCCAAGGAGGAAGTCACCGAAATAGTCACAGTTCAGAAGGACGACGAGGCGCCAATCACCACCGTCACGGTGCAAGAAGAGCGAGCGCCCGCAGAGCCCGAAGACACACAGCCCGTTGAAATCGTGGAGCTACCCGAAGAAACCACCGTCGAGGAGACGCGTGCACCCGACGGTAAGCCCACGCATAAGAAAGTCACCAAACGCGTGATCAAAAAGAAGGTAGGTCCCAAGGTCGAAACCACTGAAATCGTCACTGAACAAGTAGACGATCAAACGCCCGTCGTACGCGTACACAAAACTGACGAATACACCGACGACACAACAATGCCACTAGCAGAATTACACAAACCTGATAGGGCCGAAATAGTCGAGGAACAACCAGATCAAGTGCAAATTTCTCAAGTGCGAACGGAAACCGGGGAAGTCAAAACCATCAAGACCACCAAACGAGTGATAAAGAAGAAGAAGGGTCCCAAGGAGGAAGTCACCGAAATAGTCACAGTTCAGAAGGATGACGAGGCGCCAATCACTACCGTCACGGTGCAAGAAGAGCGAGCGGCCGAAGAGCCCGAAGACACACAGCCCGTCGAAATCGTGGAGCTACCCGAAGAAACCACCGTCGAGGAGACGCGTGCACCCGACGGTAAGCCCAAACATAAGAAAGTCACCAAACGCGTGATCAAAAAGAAGGTAGGTCCCAAGGTCGAAACCACTGAAATCGTCACGGAACAAGTAGACGATCAAACACCCGTCGTACACGTACACAAAACTGACGAATACACCGACGACACAACAACGCCACTAGCAGAATTACACAAACCTGATAGGGCTGAAATAGTCGAGGAACAACCAGATCAAGTGCAAATTTCTCAAGTGCGAACGGAAACCGGGGAAGTCAAAACCATCAAGACCACCAAACGAGTGATAAAGAAAAAGAAGGGTCCCAAGGAGGAAGTCACCGAAATAGTCACAGTTCAGAAGGACGACGAGGCGCCAATAACCACCGTCACGGTGCAAGAAGAGCGAGCGCCCGAAGAGCCCGAAGACACACAGCCCGTCGAAATCGTGGAGCTGCCCGAAGAAACCACCGTCGAGGAGACGCGTGCACCCGACGGTAAGCCCACGCATAAGAAAGTCACCAAACGCGTGATCAAAAAGAAGGTAGGTCCCAAGGTCGAAACCACTGAAATCGTCACGGAACAAGTAGACGATCAAACACCCGTCGTACACGTACACAAAACTGACGAATACACCGACGACACAACAACGCCACTAGCAGAATTACACAAACCTGATAGGGCTGAAATAGTCGAGGAACAACCAGATCAAGTGCAAATTTCTCAAGTGCGAACTGAAACCGGGGATGTCAAAACCATCAAGACCACCAAACGAGTGATAAAGAAGAAGAAGGGTCCCAAGGAGGAAGTCACCGAAATAGTCACAGTTACGAAGGACGACGAGGCGCCAATCACCACCGTCACGGTGCAAGAAGAGCGAGCGCCCGAAGAGCCCGAAGACACACAGCCCGTTGAAATCGTGGAGCTACCCGAAGAAACCACCGTCGAGAAGACGCGTGCACCCGACGGTAAGCCCACACATAAAAAAGTCACCAAACGCGTGATCAAAAAGAAGGTAGGTCCCAAGGTCGAAACCACTGAAATCGTCACGGAACAAGTAGACGATCAAACACCCGTCGTACACGTACACAAAATTGACGAATACACAGACGACACAACAACACCACTCGCAGAATTACACAAACCTGATAGGGCCGAAATAGTCGAGGAACAACCAGATCAAGTGCAAATTTCTCAAGTGCGAACGGAAACCGGGGAAGTCAAAACCATCAAGACCACCAAACGAGTGATAAAGAAGAAGAAGGGTCCCAAGGAGGAAGTCACCGAAATAGTCACAGTTCAGAAGGACGACGAGGCGCCAATCACCACCGTCACGGTGCAAGAAGAGCGAGCGCCCGAAGAGCCCGAAGACACACAGCCCATTGAAATCGTGGAGCTACCCGAAGAAACCACCGTCGAGGAGACGCGTGCACCCGACGGTAAGCCCACACATAAAAAAGTCACCAAACGCGTGATCAAAAAGAAGGTAGGTCCCAAGGTCGAAACCACTGAAATCGTCACGGAACAAGTAGACGATCAAACACCCGTCGTACACGTACACAAAACTGACGAATACACAGACGACACAACAACACCACTCGCAGAATTACACAAACCTGATAGGGCCGAAATAGTCGAGGAACAACCAGATCAAGTGCAAATTTCTCAAGTGCGAACGGAAACCGGGGATGTCAAAACCATCAAGACCACCAAACGAGTGATAAAGAAGAAGAAGGGTCCCAAGGAGGAAGTCACCGAAATAGTCACAGTTCAGAAGGACGACGAGGCGCCAATCACCACCGTCACGGTGCAAGAAGAGCGAGCGCCCGAAGAGCCCGAAGACACACAGCCCGTTGAAATCGTGGAGCTACCCGAAGAAACCACCGTCGAGGAGACGCGTGCACCCGACGGTAAGCCCACGCATAAGAAAATCACCAAACGCGTGATCAAAAAGAAGGTAGGTCCCAAGGTCGAAACCACTGAAATCGTCACGGAACAAGTAGACGATTTAACACCCGTCGTACACGTACACAAAACTGACGAATACACCGACGACACAACAACACCACTCGCAGAATTACACAAACCTGATAGGGCCGAAATAGTCGAGGAACAACCAGATCAAGTGCAAATTTCTCAAGTGCGAACGGAAACCGGGGATGTCAAAACCATCAAGACCACCAAACGAGTGATAAAGAAGAAGAAGGGTCCCAAGGAGGAAGTCACCGAAATAGTCACAGTTCAGAAGGACGACGAGGCGCCAATCACCACCGTCACGGTGCAAGAAGAGCGAGCGCCCGAAGAGCCCGAAGACACACAGCCCATTGAAATCGTGGAGCTACCCGAAGAAACCACCGTCGAGGAGACGCGTGCACCCGACGGTAAGCCCACACATAAAAAAGTCACCAAACGCGTGATCAAAAAGAAGGTAGGTCCCAAGGTCGAAACCACTGAAATCGTCACGGAACAAGTAGACGATCAAACACCCGTCGTACACGTACACAAAACTGACGAATACACAGACGACACAACAACACCACTCGCAGAATTACACAAACCTGATAGGGCCGAAATAGTCGAGGAACAACCAGATCAAGTGCAAATTTCTCAAGTGCGAACGGAAACCGGGGATGTCAAAACCATCAAGACCACCAAACGAGTGATAAAGAAGAAGAAGGGTCCCAAGGAGGAAGTCACCGAAATAGTCACAGTTCAGAAGGACGACGAGGCGCCAATCACCACCGTCACGGTGCAAGAAGAGCGAGCGCCCGAAGAGCCCGAAGACACACAGCCCGTTGAAATCGTGGAGCTACCCGAAGAAACCACCGTCGAGGAGACGCGTGCACCCGACGGTAAGCCCACGCATAAGAAAATCACCAAACGCGTGATCAAAAAGAAGGTAGGTCCCAAGGTCGAAACCACTGAAATCGTCACGGAACAAGTAGACGATCAAACACCCGTCGTACACGTACACAAAACTGACGAATACACCGACGACACAACAACACCACTCGCAGAATTACACAAACCTGATAGGGCCGAAATAGTCGAGGAACAACCAGATCAAGTGCAAATTTCTCAAGTGCGAACGGAAACCGGGGATGTCAAAACCATCAAGACCACCAAACGAGTGATAAAGAAGAAGAAGGGTCCCAAGGAGGAAGTCACCGAAATAGTCACAGTTCAGAAGGACGACGAGGCGCCAATCACCACCGTCACGGTGCAAGAAGAGCGAGCGCCCGAAGAGCCCGAAGACACACAGCCCGTCGAAATCGTGGAGCTACCCGAAGAAACCACCGTCGAGGAGACGCGTGCACCCGACGGTAAGCCCACACATAAAAAAGTCACCAAACGCGTGATCAAAAAGAAGGTAGGTCCCAAGGTCGAAACCACTGAAATCGTCACGGAACAAGTAGACGATCAAACACCCGTCGTACACGTACACAAAACTGACGAATACACAGACGACACAACAACACCACTCGCAGAATTACACAAACCTGATAGGGCCGAAATAGTCGAGGAACAACCAGATCAAGTGCAAATTTCTCAAGTGCGAACGGAAACCGAGGATGTCAAAACCATCAAGACCACCAAACGAGTGATAAAGAAGAAGAAGGGTCCCAAGGAGGAAGTCACCGAAATAGTCACAGTTCAGAAGGACGACGAGGCGCCAATCACCACCGTCACGGTGCAAGAAGAGCGAGCGCCCGAAGAGCCCGAAGACACACAGCCCGTTGAAATCGTGGAGCTACCCGAAGAAACCACCGTCGAGGAGACGCGTGCACCCGACGGTAAGCCCACACATAAAAAAGTCACCAAACGCGTGATCAAAAAGAAGGTAGGTCCCAAGGTCGAAACCACTGAAATCGTCACGGAACAAGTAGATGATCAAACACCCGTCGTACACGTACACAAAACTGACGAATACACCGACGACACAACAACGCCACTCGCAGAATTACACAAACCTGATAGGGCCGAAATAGTCGAGGAACAACCAGATCAAGTGCAAATTTCTCAAGTGCGAACGGAAACCGAGGATGTCAAAACCATCAAGACCACCAAACGAGTGATAAAGAAGAAGAAGGGTCCCAAGGAGGAAGTCACCGAAATAGTCACAGTTCAGAAGGACGACGAGGCGCCAATCACCACCGTCACGGTGCAAGAAGAGCGAGCGCCCGAAGAGCCCGAAGACACACAGCCCGTTGAAATCGTGGAGCTACCCGAAGAAACCACCGTCGAGGAGACGCGTGCACCCGACGGTAAGCCCACACATAAAAAAGTTACCAAACGCGTGATCAAAAAGAAGGTAGGTCCCAAGGTCGAAACCACTGAAATCGTCACGGAACAAGTAGATGATCAAACACCCGTCGTACACGTACACAAAACTGACGAATACACCGACGACACAACAACGCCACTCGCAGAATTACACAAACCTGATAGGGCCGAAATAGTCGAGGAACAACCAGATCAAGTGCAAATTTCTCAAGTGCGAACGGAAACCGGGGATGTCAAAACCATCAAGACCACCAAACGAGTGATAAAGAAGAAGAAGGGTCCCAAGGAGGAAGTCACCGAAATAGTCACAGTTCAGAAGGACGACGAGGCGCCAATCACCACCGTCACTGTGCAAGAAGAGCGAGCTCCCGAAGAGCCCGAAGACACACAGCCCGTCGAAATCGTGGAGCTACCCGAAAAAACCACCGTCGAGGAGACGCGTGCACCCGACGGTAAGCCCACACATAAAAAAGTCACCAAACGCGTGATCAAAAAGAAGGTAGGTCCCAAGGTCGAAACCACTGAAATCGTCACGGAACAAGTAGACGATCAAACACCCGTCGTACACGTACACAAAACTGACGAATACACCGACGACACAACAACGCCACTCGCAGAATTACACAAACCTGATAGGGCCGAAATAGTCGAGGAACAACCAGATCAAGTGCAAATTTCTCAAGTGCGAACGGAAGCCGGGGATGTCAAAACCATCAAGACCACCAAACGAGTGATAAAGAAGAAGAAGGGTCCCAAGGAGGAAGTCACCGAAATAGTCACAGTTCAGAAGGACGACGAGGCGCCAATCACCACCGTCACGGTGCAAGAAGAGCGAGCGCCCGAAGAGCCCGAAGACACACAGCCCATTGAAATCGTGGAGCTACCCGAAGAAACCACCGTCGAGGAGACGCGTGCACCCGACGGTAAGCCCACACATAAAAAAGTCACCAAACGCGTGATCAAAAAGAAGGTAGGTCCCAAGGTCGAAACCACTGAAATCGTCACGGAACAAGTAGACGATCACACACCCATTGTACACATACACAAAACTGACGAATACACAGACGACACAACAACACCACTCGCAGAATTACACAAACCTGATAGGGCCGAAATAGTCGAGGAACAACCAGATCAAGTGCAAATTTCTCAAGTGCGAACGGAAACCGGGGATGTCAAAACCATCAAGACCACCAAACGAGTGATAAAGAAGAAGAAGGGTCCCAAGGAGGAAGTCACCGAAATAGTCACAGTTCAGAAGGACGACGAGGCGCCAATCACCACCGTCACGGTGCAAGAAGAGCGAGCGCCCGAAGAGCCCGAAGACACACAGCCCGTTGAAATCGTGGAGCTACCCGAAGAAACCACCGTCGAGGAGACGCGTGCACCCGACGGTAAGCCCACACATAAGAAAGTCACCAAACGCGTGATCAAAAAGAAGGTAGGTCCCAAGGTCGAAACCACTGAAATCGTCACGGAACAAGTAGACGATCACACACCCATTGTACACATACACAAAACTGACGAATACACAGACGATACAACAACAACACTCGCAGAGTTACACAAACCTGATAGGGCCGAAATAGTCGAGGAACAACCAGATCAAGTGCAAATATCTCAAGTGCGAACGGAAACCGGGGATGTCAAAACCATCAAGACCACCAAACGAGTGATAAAGAAGAAGAAGGGTCCCAAGGAGGAAGTCACCGAAATAGTCACAGTTCAGAAGGACGACGAGGCGCCAATCACCACCGTCACGGTGCAAGAAGAGCGAGCTCCCGAAGAGCCCGAAGACACACAGCCCGTTGAAATCGTGGAGCTACCCGAAGAAACCACCGTCGAGGAGACGCGTGCACCCGACGGTAAGCCCACACATAAAAAAGTCACCAAACGCGTGATCAAAAAGAAGGTAGGTCTCAAGGTCGAAACCACTGAAATCGTCACGGAACAAGTAGACGATCAAACACCCGTCGTACACGTACACAAAACTGACGAATACACCGACGACACAACAACGCCACTCGCAGAATTACACAAACCTGATAGGGCCGAAATAGTCGAGGAACAACCAGATCAAGTGCAAATTTCTCAAGTGCGAACGGAAACCGGGGATGTCAAAACCATCAAGACCACCAAACGAGTGATAAAGAAGAAGAAGGGTCCCAAGGAGGAAGTCACCGAAATAGTCACAGTTCAGAAGGACGACGAGGCGCCAATCACCACCGTCACGGTGCAAGAAGAGCGAGCTCCCGAAGAGCCCGAAGACACACAGCCCGTCGAAATCGTGGAGCTACCCGAAGAAACCACCGTCGAGGAGACGCGTGCACCCGACGGTAAGCCCACACATAAGAAAGTCACCAAACGCGTGATCAAAAAGAAGGTAGGTCCCAAGGTCGAAACCACTGAAATCGTCACGGAACAAGTAGACGATCACACACCCATTGTACACATACACAAAACTGACGAATACACAGACGACACAACAACACCACTCGCAGAATTACACAAACCTGATAGGGCTGAAATAGTCGAGGAACAACCAGATCAAGTGCAAATATCTCAAGTGCGAACGGAAACCGGGGATGTCAAAACCATCAAGACCACCAAACGAGTGATAAAGAAGAAGAAGGGTCCCAAGGAGGAAGTCACCGAAATAGTCACAGTTCAGAAGGACGACGAGGCGCCAATCACCACCGTCACGGTGCAAGAAGAGCGAGCGTCCGAAGAGCCCGAAGACACACAGCCCGTCGAAATCGTGGAGATACCCGAAGAAACCATGGTCGAGGAGACACGTGTACCTGACGGTAAGCCCACACATAAGAAAGTCACCAAACGCGTAATCAAAAAGAAGGTAGGTCCCAAGGTCGAAACCACTGAAATCGTCACGGAACAAGTAGACGATCGCACACCCATTGTACACATACACAAAACTGACGAATACACAGACGACACAACAACAGCACTCGCAGAATTACACAAACCTGATAGGGCTGAAATAGTCGAGGAACAACCAGATCAAGTGCAAATATCTCAAGTGCGAACGGAAACCGGGGATGTCAAAACCATCAAGACCACCAAACGAGTGATAAAGAAGAAGAAGGGTCCCAAGGAGGAAGTCACCGAAATAGTCATAGTTACGAAGGACGACGAGGCGCCAATCACCACCGTCACGGTGCAAGAAGAGCGAGCTCCCGAAGAGCCCGAAGACACACAGACCGTCGAAATCGTGGAGCTACCCGAAGAAACCACCGTCGAGGAGACGCGTGCACCCGACGGTAAGCCCACACATAAGAAAGTCACCAAACGCGTGATCAAAAAGAAGGTAGGTCCCAAGGTCGAAACCACTGAAATCGTCACGGAACAAGTAGACGATCACACACCCATTGTACACATACACAAAACTGACGAATACACAGACGACACAACAACAGCACTCGCAGAATTACACAAACCTGATAGGGCTGAAATAGTCGAGGAACAACCAGATCAAGTGCAAATTTCTCAAGTGCGAACGGAAACCGGTGATGTCAAAACCATCAAGACCACCAAACGAGTGATAAAGAAGAAGAAGGGTCCCAAGGAGGAAGTCACCGAAATAGTCACAGTTCAGAAGGACGACGAGGCGCCAATCACCACCGTCACGGTGCAAGAAGAGCGAGCTCCCGAAGAGCCCGAAGACACACAGCCCGTCGAAATCGTGGAGCTACCCGAAGAAACCACCGTCGAGGAGACGCGTGCACCCGACGGTAAGCCCACACATAAGAAAGTCACCAAACGCGTGATCAAAAAGAAGGTAGGTCCCAAGGTCGAAACCACTGAAATCGTCACGGAACAAGTAGACGATCACACACCCATTGTACACATACACAAAACTGACGAATACACAGACGATACAACAACAACACTCGCAGAGTTACACAAACCTGATAGGGCCGAAATAGTCGAGGAACAACCAGATCAAGTGCAAATATCTCAAGTGCGAACCGAAACCGGTGACGTGAACACTGTCAAAACTACCAAGCGCGTCATCAAGAAAAAGAAGGGTCCCAAAGAAGAGATCACTGAAATCGTCACGGTTCAGAAGGACGACGAGGCGCCAATCACCACCGTCACGGTGCAAGAAGAGCGAGCGCCCGAAGAGCCCGAAGACACACAGCCCGTCGAAATCGTGGAGCTACCCGAAGAAACCACCATCGAGGAGACGCGTGCACCCGACGGTATGCCCACACATAAGAAAGTCACCAAACGCGTGATCAAAAAGAAGGTAGGTCCCAAGGTTGAAACCACTGAAATCGTCACGGAACAAGTAGACGATCACACACCCATTGTACACATACACAAAACTGACGAATACACAGACGACACAACGACTCCACTCGCAGAATTACACAAACCTGATAGGGCCGAAATAGTCGAGGAACAACCAGATCAAGTGCAAATTTCTCAAGTGCGAACGGAAACCGGGGATGTCAAAACCATCAAGACCACCAAACGAGTGATAAAGAAGAAGAAGGGTCCCAAGGAGGAAGTCACCGAAATAGTCACAGTTCAGAAGGACGACGAGGCGCCAATCACCACCGTCACGGTGCAAGAAGAGCGAGTGCCCGAAGAGCCCGAAGACACACAACCCGTCGAAATCGTGGAGCTACCCGAAGAAACCACCGTCGAGGATACGCGTGCACCCGACGGTAAGCCCACACATAAAAAAGTCACCAAACGCGTGATCAAAAAGAAGGTAGGTCCCAAGGTCGAAACCACTGAAATCGTCACGGAACAAGTAGACGATCACACACCCATTGTACACATACACAAAACTGACGAATACACAGATGACACAACAACACCACTCACAGAATTACACAAACCTGATAGGGCCCAAATAGTTGACGAACAACCCGAACAAGTGCAAATATCTCAAGTGCGAACCGAAACCGGTGACGTGAACACTGTCAAAACTACCAAGCGCGTCATCAAGAAAAAGAAGGGTCCCAAAGAAGAGATCACTAAAATCGTCACGGTTCAGAAGGATGACGAGGCGCCAATCACCACCGTCACGGTGCAAGAAGAGCGAGCGCCCGAAGAGCCCGAAGACACACAGCCCGTTGAAATCGTGGAGCTACCCGAAGAAACCACCGTCGAGGAGACGCGTGCACCCGACGGTAAGCCCACACATAAGAAAGTCTCCAAACGCGTGATCAAAAAGAAGGTAGGTCCCAAGGTCGAAACCACTGAAATCGTCACGGAACAAGTAGACGATCACACACCCATTGTACACATACACAAAACTGACGAATACACAGACGACACAACAACACCACTCGCAGAATTACACAAACCTGATAGGGCCGAAATAGTCGAGGAACAACCAGATCAAGTGCAAATTTCTCAAGTGCGAACCGAAACCGGTGACGTGAACACTGTCAAAACTACCAAGCGCGTCATCAAGAAAAAGAAGGGTCCCAAAGAAGAGATCACTGAAATCGTCACGGTTCAGAAGGACGACGAGGCGCCAATCACCACCGTCACGGTACAAGAAGAGCGAGCGCCCGAAGAGCCCGAAGACACACAGCCCGTTGAAATCGTGGAGCTACCCGAAGAAACCACCGTCGAGGAGACGCGTGCACCCGACGGTAAGCCCACACATAAGAAAGTCTCCAAACGCGTGATCAAAAAGAAGGTAGGTCCCAAGGTCGAAACCACTGAAATCGTCACGGAACAAGTAGACGATCACACACCCATTGTACACATACACAAAACTGACGAATACACAGATGACACAACAACACCACTCACAGAATTACACAAACCTGATAGGGCCCAAATAGTTGACGAACAACCCGAACAAGTGCAAATATCTCAAGTGCGAACCGAAACCGGTGACGTGAACACTGTCAAAACTACCAAGCGCGTCATCAAGAAAAAGAAGGGTCCCAAAGAAGAGATCACTGAAATCGTCACGGTTCAGAAGGACGACGAGGCGCCAATCACCACCGTCACGGTGCAAGAAGAGCGAGCGCCCGAAGAGCCCGAAGACACACAGCCCGTTGAAATCGTGGAGCTACCCGAAGAAACCACCGTCGAGGAGACGCGTGCACCCGACGGTAAGCCCACACATAAGAAAGTCTCCAAACGCGTGATCAAAAAGAAGGTAGGTCCCAAGGTCGAAACCACTGAAATCGTCACGGAACAAGTAGACGATCACACACCCATTGTACACATACACAAAACTGACGAATACACAGACGACACAACAACACCACTCGCAGAATTACACAAACCTGATAGGGCCGAAATAGTCGAGGAACAACCAGATCAAGTGCAAATTTCTCAAGTGCGAACCGAAACCGGTGACGTGAACACTGTCAAAACTACCAAGCGCGTCATCAAGAAAAAGAAGGGTCCCAAAGAAGAGATTACTGAAATCGTCACGGTTCAGAAGGACGACGAGGCGCCAATCACCACCGTCACGGTGCAAGAAGAGCGAGCGCCCGAAGAGCCCGAAGACACACAGCCCGTTGAAATCGTGGAGCTACCCGAAGAAACCACCGTCGAGGAGACGCGTGCACCCGACGGTAAGCCCACACATAAGAAAGTCTCCAAACGCGTGATCAAAAAGAAGGTAGGTCCCAAGGTCGAAACCACTGAAATCGTCACGGAACAAGTAGACGATCACACACCCATTGTACACATACACAAAACTGACGAATACACAGATGACACAACAACACCACTCACAGAATTACACAAACCTGATAGGGCCCAAATAGTTGACGAACAACCCGAACAAGTGCAAATATCTCAAGTGCGAACCGAAACCGGTGACGTGAACACTGTCAAAACTACCAAGCGCGTCATCAAGAAAAAGAAGGGTCCCAAAGAAGAGATCATTGAAATCGTCACGGTTCAGAAGGACGACGAGGCGCCAATCACCACCGTCACGGTGCAAGAAGAGCGAGCGCCCGAAGAGCCCGAAGACACACAGCCCGTTGAAATCGTGGAGCTACCCGAAGAAACCACCGTCGAGGAGACGCGTGCACCCGACGGTAAGCCCACACATAAGAAAGTCTCCAAACGCGTGATCAAAAAGAAGGTAGGTCCCAAGGTCGAAACCACTGAAATCGTCACGGAACAAGTAGACGATCACACACCCATTGTACACATACACAAAACTGACGAATACACAGATGACACAACAACACCACTCACAGAATTACACAAACCTGATAGGGCCCAAATAGTTGACGAACAACCCGAACAAGTGCAAATATCTCAAGTGCGAACCGAAACCGGTGACGTGAACACTGTCAAAACTACCAAGCGCGTCATCAAGAAAAAGAAGGGTCCCAAAGAAGAGATCACTAAAATCGTCACGGTTCAGAAGGATGACGAGGCGCCAATCACCACCGTCACGGTGCAAGAAGAGCGAGCGCCCGAAGAGCCCGAAGACACACAGCCCGTTGAAATCGTGGAGCTACCCGAAGAAACCACCGTCGAGGAGACGCGTGCACCCGACGGTAAGCCCACACATAAGAAAGTCTCCAAACGCGTGATCAAAAAGAAGGTAGGTCCCAAGGTCGAAACCACTGAAATCGTCACGGAACAAGTAGACGATCACACACCCATTGTACACATACACAAAACTGACGAATACACAGACGACACAACAACACCACTCGCAGAATTACACAAACCTGATAGGGCCGAAATAGTCGAGGAACAACCAGATCAAGTGCAAATTTCTCAAGTGCGAACCGAAACCGGTGACGTGAACACTGTCAAAACTACCAAGCGCGTCATCAAGAAAAAGAAGGGTCCTAAAGAAGAGATCACTGAAATCGTCACGGTTCAGAAGGACGACGAGGCGCCAATCACCACCGTCACGGTGCAAGAAGAGCGAGCGCCCGAAGAGCCCGAAGACACACAGCCCGTTGAAATCGTGGAGCTACCCGAAGAAACCACCGTCGAGGAGACGCGTGCACCCGACGGTAAGCCCACACATAAGAAAGTCTCCAAACGCGTGATCAAAAAGAAGGTAGGTCCCAAGGTCGAAACCACTGAAATCGTCACGGAACAAGTAGACGATCACACACCCATTGTACACATACACAAAACTGACGAATACACAGACGACACAACAACACCACTCGCAGAATTACACAAACCTGATAGGGCCGAAATAGTCGAGGAACAACCAGATCAAGTGCAAATTTCTCAAGTGCGAACCGAAACCGGTGACGTGAACACTGTCAAAACTACCAAGCGCGTCATCAAGAAAAAGAAGGGTCCCAAAGAAGAGATCACCGAAATCGTCACGGTTCAGAAGGACGACGAGGCGCCAATCACCACCGTCACGGTGCAAGAAGAGCGAGCTCCCGAAGAGCCCGAAGACACACAGCCCGTCGAAATCGTGGAGCTACCCGAAGAAACCACCGTCGAGGAGACGCGTGCACCCGACGGTAAGCCCACACATAAGAAAGTCACCAAACGCGTGATCAAAAAGAAGGTAGGTCCCAAGGTCGAAACCACTGAAATCGTCACGGAACAAGTAGACGATCACACACCCATTGTACACATACACAAAACTGACGAATACACAGACGATACAACAACAACACTCGCAGAATTACACAAACCTGATAGGGCCGAAATAGTCGAGGAACAACCAGATCAAGTGCAAATATCTCAAGTGCGAACCGAAACCGGTGACGTGAACACTGTCAAAACTACCAAGCGCGTCATCAAGAAAAAGAAGGGTCCCAAAGAAGAGGTCACTGAAATCGTCACGGTTCAGAAGGACGACGAGGCGCCAATCACCACCGTCACGGTGCAAGAAGAGCGAGCTCCCGAAGAGCCCGAAGACACACAGCCCGTCGAAATCGTGGAGCTACCCGAAGAAACCACCGTCGAGGAGACGCGTGCACCCGACGGTAAGCCCACACATAAGAAAGTCACCAAACGCGTGATCAAAAAGAAGGTAGGTCCCAAGGTCGAAACCACTGAAATCGTCACGGAACAAGTAGACGATCACACACCCATTGTACACATACACAAAACTGACGAATACACAGACGATACAACAACAACACTCGCAGAATTACACAAACCTGATAGGGCCGAAATAGTCGAGGAACAACCAGATCAAGTGCAAATATCTCAAGTGCGAACCGAAACCGGTGACGTGAACACTGTCAAAACTACCAAGCGCGTCATCAAGAAAAAGAAGGGTCCCAAAGAAAAGATCACTGAAATCGTCACGGTTCAGAAGGACGACGAGGCGCCAATCACCACCGTCACGGTGCAAGAAGAGCGAGCGCCCGAAGAGCCCGAAGACACACAGCCCGTTGAAATCGTGGAGCTACCCGAAGAAACCACCGTCGAGGAGACGCGTGCACCCGACGGTAAGCCCACACATAAAAAAGTCACCAAACGCGTGATCAAAAAGAAGGTAGGTCCCAAGGTCGAAACCACTGAAATCGTCACGGAACAAGTAGATGATCAAACACCCGTCGTACACGTACACAAAACTGACGAATACACCGACGACACAACAACGCCACTCGCAGAATTACACAAACCTGATAGGGCCGAAATAGTCGAGGAACAACCAGATCAAGTGCAAATTTCTCAAGTGCGAACGGAAGCCGGGGATGTCAAAACCATCAAGACCACCAAACGAGTGATAAAGAAGAAGAAGGGTCCCAAGGAGGAAGTCACAGAAATAGTCACAGTTCAGAAGGACGACGAGGCGCCAATCACCACCGTCACGGTGCAAGAAGAGCAAGCGCCCGAAGAGCCCGAAGACACACAGCCCGTCGAAATCGTGGAGCTACCCGAAGAAACCACCGTCGAGGAGACGCGTGCACCCGACGGTAAGCCCACACATAAGAAAGTCACCAAACGCGTGATCAAAAAGAAGGTAGGTCCCAAGGTCGAAACCACTGAAATCGTCACGGAACAAGTAGACGATCACACACCCATTGTACACATACACAAAACTGACGAATACACAGATGACACAACAACACCACTCACAGAATTACACAAACCTGATAGGGCCCAAATAGTTGACGAACAACCCGACCAAGTGCAAATATCTCAAGTGCGAACCGAAACCGGTGACGTGAACACTGTCAAAACTACCAAGCGCGTCATCAAGAAAAAGAAGGGTCCTAAAGAAGAGATCACTGAAATCTTCACGGTTCAGAAGGACGACGAGGCGCCAATCACCACCGTCACGGTGCAAGAAGAGCGAGCGCCCGAAGAGCCCGAAGACACACAGCCCGTCGAAATCGTGGAGCTGCCCGAAGAAACCACCGTCGAGGAGACGCGTGCACCCGACGGTAAGCCCACGCATAAGAAAGTCACCAAACGCGTGATCAAAAAGAAGGTAGGTCCCAAGGTCGAAACCACTGAAATCGTCACGGAACAAGTAGATGATCAAACACCCGTCGTACACGTACACAAAACTGACGAATACACCGACGACACAACAACGCCACTCGCAGAATTACACAAACCTGATAGGGCCGAAATAGTCGAGGAACAACCAGATCAAGTGCAAATTTCTCAAGTGCGAACGGAAGCCGGGGATGTCAAAACCATCAAGACCACCAAACGAGTGATAAAGAAGAAGAAGGGTCCCAAGGAGGAAGTCACAGAAATAGTCACAGTTCAGAAGGACGACGAGGCGCCAATCACCACCGTCACGGTGCAAGAAGAGCAAGCGCCCGAAGAGCCCGAAGACACACAGCCCGTCGAAATCGTGGAGCTACCCGAAGAAACCACCGTCGAGGAGACGCGTGCACCCGACGGTAAGCCCACACATAAGAAAGTCACCAAACGCGTGATCAAAAAGAAGGTAGGTCCCAAGGTCGAAACCACTGAAATCGTCACGGAACAAGTAGACGATCACACACCCATTGTACACATACACAAAACTGACGAATACACAGACGACACAACAACACCACTCGCAGAATTACACAAACCTGATAGGGCTGAAATAGTCGAGGAACAACAAGATCAAGTGCAAATATCTCAAGTGCGAACGGAAACCGGGGATGTCAAAACCATCAAGACCACCAAACGAGTGATAAAGAAGAGGAAGGGTCCCAAGGAGGAAGTCACCGAAATAGTCACAGTTCAGAAGGACGACGAGGCGCCAATCACCACCGTCACGGTGCAAGAAGAGCGAGCGCCCGAAGAGCCTGAAGACACACAGCCCGTCGAAATCGTGGAGCTACCCGAAGAAACCACCGTCGAGGAGACGCGTGCACCCGACGGTAAGCCCACACATAAGAAAGTCACCAAACGCGTGATCAAAAAGAAGGTAGGTCCCAAGGTCGAAACCACTGAAATCGTCACGGAACAAGTAGACGATCACACACCCATTGTACACATACACAAAACTGACGAATACACAGATGACACAACAACACCACTCACAGAATTACACAAACCTGATAGGGCCCAAATAGTTGACGAACAACCCGACCAAGTGCAAATATCTCAAGTGCGCACCGAAACCGGTGACGTGAACACTGTCAAAACTACCAAGCGCGTCATCAAGAAAAAGAAGGGTCCTAAAGAAGAGATCACTGAAATCTTCACGGTTCAGAAGGACGACGAGGCGCCAATCACCACCGTCACGGTGCAAGAAGAGCGAGCGCCCGAAGAGCCCGAAGACACACAGCCCGTCGAAATCGTGGAGCTACCCGAAGAAACCACCGTCGAGGAGACGCGTGCACCCGACGGTAAGCCTAAACATAAGAAAGTCACCAAACGCGTGATCAAAAAGAAGGTAGGTCCCAAGGTCGAAACCACTGAAATCGTCACGGAACAAGTAGACGATCACACACCCATTGTACACATACACAAAACTGACGAATACACAGATGACACAACAACACCACTCACAGAATTACACAAACCTGATAGGGCCCAAATAGTTGACGAACAACCCGAACACGTGCAAATATCTCAAGTGCGAACCGAAACCGGTGACGTGAACACTGTCAAAACTACCAAGCGCGTCATCAAGAAAAAGAAGGGTCCCAAAGAAGAGATCACTGAAATCGTCACGGTTCAGAAGGACGACGAGGCGCCAATCACCACCGTCACGGTGCAAGAAGAGCGAGCGCCCGAAGAGCCCGAAGACACACAGCCCGTCGAAATCGTGGAGCTACCCGAAGAAACCACTGTCGAGGAGACGCGTGCACCCGACGGTAAGCCCACACATAAGAAAGTCTCCAAACGCGTGATCAAAAAGAAGGTAGGTCCCAAGGTCGAAACCACTGAAATCGTCACGGAACAAGTAGACGATCACACACCCATTGTACACATACACAAAACTGACGAATACACAGATGACACAACAACACCACTCACAGAATTACACAAACCTGATAGGGCCCAAATAGTTGACGAACAACCCGAACAAGTGCAAATATCTCAAGTGCGAACCGAAACCGGTGACGTGAACACTGTCAAAACTACCAAGCGCGTCATCAAGAAAAAGAAGGGTCCCAAAGAAGAGATCACCGAAATCGTCACGGTTCAGAAGGACGACGAGGCGCCAATCACCACCGTCACGGTGCAAGAAGAGCGAGCGCCCGAAGAGCCCGAAGACACACAGCCCGTTGAAATCGTGGAGCTACCCGAAGAAACCACCGTCGAGGAGACGCGTGCACCCGACGGTAAGCCCACACATAAGAAAGTCTCCAAACGCGTGATCAAAAAGAAGGTAGGTCCCAAGGTCGAAACCACTGAAATCGTCACGGAACAAGTAGACGATCACACACCCATTGTACACATACACAAAACTGACGAATACACAGATGACACAACAACACCACTCACAGAATTACACAAACCTGATAGGGCCCAAATAGTTGACGAACAACCCGAACACGTGCAAATATCTCAAGTGCGAACCGAAACCGGTGACGTGAACACTGTCAAAACTACCAAGCGCGTCATCAAGAAAAAGAAGGGTCCCAAAGAAGAGATCACTGAAATCGTCACGGTTCAGAAGGACGACGAGGCGCCAATCACCACCGTCACGGTGCAAGAAGAGCGAGCGCCCGAAGAGCCCGAAGACACACAGCCCGTCGAAATCGTGGAGCTACCCGAAGAAACCACTGTCGAGGAGACGCGTGCACCCGACGGTAAGCCCACACATAAGAAAGTCTCCAAACGCGTGATCAAAAAGAAGGTAGGTCCCAAGGTCGAAACCACTGAAATCGTCACGGAACAAGTAGACGATCACACACCCATTGTACACATACACAAAACTGACGAATACACAGATGACACAACAACACCACTCACAGAATTACACAAACCTGATAGGGCCCAAATAGTTGACGAACAACCCGAACAAGTGCAAATATCTCAAGTGCGAACCGAAACCGGTGACGTGAACACTGTCAAAACTACCAAGCGCGTCATCAAGAAAAAGAAGAGTCCCAAAGAAGAGATCACTGAAATCGTCACGGTTCAGAAGGACGACGAGGCGCCAATCACCACCGTCACGGTGCAAGAAGAGCGAGCGCCCGAAGAGCCCGAAGACACACAGCCCGTTGAAATCGTGGAGCTACCCGAAGAAACCACCGTCGAGGAGACGCGTGCACCCGACGGTAAGCCCACACATAAGAAAGTCTCCAAACGCGTGATCAAAAAGAAGGTAGGTCCCAAGGTCGAAACCACTGAAATCGTCACGGAACAAGTAGACGATCACACACCCATTGTACACATACACAAAACTGACGAATACACAGATGACACAACAACACCACTCACAGAATTACACAAACCTGATAGGACCCAAATAGTTGACGAACAACCCGAACAAGTGCAAATATCTCAAGTGCGCACCGAAACCGGTGACGTGAACACTGTCAAAACTACCAAGCGCGTCATCAAGAAAAAGAAGGGTCCTAAAGAAGAGATCACTGAAATCGTCACGGTTCAGAAGGACGACGAGGCGCCAATCACCACCGTCACGGTGCAAGAAGAGCGAGCGCCCGAAGAGCCCGAAGACACACAGCCCGTCGAAATCGTGGAGCTACCCGAAGAAACCACCGTCGAGGAGACGCGTGCACCCGACGGTAAGCCCACACATAAGAAAGTCTCCAAACGCGTGATCAAAAAGAAGGTAGGTCCCAAGGTCGAAACCACTGAAATCGTCACGGAACAAGTAGACGATCACACACCCATTGTACACATACACAAAACTGACGAATACACAGATGACACAACAACACCACTCACAGAATTTCACAAACCTGATAGGGCCCAAATAGTTGACGAACAACCCGAACAAGTGCAAATATCTCAAGTGCGAACCGAAACCGGTGACGTGAACACTGTCAAAACTACCAAGCGCGTCATCAAGAAAAAGAAGGGTCCCAAAGAAGAGATCACTGAAATCGTCACGGTTCAGAAGGACGACGAGGCGCCAATCACCACCGTCACGGTGCAAGAAGAGCGAGCGCCCGAAGAGCCCGAAGACACACAGCCCGTCGAAATCGTGGAGCTACCCGAAGAAACCACCGTCGAGGAGACGCGTGCACCCGACGGTAAGCCCACACATAAGAAAGTCTCCAAACGCGTGATCAAAAAGAAGGTAGGTCCCAAGGTCGAAACCACTGAAATCGTCACGGAACAAGTAGACGATCACACACCCATTGTACACATACACAAAACTGACGAATACACAGATGACACAACAACACCACTCACAGAATTACACAAACCTGATAGGGCCCAAATAGTTGACGAACAACCCGAACAAGTGCAAATATCTCAAGTGCGAACCGAAACCGGTGACGTGAACACTGTCAAAACTACCAAGCGCGTCATCAAGAAAAAGAAGGGTCCCAAAGAAGAGATCACTGAAATCGTCACGGTTCAGAAGGATGACGAGGCGCCAATCACCACCGTCACGGTGCAAGAAGAGCGAGCGCCCGAAGAGCCCGAAGACACACAGCCCGTCGAAATCGTGGAGCTACCCGAAGAAACCACCGTCGAGGAGACGCGTGCACCCGACGGTAAGCCCACACATAAGAAAGTCTCCAAACGCGTGATCAAAAAGAAGGTAGGTCCCAAGGTCGAAACCACTGAAATCGTCACGGAACAAGTAGACGATCACACACCCATTGTACACATACACAAAACTGACGAATACACAGATGACACAACAACACCACTCACAGAATTACACAAACCTGATAGGGCCCAAATAGTTGACGAACAACCCGAACAAGTGCAAATATCTCAAGTGCGAACCGAAACCGGTGACGTGAACACTGTCAAAACTACCAAGCGCGTCATCAAGAAAAAGAAGGGTCCCAAAGAAGAGATCACTGAAATCGTCACGGTTCAGAAGGACGACGAGGCGCCAATCACCACCGTCACGGTGCAAGAAGAGCGAGCGCCCGAAGAGCCCGAAGACACACAGCCCGTCGAAATCGTGGAGCTACCCGAAGAAACCACCGTCGAGGAGACGCGTGCACCCGACGGTAAGCCCACACATAAGAAAGTCTCCAAACGCGTGATCAAAAAGAAGGTAGGTCCCAAGGTCGAAACCACTGAAATCGTCACGGAACAAGTAGACGATCACACACCCATTGTACACATACACAAAACTGACGAATACACAGATGACACAACAACACCACTCACAGAATTACACAAACCTGATAGGGCCCAAATAGTTGACGAACAACCCGAACAAGTGCAAATATCTCAAGTGCGAACCGAAACCGGTGACGTGAACACTGTCAAAACTACCAAGCGCGTCATCAAGAAAAAGAAGGGTCCCAAAGAAGAGATCACTGAAATCGTCACGGTTCAGAAGGACGACGAGGCGCCAATCACCACCGTCACGGTGCAAGAAGAGCGAGCGCCCGAAGAGCCCGAAGACACACAGCCCGTCGAAATCGTGGAGCTACCCGAAGAAACCACCGTCGAGGAGACGCGTGCACCCGACGGTAAGCCCACACATAAGAAAGTCTCCAAACGCGTGATCAAAAAGAAGGTAGGTCCCAAGGTCGAAACCACTGAAATCGTCACGGAACAAGTAGACGATCACACACCCATTGTACACATACACAAAACTGACGAATACACAGATGACACAACAACACCACTCACAGAATTACACAAACCTGATAGGGCCCAAATAGTTGACGAACAACCCGAACAAGTGCAAATATCTCAAGTGCGAACCGAAACCGGTGACGTGAACACTGTCAAAACTACCAAGCGCGTCATCAAGAAAAAGAAGGGTCCCAAAGAAGAGATCACTGAAATCGTCACGGTTCAGAAGGACGACGAGGCGCCAATCACCACCGTCACGGTGCAAGAAGAGCGAGCGCCCGAAGAGCCCGAAGACACACAGCCCGTTGAAATCGTGGAGCTACCCGAAGAAACCACCGTCGAGGAGACGCGTGCACCCGACGGTAAGCCCACACATAAGAAAGTCACCAAACGCGTGATCAAAAAGAAGGTAGGTCCCAAGGTCGAAACCACTGAAATCGTCACGGAACAAGTAGACAATCACACACCCATTGTACACATACACAAAACTGACGAATACACAGATGACACAACAACACCACTCACAGAATTACACAAACCTGATAGGACCCAAATAGTTGACGAACAACCCGAACAAGTGCAAATATCTCAAGTGCGAACCGAAACCGGTGACGTGAACACTGTCAAAACTACCAAGCGCGTCATCAAGAAAAAGAAGGGTCCCAAAGAAGAGATCACTGAAATCGTCACGGTTCAGAAGGACGACGAGACGCCAATCACCACCGTCACGGTGCAAGAAGAGCGAGCGCCCGAAGAGCCCGAAAACACACAGCCCGTCGAAATCGTGGAGCTACCCGAAGAAACCACCGTCGAGGAGACGCGTGCACCCGACGGTAAGCCCACACACAAGAAAGTCTCCAAACGCGTGATCAAAAAGAAGGTAGGTCCCAAGGTCGAAACCACTGAAATCGTCACGGAACAAGTAGACGATCACACACCCATTGTACACATACACAAAACTGACGAATACACAGACGACACAACAACACCACTCGCAGAATTACACAAACCTGATAGGGCCGAAATAGTCGAGGAACAACCAGATCAAGTGCAAATTTCTCAAGTGCGAACCGAAACCGGTGACGTGAACACTGTCAAAACTACCAAGCGCGTCATCAAGAAAAAGAAGGGTCCCAAAGAAGAGATCACTGAAATCGTCACGGTTCAGAAGGACGACGAGGCGCCAATCACCACCGTCACGGTGCAAGAAGAGCGAGCGCCCGAAGAGCCCGAAGACACACAGCCCGTCGAAATCGTGGAGCTACCCGAAGAAACCACCGTCGAGGAGACGCGTGCACCGGACGGTAAGCCTAAACATAAGAAAGTCACCAAACGCGTGATCAAAAAGAAGGTAGGTCCCAAGGTCGAAACCACTGAAATCGTCACGGAACAAGTAGACGATCACACACCCATTGTACACATACACAAAACTGACGAATACACAGATGACACAACAACACCACTCACAGAATTACACAAACCTGATAGGGCCCAAATAGTTGACGAACAACCCGAACAAGTGCAAATATCTCAAGTGCGAACCGAAACCGGTGACGTGAACACTGTCAAAACTACCAAGCGCGTCATCAAGAAAAAGAAGGGTCCCAAAGAAGAGATCACTGAAATCGTCACGGTTCAGAAGGACGACGAGGCGCCAATCACCACCGTCACGGTGCAAGAAGAGCGAGCGCCCGAAGAGCCCGAAGACACACAGCCCGTCGAAATCGTGGAGCTACCCGAAGAAACCACCGTCGAGGAGACGCGTGCACCCGACGGTAAGCCCACACATAAGAAAGTCACCAAACGCGTGATCAAAAAGAAGGTAGGTCCCAAGGTCGAAACCACTGAAATCGTCACGGAACAAGTAGACGATCACACACCCATTGTACACATACACAAAACTGACGAATACACAGATGACACAACAACACCACTCACAGAATTACACAAACCTGATAGGGCCCAAATAGTTGACGAACAACCCGAACAAGTGCAAATATCTCAAGTGCGAACCGAAACCGGTGACGTGAACACTGTCAAAACTACCAAGCGCGTCATCAAGAAAAAGAAGGGTCCCAAAGAAGAGATCACTGAAATCGTCACGGTTCAGAAGGATGACGAGGCGCCAATCACCACCGTCACGGTGCAAGAAGAGCGAGCGCCCGAAGAGCCCGAAGACACACAGCCCGTCGAAATCGTGGAGCTACCCGAAGAAACCACCGTCGAGGAGACGCGTGCACCCGACGGTAAGCCCACACATAAGAAAGTCACCAAACGCGTGATCAAAAAGAAGGTAGGTCCCAAGGTCGAAACCACTGAAATCGTCACGGAACAAGTAGACGATCACACACCCATTGTACACATACACAAAACTGACGAATACACAGATGACATAACAACACCACTCACAGAATTACACAAACCTGATAGGGCCCAAATAGTTGACGAACAACCCGAACAAGTGCAAATATCTCAAGTGCGAACCGAAACCGGTGACGTGAACACTGTCAAAACTACCAAGCTTGTCATCAAGAAAAAGAAGGGTCCCAAAGAAGAGATCACTGAAATCGTCACGGTTCAGAAGGACGACGAGGCGCCAATCACCACCGTCACGGTGCAAGAAGAGCGAGCGCCCGAAGAGCCCGAAGACACACAGCCCGTTGAAATCGTGGAGCTACCCGAAGAAACCACCGTCGAGGAGACGCGTGCACCCGACGGTAAGCCCACACATAAGAAAGTCTCCAAACGCGTGATCAAAAAGAAGGTAGGTCCCAAGGTCGAAACCACTGAAATCGTCACGGAACAAGTAGACGATCACACACCCATTGTACACATACACAAAACTGACGAATACACAGATGACACAACAACACCACTCACAGAATTACACAAACCTGATAGGGCCCAAATAGTTGACGAACAACCCGAACAAGTGCAAATATCTCAAGTGCGAACCGAAACCGGTGACGTGAACACTGTCAAAACTACCAAGCGCGTCATCAAGAAAAAGAAGGGTCCCAAAGAAGAGATCACCGAAATCGTCACGGTTCAGAAGGACGACGAGGCGCCAATCACCACCGTCACGGTGCAAGAAGAGCGAGCGCCCGAAGAGCCCGAAGACACACAGCCCGTTGAAATCGTGGAGCTACCCGAAGAAACCACCGTCGAGGAGACGCGTGCACCCGACGGTAAGCCCACACATAAGAAAGTCTCCAAACGCGTGATCAAAAAGAAGGTAGGTCCCAAGGTCGAAACCACTGAAATCGTCACGGAACAAGTAGACGATCACACACCCATTGTACACATACACAAAACTGACGAATACACAGATGACACAACAACACCACTCACAGAATTACACAAACCTGATAGGGCCCAAATAGTTGACGAACAATCCGAACAAGTGCAAATATCTCAAGTGCGCACCGAAACCGGTGACGTGAACACTGTCAAAACTACCAAGCGCGTCATCAAGAAAAAGAAGGGTCCCAAAGAAGAGATCACTGAAATCGTCACGGTTCAGAAGGACGACGAGGCGCCAATCACCACCGTCACGGTGCAAGAAGAGCGAGCGCCCGAAGAGCCCGAAGACACACAGCCCGTCGAAATCGTGGAGCTACCCGAAGAAACCACCGTCGAGGAGACGCGTGCACCCGACGGTAAGCCCACACATAAGAAAGTCACCAAACGCGTGATCAAAAAGAAGGTAGGTCCCAAGGTCGAAACCACTGAAATCGTCACGGAACAAGTAGACGATCACACACCCATTGTACACATACACAAAACTGACGAATACACAGATGACACAACAACACCACTCACAGAATTACACAAACCTGATAGGGCCCAAATAGTTGACGAACAACCCGAACAAGTGCAAATATCTCAAGTGCGAACCGAAACCGGTGACGTGAACACTGTCAAAACTACCAAGCGCGTCATCAAGAAAAAGAAGGGTCCCAAAGTAGAGATCACTGAAATCGTCACGGTTCAGAAGGACGACGAGGCGCCAATCACCACCGTCACGGTGCAAGAAGAGCGAGCGCCCGAAGAGCCCGAAGACACACAGCCCGTTGAAATCGTGGAGCTACCCGAAGAAACCACCGTCGAGGAGACGCGTGCACCCGACGGTAAGCCCACACATAAGAAAGTCTCCAAACGCGTGATCAAAAAGAAGGTAGGTCCCAAGGTCGAAACCACTGAAATCGTCACGGAACAAGTAGACGATCACACACCCATTGTACACATACACAAAACTGACGAATACACAGATGACACAACAACACCACTCACAGAATTACACAAACCTGATAGGGCCCAAATAGTTGACGAACAACCCGAACAAGTGCAAATATCTCAAGTGCGAACCGAAACCGGTGACGTGAACACTGTCAAAACTACCAAGCGCGTCATCAAGAAAAAGAAGGGTCCCAAAGAAGAGATCACTGAAATCGTCACGGTTCAGAAGGAGGACGAGGCGCCAATCACCACCGTCACGGTGCAAGAAAAGAGAGCGCCCGAAGAGGCTGAAAACTTGCAGCATATGGAGACTCAGGAAATACCTGAAGATTTGTTGATTGAAAAATCATTTAGTTCCGATGGTAAGCTAAAACATACATTTTTTTACACCAGGATGATAAGAACCATTCGAATTTTTTTATAGGAATAATAAAATCAGATAATTTCGTTTTATCATATTACCACCGTGTGTTATCTTCACCGTGTCGTTTCTTGTATGTTTGAAATTAATAAATAATGTTTACCTATCCTTTTGTTTGATTTAGTTTCAGAAACATAAGAAAGAAAATTAAGACCTACTCTTTGTATTTTCTGTTGGTTCAAAGAAAAATGTGTGAAATAAATATATTGGTATCGTTGAGTAATCGTTTTTCTTATTTAAGTGTGTATATATTATGTAAACAAATATTAACAGACGATGTGTTGGTTCACAGTTGTTGTTTATAATTTTACCCTTTATCCACTTTGACTCCCATTCCACGTTGTTTTCAATTTTTGGTTACAACCTAAGAAGTGCATCATGATTTATTGTATGTTCTGTTTTAATACATACATTACTTACTTATTTACTTTATTAACAAATAAAAAAGGCAAATACCTATTTTACAGATTTACCATCACAACCAGGTGAAATAAAGCAAAGGAAAAAAAAATCGAAGAAACATGAAACAAAAATAGTGTCTTTTGAAGAAATATCAGATTCGCCCAATGAAAAAACGCCAAAAGAACCGGAAAATGCTGAGCCTGTGATATCAGATATTCCTGAAAAACCTTTGGAAGACAATGAAGAATCAATAAAAAGAACAAAAAAAGTCAGAAAAAATAAAAATGATGAACCTGAACATAAATATAGTGATAAAGGTGAATCTGATTCACCTGTAGAAAAGGATATTTTACAAACCGTTGAAGATAATACGGATGTTTCGACAAAGAAAGTGTCTACTAAGTCGCAACTTAAATTGACTCCGATCAAAATAGAACGGAAAGTATTAGATATCGATAAAGCTCAGCATGCTGAAAGTCAAGAAGGACCTCAATTTACAAAATTAAAGTTAAAGAAAACTGTCGTATCTAAACCTAAATCCGAGTCTTCTATTGTTTCGCTACCTAAATTTCAGCTCAAAAGTCGAATTAGATATATTCGTGACTGGCCTCCTGAAATAATAAAGCCAGTAATAACTCATTTAGGAAGTGTGAGGCAAAACGGTATTTTGTCAAGAAACGTAAAGGAGGCAGCCAAAATAAAAAAGAAAATTTATAAAGAACCGAACTTGCCAGATATTGAAAAAACTGAATTAGAAAAACCGTCTTTTGGGTACAAAGACATCATCGAATCAAAAACGCAAAGTGATTTGCAACCGGAAGATGAAAAAGAATTGGAAGATGAACCTGAACAGTTTACTATTAAGCCAAGACGACCAAGTACAAAACAAACAGAAGAAATTGCCGAAGAAATCACTATAAAGAAGAAATTAAAGCCTATCAGAAAATCTTCAGTTAATCTTCCCGAAATTACCGAACCAGAAACTGTTACATTTAGACCAAAAAGTACAAAAACTAAGGAAGATGTGGAACAAGAATTTAATATCCAACTTGACTCATATGCTGAAGAAGAAATTTCTATGTCGAGTAAAGTTAAGCTAAAGCCTCAAAGGCAACCAACTTTCAGTGAAGAAGCTAATGAAGCATCCATCAAGTTTTATGAAGAAACAGAAGGCCCAGAAATTGTAGAAATAATCGAAAGTGACATTGAAGAAAAAGATAAAACAACTGAATTTATAATGCCGTTAAAGAAACCTTTACCTGATACTGACACTACAGATGATAACATGTCTATTGTGACAGTCTCAAAACCTAAGGATATGCAGGAACCTTCAGAAATAGTAGAAGATATAAGTTTGAAACTCGATCGTAAACCTAAATATACCATTGATGACCAAGAAGAAGTCACCTTTGATATAAAACCTTTGACTGAGCAATATTCTACTGAAGAACTGTCATTATCTAGTAAAATTAAACTGAAACCAAAGAAAAAGATAACTACAGTTGAAGCTTTTGGAGAAACATCTATTAAATTAGAAAGAGAAGTAGAAGATTCTAATGAACCAGAGGAGATAATAGTAAGCGAAACTGAATCGGATGAAAACATTCAGATGGTCATTAAACGTAAACCAAAGAAACCGGCTTATGAAGTTAGCGAAGTTGAAGAACTAAGTGTTGAAATAAAACCAACAAAACCCAAAGATGAAACATTCCATGAAGAAAAACTTACAATATCAGCTAAACGCAAACCAAGAAAACCATCACAAGTACAAGGTAACACTTTACAATGTAAATTGCCAGCAACGCTTCAAAACAGAATATGGCTGCTGCTTCGTATAGTCTGCTTCTTTAACTTATTTTAATAAATAAGCTTTATGTTTAATAAATTTTAATTGTGTTTTTACTGTATTTTTAATCTTTTTCTTCTCTTTGCATAATATCTAAATACATTAACTTTAATCATTCAATGAGTCACATTTTGTCATTACACTTGTACTGGTTAGTTTCTTTTTCAAATATCATTATTGATTGACACGTTTTAGAATCAAATTCCCTACATACCCGTATAACTTACCTGCTAACCTATGAAAGTATGACACTTTTATACTATTTTAGTTATTATTGTATATTAGGATAGGAATGCTGCTTAGTAAACAATATTAAATAAATACAAAACAAATATTAGTTAAATTTAATATCTAAGTGATAGACTATCAAACCTAAAATAAGATAAGTACATTCTTGAAATATAAATTATTTACCTATAAATTCATATTATTATGTAAAAACAAATTGGAGTGTGTAGTTTATTTATATCGAGATTGATCACCATCATCTGCCTATTGATTAGTAACCTTCGATATGCTTTTTTTAATGAAATTCTTAATGCGTTATAATAATTGTACTTACATAATATTAAGAATATTATTTTTTTTCTATTTTCCATAGTTAACGGTGTTATTGCCGTGTATAGCTATGTTGTTGCTGAGGGTGGTTTGGTGGATACGCATATTTAATTACAAATTATAATGATAGAAAATCTGTAAAGATGTATCCTACCAAAAACATTCTATAAAAAACTAGCCAAGTCTCGATGGAGCTGCTTGTTTATCTCTAAAAAGTAATGAAATCTAGACAAACTCGTGCCAAGTGTAAGGTTCCTTACTGCGATTTCTTTATTATTGTTTATTAGTTAATGTTGTGTGATTTGGCCGTTGAAGGGTACACATGTACACAAGGGTACAAAACTAGGTGCTCCATGACACTATTGCACCAATCTGTCGCCAGAACCGCTACCCATTGACGATAGAACATTGCCACTTGAAAAACGTTGATTCAATATCCAGTCAATTGTAGGCTTGATAAAGCTGCGTATTTTAATAATGTTACAACATTACGTGTAAACAAAATTGACTTGTACCCACTACTAACGTTTTAAACAATGTTCAACGGCCAAGTCACACAACATTAAGTATAATAATAAAGAAATCGCAGTAAGGAACCTTACACTTGGCACGACTTTGTCTAGATTTCATTACTTTTTAGAGATAAACAAGCAGCTCCATCGAGACTTGGCTAGTTTTTTACAGAATGTTTTTGGTGGGATTTCATTTATTTTTGTTGAAACGTGTTTATATTGTTTTTTTATTAGATTTTCTTATTTGACACATTTTTTTCTTTTTAGGAGTAGTATTTTATTACTAAGCGCCCCGCAATTTCACCCGCGTAGTTCCTGTTCACGTTTCCGTGGGAATTTCGGGATAAAAAGTATCCTATGTGCTTCTCCTGATTCTAAGCTACCTCCCCACCAATTTTCAGCCAAATCAATTCAGCCGTTCTTGAGCTATAAATTCCCGTTCCCAATCCCGTGGGAATTTCGGGATTAAAAGTATTCTATGTTCTTCTCAAGGTTTTAAGCTACCTCCCCACCAATTTTCAGCCAAATCAGTTGAGCCGTTCTTGAGTTAAAAATTCCCGTTCCCAATCCCGTGGGAATTTCGAGATTAAAGGTATCCTACGTCCTTTTCCTGGTTCTAAGCTACCACCTCACCAATTTTCAGCCAAATCAGTTGAGCCGTTCTTGAGTTATAAATTCCCGTTCCCAATCCCGTGGGAATTTCGGGATTAAAGGTATCCTACGTCCTTTTCCTGGTTCTAAGCTACCACCCCACCAATTTTCAGCCAAAACAATTCAGCCGTTCTTGATTTTTAAATTCCCGTTCCCAATCCCGTGGGAATTTCGGGATTATAGTTATTCTTTGTCCTTTTCCTGGTTCTAAGCTACCTCCCCACCAATTTCCAGCCAAATCAGTTCAGCCGTTCTTGAGTTACAATTCCCGTTCCCGTTCCTGTATAATTCCCGTTCCCGTTCGATTGACCTAGTTTTTATAGTTTTCCCTTTATGTGGCCATTAAACCCTAACTCTGTACCAAATTTCAGCTCTCTAGGTTTATGGGAAGTACTAGTTCTATTTTGATGATCATGAGTGAGTGAGTGAGTGAGTGAGTGTCTTAAATACGAAACTTTGCATTCGCTTAACTTCGGAACTAAATGACCTACAGACTTGAAATTTTATTTTAAGTATGTGATTGTATAGCTTACTGGATGACGAAAATTTCAGTGCTCTGGGTTTATCCAGAGGTTCTCAAATAGGGGCCTGAAAATGCGGCGAAAGGGTTCCTGTAAAGGATGGTACGGCAGTGTTTGCTTCGCGCTCGACTTGGCGGAGGGCACTGCCGTGCCCCCAGATTGTTTTGTGTTGATGGCCTTATCCCGAAACACATCTGGGGTTATTGGATTTTTTGATCCCTGAATGATTTTGTTCAGTTATCAAATTATTAGGAGTTCATAAGATAAATAAAGTGCTGTAAGGAAATCAATAAATAAAATGATTAGTTTCGGCTGTGTACATTGATTAATACGTAGTCGTAGTTTTACTTTCATAATGCTTTTGTAAAAGTTGTTTTCTAGCTGTTTTGTGTACTTACGCTTCTTTATACGCTTCTAATAGTCATGTTTAAAAATGAAACATTTTATTGACAATGAATATTTCTTGTTTGTTTATAGAAGCCGATGCATCGATGAGTATTTCCAGGGAACAAGAATTTCCAGGTTTGTATATAATTTTCATTTTTATTATAAATATTTTGACGACACTTTGTTGTAAATGTTTGTCTTTGGGCACAGAGACTTCATACTTCTATGATCGGCTAATCTTGAGTCTTAGTGAATGTTATATTCATAATGTTATTTTATTACTTTCAAAGACATAGATTTAATAAAATTGAATAATTTTATTTTTTTTAGTTTTTTATTGTAATATGCCAACAGATGAAAAAAAAATTGAAAAAAATATTGGACACTTATTTTTTCCTTTCAAACAAACGAATAATTAAAACGATACAGTGCATATAGATAGACCTTGTGTGACGTTACAGCTAGGTACAAATTTTACCTAGAATTATCATCACAAGCCCCCGCTACTTAACTTAATGCGTTAGTCAGTTTTATTAATTTGATAAAACAAAAAAACGTATATATCTAATATTTTTGTACAAATAGAATTTAATTTTCTGTCGATATCCCCCTATCAATCATCATTCTCAATTACTCATTCAGCTTTAAATGTCTTGTTAACTATTATATTTTAATATTTGAAAGAAAAACCATTTGGGACTACAACAATTACAAATTGTTCAAATGGATACAGTTAGTTAAAAATACGTACGGCTAGTTATAAAATAAAATATAATAACTAATTTATTGTAAATACTTATTTTATTTTAAGTAAGCATTAATGTATTAAATTATGAAAATATGTAGTAATATTTATAACTATAGTAAAATACTGGATTTATTATCTATCGCATTTTATTTTGAACGTCGGAAGGACTATGTAGTTTATGTTCTAATTGTATAAAATATCCACAGATACACCACTTGACGTACGCACAGGCGACACTGTATTTGCCGTTTATTCGTATGGTGCTGAAACTGATGAGGCAATTAATCTAGTGGAGGGTGAACGTCTGTACATTCTTGGTAAGTATTTAGTTTAGTTTTAGATCTGATGATTCTAGAAAGGAAACATTGAACATTAAGTAATTGTTAAATTATTGTTTTAGAAACAACAAATCAGGATTGGTGGTTTGTTCGAAAACATCTTACCGAAGAAAAGGGATGGGTACCAGCTCAATACCTTATGGATGAAGCGAATTATACACTTTATTTGCAGAAGAAACTTAATGAAAAGATTGACAAATTGCCTGTTTTCGAAAGTAAGTATTAATTTAATATAATCTAATAATTATATCATTATGTCACTTTTTCCCATGTCACTTATCAGTATCATCACCACTTAGTATAAAACAAAGTCGCTGTCCGTCCCTATATGTCAATCTTTAAAACTACGAGTACACAACGAATTCAAATAAGGTTTTTATTAAAATGACACATTTTTTTGTAGAACCATCGTCGGAGGAGCAAGCAGTGGCGCCAATATTTGTAGAAAAGTTGAGACCAAAACATACTCCAGATGGTTCGACTGTGCAATTTGAATGCCAAGTGGAAGGATATCCACGTCCTCAAATTACCTGGTTTAGACAAACTGCTATTATAAAACCATCGCAGGACTTCCAAATGTATTATGACGATGATAACGTAGCAACACTGGTTATTAGGGAAGTCTTCCCTGAAGACGCCGGAACATTTACCTGCGTAGCTAAGAATGCTGCTGGGTTTGCATCAAGCACAACTGAGCTAATAGTAGAAGCGCCTTTGTCAGATCATGGTTCTGAGATGACAATACTATCACGTAAAAGTTTATCCAGAGAATCATCTTTGGCTGATATACTGGAAGGTATTCCACCAACCTTCTCTAAGAGACCTAAGGCGCAATATATAGATGAAGGGTCTCAAATCTTCTTAGAATGTCGACTTGTGGCAATTCCTGAACCAGATATAGCATGGTTCTTCAAGGGTGAAGAAATAATACCCGACGAAAATATATCAGTTGCTACAGAATCAGACATGCATATGTATTGCAGTGTACTAAAAATAAGCAACGTGAAGAAGTTCCAGGAAGGAACATATACTGTACTTGCTGTTAATAGAGAGGGTGAGGCAAGCTTGCCTATTGTGTTGAAAATAAAAACAGGTCAGAAAGAAAAGCCGCAAGTAATCGAACCCCTGAAAAATATGACAATCAGGGAAGGAGAAAGTGTAGTCCTTTCGACTCAGGTAGTTGGTAATCCACTACCGTCAGTAGCGTGGTTCAAGAATAATAAACCAGTCAAAACTTTGACTACAAAGTCTGATGGAGATACTCACACCATAACTATTGTAAAACCTAAAAAAGGAAAAGATGACGGTGTTTATACACTAAGAGCTACGAACTCTGAAGGTTCTGCCGAAACAAGTTCTGTTATAACTATTGAAGGTATGAAAATTTCCCGTTTATCAGGTATCGAAGTTGCTAGTGTAAAGAAAAATTGCGGGTTCAATTCCCGCTTCAGGAAACATTTGTATGCCCATTGTATCCAAATGGTTATTTGGCTTGATCTGAGTGATTTTTATATTTATTTATATAAAAAACAATAACACAGCTTTGGCTAGTTAGATCAAGATTTTTCATAACTTTTATTAAATCGTTTAATTTACTTTTACAGTTTATAGACATAAACCATTAAATTAATACTAAACTATGTAGGTAAAGGCAAAATAACATTTTCTAACAATTATGTTTGTTATACTTTTTTAGAACCAACAGAAGAAAATGCTGAACCACCGTTGTTTATACATCGATTCCAAGAAATTACTGTGAAAGAAAAAGGCACAATCACGTTGACTGCCAAAGTAACTGGAAACCCAGTGCCATCCATAACGTGGTACAGAAATAATCAAATCATAACACCAACCGAAACAGTAACTCAAAACTTTGACGGCGAAAACATTGAACTTATTATTAAAAATGTCGATTCAGAAGTTGACTCTGGAGATTACAAATGTGTAGCATCAAACAGTGCTGGAAAAGCAAGTCATGGTGCCAAAGTTACCATAGACGTCGATAAAGTAACGTTTGTTAAAAAATTAGACAAATCTTATGAAACTGAAGAAGGAAAGACTGTAATTCTAGAATGTCACACTTCACATACAGTTTCCACTAAATGGTATCACAATGGCAAAGAAGTCAGTGGTATGGATCATAGAGAGATAATACAAGAAGGCCGCGTCCACAAACTTAGGATCAAAAGAACTAAGCTTACAGATGTTGGTCAGATTAAATGCGTTGTAAAAGACCAAGAAACTTGTACAAAACTAATTGTGCTAGAAACTATACCAGAGTTTATTCGAAAACTACAGGACTTCGAGGTTAAAGAAAAAGATATTGCTATTCTTGAAGTAGAAATAAACTCCGAGACGGCGGATGTAGAATGGGAAAAGGATGGTGAAAAGATAAAACCGAAAAAGAACAAATACGAAATAGAAAAGCGTGGAAATATTAGGAAACTTTACATTCGCAATACATCTGTTCATGATGAGGGTGAATATACCTGCTCTCTTCGTGATGATTCATGCACTGCCGAAGTCACTGTTGTTGAATTACCACCAGAAATTATATCGAGGCTCAAACCACAAAAAGTACCCAAAGGAAGCAAAGCTACATTTGAAATCGAGCTTACTAAAGGTGATGCTTTGGTTCAGTGGTTTAAAGATGGTTCAGAAATTCAATTCTCTAATCATATGCAACTAACAATTGATGGCAAAAAACAAAAACTGAAAATTTATGACTGCACAGTGGAAGATGAGGGAGAATACGCATGCGAGGTTGGAAATGATCGTTGTTCCGCTAAATTAACTGTTGAAGAGCCTTCGATAGAATTTACTCTCAGACTTCCTGAAGTGATTGTGATACCAGCTAACACAGACGCTTACTTGACGGTGGAAATACCAAACGAAACTCTTGACGTCACTTGGTATAAAAAGAAGACGCCAATCGAAGATTCAGAGAAGTTCACTTTGATATCCGATGGCACCAAGAGAACTCTTATAATTAGAAAATGTAATGAAGAAGACCAATCGGAATATTCTGTATGTCTTTTAGACGCCAAATGTTCCACCAAACTAAAAGTGGAAAGTAAGTATTATTAAATAATAATCATTATTTATCCTTTTTAACTTGAGTTTTGTCTTCAATGTAATTGTTATGATAATTATATTCATATAAATTTTAATTGATACTTCTTTAATATTTAAAATTGTTTATTTTTATTTGTAGTGGTAGAATTTGCTCCTAGAATTATCAACTATGAAAGCGAGTACAGAGTCAAAAGAGGAAACGATGTCACTATATCTGTTGACTATGAAGCTATACCTCAGCCTAATGATGAATGGGTTGTTAATTCTAAGATAATTAAAAAATCAAAACACACCAAACCATCGATAGATTTTAAATGTGCGAGTCTCACTATAAAGAAGGTTGAGAACGTCGACGCTGGAACTTATAAACTTAAATTGGAAAACAACTGCGGAGAGGTGTTAACGGATATCAATCTAGTTGTTTTGGGTATGTACATATTTAAAATTAACAATATAATATTTCAAATATTATATTTATTATGTAAATCGTAACTTATGGCAATTTTTTTTCAGATATACCTTCTCCTCCCGGGAAACCCAACATGTTAGAAACTGATGACACCTGGATAAATGTTTGTTGGGATGAACCGAAAGATTTGGGCAATTCAGTATTAATATCATATATTTTAGAGTATCAGGAAATAAATACTACAGAGTAAGTATTTCTTCAACAATATAGAGTAATAGTAAATAATTAAAATCTACTCTATAGGGTTCAATTAAAGCAATATTTCTACTTCTTTAATATTTAAATTTGTAATTACAGGTGGGTTTCAATAGAAAGTATCACAAAGGCTCAACATTGTGTAAAGGATCTAAAATCAAAGTCCTCGTACAGATTTAGAGTGTTTGCAGTAAATGAAGTTGGTGTGAGTGAATCATCTGAAACTTCTGAATATATTAAGGTTGAAAAGGTCACTAAGCCTCAAGCACCAACAGTTGAAAAACCTCTGAAGGACGTAACTGGCGATCCTCAAGAAGATATTGAGCTCATTTGCATATTTGGAGGTGTTCCGGAACCTAAAGTCGTCTGGTACAAAGATGGTAAAATAATAAAAACTACAAAAACGACGTACATAAACAGAGTGGCAACACTAGTAGTTTCTGCATCAGAAACATCAGAAGGTGAATATAAATGCGTTGCCTCAAACGAGTACGGCGAAGTTGAAACAACTTGTAAGTTAGAGGTACAACAGAAACCTATTGTGATAATTGCCGACAAAGAAATAAACCAAAAACGAAGAGTCGATGAAGAATGGTCGGTAACAGCGGAAATTCAGGGCATTCCTAGACCGAATATATCTTGGTTTAGAAATGGTAACAAGGTAGAAAAGAGTAAGGAAATTGAAATTGTTACTGAAACCAACTTTAGTACTATTAAAATAAAGCATTTGAAACGTTCTCATAGTAACAAATACTCCATAGAAGCCACTAATAAAGCTGGTTCAAAAACTGTAGAACTCTCACTTAAAGTATTCGGTAAGTAAAAAACTTTCGGTCTTACGACTAACAATATTCTTTATTTTGCAAGTGAAAATGTATTAAAGTTATTAGAGTACATACTACTTCATATTTGAACTTTAATATAAAGCAATACGGTGTAACATTATTATTTAACAAATAATAGTTATTTATGGTACAAGCGAGGTAAGTTGGTGATTACTTCCGAGGCGCTATTGAAGCCCGAGCCGTCAGGCGAGGGTCTGAAGATAGCCGAGGATAGTAATCATCAATACACGCGTGTACCATACAACGTTTTTCAACACATTTGCGAAGAAATTTATCATTTTTCGCTAATAAATAAACAGTTTTTCTATTAGCGCGCATCCAACACAACAATGGTGATCGGCCATAGATTAAAATAATATACTTATTAAAAAAAAATCGAATGAATCAATGAATGGAATCGACCATCGACCTACCAAAAGTAAGGCAACATAGTTGAAGTTTGTTTTTAAAATTTATGGACACGATTTTTTTGGTATCGAAACTTTTTAAAACTAAACAATTTAAAAAAAAATCTATAACTCACTAGTGAATCAAGCGTGTCATTATTCAACTGTTTTTGAAGAAATAAGAGCCCCTTTATGAGCAAGTGTGTTGAAATAGTTATTTATGGTACAAGCGAGGTAAGTTGGTGATTACTTCCGAGGCGCTATTGAGGCCCGAGCCGTCAGGCGAGGGTCAGAAGATAGCCGAGGTAGTAATCATCAATACACCGCGTGTACCATACAACGTTTTTCAACACGTTTGCGAAGAAATTATAATTTTTCGCTAATAAATAAACTGTTTATCTATTCGCGCGCATCAAACAACAATGATGATCAGCCAAAGACTAAAAGAATATATTTATTAAAAAAAAATCGAATGAATGAATGAATGGAATCGACCATAGACCTACCAAAAGTAAGGCAACATAGTTGAAGTTTGTTTTTAAAATGTATGGACACGATTTTTTTTGGTATCGAAACTTTTTTAAAACTAAACAATTTAAAAAAAAAACTATGACTCACTAGTGAATCAATCGTGTCATTATTCAACTGTTTTTGCACAAATAAGAGCCCCTTTATGAGCAAGTGTGTTGAAAAATAGTTTTTTATACTTATAGAAAAGTAAACATTGTAAACTTTTGTAGATAAGCCAAGCAAACCGGAAGGACCAGTTGTTATGCGTGAGATCAGCAAGGAATCAGTGACAATTGAGTGGAAGCCTCCATTGGACGATGGTGGTTTGGAACTGACGAAGTATGCTATAGAGAAACACGAACCGGACACAAACCGGTGGATAAAGGTAGCAGACGTAGACAAGGATGTCGACACGTACTGCATACAGAAACTGAATGACAACTGCCAGTACATGTTCAGAGTAATGGCACAAAATCCGGTTGGAATATCTGAAGCTCTTGAAAGCGAACCGATAATCATTAAGACAGCTCTAGGTAAGAGTTTAATTATGTCAACTTCATTATTATATCTTTCGGTCTGTCGCTCAATTTATCGATCAATCCTGTAACACTAAATTATTAATACGAGTAAAGTAAGTATGTACTTGTTTATCAGTTAACTCTTACGCCAAGGAACAGGGAACTCTGTAGCCCGATATAACTCAACTATTAACTGGCGAGCTTTAAACTGCGAGTGGAAAACTAATGTTATACTCATAATTATAATATCTACATAATTTTCAGACGTTCCATCACCGCCTTTGGGCCCCCTCGGCTTGTATGGCGTTGACAGTGATTCAATTACAATTACTTGGTATCCGTCTGAAAAGAACGGAGGTTCGCCAATACTCGACTACACGGTGGAAATGATGCAAGAAGGCAAACAATGGGAAAAAGTGGCTACCGTCACCACTACCCTTGCTTATATCCAGAAACTGAAAATGAAAACAACTTACCAGTTTAGGATATACGCTAGAAATGAAATCGGAATGAGTCTGCCTTATGAGTCTGATGAAAAAATAACAATCGGAAAGACTCTGTGTACGTAAACTTTCTCCATATTTCAAAATTATTTGTTAGTCAAGTCAATTTAATGCCTCTTTATAAAAACAAATTATTGTTTACAGCACCACCCTCACCGCCACGCGATGTTGTTGTACGTGAAATGACTTCGCGATCTGTTACGCTGCAATGGAGCGCGCCTCAAAGCGATGGTGGAAGCGTTATTACCAGTAAGTATTGCAATTATTTTCTGTTTAAAGATACTTTGTAATGATCGTAGATGTGCTGATGTCTCACAAATATGCCTCTATTGGACCTACCTCTATTGGACATATCGTTACTCTTCGGATTGTCCTATTCAACATCATTGACAATCGTTATTAATAGTGAGAGCTCTCATAAGTCCAACAAATTTTCATTTAGCCCTTTTGGTTACGGTCTGCGTTCTAAAAGCATTTCCAATAGTTTTGGAACTTTAAAAATTAACAGTCTTGGAATTATGTGTAAGTACTTAACATTTATTACAATATTTGTAGATTACATAATAGAGTACAAGACTGTGAGAAGCAAGTCTTGGACTAAAGTGATAACTGTGAGCGGTTCAGTGTACGAGCACTGCATAGAGAACTTAAAGGAGAAGGACGAGTTGATATTCAGAATATCAGCAGAGAACGCGATAGGTGTCAGTTTACCAACTGAATCGAAGAGCGTTACACTCGAGAAACATGCCAGTGAGTATTGATAGATCACTACCTACAACAAAATATGATTATGATTTACATAGAAGATACTAAATAACGTGTGTGAAAATAATTCAGTTGAGTTACTATTCCGTCCAAATATATAAGTTAAAAGTTACGTTTTCATGTGTCTGTTTTAGTACGTACTATTGTATTCAAGGGTTTTATTTTGCTGTTTAATAGTAAGTGTACTCTAGACACATTTTCTTTAATGTGCGTGAAGTGCGTGTCACTTACCATTAAACGAAGGCAGGGCTCATAAAATAATATGATATCATAAAATAAACGTTAATTATTTCAGCGGTGCCATCGCCACCGACTGCGCCCCTCGAGATCCGCACCGTGGGCACTAACATAGTGATGACGTCATGGGGCACGCCCGAGTGGGACGGCGGTGCCCCACTGCTGGGGTACAACATCGCCATACGTGACGTCACCAAAACAATGTGGATGGAAGTAGGAAAGGTGGACGCGCACACTCTCAAGTTCAACATCAGAGATCTCAACGAGAACCACACTTACATGATAAGGATATTCGCTCGCAACGAGATAGGACTCAGCGAGCCGCTTGAATCTGATGAACCTTTCAAAGTTCTACCTGGAGGAGGTATGTATTCATTTATACGAGTAGAACAAATGTACCTTTTCCGTTTATTATTTTAGTATATCATGATAATTGTGTTTTTAATAATGGTGGGTTTTTTACTATATTCCTGTGAGATAATATAAATTTGTCATAATTAACTCTTATAAATTGACGAGCTATCACAGTTGTTAGCAAGGAACGTTGTATAGAGGTAGGGAGCGTTGCGGTCAATGTATGTGTTGTGTTGCGTACAGACTCTGTGGCGGAGGAGGAGCCGGGCGAGGTGACGGAGGCGACGGAGCCGACCTCGTTCAGCACGCAGACGACCACCTCGTGGCTGCGGGATCACAACATGGACGCGGACATCCGGTCGTACGCGCGCGGCTCGCTGCTGCGCCGCGACGAGTACTTCTTCAGGATATGGCACTACGCCAAACAACTGTTCAAGTGACGCGCGACCACTCACAATCACGCACCACTCACCTGTGATACTTACCACGTGACATCATAGTTTACGTTACGGGCAGTAATAGGCTACCCGCGCACACACTCCATCCACACGTAAATATTTTTACGACTTTTTTATGTTTATAATAATATTATTTATTTTAGATATTGTATAAGATTAAATTATTTATTTTATTTAAAAAAGATGACGATACTGATGATGACTGGATTTGAGTCTCATTCAATACTTTACGGGAGACGTTTTTAAATATAGGTGCATACATATTTATTCGAGAAATTGAGTGAGGCTCGAATACTTTCATCTGATATCGATATTAAATTATTTAATATATGTACTGCTTAGCAATAAACTTGATTGTTTTATTTCATAATAGATGAAACCCACGACCCTCATGCGAGTTAAAATGCAACATGATATTTATAGCTACCTACTTAGTTAGTGCCTGAGTTAGCCTGAGTTAGAGTTAGCAGTTGAATTCTAGATACATATGTAAGTACAATTTAGATTGAACTAGATTGAAACTCCTCATAGACTAGGTATTCGGAGAAACTTTATTCCCGATGGCCACCTCTGAGGGACAGTGGAACAAACTTTCAGACTGACAAACAAATATTCTTTTAAAAACTATCCTAATTGGGTTACACACTACCAAATATAGTAACTATTTTATTTTTTACCAGTGGAATAATATAGAGAAACTGTTAGAACGTTAGGTACCTGTCCCTAGAATAATAATAATTAATTACTTACTTACTTTAATTTTAAAAGCTTGACTTATTACTCTACCTACCATTATTAATGTCAAAGGCTAATCTACAAATAAAGGAAAACTATAGTCCTGGAATTATTTGGTTCGTCTAATTATTTTATTGATTAACTACGATGACTTTCAACTCTGATTTATTTATCGTTAGAACGACGATTGTCGTTAATAATGGTGATATTGTTTCATAGTTCTGCTAAAATTATCTTATCTTCAGAATGTGGTTTCTCACATATTTTCCACTATCGGGGACTATCGATTGTTGCCGCGTAAAAGCGTTCTATGCTAAAAATATGTACGTCATTATAATGATAAGAGACATCTGTACCAAAACCTAAATCCACATGTCATGGAGTCAGTTAGTCCTGATTCGGTAGTTTCGAAAGGTTTTGGTTATGAACATCTATATACCTTTCCACTTTGTTCAATCTTACTATTTTTTCTATCTAATTTATATTTAGATAATAGAAGTGTAGATATCAAAGCTTTGAAGCGTAAAAACACGTAAAAAACCTTTGTGCAAAGGTGAAGGTTTCTTGTTTTGACACATTGACGAGGGTACTGTGTCAAAAACAAATTCAAACTTACGTAAAGGAATAAAGGTTCGATCAACTACAAACAAAAACACATTATATTTTAAGTACTTATTTATTTCAATATCAAAGATTCAATTTACTGTTATAATAAAATGAATACTTACTACTTAACATCATCTAATAATGATACGAGACTTTCAATCAATTAGCATCTAATTAATAATACGGCTTAATATAATCAAACATTGAATGAAAGAATTAACTCGTAAACACTATTTGGCACTATTACATAAATAAGAACCTTTGAACAAAATTGTAATATTTAACTTTTTTTTTTCTTCAAACATGCTCGGGGCTGCTCATTTACTGGCGATTTCGGCGGCCTGTAATGGAAACAAACATTTATTGATTTGTACAAGGTAATATAATATTTATAATAGACTAGCAGCGCCCCGCGGCTTCACCCGCGTTGTTCCCGTTCCCGTGGGAGTTTTGGGATAAAAAGTATCCTATGTGTTATTCTGATGTATAAGCAAGATTATTGTAAAGTTTCATTAAAATCCATTCAGTATAGTTTTTGCGTGAAAGAGTAACAAACATCCATACATACAAACTTTCGCCTTTATAATATTAGTAGGATGTGCGTCGTTAGAAAGTTGTTTATTTGGTTTTGGATATCGTATCATGTAACCCTAAAACTTCTTTAAGGAGAAAATTTAGTGATTAGAATAGTAAAGTTTAAAACATATGAAAAATATTAGCAGCAAATGTGTTGATTAAGGTATTTGTTAGTTATATAATTACCCTTATCCTTGGCGGACTTGGCTTGCTTGTTCTTTTTACACTTCTTTATAATACGTCGATTCTTGTCGCACGTCGGGTCGCTGTCCGGCTTCAGCATGTCGGTCCGGGACATCTCGCCGTTGGGGCTGCACTCGCTCCATGATGACTTCTCGTAACGACAAGCTAAATATATAGAAAAATGTTAATTCAAATCTTACATAGAGTAATATACTCCATATTTAGGTTTGTTCAACAGGGTAATCAATTGGTTTAAATATTACTTAAACAGGGTTGAGATAGTAATTGGAATGTTTTATATCTATCTGGAATCGAAGATCACGGCAATATTGATAAATAAGAATATTTTTACAAATACTTCATACAGCAACCACATGTAAGATTTCAAATGCGGTTACTACGGTAATTCTTTGAAAACTGTCATTTTAATATGAATATAATTAATTCATATACTTTTCTTGCACTTCTTCTGAATAGTCTTGACGCTCTCGCACTTCTCGGTGTCTCCTTTTTTCAGTGTCAGTTTACGAGATCGGGTGTTGGTGCTGCCGTCGCATTCGCTCCACGGCCCACGGATGTAACGGCACGTCTCTATTAAAACATAACCAATTTATTTAACCAGGCTACAGAATCATCGTCAGCTCGTATATGTCCATGGGGGCCCGATCCTACCCCGGATTAAGGCAATCAGAGCTTATTCAACTACGCTAGCCTCGTGCATAAAAACCTTTTTAAAATCCGACTACTCTACATAAAGCTCCGTGTAATAAAAGTTTAAATAAAACCCACTCTACACGCGCATTTTTATTCGAGACCTAAAATACTAAACGAATTTTATCAAAGTTGTCACAATGGGGACGTGAGTACAATTTTAATTACTTTTATGTAAATGAAATGAAACACGAAAATGAAAAAGTTTGTCGTGAAAGGTCTCGTGTGGAAAGTTTATGTGTGTGATGAACAAAATTTCAAATAGCCGCATTTAGTTTTAACTCGAAATTAAGCATGCTTATACCAAAATATCGAGAGAAACTGAGTCTTTTGTTTATTTTGCCAACAGATGCACTTACTCAGAAATAAAAAGTAAACCCAAAGCTCCGTTCTGTTCCACATGTGTGGACCACGAAACGAGCTAAAGAATTTATTTTAAACTCGTAGAAATGTCGGCGTAAGTTAAAAGACCGATCTTCTGCATATTCACGTTTATTTATGATGTCTTTGATTTAGTATCTCTTGTTAGCACTCGCTGAATTTACCAAAACTTCGGTATAACATTATACACTTTATTTCCTTATTATTCAAATTTATATATTAATTTTCGTTATTTATTTTACGAATTGAATTATTTAATAAACGCTGAAATTGTCCTAATTTTGAACCCAACCCGACAATAATAGACTTTCAAAGCACAAAAATTTGAAACAAACAATTTATTCAATAGAACGTCGATTCATTAGTCGAAGATATTACTGAACTTTTCATTAACGACTGCATTGCAGTTATGGACTGGATGCACATAAATTTGGACCTTATGTGTCGAGAATAAAGGTTAAAAATGGTAAGTTTGAAGTTTGGTCATTCGTGGGGGAGAATACGTACCTCTATTTCTGGCGCCCCTCGTGCTGCGAATGAGGACTTCGTGCTCGCTCTCCTCCCACACCTCGTTGTCGGCAGACACGCTCGCCAGCGAGACCATCACCAGGCCCATGGCCACCCACCACCAGCGCTTACACTGACATTCAAACATCATGTTACTACATTATTCACATTTTTTTTATTGACGACCTCGATGACAGAGTGGTCACCATGCCGGACTGCCATCCGTAAGGTTGCGCGGTCGATTCTCGTGCGGGGTGAATATTTGTGTGAACCACAAATGTCTGTCTCGGTCTGGGTGTGTGTGTGTGAATGAGTGTGTGCGTAGTTTCTGATACCCTAATACAAGTTTCGAACTTAGTTAGGGGTCAGTTACTATAATGAGATCATGTAGTGAATGGTTATGTTTTGTTATGTTTAGATAATACATTACCTGTATCTTAGGTAATGAAAAATATCCTTAAATATAATTATCCTTATAAATATCCTTATAAATTATAAATAATTATCTAAACATTACCATGTAAGGATATATACATACATAAACTTGAAAGATATGTTATACCTAACACATATACATATACCTAAAGGGTAAATACTAACGATAAGATGGAAATAACTTTCTTCTTCCTGTGTGTACTCAATTCTTATAGAATACTCGTAGTAGTGGTAATATATAAAGTAGATAATTATTTATTAACAATCAAAATAACAATACAGTTATTGTTTAAGTGGGCGTAAACAACGATAAGTATAAGAACAAGTGTATTTTCAATATTTCGTACATTTTCCTATTATATTTATAATACTTGGAAACTGTGGTACTTCATAAGGATACCAATAATATCGGGTAAAAATATTATTATTGTGTAATTTGCTGTAAATACAAGCTGTACCCAGGCTTAGACCGCGTTAGCTCCGCTGCTATTTAGTCTAGTTATAGTCGAAGCGTGTTGTTTTGTAGCCTAAGCCAACAGTAAAAAAATATTGAATTAGTACCACTGGTTCCTGATATTAAAACCAAACAAACGAAAATCTTTTATGTTTTATAATATTAGTATTAATTTAAAAATATAAGCCTGTAGATGTTTGTATGTACGAGGCAACTATTTCAAGTCGGCGCCGGCGCCGGCGACAGCTCAGAACAACAAAACATTAACTAACACAACATGTATAATGCCTACTGAGATAACTGACCAGTCAATGACTTTTATTTATTTCTCGACTGTGCTAAAATTAACTCGATGCTTCACGGGTCAATTTACCCCAACGCGCAACGTGATAACCGATTATCTCGGAGTACAAGTTAACTTTGTACACAATGTGACGTATTGTGCTACGATAAAAGCAGGCCAAGTGTAGGTCTGACTCACGCACGAACTGTTCCGTTCCACCAAACAGTAGTAGCATATACCTACGAGTACATATTTTTAAAACAGTTTAAGAAAAAAAAACAAGTGCCGTTTTTTATATAACGCCGAAAATAATACGCTTCGTATTATGAGAAATCTAACTTGACGGAAAACTGACGAATTACGAGTACTTACATAGATAAATTTTAAGTATATTTCTAAAACCATTCAAAATATCCAGTGACAGACGGGTGGACAGATAACGTATCCTCCCAACTGGCCTTTGACTACGGAACCCTAGGAATGTCAGCCAGTATCCTGTTCGAATAAAAACGTAGTACCTACAATAGTAACATGTGACACACGGTACACGCGAGTAATAACGTAGGAAGTGTCAATTTGATATGAGGAATAGCCCCTATTCCTCATTGATTGGTTGATGTACCTACCTCTTTATTCACTTGAACTATGTTCGGAACATATGAAGCGTGTTTTACAAACCAAATGTTAGAATTTTGGCTAGTAAAGATATGTCCTACTCAAAATCGGGATAAACTAACAAATGACTCTCTTCTGTGATGATTTATTTAGTTTTTAATTCGGAATATGATTTTTTAGTAACACTTTTATATTACCTATGTGTAAATTTACAAATGTCCTGTATTAAATATAAGTAGATATAAAATTAGGTCTCAGTGGAAGAGAAACCTAAGACCTTTAAATTATATTCAAACAATAAAAAAGCTCCGAATTCGATATTATTTTGTTTTGTTTGGCGTAAACTGAATAAATCATTATCTATAAATAATAAAAATTATTTAAGTATATTGGATCAGTTAAAAGGTGAATACAATTCTTAAATATCAAAGTAAGAATTATTTTTACGCGTTTATCTATTTAAGTTATTAATATTTAAGAAACATCGAACAAACATTGTTTTATTTGGTGACGTTCTAATAGTAACTGATTTTTTCAATTTATTCTTTAATTTTACTTTGAAAATGCAGAATTTGATGTAAGACTGTAATTAAATTATTGAGAGATATCATACTTATCATTAACTTAATTGCGATGCACCAGGAGCGTAATTATATTATTTATATTCAGTAGGGCGCAGTTGTTGAGACTCTTTGTTAGATTCAAATGAATGGTACAGTTTGGTACAGTTGCAATAAGTCGACACAGAAACAAAAGGTTCCCTCACACCACAGTCCGAACCAACCCGATGTGAACAGGAGGATGATGCGCACTAATTAGTCGACTATACCGACTTTATTATAAGGTAAGTAACAACAAATACTAAGGTGCTACGTACCTACATGATTTATAATCCGTTTTCCATAAACAGTTTTCCACAACGCAAAATATAGGTAAGTACGCAATTTAGTATCAAAACGAAAAAAAAATTTAAAATGCCAATGCGCAAAACAAAATAAAATCGCCAAACTGAACAAAATCACTGGAAAAAATATATTTTAGTGCTTCGACATAACTCAAATAAGCCTATATTGTGCATAAAGGTAGTTCCAAATTTCCTCCTCCTTCAAATATGATTTGTTTTTGCGTTCGTCATAAAATTGGAGCTAAAAATATGAGAAGTAGTATAATGATTCAAGTGGTGTACCTCCATTTTGTGCGGTGGCGCGCAATACAGCAGTGATTGATACAGCGGTGGAGTCCCTGTGGCACGAGGTGTCGCGCCGAGCACCCGCCGTCGAGTGAGTTCCGAGCGGGACGCGACTCCGCCCGAAGTCCCGAGCCCGCGGCCAGGACGCCTCGCTATCGATCGGCTTACACCCGGGACCACTTCGCTCCCGGCTCCCGGTTCCCTGCTCGCTCCTGTACGCATATTCACACCACCACCCCTCCCTTGCTCCCGAATCCCGCCGAACACCGCTCTATCTGCCTATAGTCGCAATTTATTACTTTTTCCGGAAATGATCGCATTTCATCTTGTTTCAGATGCGACATGTCTGGATTTAAATATCTTAACCGAAATGACATCGCGTCTAAAGTAGGACAGTTATATTGCTTTTTCTAATATACGTAGCTTCTTGATGATAAAATGATGATTAGATTCATTTTACTCAGATGGAAAGCATTAACGATATTTCAATTTGGAATCTCTCCTTAAACCATGATTCCCAATTTTTATCCCAGAACAATATCAGGGTAAATGTATGTGCTATTTCTAGCCTAAATAACATCTGTACCCGATTTCACATAAATCGGTCCAGCCGTTCTTGTTAATATCCTCTTGCTCATATAACATTTATATGTAACCAGGAAAAAAAACATTTATGTAAAATCTTAAGTTTCATAAGACTTAGGGCTAATATAAGATGAAATCTCCAAACTGGTCACTTAAGTTGGTTAATAAATTAAAGTAATTGAAGACTAAATAAAAGAATATACAAATACATTCTACATACAACTGTACTGCTGTCTAATGAAAAGGCGTGTCTCCATTTAAAAGTAAACTGTAGAAATCTCTTTAAAAAAAAAAAATATTTAAGATTGAAAATGGCTCAAGATATAAAAAAGTAACGTTGACATGAGACGTCGAGAATTTAGTCCTCTCCAATATGTGTGAAGACACAAATAGCATAAAACCCATAGGAAATAGGATATTAGCGAAAAATCTGACTTTTTGACGTTTCACGGGTCTAACTTTCTGGTAAGTTTTCCAAGAAAAAATCCGAAGACTAAAAAAATGATATCCAATTTGGTTTCAAACTGGGAAAAAGTATTCATTTTAATACTTATGTGTATAAATAGGGTAATAAAATAAATAAATTCAATAATTTTAAAGCAATTATATTGACCTAAAACACGTATTCTGTACGTCCATGTTAAGTTTATTCTCCAGCTACTCTGAATTTTTTTCAATTTCATCGTTGTTTATACACGACGTTTTACGAAGCGTATCGTTGCATTAATTAAGATTCTCTACCTTTTATTTTTTGCAACAGAGAGAGGAAATGAATAATTGGATCACTGTGTTTTTATTTGGTATTTCAGTTGCAATTTATTAATACTTTAAACTTTGCTTCATGTAAAAAAAAATATTAAAATGAAATAAAATTATTTTGAAATAGGTCTTCTTTTTCTGCAATGTGGCGGACGAGAGCCAATCAAGCCGAAAGTTGGTTCGCTGCCCTTTTTGGTGAGTACAAAAACATTTGTATCCGTTAAATTATCCATACCCGTGAAGTCTCCGCCACATCTGTAACTCATAACAGAATGCGATATTAAATTACTTTGACGTTGGCCACACAATAACATAATTATCGTCACAAGGAGAGTTCTGGGAAGATGGTATATACCCCATATTTGATATTATAAATACAAAATGTGTTAGTTGATTGATGACATTAAAGAACTACATACAAAATATAAAAATACTGAACCTGTAAACAAAACAGAACCTAATATTTTAACGTTTAATAAAAGCCATAGATAACCTACCCATGATAAAAGCATAATTGAAGTAACCTAATGTAAATAATTGCTTTAAAAAGAAAATGTTATGGTGAACGCTGATTACAATATGAATGGAATAGAAAATCAGTAAAGAGATTCTTTCTACTTCTAGTTATGCAACACATTAATATACCGGGTGTTTGGTAGAGGGTTGACCAAACGGGATGGGCGTGTTCCTGGGCCTATTTGGGAGATACAATTTGGCTAAAAATTTCCTTGTTGTTAAAATAAAAAAAATATCGAGTAAATTGTATTTTTTCATTTTTTTCCGAAATTGCGACTATTTATCCCTATAACATTTTTTTGAGCTGGTTTCCAGTCAACTTTTTTGATTTATTATGGTCTCGGATATCACTTGGTCTGCTCACAGCATTTTCAGACCTCTACAAGGTCTACATAATTTGTTATGACCACTTAACGCTAGGTTGCCAGAGACGGGAAATCTTGATTTGGAAGCAATATCTTCCTGTAATTGAGATAGTCCATTTTACTTGTTTTAATGCTAATTATTTTCTAAGGAAGTCACTTCAGCATCTCAGTATCTTCAGAAGACCTCAGATAAATCCAAATTTATTCATACTGTGACGTATTTAAGCGAAACTTGGAATTTGTTTTTAAAAATATCTTAATTTTTTTCTTCCATTTCCACTTTGCACCTAAATTTTTAACAAGTTTTTTGGCTTTTGTAAAACTTGTAGTATACCGTTTAAATAAGGGATAAACAGAGAAGTTTTTAAACGAGTTTTAAATTCTCGGTTACAATTAGTTTTCTTTTTATTTGAGTTGAAAGATCCCCTAGAAGATTTCTATTTTTCATTTCCCTAGCGTTAAGTGGTCATAACAAATTATTTAGACCTTGTAGAGGTCTGAAAATGCTGTGAGCTGACCAAGTGATATCCGAGACCTTATGGTCTCGTTTTGATTATTCAATCAAAAAAGTTGACTGGAAACCAGCTCAAAAAAAAGTTATAGGGATAAATAGTCGCAATTTCGGAAAAAAAATAAAAAATACAATTTTGTCGTTTTTTTTTTTTATTTTAACAACTAGGAAATTTTTAGCCAAATTGTATCTCCCAAATAGGTCCAGGAACACGCCCATCCCGTTTGGTCAACCCTCTACCAAACACCCGGTATAAAGAACTATTTTTAAGATTATCTGGGAACTTTCTGTCGGCTAATTAATAAATTAATTAAATTAGACGACACTAATGAAATGTTAAAAGAAAACCAGATACAATTTTAACCCGATGATAATTGAAAAGTAAGAGGATCATGAACAAAGGCAGTCATATTGAGTTGTAAGTTTGTAACCTGCCCGTAATAAAGTAATTGAAGAAGATATTTCACCCCAATTACAATTACTGAGAGTTTTAGAGGCGGTCACAGACTCCAAATAGGATAAGTGGTTACCCGTTCAGTGCAACGCACGCTCACAGTTTAAAGGATTTCGTCTTTCAAAGTTGTTATTTAGTTTAGTTTCAATATCTTTGTGGCCAATTGTGGTGAATGTTAAATAAATACGCAATATGTATGGCCTTTATTACTTTTATACGAGTGAAATCTATTCTGAACACAGTGTACACAGTACGGGGTGAACTATTTAAATGGACGTGGTAGACAAAATATATTCTATTCACCGTCTTTTAATTTGCAGACATTGATTATTATTAGTGATGCCATTTGATCATGTATAAATACAGCAAGTAATTTTTTGTTCAAAATAAACTGATTAGATCAGAAAAGTTTTAATTTAAATCAATATCGAGTCTCGTTTCAGAATTTTCTGTATTCCTTACTTCCTTAGATTACCTTCCTTAGAGTTACGGATTTTATCTACTACGCCCACTTGGAAAATTCACTTTGTAATACTAAGCTGATTGCGTCTCAGACCTGTAATTATATAGAATAATACAGCCAAAAAATTTTCATCCAGAAATTCTTATAGTATCAAGAATATCGCGAGCAAAACCACGGGTCACAGGTAGTTTTACTTTTAATAATGTCAATCGACACCCCGGCCTACATTGTTGCGGGTTTTTCCTCGATTTTTCCTGGATCCCATCATCAGATCCTGATTTCCTTGACATGGGACCACTTCGCGAATATCCGCTTTCTAATGAAACAAGAATTTTAAAATGCTCCATTCATGATTACAAAGAAATCGCGTAACAAACACACAAAAAAAAAAAAAATATATACACGTCGAATAGAGAACCTCCTCCTGTTTTTTTGGAAGTCGGTTAAAAATAGGTGCTTTACATTTGAAGAATAAATTCAACTGGCTGTTATTGTACTTACATATTATTTTCTGAGGAGTTTTGTTAGAACCTTAATCATATTTTTTCTGAAACCAGCGTACAGATCAAGTACATTATCGCCTGCTAACCTTTGAGCTAGGTATGCTTTTCCTTGAAGGTCGTATCGGTCTGGAACTACACAAACAACAATTGGTTCCCAAGATTGACAAGATAAAAAATGAGTAGGTGCTTAGATTAGATTGTATTTTTCACTATTTTCCCAATATGGCTTGAGTTTGAAATTACCAACAGATATCACAAAGTCGTGGTAACCACTTCTATTCCTTCTTAAGTTCTGTACTAATATATTTTTTTTCGACGACCTCGATGGCAGAGTGGTCACCATGCCGGACTGCCATCCGTAAGGTTGCGGGTTCGATTCCCGTGCGGGGTAAATATTTGTGTGAACCACAAATGTTTGTCTCGGTCTGGGTGTGTGTGTGAATGAGTGCGTGCGTAGTTTCTGATACCCTAGATACAAGCTACAAGCTTAGTTAGGGGTCAGTTACTATAATAAGATGATGTAGTGAATGATTATGTTATTTTTTAAGTGAGAAAGACACCTTTGTCCCTGCAGACGATCTTACAGACCGATGCTATATTTTCTTTTAATTTGTTTATAATTTAAACAGGTTTATTTCCAATCGAGGTACAGAGGGATATGTGTGGGTACCCTCGTGTCTCGAGTGGCCATTCTGACGGCGGCTGTGTGCGTCATCAACCCCAATTCCGAAGTCCAAGATACGAGACCAATCAATGTGGTCGTCGGCACCACCTACAGGCATCCCAGGAGAGGGGTGCGAATACAAGTTGTTAAAATAGTTATACCAATTCGTGAGTTCTCTTGATTACTTACAAAAGGGTTCCCTACGTAATTCCGAAACTCATTTAGAATCGATTTTCATTTCATCGAACACCATCCTTACTAATATTATAAATGCGAAAGTAACTCTGTCTGTCTGTTACCTTTTCACGGCTAAACTACTGAACCGATTGACTTGAAATTTGGTACAGAGGTAGCTTATGGTCTGGGAACGGACATAGGCTATGTTTTATCCCATGGGATCGGGAACTACGCGGGTGAAACCGCGGGGCGCTGCTAGTAATTAATATAAGTAACCATTTTTCGACATGCATCAAACAAAATTATTGAGAATGCAATTGTATACCTAAATAAATCAATGATACGGTACACAAAATAGAACAAATACGATCGTTTGCAGGTCAGGAGATAATGAAAGATTCAGGTGTTCCTGACGGCGAGTGCATGTATTTGTGATGGAGTGTATTTTGAGAGGTGCCACATGTACCAATCAATTTCTATCGAAACCGTTGATCTTTGGACAACCATCTGCACCATGCTATACAATGTTGTATTTTGAAATTATTATTGGAAATCTATTAACAAACAAATGCCATATATGGGATTTTATATTCCCCTGGTGATTATGTCTATTCCTTCTCATCCTCAAGGACAAAGAAGCATTTGCCATACAGTGGGATATTACAGTCGACACCTTACTTTGAAAACATATATCTTATTTGTAAACTTCTCCTTGTTTTTTTTTCTAGTTAGTGAATTACCTAAGAGAGCGTATGACATTCAAAGAGGGGTAGCAATTCTTCTCCTGAAAAATTCAATTCCTGATATTTCGGCGGAAGTTCCATTGCGTCCGGGACCTATTGACTTTACTGGCGAAAACACGCTGACTCTGCAAGAGGAATGCATCATAATTGGATGGCACTTCTTTTTTAAAGGGGTAATTAACATATGTAACATAACATAATCATTCATTACATCATCTCATTATAGTAACTGGCCCCTTACTTAGTTCAAAACTTGTATCTAGGGTATCATAAACTACGCATACATTCATTCACACACACCCAGACCGAGATAAACATTTGTGGTTCACACAAATATTCACCCCGCAAGGGAACACGAAACCTTACGGATGGCAGTCCGGCATGGTGACCACTCTGTCATCGAGATCGTCAATTAAATGTTATTTTATATTTTGGTACTGCCATTATATTAATTTTGATCTAAATAACACAAACCAATGTTACCTGGAGGTAAATAACCCTAATTTGAGTAAAAGTAAAAGGTAATAGCGAAAAGAGATCTACGAATGCATCCTTGTCAATGATGGGTGAGCTTAAACATATAAAGTAAGCAGGTACTCTATGTAACAAGTCACGCAGTTAAAATTGGATTGACATGCGATTTCACTTCGACTGAAAAATTTAAATAGGTAGGAGTTTATGCAATTAGATACTTATTCAACCGTTTTTCACTGTAAAAGTTTACACTTGTATCTAATTAAGCGTTGATTCACTTAGAATACTATTCCACAAGAGAGAATTCATAAAATAACATTAAAGGTACCGAAGTGCGAGTTAAAAAAATGAGAAGCTTACACGTGAAACGACTGGCAGCACGTGCATGCGTTTCACACATTTGGTGAACATAAATTTCTTTTTTGTTCAAAACAAGAAGAAACACTTGGTCATTAACTTTGGGCGTGCCTTGGGTCAAAGTTTGAGAATACATTTTTGATATAAGTACTTAAGTACCTACTTCGGTTATAAAGTCATAATCTCTCTTACTATTAACTTTATTATTGCCTATCTAAGTAGTATCTCTGTCCATTAGCTTTATTAGCATCGATTTCACTGTAGTGGTTTACCGGTGATCCTGTGGGCATTCGGTATAAAGTTTAAATAAGTGTAAGTACTTATTATTATTTAATTTGCAGGATACAATATATCCAGTACACAAATTTCTTTTACAAAGAAATCTCAGATCGCAATTCATGAATGTTGCCAAGAAGACCGTTTGGTGTGAAGCGTTGATATTAAAATTAAGGAAGTCTCTAAGTAACTTGGGATTCCACGGCATGATTGACAGTGATGAATCTATTTGTATTAGAGATGTAAGTTAACTATGTTCACTCGTCATTACATTATATTCTCTGACATATTCAACAAAGTAAACTGGTACCCTCTTTAACTTTATTATTAACTCATGATTAGGTACTCTTCTATTAGTCCTAAAGCTGGTACATTTTAGATAGGTAGGTACGCTGAATCAGATTACCTCGAGACGAAAAAAATGCTTTTTTACACACTTACGGGTAATTTGTTTCCCCCGCTGCTAGGTCTGAGGTTCTGTGAGTTATATGTATTTAATGTAGGAGATGTACTTAGTGAACCATATACATATTTTAAGCGTTCGTCAAATATCACCTCAAAAATACGTACCAGCTAGAAAGCTGGTAGATATTTACATAGGTACTACAATTAAACAATTTAAAAACTAAATAATTAAAAATTAAGGAAAAAAATTAGTAAACTCTACATAAGTAATCAGAGGACTATGTAGAGTTTACTCAATTTTTTCTTTCTATCGTCTTTTGAGAATTTAGTGAGTTTCGAAATATTTTAATTTACAAAGGTAGGTAACATTTATATGTCTATTTATATGTTACAGCCTGACAGGAGAGCTCAACCATGTCACGTGAGTAAAAATTGAGCTTGTAATTTAATTCGAAAGAAAGATTACACAGCTATGTAGTTTATATGAGAGTGATATACGTATGTAATAATGTTGACGTATCCTACTAATACGAGTATGTATTAATGTATAATAAATGCGAAAGTTTTTATGTTTGTGAGTTTGGATGTTTACCGAAAACCGATTTAGTCGAAACAGATGTTCCTTAAAACTAGGAATAACACATAATATATTTTTTAACCCGAATTTCCCACAGTATTGGGATTTACGCGGGTAAAACCACGGGGTACAGCTAGTATTTTATAAATAATTATTATAACTGGTTGATATGCAGGGGATGTACGGCGCTCCATATGTGTGCAATGGCCAGGTAGTAGCTATGATGACGGCGCCTGATGCCCAGTGGACCAATTGTACTGGCTACAGTAATATTATAACATTACTTTCATCAAAATTCCTCAAAGATTTCTTCGCCTGTGTCAGTCCGTGAGTAATCAACTTTATATTAAGAAAGAAACTACCAGAATTATATTTAGTCTTGGTAAAAGAATATCGTCGGCCGTTGGAAGGTATTAATGCAAATACAACTAAATTAAATATGAAATTTGTTTTTATACAGTTTTGTTTTATGGCACTACACCGCTTTCTTTTGTCTTTTCTTCCCGAAAGTACAAAAAGACACTTAGCTTATATAGAACTTAATTTATTTTCAGAATATTTTACCCTGAGTTTGACGTAATATGGCATGATATAAAAATGTCACTGTACTACGATGAGTTTTACAAGTCGTATGACTACGTGCCCGCTATATACGACAAACTATTGACCAATCCGGACGGGGCCAGCAGTACGGAGGACGAGGGGGAAGACGAATTAATGGTGTCTAATGAATAGATTATGTAACAAAACATCTTATATATGCTTATCTAAGTTTTAGAAAATTTTATATAATCTAGACTCACAACTTAAAATAAGACTATAATGTGACTTAATTATAAAATATAGATATTCTTGTATCATATGACAAATAAAAATGTATGGATGTTTGATGAGTATTTATTTTGTCAATATTATGCCGTGGTGTGGACGCTGTTGCCGTTCCCGCATCGGTTTAAGTAGTTACCGTAGAAGGTGTCGCTCAATATCACCACACACTGCTTAAATCATCTGCTATAGATGTAGAGGCCACTGGTGATAAGAGTGGAGTTTCCTTTCCTATTACCTACCTCAAATACTTTTACAAAGTTAAGTGGCTGGCAGAATTATGAACGAACCTGGTTCTGAAAGGAAAAGCTGATCCAAAATTTAGTTTATAATAATAGTAAAAAAAAATTAAGGTCAAGAGGTTGGCCTCATGTCTGGTCAGTCGATTTGGGTAATTTCCACTTCGTTTAAGTACTTACGTACCACTTTAGCTGAATCCGTTATCATGCATAAAAAAACCGTCGCCTATACATGGGGCAAATAGCATTTCATGGGGTTTCAAGACGTCGGTTAAGTATCGCTGTGCGGTCAGGGATCCATTTTCGGTCACGACTAGCCCCATGCGTGCTCCTGAACATTGCCTACCCATACTAAAACCTCTACTATAAACGACAGTTTCGGAGAAGTTCGTCTGGTTAAAACGTTTTCCTGTCTCGTACCATTTACGAATGTGGATAGTTCGAGAGGCTATATCTTCTCCGTATTGTTCAAAACAATTGAACAAGCAATTTCATTATTTCCTTTCGAAAAATGTCTTCTGACATTGCAACCGGTTATGTGGGCAGTTCATGAGGCTGTCTCGTACCAATTACGAGTTGTGGATAGTTTGAGAGGCTATTTCTACTGTTTGTTTAAAACAATTGAACAAGTAATATCATTGTTTCCTTTAAAGAAATGTCTTCTGATATTACACCCGGTATTGTGAGCAATTCGTAAAGCTGTCTCGTGCCATTTACGAGTGTAACTTCCCCGTCTGACCAACTTCCCCAACTGACCCACTTCCCCAACTGACCAACTTCCCCAACTAACCAACTTCCCCAATTGACGAACTTCCCCATCAGACCAACTTCCCCGTCTGACCAACTTCCCCAACTAACCAACTTCCCCAATTGACGAACTTCCCCATCAGACCAACTTTCCCGTCTGACCAACTTCCCCAACTGACCAACTTCCAAAACTGACCAACTCCCCGTTCAACCAACTTCCCCGTCTGACCGACTTCCCCGTTCGACCAACTTCCCCAACTGACCAACTCCCCCAACTGACCAACTTCCTCGTCTGACCAACTTCCTTAACGAACCAACTTCCCCAACTGACCAACTTCCCCGTCTGACCGACTTCCTAATCTGATCGACTTTGTGTCTTTGACCGATTCATTCGAAGACCATCCTCAAGACTTGCAGTGTTCAGTTCTTGTAAAACGTCAAGTTCAGGCGACGACGACACCCTGTAAAATATTAATCTTATATTTTTCTATTAAACAAGTTTATTATTAAAAATTTTCATTCTAAAATATTTAAATACTCATCATAGAAATAAAACAACATTATAACAAAAAATCCGAATGACCACCATGACCAGAATGACCAGAATGACCAGAATGACCAGATTGACCAGATTGACCAGAATGACCAGATTGACCAGAATGACATGAATGACTAGATTGTCCAAATTGACCAGAATGACCAGATTGACCAGAATGGCCGGACTAACCAAAATGTCCAGATGAACCACAATAACCAGAATGACCAGATTGACCATTATGATCAGAATGACCGGAATGACCAGATTGACCAGAACGACCAGATTGACCAGATTGACCAGATTGACCAGAAATACCACAATGATCAGAATGAACAGAATGACCAGATTTACCAGAATGACCAGCATGACCACATTGACAAGATTGACCGGAATGACTAGAATGACTAGATTGACAAAATGACCAGAATGACCAGAATTACCGGAATGACCGGAATGACCGGAATGACTGGAATGACCGGAATGACCGGAATGACCGGAATGACCGGAATGACCGGAATGACCGGAATGACCGGAATGACCGGCATGACCGGAATGACCGGAATGACCGGAATGACCAGATTTACAAGAATGACCGGAATGACCGGAATGACCGGAATGACCGGAATGACCGAAATGACCAGAATTACCAAATTTACCAAAATGACCATAATGACCATAATGACCAGAATGACCAAAATGACTAGAATGACCGGAATGACCAGAATGACCGGAATGACCGGAATGACTGAAATGACCGAAATGACCGAAATGACCAGAATGACCAGAATGACCGGAATGACCAGAATGACCAGAATGAACAGAATGAACAGAATGACCAGAATGACCGGAATGACCAGATTTACAAGAATGACCGGAATGACCGGAATGACCGGAATGACCGAAATGACCAGAATTACCAAATTTACCAAAATGACCATAATGACCATAATGACCAGAATGACCAAAATGACTAGAATGACCGGAATGACCAGAATGACCGGAATGACCGGAATGACTGAAATGACCAGAATGACCAGAATGAACAGAATGAACAGAATGACCAGAATGACCGGAATGACCAGAATGACAGGAATGACCGGAATGACCGGAATGACCGGAATGACCGGAATGACCGGAATGACCGGAATGACCGGAATGAACGAAATGACCAGAATGACCAGAATGATCACAATGACCAGAATGACCGTAATGACCAGATTTACAAGAATGACCGGAATGACCAGAATGACCTGAATGACCGGAATGACCACAATGACCGGAATGACCGGAATGGCCGGAATGATCGGAATGACCGGAATGACCGGAATGACCGGAATGACCGGAATGACCAGAATGACCAGAATGACCGGAATGACCAGAATGACCAGAATAAACAGAATGACCAGAATGACCGGAATGACCAGATTTACAAGAATGACCGGAATGACCGGAATGACCAGAATGACCAGAATGACCGGAATGACCGGAATGACCAGAATGACCGGGATGACCGGAATGACCAGAATGACCGGAATGACCAGAATGACCAGAATGACCGGAATTACCAGAATGACCGGAATGACCAGATTTACAAGAATGACCGGAATGACCAGAATGACCGGAATGACCGGAATTTCCGGAATTACCGGAATTACCGGAATTACCGGAATGACCGGAATGACCGGAATTGGAACGAGTGCAAAAAAGATCAATTCCCAAATGCGACGGTAGCGTATTGAAACTAGCAGTACTACGTGGAAAGAAGGCATTGCGTCTATACTCGTAATTTATTGAACAGACTGGTACGACCAGTAGTGAGCGCTGTCTAAGGCCTAATTGGTTGGTGCGGAGCATTATATTCGATAGAAGTTTGGGACAGTCAATGGAGCCATTAGCAATGCTTAATAGATAACAGATGTCGTTTGTGGTGCGTCTGTATTCTAAAGGTAAGAAACATTAAACATCTATCATTGTAATCTATAGAGTACGTTTTCGATTTATAATCTAGGTAACGTAAAAATTTTCTTTGTATACCCTCGACCCTAGATATGTAAACCTGGTACTGTGGATTCCACACTTGAGATGCATATTCAAGGAGGCTTCGCACATAAGAACAGTATAATATTTTTACGGTTTTATGCAGCGATATATCTATTGGAGGGGGTACCAGAGTCCATACATTTCCTGGCATCATCCTTTCACAAATGAACTAACGTTCCTCTATTTTTTCCGGTGTGTTTACCGTACGTAGTATCTCTAAGTAGTTTGTGGTGTGTACTTCAAATAGGGTTTCATCAAGTATATCGCATTCCAAAAAGGTTCCATTACCAAAAAAGATAGAACCGCTGGTGTAGACACTCATATCGCCACGTTTGTCTAATTTGTGTTGGTTACGTCAAACTTGAGTCACGTTCAATAAAAAGCTAACATGCTCCGACCTAAGAATTGAACCCAGAGCCTCAGACATAGGAAAAGACTTTACTTATAAGTAAATAAAACTAATAAATTCAACGCACAGGTGTATTTTCTTTCAATAAAAACTATTAGGAAGATTCTGACATCAAAATACCTTGGAATAAATAACATAGATACAATTACAATAACTATTTAATAAGTACAATAACATACTTAATAAAGAATATCAACATATATTAAATACGAGACCTTATTAGAATATCGGTATTTAATTTTAAAAATACGGAAATAGTCGACCGCTTTAGGCCGCGTGTCTACGGTAAAAAAATGTCTTGTCTGGTTCAAATAAGATAGTCTTCTTTCATGTCTGAAACAGACAAGAAAAAATCTAGTGTTTACATGAAAATTGTATCTTGTCTGAACCAGATAAATTCTTAATTTCTTACCGTGGACAGTTATTTATATCGTACCTCAATTCATTTATTTCTTACAATACACAAAACCAGGTATTGTAAAAATTCCCTTACCTAACTTTATTAAGAAGTATGTTGGTGCTTAACAAGATTTTGTTTAAGTACTATAAAAATCAATATGATCATTAATTTCGCTACTTCCGATTAAAATTAAATAAATGCCGATATTTTTAATTTTCTCTACAGATGCGTTTAGATTATGTAAAAAAAACATGCTATGTAACATAGATTTTTTTTAATGTTTATTTATGCTCACGTTACATAACATAAAGTTTTATAAAATGTTACATAATGTAAACTCACCTTAAATGTCGAAATAACGAAAATTTATACTCGAATAAATATTTCCAGTAAAATTAATTACGAATAATAGACTAAATTAACTAGGCAAGCTTACATAAAAATGTTCTTAGAAAGAACATATAAGTCACATTAATTTAGACACATTTTGAATGAGATACTTAAATTAAATAAAAGTATTACATAAATGTGAATGACTTGTGTTTGAAACTTATATTCTAAGATTAATGTAATTTTACTAATTCCTCTAAATAACAAGGTTTAAAATACAAAAATATAATTATTTGAAGATTGCATAGTACTATTAGACAGTTTGCAACACAAAAAGCCTTATACACAATGTATTTAATAAAGAATATTTGGTAAAACACTGCAACATATAAGAGAAAAATGAAAATTCCCATATTTATTCTACTAATTAAATATGTGTGCAAGTAAAATATTTTACCTATAGCTAAGGCAACTGTAGATAGAATTAAACTATAACATCTTCAGTCAATTTATTATTTAATGTGTATTTGACTAAAATTTGAATTTTTTAAACCAATGCGTTTAAAGCCCCCACTTATTAATTAATAAAATAAACTAAATCTATGTTGTCCTTTCTTTCTTCCGCAATAATAATTACAACGAGAATAATTAGAACGAGAGAGGAACACAGACTTAGTTCAACGGTTTGAAATTTTGCTAATTAAAGAGGGTTAAGTATTTAAATATGAAGTAACTAATACCTAGTTACTTATCTTCGTTAAACTTTGATTATTAATAACGGCGTAAACATTGCTGATTATATTCATATACATCATGCTTCAAACTTAAGCACATAAGACGACGCGAATTTATAAAACAACTTCGCTCGACGAGGCAAAAATGGTATACTAAATCTATGATAACACGCTGCGGTAAGCTAACCCGGTATCCAGGTAATTGAATAACTTCGTCATGATCTTTTTGGTCATACATATCGGTCAACCGTAAACCCGATAACTACTCAAATAAACACCTCAACAAACTCGTCTTTACAGCTTAATGAATTGAACATTTCTTAGCATAAAGATCTTTCAGGCACTTGTGTTTCAGGCCGCTTTTTTAGACAACACTATTGCTTTTACTATTTACGAATTCGAACCTATATAACTATTTCTATATTTTATTTTAATTTTAGAGTTTTCTAACGATTCTCTAAGTCGTTTGACAATACGTCTATAATTTATTAGGTCCCTATTTAAGTACCCCGATCCTTAAACACCTTACAATCGCGCCCAATGCGTATTTCGATCCAACACTCACTTTAATTTTTAAAAAACATGATGACAGTGTAAAATTGTCCAAGAAAATAGTTTGAAAGGGAAAAATAATTCAAAATAGTCACAAAAATGCAATAATTACATAAAAACTCAATTAATTGCTGAAACATTTTTTGGGAAATAGTACAGGTGTACATTAGAGAACGGGATTTCAAAAACTGTCATCACGCTTCTTATCAGAACATTTTATTGGAATTAATGCTTAATTTGGGGTACAAATGTTTTAGGGAAGGGTATGTTTGTATTTAGGTTTTAGTATAATATTTGAATGTATTATTCCATGCTTATATTTTGTTGTACTAATGTGGTACTAAAGAATTAATATGAGCAAGCAAACCCGTGGAGAAGCCAACGATCGCGACACGAACCGCCATATTTACAAACAGCTAAATCTAAATAGTGCTCCAAATAATCGACACACAACAACAATCGCCAATGGGGCCATCTCATACACTCTCCGTCAGTACAACACCTAGATATATCAATTAAACTAGTCCAATCGCAATCGTATGCAATTAATTAAATATACAATGACTAAGTACTTTCACTAAAAATATTTATCACTATGCAACATGATAACATATTTGTGAACAATTGAAAGTGTAAATCAATTCAAAGTTTAAAATATACATACAACCTCATATAATCTATAATAATAAATTATATAACACTAATGGAAAAAGTTCTTGAAACCCACCTTTAACTTTCTGTGCGATCATTGGTTGCTGAGATATCGATAATCAAAGACAAAAAGATCCTTTTCCATTTGAAGACCGATATCTCAGCGAGGAGTGGACGTATCAGGGTGATTAAAAAAAGAAATTAAAGCTAAATGAACAAAGTATCCGATCCTTATGGTGGTTAAGCTAAAAAAAAATTTTCCACGCTCGTAGACCAAAAAAAAAAACTAAAAAAAAATTGAGATTTTTTTTGTTGCTGGTTTTTCTACGATTACTCAAAAACCGCGGAGGCTACAAAATTTTGAAGTTCTAATCCAAAAACTAGACACTTGGAGCTACAATTTCCTTTTTTTTTATTTCCTGTACGACCATTTCTCTCAAAGTTACGGCCTGTTGAAAAGTACCGAAAAATTTGGAATATTTTTTTGATCCCTTAATTTTTTCCATTAGTGTATTTTACACAAACATGTTTCATCTTTGCACACAATATATATAAAAATATTGCATTATGTAGATTACAAAATTAACTCACTACAATGTTTAATTGTAACATAAATATATGAAACTTCTCTTAGAGGATAATGAACAGAAGTAGAGTTATAAATAATAGGCATATCAATATACCGATCGCCAGCCATTGACGTCGATCTGAAAATAAATATTGATATTTATTAATAACACATTATGAATACATAATACTAACTACAGACAATTGCTCTGAGAATATTAAAAGATAACCACTCACCGTTACTCATATGGAGCACTTTGGCTACCTTTTTAAGTGTCGTATCTAATTTGGAGTCGGCGTTGTCTAAATCTGTATGTAGGTCGTCTAGCATCCTGGCAAACAGATGAAAATAACGTTAATATTTGATTTATCACAGGTAGTCTATGACTACATAGTATTAAACAAAGCCGCTGTCGCTGTCTGTCCGACCCTATGTATGCTTAAATCTTTAAAAATACGGAAATATTTTTGAATAGATAGAGTGATTCAAGAGGGAGGTTTTTAGCATAATTTTATCCCTGCATTCACACGGGGGCGGGAACTACGCGGGATCTGCTAGTTCAGTATATATTTAAAGGGTAATTTACTCACACAGCCTGTTCGTCGAGTTCAATGCCGATCTGCTTGGAGACCGTCTTCAGGGAGCCCACGGAGTTACTGATCACCTGGAGCTGGTCGTTCTGACTGACCAACATCTTCTCCTGCATCGACATTATGTCACTGTCGCAGGAGTCGAACCTGTTGAACACAAATTACGTTCAATTGTTTGTGTTTAACAATCTATATCATAAAAACCTAATCTTCTAAATACAATAGAATAAACATAAATAATATATTTCTTTTGGGTAGCAAAAATGATAATTTTGTTATTGTAAGGCAAAAATATTGTTTCTTATTTCGTAACACTTTTGTAGGAACATTTTTGAAGTTTCACATATTGATTAGATCCAAATCCTAAGATGCTTTAAGTACCTAAAGAGATAGCACTCATAGGGGATTAACGAGTCTCTAGAGACATCCAGTTATAGGAATCTGCCTGTTAAGAAGTACAAATACCTATCTACTGCTGAGAGAATTTGGTATCGTTATTTCAATTGAAACTTCTTAATTTGAAAGATACATAGCATAAACTTTATTCTGTGTTTCAGGAAAAGCTAGTCCAGAGAAACTAACTTACCTCATAGGGCTATCAGTCTGGTTTGCAAGTTTGGAGTACTTGCTATACTTCGGTGTGGATGTCCATGAATTGGGAAAGTTGACTGGACTATCCTCACCGAGGAGTGGCTCGCACGCGGTGCCGTCATTGTCCCGGTTACGATTCAAACTCATTTTAGTTTTCATCACCTGTAATGTTATAAAAAGTATTTCATTTTATGATTTAACACAACATTACTTTTTTCTCTTTTTAATCATCATCATACATCACCATCATAATCATCCATGATGATTCCATGCCAATTTTGGGTACAGCGACCACCTCCTATGTAGCTGGGTCTGGGTTACTGGTTTAATACATCCTCACAAGACTAATGTAATAAGTCTAATAATCAACTCTCTTAATAATTAAGTTAAGGTATATTAAGGCCTAATTACCCTAATTTGCGGTAGACTCGAGCCCCTCGGTGGGTTCATATGAGCTGATGATGATAACTGACATTCTTAAAATACTATTAATTAATAAAAATATTACCTTCACTTCTTGTTTAGTAGCCTCAATGAATGTACGTCTCTCACAAATTTCTTTGTTGTCAATTTTAAACTTTGATGAGTTTTTCTCGACAATGCGTAAAGAAAATATGTTAAGGAAAGTTATTATTTTTAAAAAATATACATTGTTTCGCCAATCTAATGACAAGTTTCATAAAACACTAGATAATTAAATGTAAAGGCTCTTCTCTGATGATCTTTTAAATTTATACTAACATACAACTGAACAGTTAATTTGTTCGGTTGAATAAGCTAATCATTCGTTGAAATTGTATTATTTTTAATTTGTATTAATTAGAATCGGGGCAATAGTGAATAACACAAGATTCCCTGTTCACATCTAGTTAGATAATAAAAGGATATTGATTGTATCTTCAAGGTCTTCTAAGTCCCATTCGATGCTACGTAGCGCATTCCTCAGCTCTGTCGAAGTCCATTCCACTTCGGGACTGTTGGGGATGATCGGCGCCTTTGAAATCTCTTGCCACCGCAGGTACAGTCCACGTGTTTTGTTCAATGCTTTGAACACCTCACTGTATAAAATCAACTCAAATTAAACAAGCAAATGCGTTAGATTCCCGTTGCGGGGTCAATATTCGTGTGAACCACAAATGTTTGTCTCAGTCTGAGTGTGTGTGTGTAGGAGTGTGTGCATAGTTTCTGATTAGATACAAGTCACGAACTTAGTTAGGGGTCAGTTACTATAATGAATGATTGTAATAACAAAAAATTTAAATGAACCAAATGAAAAACAGGCTTTGGTTTTGGTTGACGAGTTGGCAATCACAGTAGTTCTGTCTTAGTATAAGCCATCTTAGTATTTTATAACAATTTTAGCAGTATAATATAATAAATGGAGTACCACAAACAATGAATACTATTTAAATCACAACTTTTATTTAATGATGATTCTGTTTACTTAAAACGTTGTGAATATAATCTTTAACTCAGATAAGACCACAGAAAACAAAGGAAAATAGGTAAGTGTAATGTTCTAAGGATAACTAGTATATTATTTTAAGGAACAAATGATTATTAACTATGTAAACAGAAATATATATTACCCAACCTACACTAATGTACAGATTTACTTTCAATGTTAAAGTATATTTTAAAAAATATCTTTTATATTCCTTGGATCATAAAAATAGACTGTTCCATAAATACAGAAATCACTGATCTGACACAATGTGACCATTAGAATAATATCATATTACTTACTCTTTTACGACGTAGAATGGGTCTTCTAAAGTCATGACAATCAAAAGCAACAATGTTTTGTGTGAAGGAGATGCATGTGATTTATGTTACAAATACTAAAAGTGACATGGATAGGTAAAACTGTGGCAGTATCCAGAGTTCCAGACGATCTCGCGCCTATCCCTCAAAATATCGACAACATGATACCTACCCCGTGTTGAACTCGCTCGATGATACTCGTATTCTCTGTCCTTTGCTTACTCGCACAAACACAGCCTCGCCGCTCCTTTTGGAGCTGTTAACGACTCAATTTTGCACTGCGCAATCGCACAAGTCTCTTTAGGCTAATGCGACACCAAGTCTAGTCTACCCACCCTCATCCCCGCACAAGAAACTCGAATTTCACCACCCTCTGAAATCTGCCCTTCTCTTTCAATACTCCACAGTGCTCGTAGGAGAGAAGAGTACACAATAGAGGAAAGTACTTTATCACCACACCACCCTTGTTTTCAACCCCCTAACCAAACCATATGTTTACCTCCACAATTTATTTATTCAAACCACCTAGCCCACCCCCTGTTTACTCTCGAGACTCCCGAACTCCCAAACGGAACGGCGACCTCTATCTTGACGTTTCTGACTTCTTTACTAACTCCTTTCTTGACTGTTAATGTCAACTATCAATTAAATGTCATCTATCAATTTCATATATTTTTGACAGTGATGGTAAATAACGAAAAGATAATGACAGAAAATAAAAAAATCTACCTCTACATAGTGTAATAAAGCTAGCCATACATCCATGCTGGAAATGATTTTCCAGCATGGATGTATGGCTAGCTTTATTATTGACGTTGTACTGAATGATTCTGTCTGTCTGTACAATATATAATTAGCTTAAGTTCTCGTTTTGGCAATAAATGATTTTTTATTTATTTATTTATTTATTTATAGGCAAACCATAAGGTAAGCGGGTGTTAGTTAAAATGCGCAGGCGTCAATTTCATTTTCCGGTGATAGCTAGAAGATTATATGAAATGATTTGCTCTTATTTGCTCACTTTCATATTATTTGATCACTGGTAACAATACTGCCGCCTCGCCGCCCGGGCGGCTATAAGCAGGGTTGTGGGCTTGTGGGTAAACATTTATAGCTTAGAAATGTTTCTCTGTTGGTGGTCAGTGGTTTTAGAGAGATGAGAAAGTGATTGATTATTATTTTATGTAAATAGTTTTCGCATGGATGCTATATGTAGTAGCTCTACCATGAGTTGTCATCGAAATTTTGATTGAATGGGCACAGCCTTTACTGACCTCGCTCGTACTTGTAACGGCGAATCTGTGCACTGTGCACCTATACATGCAAGCGTGTATGGTTAGCTTAAAAGAAAGAAGAAAGAAAGAAAGAAGATGTAAATCTTAAATTAATTAATGTGTGATTTATGGTACGATTCATGTTTTATTAATATAAAATAAATAATTGAAGTTTTAGTTTTATTCAGATATTATTATAGATTTTTGGGTTTTATAATTTCAGTTACTCGGCTAAAATTGAGATTCCACAGAGCGAGCAATATTTTATTAATATTCTATTGCTTTGATGTAAATTAAAACAAAGTAAAATTCTAAAATAAATATTTCCACTATTTTATAACTCTGGTTGCGTCCGTCCGTGTGTCTTAACCTTAACTGTCATTATCACATCGTGGACTGGCTGTCTTGTCCTGCCTGTCTGCCTGTCATTCACTTTTGTTCTCTTTCTCTTCACAGTTCACGCGCCTGCATACTGTAGAATTTGTATTTTTATTTTAATTGGTTATTGTTTTTATATTTACAATGAATTCAGTTTTAAATCCCGAAGCACCCGAGTTTCATCCACATTTAAATACAATACAGGTACGTGATTCAGCAATATTTGATCAAATATTTATGTGGTATCAACATTTATCATTTGTTTCATTTATTTATTATAATTTGTAGTCCTTTGTAGTCATTATTTTTTTCATTGTGTAGTTTAGAAAGTTTAGGAAGTATACGATGCTTAATTGTAAAAGGATAAATGTTGATATTATTGTGGATTTACGTTGGGATGTCCTTCGAAAATCCTAAGTAGCACCACGTGACCTCATTTCGGGGTCACGTATTCTTTACCCACAAAATGATAACATTGAGTTTGAAGGTACAACGTGCTTCTAGAGATATATAACGAACATTTATTTTAGTAACTAACACACGTGAAAATAATTCGACTAAACGAAAGGATACTTTGCAATAAGCATATGTGATAGACACTATAATTTAGTGATAAACCACCCCCAAGAGAGAATTATTTGTGATTTTAACAGTATAGTTAGTTCTTTTTAGTATCAAGTGTTTCATTTGTTAATTAATAAACAAATTTAGATGAACAGATAGATATATACATTAAAACTGGCTCAATGATATTCCCATTAACACAACGAAAAATAAAATTCACTATACTACTACTCGGTGGGTGTGCTTATTTTTAATGTAACTACAATGTCGTATATACAATTGGGTATGTTTGTAGCAATATAATGGTATAGTGGTGTATATGATATTTATTAATAACTACATAATATAACAGTTAAACAGTCAGTTTAACTGTCAACAAAGTTAGCTTGTTTTGGTTAAACTTATATTACTGGTCTTACGCCAATAGAAGAAGGGTAATCTGGGAACTTTTGGGAATTATTATTTTTTATTTTATTTGGAAAACAAACAGTATTACAACTAGATAAAATACAAATTAGTTAGATATACACCATTTACATGTTTTCGTATATAGTTAGCAAAAAATACACTTGCTTAAATCTAGGTATGTGTTACAATGTGTTTTTTAATTATATTAATGTTATTATTATTGTTATTTTAACTTAGTCCATGTATTAATTTGTCAAGTATCGGATGCCAACCAATTTGTGCTCAAAAGTGCCTTAGCTTTACAAGGGGCTGTATTAAACATCAATATCAATGCTATCATGTAGTTTATTAAATTGTTTAGCAACTCTTATGAAATTAAGGGGTATAACCTCAAGCTAATAAAATCAAATCACCGAAAGCTGTTAGCCAGTTTTTGTTATTTTCTAAAACTTGTGTTAATATTTGTTCCATTTGGTTACTTTGTTTATTATAGTAAATTTTTCACTCATTATTTCAATATACACCCCTATTTTGAATCTTTTGCTAGTGTGAGTACATAAACACACACATAAATACTTAAATTATTTCATTCACCTCCTAGGAGTTTTCTCTCTAACTATACTTCTTTGGCTTCCAAAATAGTTCTGCAGATAAAAATGTCTGATGGTAAAATTTAAGGCTGAAATGACAAGAGAATGATATTTTAAAATATGTGATGATCTGAAAGTGAATGCATTTTGTTTAAATCACCCCTGTTAATGACAATCTTTTCGTTTTCATAATGCCTTTGTTTTATTATTTATAAATTGACTCTTAAAATATTCCTTTGTATCTGTACAAATTATATTATTTCTAAGTGACTAACAATAATTTAATGATTGAAATGCAACTTACCAGTGCATTGCATATCTATAATTGAATTGAATTTAAAAAAAACTTAACCCCCTTACTTAAAAAAATATTAGAAATATAAACAAACTGTAACATATTTAACTTTTATAATGGTTTATAATTTTGTCATAAATAATGAATGTAGTAAAACAAATATTTATATTTTTATAAGTAAAGGGGTAGATCTGCATGTTATACAATGTATGTAATGTGTATTATATACGGTATGATATTCCAGTAATCACATAAATAGTACATTCTTATATGAATACCTCACATTTAAAGTAAATACATAGTTTGAGGAAATTGTTATTTTAATATTAATTGCAAAATATAATAATTACAAAACCACATCTTGCATAAGTTTGATGCACATAATAATGAATATCTTATCTAATAAAAGATACTATAATTTAACACTAACTGTGCAGGCGGTTTTACCTGCGCATAGACATTCCTACTCCCATAGAAAATATATGATAAAATTCCTGGTTATAAAGAACATCTGTAACAGATTTCAGCACCCAGTAGATGAGTTACATATTATAAATCCAGGTATAACTAGATTAATATAACTAACCCCATGCAAAGTGCACATTATGAACATGACCAATTTTCAAATGAAATTGCAGGATGGATACATATGTGTCAACAAAACAATCAAATCATCAAACAGCTTCCCCGCGGGTTCCTCTTATGATTTATTCAAAACATTTACCGATTTTAATATTGTAACATGCAAGCTAAGTGAAAATGTGGTAATACAATCGAACCAAATAGTGGTGGCTGAAGTACCAGCTGTGAAGTTAAAACGGTAATGTTCGTTAGTGTTTTGCCTCGCTTCCTTCATACAATACATTATTGCTTTGTGCTCATCCATTAGGCTATTCTATACTCATAACATTCTTCTCAGCAGTAATGACAACGAATCAAATACACAGAAAATAATTGATGTTAACGACTTTATACTGGATAGAATTCATATAAACATCGATACGGTGACCGGCGCCAACAAACCGAACGAGGGCTTCATGAATGGTTGTAAAACGACTATTGCTCCGTGGAACCACACACCTGTTATAGCAAAGATAAAGGTAACGTCACTGACCTTCTTAGATAAAAGAAGCATTGTTGGTTTGCATTATCTACCGAGTTGCCCTTGTGTACATGCTTTATGTCGCATGTCAATATAACGTGCTCGCATCGCGCATCGCTCGCACATCGCTCGCACGCTCGGGGTGACGCCGACGGACGATCGAAACAGGCTTCTCCACCTCCGCATGATCTTTCCTCCTGTCCAATCTATTCTAAGAATACATACAAAACATCGTTTGTTTTCTCTATCACTACTTTGTGATCATGTCCTGCTGTATGGGGGCCAAACAGTACATAAAAGGAATATTAAATTAATTATGTACTCACCCTACCCTGACGAGCAGTCCTACATGAGTATAAATATCAAAATATTGTAAATATATTATTTTCTCAGCTTTGGTTATTAAGTATAATTAGAACAAAAAGAGCTTGTAGCGATTCTTTAAAAACAAATGTAGTGTTAAATATTTATTGACATTATTGAATATGAGCAGTATCAGCTTTACAATGATTTTGTATAATAACAAGCTTGCCGTAAAAACAATAACAGTATCACTGTTCCTTTCTTGATAACCGAAGACAGATTGGTTATATATGTAGTTGTAAACAAAAGCTTTCGAAGATAACAATATTGTTTGTTATTGCACAAATGTTACTAACAAATTGACACTATTATCCTTGTTTAAGGTTGGGTCAACAACATTAATTGGCGCCAAAAACGTACTTCGTCCGCAATTAAACTTCAAGGATCACATCGACAATTCGGACAGCCTATGGGTGCCCAAAATATCCGATAAACCCAATAACATTAAACCACTCGCTTTGAACATCATTTACAATGATGAAGGCGAGGCTGTTGGGTAAGACACTTTAATAAATGCAATTTGAAATGTTAAATGACTTGTCAAATTGTTGAGAAATCGTATAAATTCCATTTCAGTTGTATCACTATTTATTATCAAAATATGTCAAAAGAAACAATTTATATTGAATATACTGTAATTGTCACGAGAATAAAATGTAGATAATAAACTAGGTACTTATTTACGTTCTTGAAGAACACTGAGTACAAAGGATAACGGTATATTTGACCTGTGTGTAATAAATAAGTGGAGGTCAAGTGAATCGTTTATTTACGGAAAATTGTGAATCTTGTTGTAGGCCTTGGGGAATAAATAAGATAGTTGTGAATAATAATGTAAAGTATGTGTGTGCGGTTGCAGGTACGAGCACCCGTACAGGATGGAACTGGAGCTGTACCACCCGGCGGCGGAGTTCGTCGCCCCGGACCCGGCGCCGGCGCCGTTCCCGCCGCCCCTCCAAGACACGCCGCTCACCTACGTCGACACAGAGGACAAACTAGATGAATTGGTCAAACATTTGTGTGACGTCACTGAAATAGCGGTCGACGTCGAACATCATTCGTACAGGACTTATCAAGGTAACCTCATCCTAATAACATAACAATAGAAATTTAAATAGGATACCTTGTTTATAACTATTGTCTTAAGCTAGAAGCTTCGCTCTCAAGGAACTATTCTTGTATTTTCTTTCGGGAATGAATACAACTGTATAGATCCAAACAATCATTAATATCCAAGGTAAATTGCGCAAAAATCCGTCTATGATCGTGATATATTAGAATAAGGTTTTCTAAATTAACATACAATACAAGTTCAGTTAGACAAACCCATTATGGTATAGCCATTTAGCGAAATCTTTAGATATATTTGTGCAGTGCGAGAATTTAGTAAAAGTAAATAATATGCTATTATCTATTGATAAAATACCTATGTCCATCACGGGCATCTTTGAATTTATGCGCAATCGGGTGATTACATTCGGATTCCTATTGTTAATAATCGGTATATCGAATAGGAGATGTTCAATACACCTATACTTACAGTTCACCTATTGCTCGTAACATTTGTTACCAAGAATTGATATTACCATCGACGTGATGATCTCATATACTTTTCATTCCGATTAAATCATGAGTCATTTTTCAATAATTTATTAAAAATTGAAAAAACCTGGGAATTGGAAATATAAATTGTTTTTAAACGTTTCCACTGTTTTCCTATTTGGAAAAAAATGTTGTTGTTAAGATAAGTTATAGTTGTTATTATTAATAAATTCAAGATAGTCTCATCTATCTAAATAAAAATATTATTGTTGAATGTCTTTGAGCTTCTCGAAGCTTCTTAAATTCAAAGTGACACAAACAGCGTGTCTCAATTCGCTAAACAATATTTTCAGAGAAATATCTATTCGAAAGCGAATTTTCTGTTATATACCAGTTGCGTAAATATATTTATTTCACTAATAGTCTGTTAAAAAAGTAAAAAAGACTTCCTATCACGAAATAACCGAACTCAATTTCGAATAGTGTATAAAAATCATAATAATCAACCGTAATCTCAGGCATATTTTACGTATTCAATAAACTGCTAGACCGATTTTTTAGTTAATTTGTTCATTAAATCTATACATATTTAAGAACACAATAACCTCATGAACTAATTATCCGATTTGAATAATATCCCTATAAGCTTAGTGAGCAAATGAATTCCGATCTTGATCCCATAAACTTCTACATCTACACTAATATTATAAAGAAGAAAGATTTGTATTTTTGTGTGTATGTTTGTAATGAATAAACTCAAAAACTACTGTGCCAATTTCAACAATTCTTTCACAATTATAAAGCTACATTCACCCTGAGGTAACACGTGCTATATTTTATCCCGGTGTACTTACGGGAAAGAGAAAAGGTCCCTGAAACCCTAAGGCACAGCTAGTGGGTCTATAAAAATATAAGCTACTAGCTGCTCCCCGCGGTTTTACCCGCGTGAATCCCAATCCCATGGGAATTTCGGGATAAAAAGTATCCTATGTGTTAATCCTAGGTATGAGGAACATCTGTACCAAATTTAATCTAAATCGATACAGTAGTTTTTGCGTGAAAGAGTAACAAACATTTCGCATTTATAGTATTATTAGTAGGATAATAAAACAAAGCGGTTGAAGCCGCGGGGCGTATCTAGTTTATTATATTTTGCGTTGTGGTCTCTTAAATTGTTGCGATGCGTCGTTGATTTGCTCTAAACTATGAGTGATAGGTGATGAATGAACCCCTTCCGCCATGCCGTTTGATGTTCTGCTGCCTAGTGAATGTACTCGTATACTTTTAGTTTCTTAACCTCTAGCTTAGTATTATAGTCTATATCTGTACTAATATTACAAAGAGGAAAGGTCAAACCTTTCCTCTTTGTAATATTTCTGTTTGTAACTATAAATAAGCTCCTAAACTACTATACCGGTTTCAAAATATATTTAATTATTGGGAATTTAATTTATCAGCGTTCGTGACATAGGCTACATTTTATCCCGGTATTCCAACGGGAACTACGCGAGTAAAACTGCGGGGCCCTGCTAGTACAATAATAAAATGACAATAACGATGTTTGCCTTCACCGCTAAAATATTAAAGAAACTACAAATTTTATTATTATCTTCAAATAATATGGAGTTTGGAAATAAGTTGTGAAACTTTATTGTAATATTTGTTCAATTCATTTGATTACTAACACAGGCTGGTGTTCAGCGAATGTTTTATTTTAATTATTGTATTTATACTTTTTTATTTGTACTAAATTGTTTCTATGTTTTACGTATGAAATGACAATTTTAATCTTTGACTATAAAGTACTGAATTGATAGGCGTATGACCCTCGACAACAAAGAGTAACAAACTACACAATAATATACATTCTACGAAATACATTTACCGAGTGAAACTACTATTGAATGATAACGCATCGACGAGTTTCTTAAGTTATTACACACTTATAAATATGGATGTACGAATCCATATCCAATATTTCGCTTTAAATTCAGTATAATTGTAAAACGCAGTGTGTTTAATTGAAGTTATTTTATTCACAGGAATTACGTGCCTTATTCAAATAACGACTTGCCAAGGAGGCGACTTTATAATCGACGCTTTAGCGATACGAGAACATATTCATAAGCTGAATCTGTCTTTTACTGATCCCAAAAAGATAAAGGTATGATCAACACAAAGTACTTAACTATCAGCTACAGTTATTATATAATATTCGTAGTACTCATTACATTGATTAGCAATTTTTTGAATCTATACTTCAAACTTGTTGAAATCACTTTAACGATAAGCTTAAAAAATATTTACAATCAATGTAAATAAACACATATATCAAGTTAAAAAATATATAAAGAAACTGTATTTCATTATTATAATAATTACCGTATCTTTTGTAAGAATTTAATTAGTTAAACCATAGGATATATCATATGGATATTATTTATTTAAATAAAATAAATAAATAAAATTCTTGTTTATTATTTTCTTCAGATTAGTACAAAAAATAGGTATACATCAGAACAAATAAGTGAAAAAAACAAAAGGTGGCGGCTCAGCTTGTGCTGCTCGGCGTATGTTACTCCGAGCAGCGCTGGTTTTCAGCCGCCCCCGTTCCTTACAACATTAAACAGGAACGGTCTGGGCCCACGTCCATAAAATATTACAAATAAGAAAAAAACAATTATAATTAAAGAAAAAAAAACAATCAAAATTAAAATATTACAAATAATAATAAAAAACAAAGTAACTTAAATTATAATATAAATTACTATACTTAATCTATATTTGAGTCTTATCATTCTCTCTCTCCGTCTCTTATGGCGTATTAATTATGTGTAGGTTATGCTATGCGTGTGTTTGTCAAGTGTTTCTCTAACACGTATTGTACTATATTATTTTATTTCACATAATATTAATGTATATAATAGGATTATCTAATTACTTATATTAAAATTATATCTATCTACTTGCTACATTTAAGAATATACTATATATTTATTTATATCAAAAGTAAAGTTTTAATTTCAAATCCTTCAGGCTCGATTGTTTTAGATTTTCACCAGCAAGCTGTCGTTTTATAAGAGCATTTTTGTATTTGTGTTTGAATGTATCTGCACTCGTTTTGTCTCTGAGAGGCGGAGGCAGGTCATTCCAGATGCTTGCTGATAAAAATCTAAAACAACCTCTATAACGCGCAGTTCTATGCTTAGGAATAGTTAGAATAATTTTTGTAGAGCTGCGCACACCTTTCATCCAGTTTAGTTTTTCAAACAAATATTCGGGTTTTTTGCTGTAAATTATTTTTTTAATTGTGCACGCAAATTGTAAATCTCTTCTAGCCTTCATGTTTAATATATTTTTCTGGTTTAAATATGGGGTAATATATTCTCTCCTTGGAACATTAAAGGAGAAACGTATACAAGCATTTTGCACACGTTGTATTGCATATTCTAAGCTTTGGTTTAACCTAGGGCCATATGTGGAGCTGCAGTAGTTAAAATGACAAAGCACAAGGGATTCCGTCAAGTGGTGTCGGAGTTCTTCATTAATATACGGTCTTATTTTATATAGGGTTTTTAATTTAAAGAAAGCTATTTTAATTTTGTTATTTATATGTTGTGTGTACTTCTGTTCTCCGTCAATAATAAGTCCTAAGTTGCGCGCAGTTTCTACTATCTCTATTTCTGTGTTGTGTATCTTAACTTTGTTTTCGCATTTAAGTACATGTTCTTTTTGATGTTTAGTGCCGATTATAACCATTTTTGTTTTAGACGCATTTATTTTAAGGTAGTTTCGATTTGACCAGTTGTAAATGTCGTTAAGATCTTTATTAATTTTAATAATGGCCTCATCTACATCTTTACCAGGGAATGAGTAATATACTTGAGTGTCATCTGCATATAGATGATGTTTGCAGTTCTGTATAACTAAGGGTAGATCAGCTGTGAATATGGTAAATAGAGTCGGGCTCAACAAGGATCCTTGAGGTACTCCTCTTTGCACAGGCAAAGCAGAAGAATATTTCTTCTGCCCGCCTATTCCCTCAGTTACGACTCTCTGCTCTCTGTTCGAGAGAAACGATTGGAACCAACGACATGTGTTATCGGAAAAACCCTTTTCTTTTAGTTTATTCAAAAGTAGTATTTCATTCACATGGTTGTATTTTGAATTTTCTTAATGGTTGAAGTCCAATAATAATCCTGTCGCATCATTCATAAACATCCATATTCCACCATAGTAATAATTGAATTTATTCCTTTATAGATTCTTCATGGTGCTGAGAGTGACGTAGTGTGGCTACAGAGAGATTTCGGAGTGTACATTGTTGGTTTGTTCGATACGCATCAAGCAGCTAAAGTATTGAACCTCAATGGACTCTCACTTAAATATTTACTTATGAAGTATTGTCAAGTGGATGCTGATAAAAAGTAAGTACTTATCACTACATAGTCCTATCCTACTAATATTATAAAGCCGAATGTTTGTGAGTGTGGATGTTTTACCTCTTTCACGCAAAAAATACTGAATGGATTTTAATGAAATTTGGTACAGATGTTCCTCATGCGGGATAAGGTTCCACGCGGGTAAAACCGCGGGGCACAGCTAGTATAAAATAAAACCTTTAAAACTACGCAACGGATTTTGAAGCAGTTTTTTAATAGATAGAATGAGTCATGAGGAATGTTTCTAGCATAATTTTATCTCTACATTCTCGATAGAGCGGAAACTACACGGGTCAAACCGCGGGGCGCCGCCGCTTGTAAATATACATATATTTCTGAATATTATGTAATTATTTTTGCGGTTACTGAGAAAACCTACATTTTTGCATCAATAACTAACCTATCAATGATCTATCATCGATCTATGCATGCATAATGTGCTAACTATGCTCCGCAGTTTTAGTTCTGTGTGAATTTTGGGATATAAAGTACCAAACATATTATTCCTTGTTCTAAGAACCATTTGTACAAAATTTCGTCTAAATCGGTTCAGTAGATTTTACGTGAGAGTATAACAAACATCAATATGTACATACTTTCGCGTTTATAATATTAGTAGGATAAAGAGACACTTATGTATCTGAGGTTTCTCTTGATTTTTAATTTTGTTTTTAGTTTCATCGTTTCATCTGAGTTAGTAACTGTTGTAGATATTGACGTACATTAATATGAAATAGATTAGTGTAAGGCCTTCAAAAGCCTTATTGACTATAATGAGTTTATTTATGGTCAGTTCTAACTACAGCTAAACTTCTGTACAAGAATACTTTGACTTTGTTCAGAGCTATGTGAGGACTAGTTCGGTGTGGGAAGTGACCGGTATCGTATCGTACGTTCATAACCGCTGAAACATAACCAAATCAATCCGCTTAAACTCAGTTCTAATCTGAAATATATTAATAGAACTGTGCGCGCGTTTTATTACTCATACAACGTTGATTGATTTATATTGGCTTAAATTGCTCATGTGCATCGACTTCCGGCAATGCACGTGTGTGGCTCCCCACTGGAAAAGTTTCCTCGTGGTTACAATTGATTGAGTACATAGTCGATGTCTTTATTGGAAAATTGGTTCTACAATGTTTAATAATAACGATATGTAAAACAACGCTTTATACAGGGTGTGTCGTAAATAGTGGTCCACCGTTTAGGATTCGATAAACCAGATAATTTACTATAACAAATTCCATTTTAGAACCATTTTTAGCCGAGGGTTCCGTAAATATTAATTTTTAGTTATTTATTTACGAAATTTCTACCTCTTGTAACAAATTTGGTTGTAGTTTTATTAAAAACCATTATATTTTCATTTTGATTACTGTTAATTACTGCCGAATACAAGAGCTATCGCTTATTAACATGTTATTTAATGTAGATTTAGATCTTCTGCAAAAAAAAATGATTGTACTCTAATTTTAACGTATTTTTTTAACATATCATGCTAATTCAAAAGCGATTTATGTAAAAAAAATGTACTACACTGTCAGTGCCCATTAATTTAATAATATGCCTATTTAATACCAATTTCAAAAAGGTATCATAATACCAGATCCCTATAAAAAACAGAAAGATATCTAATTTTAATTGAAGAAAGTAAGATTTTCATTAAAATGCATTTTAAAATTTAGTTGCTATAAAACTTACGATTTTTGTAAAAAAAAAATCTTTACTATCAGTGCCTACTTATTTAATAATATTCCTACTTAATACCGATTCTAAAAGGTTTTACTATCCCATCAATAAAACAGGTAATGAAATTTTAGTTAAAAACGACTATAAAAGACAACTTTTTACTATTTTTGCAAAGTGATCTAGACCTAACTTGTAAATTACAACAAGGCATTGAAAAAAAACAAGTCATACATCATCATACATCATTTATTGTTATTCTTTAACATTTACATTACACCAAGTGCTCGAAATGTCCCCCATTTGCAGCTATGCATGCTCTGCAACGTCGAATAAACGACCGTTTAAGTCGCCGAGCAAACCCACTCTCGTTTATTTTTCTAGCTGCTGTGTGTATGCTAGTCCTCAAGTGATCAATGGACGTTATTTCTTCTTTGTACACATGTTCTTTCAGGCAACCCCAGTAAAAAAAATCCAGGGGATTTAAGTCTGGCGAGCGCGGTGGCCATAGTATTGGACCTAAGCGTCCTATCCACCTATTTGGATACGCTGTGTGTAGGTGCTCTCGTACTCTAACAGCATAGTGAGCGGGACAGCCATCGTTCTGGAGCCACATATCTTCTTGGACTTCAGGAGCGACGTTTTGAAGAAGCATTGGCAAGTCAGTCCGCAAAAAACTTAAATATCTGTCTGCATTTAAAGTTTCTGGCAGCTCGTGTGGACCGATTATCTGTCCGTTAATAATTCCGGTCCAAAGGTTTATTTTAACTTGATACTGTGATCTATCTTGTCTTATGAGATGTGGGTTTTCTCGCTGCCAGCTATGCAGATTATGGAGATTTAAATATCCATCTTTTTTGCATGATGATTCGTCGCTCCATAATATTTTATTAAAAAAATGCGGGTCTTCTCTTATTCTGCGTAATATTTCTCTACAAAATCGTACTCTGAATGCGTAATCTCTAGGTAGTAATGACTGTACCCTTTGATAGTGGTATGGGTACATATCATTTCTTTTAAGTACGCGATGTACCGATTTAAAAGGTATGCCAGTTCTGCGACTTAAGACACGCACCGATGTTGAAGGATCTTCAGCAACTAAATTCATTACCGCTTCATCGTTGTGTGCTCGCGGTCTTCCTTCACTTGCACCGCCTACTCCTGTGCCAGGTATCCTCCCCTCGGTGTACGCGTTATGCACTCTCCCAAAGACGCGATGATCAGGATGTCTTCGATTGGGATATCTCTCCCGGTAAAGACGAGCTGCTTCTCTAGCGACACCTCTGCATTCCCCGTAAATAAAATGCATGTCGGCATATTCACGCGGTGTGTACCGAGACATTTTTATCACTGTACAGGTAGTCCAAAACGTTGAGCAAGCCACAAGTTACTATTACACGTAGCCAAAGATCACCAAAACAACAAATCCAATCATTAGGCAAATTAAACAGAGTCCGGGGTCAGGCATACAAAAACAACGAAAGTAAACACACAAAACGCATACGACGCACGGGTGACGAGATCGTACTAAGCTAAATCGTTTCAATATTTATTTCAACGTTACGAGCGAAAGGAATAGCTTACATTAACCATGTCCTTTCCTTATCACTCGTATTGTGCGATTCTCGATTGGCGAGAGCTCCAACCCGTGGCTCCAACAGATCTATTGTTAACAACATGTCACAGGTAAAAAAAGGGTCGGGCCTTTTTTTACCTGAATTTATTTGTTAGTGCGCTCTTAAAACCAGTTTTGTCACACTCAAATAATATTTCAAAGTTTTATTACCATATTATCAGTTTTGTTGTAAAATTAATGCAACAAAATGTTTAAATTAATTTTAATGAAAATCTTACTTTCTTCAATAAAAATTCGATATCTTTCTGTTTTTTATAGGGATCTGGTATTATGATACCATTTTGAAATTGGTATTAAATAGGCATATTATTAAATTAATGGGCACTGACAGTGTAGTACATTTTTTTTACATAAATCGCTTTTGAATTAGCATGATATGTTAAAAAAATCCGTTAAAATTAGAGTACAATCATTTTTTTTTGCAGAAGATCTAAATCTACATTAAATAACATGTTAATAAGCGATAGCTCTTGTATTCGGCAGTAATTAACAGTAATCAAAATAAAAATATAATGGTTTTTGATAAAACTACAACCAAATTTGTTACAAGAGGTAGAAATTTCGTAAATAAATAACTAAAAATTAATATTTACGGAACCCTCGGCTAAAAATGGTTCTAAAATGGAATTTGTTATAGTAAATTATCTGGTTTATCGAATCCTAAACGGTGGACCACTATTTACGACACACCCTGTATAACAGTTTTAAAGAAGATACTACGGTTCTTTGTCAGCGCGTTTGATAGTCTCTGATCAACTGTGATATGCTTCAAGGAACTCCATTAACAGAGTAACTATATTTGTTCAGCTCATTTGATTTGGAGATGCGTTCGCGTCTTCTCAAGTTACAAAACAAGTATTTATTTTCAATAGACAAAGCCAAAATTGAGCTGAGTAAATTTAGTCAGTTCCTGGGGTAACTAAAATATAGTTTTAATTGTGATGTTCTTGTCTTATATGTATAATTTATCTTCCAGATACCAACTAGCTGATTGGCGCATGCGCCCTCTGCCGGATGATTTGATAGAGTATGCTCGCCTCGACACCCACTACCTGATATACATATGGAGACAAATGAAGCAAGAGTTACTTGACACTGAACAAGGGCTGGGCAATCTCCTCGATGTTTTTGATTTGAGCAGACAGATTTGTGGCACTGTAAGCATTTACTATATTTCATAATATATTCTTGTTTACTCCAAGTATTGAAATGACATATCCTCATTTCCCACCTTTTGCAGACATATAACAAGGAGGTAATCCATGATGGTAGTCACCTTCCATTGTACGTGAAGTCGAAGAGATCATTCAACGCACAACAGATGGCAGCACTCAGGATATTGTACAAGTGGAGGGATGCGCAAGCGCGCGAGCTAGATGAAAGTACCACGTTAGTATCCTCAATCCTCATGTTTAGCACTGTATTACTATAAACTAGAAGCAAACAAACGAACTCTTCAGCTTTATAATATTACTAGCAGCGCCCCGCGGTTTTACCCGCGTAGTTCTCGCTCCCGTGAGAATGCAGGGATAAAATTATACTAAAAACCTTCACCTGTATCTATTAAAATAAACCGCATCAAAATCCGTTGCGTAGTTTTAAAGACACAGAGACAGACTGCAGGAAGCGACTTTATTTTATACTATGTAGTGAAGATTTGACCTGTATATTCGTTCGCCAGGTATCTCATACCGAATCACATGCTGCTCACTCTGGCGGAGACGCTGCCCAGAGAGGTGCAGGGTGTGAACGCTTGCTGCTCCCCAATGCCGCCTTTTGTTAGGCAGAACGTCATCACAATACATAGGATGATCTTGTCGGTAAGTTAACACTTAAATGACAATTTGAAACGTACATATTCAGCATTACAACTAAATAGTATGGCATTAAATTAACATGTGTCTAGAAAGAGCTACTACTATGAACATAGCGATAGAATTATGTATTTATTGAAAAATTTAGTACCTTTAAGCATCTCATATTAAGCTTCCAATTGTTTGGTTACATCGGACTTCCAGAACCTTTATTTGAATCAAATTTGACGTGACTTTTTTTTATGGTAATATTCATATACAAGTGCCTCATACGAACTTCAATCAATATTTCCGTCATTTTTATTGCCCTAATTGCGGAAAATTGCCGGCTATAAGGTTCCGTCATCTTTAGCACTGACCTCGAAGGTTATAAACTGTATCTTCTATGCATTTTCACTGCGTCAAAAAAAAAAGGTACACATACCCAAAGATACAATACCCAAATCAAGAAAAACATTTGTGGACCACATATGTATTTAGTTTGGGATCAGTTACTGTAATGAGATGATGTAAATTGTAGATAATGATTATGTTACGTACGGTAATCGTAAACCTTGGCAGTGTGGTATAGCGACCACAGTGGCACTCGTAATGAAGGAGCATAATGTTACTTCAGTTTTTACATTTATCATGGTTATTAACACTTAAATTATATTGAATAACAGGATAAATACCCTGTATATTATTTTTTGAGTTTCTGCTATTTGGACGCTGTTGCAAGCGCCATGATCATGGATAAACTGATAAATAATATACATGGTAAATATCTCGTTAGTCATAATAATTTTAGTATTGCAGACATATGCAAGCAAAACACCCAAGCTTAAGTTTTTAATGAAGCCATCCTGCCTAGCATGACTGTGCGTGATAAATGATAAAGACACCACGAAATAATATCGATTTCGCGAGCATGACCAAATGAATATGGCGTAGTACGATTGGATAAAATTAAATATGGCGCTATATTAATTATATTTTGACAGTTGGATATCAATAAATAGCTATATCGATTTCGCGAGCATGACCAAATGTCATAAAATTAATCATGTGGTAAAATTAAATATGGCGGGCATTTTTATCAAATTTTGACATTTGGATGTCAATAAATCGCTGTATCTATCGCGTTTTCGAAGTCATGGTAGCCTAGCAGGTCGCCGTAGCCGAAATCGGCTTGGAGATATACTATAATGTGATTGTTGTTGCAGTGTCGCGAGTTGCCCCTAGAGCCGCAACTGTTCCAAATGCCGACAAGCGTCAGGTCTATGTTGAACGTCGCGCGCCCACACAACGTGCTCAACTACAACGTACACGACCTGGGACATTATCAAGATCCAACGTCAGTATACTTACAATATTCACTATGTACATTATGACTGGGATAGTCTCTCTCATAGTCTATAATAATATAATATTATAAAGAGGAAAGATTTGTTTGTTTGTTTGTTTGTTTGTAACGAATAGGCTCCGAAACTACTGAACCGATTTCAATAATTATTTTACCATTAGAAAGCTACATTCACCCTGAATAACATAGGCTATATTTTATCCCTGTATTCCCACGGGAACGGGAACCACGCGGGTGAAACCGCGGGGCACAGCTATAGTTTATAATTACACCTCTATTCTATTATACATATTTAAATTTTTTCAACACACTTGCTCATAAAGGGGCTCTTATTTGTGCAAAACCAGTTGAATAATGACACGCTTGATTCACTAGTGAGTTATAGATTTTTTTTTTAAATTGTTATTTTTAATAAAGTTTCGATACCAAAAAAAATCGTGTCCATACATTTTAAAAACAAACTTCAACTATGTTTCCTTACTTTTGGTAGGTCTATGGTCGATTCCATTCATTCGATTATTTTTTTTAATAAGTATATTCTTTTAATCTATGGCCGATCACCATTGTTGTGTTAGATGCGCGCGAATAGAAAAACTGTTTATTTATTAGCGAAAAATGATATTTTATTATTAATTTCTTCGCAAGTGTGTTGAAAAACGTTGTATGGTACACGCGGTGTATTGATGATTACTACCTCGGCTATCTTCTGACCCTCGCCTGACGGCTCGGGCCTCAATAGCGCCTCGGAAGTAATCACCAACTTACCTCGCTTGTACCATAAATAACTATTATTTTATTTACTTTTTGTATAATATTTTAAAATAACACATGGACCAAGTACTTTCACATTAAAGACAATAAAAAAAATACTGATGGACATATTCTTAGTAACAATTTATTAGTTTTAAATTAAAGTAGAATTTCTCACTCACTATAGACAGTATCTATGTAAAGTACAATTCATGTAATCTTAAATCTTTAGTTTTCTATACATATAAACTTGAAGCAAATCCGACACAGTGTGAGCGCTTAATTTTAAAATATGAATTCGATGTATTCATTTCACCTATAAATTAATAGATATATAAAATGATGTATGTGTAAAGTGTGGTTGTTTGTTTGCAGTGTGGATCCGGCGGACCCAGAGCAGGCGTACTCATTTACACCGGACTACTCGTTTATAACGGACCCAAGGAATTTTCAGCCTGACATACACTCGTTTTATACGGACTGTTGTGAAGTGGTAAGAATTATCTACACTAATCTATATATATATATATATATTACTCCAAGCCGATTTCGGCTACGGCGACCTAGCTTCATTGCGAGTTTGGGTGTTTCGCTCGCATATGGCTGCAGTACCCAATTTTTGCAGCAAAGGTACGTGCACAGTTAGGACATGTCAGAGTACCGTTGACAAAGTTGTATCTAATAATTATTATATCTAATCTATACTAATATTATAAAGAGGAAAGATTTGTTTGTTTGTTTGTAATGAATAGGCTCCGAAACCGATTACAAAAATTCTTTCACTAATGGAAAGCTAATTTATCAGTGCGTGACATATTTTATCCCCGTAATCCCACGGGAACGGGAACTACGCGGGTGAAACCGCGAGGAGCTACTAGTATTATATAAGGGCAAAGATTTGGTTGTTTGTTTGTTTGCATTAGCTCCGAAACTACTAGACCGATTTGAAAAAATCTTTCACTATTATTATTTTCTTTTTCTTATTATTTAAAAAATACTATAAAACAAACACATTAAACGATGCCCTGACAATTAATTTGATAAATATATTTATGTCAACAGGTGTCGGATTTGAATGCTGAAGCGAAGTTATTCGTTCCCCCTTATGATCGATACCGAAAATACAGAAGTCTAGCCCAGGTAATTATTTATATTATACACGAAATTATAGATAAATTAAGTTACTTCGGTAACAACTCATCTACGAGTTACAGTCTAGTTTGAGCCTTGAAACTTTTGTATCACTGTGATGCAATGCAATATGCGTTATACATGACACGTCACAATTCCATTGTTTCCCAACTAAAGTCAATCGTCAAATGATACTTCTTGTAAGCTGACGTTTAACAGTTTCTATTTGTCGGCATTAGATTTCTCAGGAATCTCAAGATTATCGCGTTTTTTTTAAAGTTATAGTTTTCGTATTATTTTCTGAAGTAATTAACCATTTCCTATTGTTTAAACAGACGGTAGAAATAAAACAATACAAACAAAAGGAAGCCAAAATCACCGCAATCAGTCAGGGCAATCAGATAATCAAGGAGGAAGTAATAATGAAACTACAGAAAGCTCAAGAGGAATTAGAGAAGGCGGTGGCGGCGGAGGAGATGCACAAAGCGGGCTCGGCCGCGAAGGCGGAGGTGAAACAGGAGGTGAGGCAGGAGCCCCTCGACGAGGAGAGCGCAGATCAGGAACAACAATCAGCCGACGACTACAATAAAATAGCGTTCCAGCGCAAAAGGAAGATTGTCGAAAAGGTAGAACCAAAAGAATCCATCGAGGACACATCCGAGAACAAGAAGAAGGACAACAAACAGAAAGTATTCAACAAAGCTTGTTCCAATAAAAACACTTTATACAAAAATATTAACTATAAGAAGTTCTACAGTGAAACAGCCAACGAGCCGAGGCTACTCAAAATGAAGTTTAAAAAGAGTTAATTGACAAATGTTCATTTTCGAATGAATACATTTTGTCTAATAATGTTTTTTTCTACAGTGATACCGCCAATTGCTCACGTATTGACAATTGTCGAAAACGGGAAAGTCGTCTTTCAAATAATATTATTTAAGTGAATATAAATATATAATTTTCTTGTATCTTGTTTTGTTTTATTTATTTAAATTATATGAAATACATGTAGTTTGTCCGCAGCGTCGTAAATTGCAAGCTTTTGGTTGAAATGTGTATTTCTCTTAATGTTACTACGATTAGTCGGAGATGTCGTCGGAGACGTCTTCTCTCACTTTGATTTTATTCTTGACGTGTCTCCTCTTGGAGTTGTACCCGGAGTCGTTGTGTTCCTTGACGGTGCCCTTGCCTTCGGTCGGCTTCGCTTTCATTTTCAAGTGGAATTTCTTCCTTTGTGTGGGTTGCGTTGATTCTTCTAGGTGCAGACTGATCTTCTTGCCTTTATGTGCGTGCTCTGTGACCGGCGGTTCTTTATCCGGTTCGGGCATTTCGCGTTTCAATACGCTTTTAAATGTTTGACCACGGGTGGGTTCATGTAGCGAAAATGTAATCCTGTCGTGATGTATCTAAAATAAATAAGTTTAACATGCTATTTGAGGGACTCACGTTAAGTATATAATCAATGTCAAAGTCTCATATACACAATATTACTTACTCTATATTCGACAGTAATGAAGCATTCTTCCTCGTCCTCGCACACTAGAGAGTTGACGTCAGCTGGCTTGGCCGCGTTCGGAGGTCGTCTCTCGACGCGCACGAACCGCCACAAGGATCGTATTCGGGGCCCGCAAGACCGCACCATTTCACTCACCTGATAACATAATCATTCACTACATCATCTTATATTAACTGATCCCTGATAAATATAATAACAGATATTAATGTTTTATTAGGTTGTTATAATAGAAAGTTAACGCCAGCGCACTTGTAGTTGTGCTTAGGTGAATGTTGAAATGGAATCGAAAGTAAATTGAGACAAGCTGTAGTCCTGTAGTCAATTAATCCTATAGAAGATTACCTAGTTTTAGATCTTATTTCAACGCATATTAACTTGGTTACGATTTGGCCATGAATTTATGCTAGGCGTATGCAAAGACGCAGGCCGCACAGGGCAGAGCAGGCACATGTGACGCAGACATGTGTCTGTCCTTGCTCTCTTTCTATATGTTCCACGCTTTACAAAATCTGCACTGCGCGGCCTGCGTCGCCTGCGTGTCAGCATACGCCTAGCCTATGGTCTTTGCTGCATTTTATCTCAGTCTTGATAAATATTTTTTTTTAAATACCTACTTTCATTTGCTCCCCTCCGTCACACAGTCCTCCACTGTGAGGTTCGATTCCAAAGCTGTTGATACAAGCTCGATCGTCAGACAATACCGAGTCTATTTGAAATGCGCATTTAGGGGGACCATCAGTACGTTCCTGTTGATAGAAATAGTATATTGTTAATCACGCACACTAGTTGTCGACCTAGCTTCATATTTAAGTGATAATAATTTATTATAAGCAATCCAGTAAAAACATCTATCGCAGACATATTTAGAGATACATATGTATAAGATTTAATAATTAAAAGTATAGGTACTTATATTAAACGATTTAAATCTATTTACCCATCCGACGTCATCGCATCGTTTAGGTTCCTCATAGCAGATGTAATAGTTGATTGCCTTAGAGCCGTCCGTCCGCTTCTCAGTGGCCCATGTGTACCAGTTCTCACCGTACTTGAACATGCTGTTCACATGACTTTGACTGTATATCAAAGGGAAGATCATATCGTTGGGATGCAATTTCCTTGAGACATATTTTTCAGTAGTCACTTTCTCCTCGTCATACTCGACAGGTTTTTCTTCGGTAGTTTTATGCCGTTTCAAATATGGCATCACCGGCTCTCGCTTCTTGTGGTCCCATGTGGTCTGTTCGGTGCGCGGTAGTTCTTCCTCTTCTATTTTGGAGTCCTCCTGGTCGGAGTGCATCACCACCTTGACTTTGACCGAAGAGGCGACCTGCAGCAGGCAGACGCCGACTACCGCCAGCCGACACCACATCTTAGAGCCGTAAGAATACAATATGCGCGGGTGCCCACCACTTAACTTCCAAGCCGGCTACCTTCATTGTTTGGAAAATTTATCCAAGAAAGGAAGTTGTTAACACAACTCGCCGATAAGCCTCTTGTATTTGTAAATCACAATGTATTACAAAGAGAACCAAAAAACAAGTTTCTCGTTGTATTGGTGGGCAGCTGTAAATGAATAAATGATCAGATCAAATAAAACGAACGTATCAGATTATTGCTTTTATTTGGGTACAAAGATGTAGAGTATAAAATAAAAATACTGCATTTGGTATCAACCTTTTCCATAAATCACTATCTTTTATTGACAATGAAAATTAAGCATTTCGACAAATACGTTGTTTTACATCTATAAAACGAAATTAAAGCATAATTTGTATTTTAGCCTAATAATGTTTCTTTACCTAAATAGAAATAGTATAATCGTATAGTACAAATAAAAAAAGCGAGTGAAGTTTGGACCATTGTTAGGAATTTATGTTTTCCATAGTGCTCGATATATTACACCAGCCATAAGAATTCGTATTTACAAAATACAATATAATTTGGTTCTAACTTGATATCTCGTTAGCATTAGGGGTAAGAATAGCATCACTAAGGCAGAGAGGGTGTTTTATTGTACATTATTTATATTATTAATTAGTGTCTAATCATTATTCACTAACGTTCGATACATTTCATCAAGGGAATAAGATCATCTGAAATCTAATATTCCTCTCAACTATGATCTATCAACTACAGAGTAATAATCAACGAAAATAAGGCGATATTCTGGAAAGTAGACGCGTACCTTACAATAACAGTTCTCCTACTTTACTTAATAATATTAGACCTCTATGTGTCCTCCATTAGCCTAGTAAACATTGGTTCCGTCAGTATAACATAGAATATCACAGCGTAAAGCATCGACACGACTCTTAGCTAGAGATAGGACTACCAGCAAACATACAGTCTTGGCCAAAAGTATTGAGCACCCTTGAAATTTTTAGTTTTTTTAGTTATATCAGGACAAAATAATTAAAACATTTTTAAAGGTTTACGTTACTATTTATTTATTAAATAAATAGTATTTTGGGGTACCTCCTTTTGTCTTAAATACGGCAGATTTTTTTTCAGCATAGAGCGCACAAAAATTTCACAGCCTTCGGCAGTGATTGCGGTCTGCTCGAGGCGCAGGCAGCGTTTGGGGTCTTCTTTGTTAGTGATCGTGTGGCGCCTGACTCTGGGCTTTAGTTAACCGCATAAATGTTTAATTAGGTTCGGGTCCGGAGACTGGGCAGGCCAGTTCAGTTAATTGATGTCATTTTGACGAAACCATGTCATTGTGACGGCAGATTTTGACGGCAAGGTGCGTTATCTTGGTGGAATTTACCGCAAATTTACAAACAAAAAACCAGGTGTATTTTTGCTAAATGCGTTTCCAGTCATTGTTTTATACCCTTTTTAAGGCCAACAAAAAGATCCCTAAACAATAGATTTTGTTAGTTACCATACTTTCCGTACATGTGCTAAATTTGCAGGGTGCTCAATACTTTTGGCCAAAGCTGTATTTATACATAAATAGCCTCGTCTAAACAGTCTCTTTCTTTGTAGCATCTCATTGAAACATTACTGAATGTATTTTATATGTATATAGAAAAGTATCGTTAGAGGTATTTTAAATCGATAGGTGCAACTGAATCTATGATTAATTAATTCAATTTCTATTACAAACTATAATACAATAATTTAAGGTGTGTTTTCAATTCAATGAAACGCTACGACACACGCTGTTTGCCCTATACTGATTACCTAATATACATTGAGACAGTCAAACCGACACAGAGTTAATAAAACATTAGTACATACGAAGCTCATAAGAAATACGTAGAGGATTATTTAATATCTATTTCGTTGTAAACAGTTATTCATAAAACATGCCGAATTCCATATAATATCCATGTTGTGCGTTTTCAATCACATTAATTGTAAATAGAAAGTACATATTTTTAATTTATGAGATAATTTGTTCAATATTTAATTATTATCAAGTTTGTTTGTTTCGTTAAATATATTTAAAACTTTAATAGAATATCGTAACAGATTAGATAACTTTAAAAATATTACAATAAATCAATAATAAAAATAGTTTTAATAAGTACATTTACAATTATTGGGGTTTAAGAGTAACTCTACGCTGTGATACGAACTAGTGAATCGTACAAACTATGCCGCTAACTATGATCGCTCGCTTACCTCTAATAAAGTGCTTAAAAATTAGGCTTTACATTAAGCCGTACATTTCGGTCCACGAGTGGGGAACATTACAGTCTAATGATACACTATCTTAAGCAAACGTTCTAATACACACAATTGGTGATATGTTTAATATTTATACAAAAAGTTATATGTTAAGTACATCGTGTCGTGTATACTAAGTACATAGGTGTGTGTTGGTGTCGAGTCGGCCGGTCGGCGGCCGTAGCTAACGTTAACATCGCCATTGTGTGTATTCAAACGCAACACAATCGCGACTTCTAATCGCCGCAAAGTATTGTCAGAACAACTGCGTCATCTACTTACACAGCAAACTACGGAAAATAGACAAGTTTTCAACTATTTATTCATTTATTAAATATCTCTAGATATAATAACTTGAATCCGATGCATCTACACACTAACTTACTATGTATTTATATTAATTGGCTAACAATAAGAAATTCATTCTCGAGATGTATCTAAGTATACGAAAATAAATAGATTTAGATCGGTTCCACGGTGTACGTCTTATCGTATAATAAATATTCTATTTATTGTTGAATGGTAGCGACGAGGCATCGCCCGACGAGATGTCCACCGCAGAATCATAAGAGATAGTAGTTCAGGTAAGTAAGGAAGAACCGTTCGCTTAATGTCTATTAATCGTAGCTTACTCGTGAAAGTCACTGTGCAGTAACAATAAAACGATCTATTTCTCTCGCCGAGACCATCAAAATACGTCTTTATAACCTACATTATAAAACACATTTTATAAAATCATGCATTTTAAAAACATTTTCCTTTTAATTACCTATAACATTAGTAGTTAGACCTTAGTGTAGATTCGAGTCTCGTTACGGACAATAGATCGCCACTAATAAAGTATATCTAGTAATCTAGGTAAGTTAGACAGCATTTCCTACGAACACGTCCCACCTCTCGATCCGAGTCCTTGTAAAGCCGTGCGAAGCAGAAGACTCGTGTGAAGCGTTCTAACACGAAATCTCTATAAAACCAACCACCATGCACATTCGAAGAAAATACTGCCATGTAACGGTCGCACTTGAGAACACGAAACATTCCAATATACATTTTATTATTATACATAATTATACGTAACTGTGTAAACGTTCGTGTATATTTACTTAGACTTACTTATTATCAAGAAATAACAGTCTAAGTCAGTCACATTCTAAAATTACTTAAGTCACATCTCCTCAAGTCCGACTGATTTATTATCAAGTAAAAAAAATACATTACTTAATAAATTCTTATACAAACCGGAGCAAATGTTTGGGTGCTTACAGTATACTGGTACTCATTGTTAACAAATTAATCAAACTTAATGTGTAAACAGTCGCGGAAGTAAACATATTTAAATCTCATCATATCTGGCCGGTATAAAATGATTACAGCTACTACATTGTAAAACATTCAAATTGCAAAAATAAATAGTAAAAATAAAAACAGGAGTATAAAATCAGTATAAGAAAAATATAAATTGTATATACAAAAATCTCTTATTTATGTACTTTTACATTAAACAAGCTGCCTTATGGTGATATTACGTAAACGTAACAAATAAACAGCAAAAATAATACTTCTTTGTAAATACGACTAAATGCAGTCATTAATAATAAATACTATTAAAATATGGCAATTCAGTAATTTTTATACAAATTCAAAATTCTCGTCACTTCGATATAAAGATAGGCCGATAGGAAATTAATTTTTGTACATATTTTGATACTATAAAATAAGTCACATGAAAATGTATGTCATAAAAAATAAAGTCATTTTATTATGTTCAATAAACCATCAATTTTCATCATTAAATAACTTGCCATCGAAATCATTGTCTTCAATACAATACACAGACAAACGTTACAATTACCAACAATTAAAACATTCAATTATACAATACTAAGCGATATGTGATTAAACATATTTGGAAATTAACTCTACTTAAGTCTAAAATCTCATCGCCAAACTGTTGTTTATGGTAACAAGCCAGTCGGTTCACAATAGACAATCTAATAATGTGTATAAATTAGAAGGTGGTAGTATCAACGTTGTAGGACCCAAGTATCGCTCCGATGCGTGTCTAGGTCATGCGGCGCGGTCGCGGGCGCGGGCATGGCCGGCGCCGCGATCACGTGGTGATGTACCCGAGACTCTTGCGCTGCAGGAAGTGGTGCGCGTCCGCGAACGTGGGCCGGTCGAGCTCGTCGCGCCGCCAGCACTCGCACATCAGCTCGTACACGTCGCGCGGCAGGCCCGGCGCGCGCTCCACGCACTCGAACATCCCGTCGTCCGCTTGCAAGTGGGACAGGTTCTCTAACACCTGACAATCACATATACACCAAGTTATTTATATACATACCATACAACGTCAATTGCTCTAAGAACTGTATCTTATTGTTATTAGTGATATAGGGGAAACAAGCAGAAATATCATCCAAAGTTAAGAGAGACGTAACGTAAGAGACTAACACCGCGTATAGCATATAAGCAACCTATATATAGGACATTATGCTTTTCATGTACTCACCTCGTTTTCAGTCAGATGTTCATACGGCCGACGTCGACACAGTGTAAATATCTCATGCAGTGTGATAGCAAAGGCCCAAATGTCACTCTTGGTGGTATATTTGCCACGAAGCACGGACTCCCACGCAGCCCAACGCAACGGCAGCGGAATGCGCCCGTCCACTTTGTAATAATCACCCGCGTAAGCATCATTATCAGTTCCGAAGTCGCTTATCTTTATTTGGAATCCTTTGCCGATCAGAATGTTCCTATAAATAAAATAAAAATTTGATAAATATACATCCTATATTCACTTTAATTCTTTCGAATTTCTAAAAAATATAAACAAACGTACCTAGCAGCCAAATCTCTGTGTACAAAGTTGAGCGTTTCCAAGTACTGCATTCCGGCGGCGACTTGTAGAGCGACGTGTAGCAAGTTGGAGGAGGGCGGGGGCGGCGCGTTCCTGAGGAAGCCGCAGAGGTCGCCCAGCTCCAGGTACTCGAGCACGACGGCCAGCGGCGGCGAGCGGCACGCGCCCACCACGCGCGCCAAGTACGGACACGACAGCGCCCCCAGGATGCGCACGTCACGTTCGAACTCGTCCCTACAATAATACATACAAGTCATAACGACGAGTGTTCACTCCAGTGACCAGTGAGTGCATACAGAGTCAAATTGAAGGTTTAGATCATAAGCACTTGTCTAACTGGCTGCCATACTGACTGGCACTAGAAAAGTTATTGGTGAATCAAAATCCACAACTGTTATTAGTAAGCTAGTCACTTTTTCATCTGTGGGGAGACAAATGCCTTATAAAATAATTGCATGCTGGATCGAAGTTAGTAGTAAATGTAGCAAATATTTAATAGGAAAAAGGGCAAATTGCATTCCAGACGCAAAATCTATTACATGAGTATGAAATTGCAACAAAGAATATTTGAAAATACTACACACTGCATTCGATTATAAATAAGAATAATATAGTAAAGTAGGCAGTAAGTTTATAGTGTGTTATTATAAACATCGACTATGATTAAGTTAAGTCATCTGCAGCTGCAAGTTAAAATATAACAATGAACTAACTATACGACAATGCATAGACAGAAACATAATAATTATTATCATTATACTGTGATGCACAGACATAACAATGATTCTAATATACAATATATTTGATATACCTATAAGTATATAACATATTTAAGTGCTTATGAAGTTGTTTTAATCGTCAGCTGCAGAATTTCTTGAAATCGGTTCAATTTCGAAATTATAATCACATGGAAATAATAAAAGCTAATAAACAAAAATACAAAAGCTTAAATTTTAGAACAAAATTGATTGAAACATACAATCTGAAAAATCTACAAGTAATTTCTAAAATAAAAATTTCAGAAAAAAGATAGTTTAGTACAAAATGATAGTAAGTATTAAAATAACTACGTTTCGACTACTCATTTACAAGATATTTATTACGAGTACGTGCGAAGAGAAATATAGATAGATAGAACCAAATTAGTAATATAGTTCTATAAACTATGTTCATACATGATGTACCTCTCCTTGAGAGTGGCGTCGTGGCACAGGAACTTGACAGCGACCAGGCGCTTCTCAGCGGTGATGGTACCGTTGTACTCCGGGACGCCGTCGGCTTCGGCCACGTACACCTGGGTACACAATATTATTAGTCACTGCAACATCTCATTTAATAAACTAAGTTCAAATGAGTTATCACATTCATATTGCAACTTGGGTCAGTTGCTTATAGGAAAGAAACTGGTTATGTACTAAACTTAATAAAAACAACACTTACAGTGCCAAACGCTCCCTCAGCCAATTTTGAGATCATTCTTAGTCTATGTCGCGGGAACTCAATCACGGTGGTGGTCTCAAGACGTCTTTTCAAATCGGCCAACACTTCCTGTTGACTTGGGGACTGTAAATAAAGAAATAACATTTAAAACTGCGCCAATAAAAAGTATTTAGTAAATCTAATTAGGTGGTACTAACCCGATTGCTATGCTTAGAACGAACGGAACCCGCCACAGAGAGTCTGGCGTTCATATCCATTCGTTCAGTAATGATTTCTGAGCCACAGTCAGACATGTGCTCAGCTAGGCGACGTTTGGTCAGCAAAGGAGCGGAACTCAACTCCGGCACTGCGTAGTCGTAGTTAGAACTGTCTGTTAATTCAAAAAGAGTTTCGTTAGCATTGTCAGAGCACATACCAAATTAGAAAACAGAGGTTTAACACAAGTAGGTACCTGAGAGAGCGGTGTTGGAATCCTTAACGAAGTCTTTCATCTCCAACAGTACCGTGCTGTAATTGAAGTATGGGGCACACTTGAGCGCCTGGTACGGCTCCTGGTACTCGTCAGACTTCACATCCAGAGGGCAGTCAATGACCATCTTGTTTTCTGGCATCATTGAAGTGCCGCAAGCGCTGTAGCTGTCGAGCGTCCTCTTCTGAGAGACCGTGGACGTCGCCAGCGGTGAAGCGAAGCACTTCCTGTGCCTGTGTCTGTGCACAATTAGGAATATGGCGACCGCGAGCAATATGACGAGCGCGGTGAGCACTCCCACCACGATGGCGATGTAGAGCGGGTCCTCCTGGTGCGCGGTCGGTATCAGCACCTCTTTGTTGTTGGGAATCTGTTTGGTTTTCTCCTTGCTCATGATTGGCTTTTGACTCTCCGGTGTATAGTTTCCTTGAGCAACGTCTGCAACGTTTACGAAAGGGAAAAAATATAGGAAACTTATAAAAATCATATAATATTCCTGAAAAATATTGTAAGTAAACGGCTACCTGAATCAAAGACAATCTCGCTAATGAGTATCCAGCGCGCGGAGAAGTGCAGCTGTATGCGCACCCAGCGCCCGATGCGGTGGTGCAACTTGATGGTCACGTTACGGGACGTCTCGAATATGTTGTCCTCCGTGTGCGTGTAACGGATCGGCTCGTCTTGGAAATGACGACCGCCGATCGAAAACGATATCACCGCTTCAGAGAACACCTGAAATTCATTCATTTAGTTGCTAGTCAAAATAAATTATCTAATTTCTCTATTGTAATTGTAAATACTCGTACATATATACACAATTACATTACAATTAAAAAGTAACAATCGCACCTGCACATCCCTCATAAACTTGTTATTGCAAAAGAGATGGACGGCGCTAAACTCCCGCACTTTGTCGAACTCGAACACGATGACGGGCGGGTTCTGCCGCGAGTCGTTCCTCCACCCGACCCACGCCGAGTTCTTGGCCGCCTCTCTGATCTCGTCGCCGCCAAACTTCCCATCGACCAATTGCCCCAAACCGCCCCGAAGGTCTTCCCCCCACTGCCCGTCATACGTCATATCGGTCAGCTCTACCCCGTTGCTTCGTTTGTCTCCTTTCGGCATAGTATACGATACTATACCCACTGTAAATAAATTATTCTTTTACATCTATGAACAGAGTTATATTAGTAAATATCAACATATCTTCGTAGGGAACGAACGAACATTAAAATATTATACATGATTACATTGACATAACTTGCGAATACCGCACCGAATAGTTCGACCATTCGAATATAAAAATTTAAAACAAAGGACACAATTCACATTAAGCCGGCGAAACTTAAAAAAGCAGGCGCTCATTTCAAAATGCTAACAACGTGTTGTTTCCACAAAAATGCCGTCTAGGGAATAACAACTGCATTTTACTTATTTATTATATAAAGTGTGAGTCAAGTGTATTTTACTTCATATTCAGTAAGCATTTTACATCGCAGTACATAGTCTATAACGTCCTCGGCTCTGATTGAATTCTAGTTTAGGTATTAGATTGTATTCGGTTCGAAGTCGGAATATTTAATACATGAAACGATTCGTTAACTATAATGAGCTCTTTGTTATTAACTAGCAAGACGTATCGAGTCCCGACCCGCCGAGATTATTGTCATTGGATACGAATTCCTTTATATGTAAGTATGTATCACAAGGTGAAATGTTGATTAATTATTCAAGTGCATTAATTTGAGTCTAGACATTTACATCATATAGTAAAATCACTGAACAATTGTATATATTTTGGTGACAACTCTAATATACCGTAACAAACACACCGTAAAAGACCAATCCAGTATTCTAAAATATAAACAACGTGGCGCATTATAAATCAAGACCTAAATAATATCGTGGACATTAATAAATGTCTAAATATTTCTACAGTATAATGTTTAAAGCACAAAAACGATAGCGCAATTACAAAATATGCAAAGCAAATACTCGGTTTGCATTAAAAAACTGTAGATCGACGCGGTTTAACATGTAGACGTATGATTAACTCCTGTAATTTTCTCCTTTTTCCTAATAACTGTTAACATGCTTTCTGTGCGATAGCGAGTTCGTGGAATTTTCTATGATGTCGGTGTTTAAAGCACGAGGCCGAGGTCGGGCCAATGAAATATATATACGGCAAGTTTAAATGCGAAAGTAAACGGATAATGCTCACGACACCACATAAACAAGTAAAGTGTATAATTTAACTAACCTCGCCTGGCCCATCCCACTGACAACCAAATTTTTTTATAAATTATCCTTAAATATTTACTAATAAAGTGCATTGTGGCTTGCACGCAAAGCTTTACCTAGAAGCCTGGTACCGTTAAAATACTAATATTGTGTCTTTCCGTCGAGACATTCACAGGTAAAATGGGAAAGTAGTGACTCACTTTCTTTCTTACACAGACTATTATGCAAATAACAAAATGTACAACTTCAAAGGAGAAACCTTTAAACAACAAGTTAATAAACACGAAACATTTCGCAATAATATAAAACGAATTTGTCATAATGTTTAAGAAATGTACAAACCTAATGGTTAACAATGAAACAGTAATGAATGTAATTGAAACTTCTAGAGGTTTCCCTCTGAATAACGGATACCATATAAATAAAAGAACATTCAAAGTAATTTTCGTGAAAAGAAATTATAAGTATCTTTAAGTACTTACGTAATTAAGATCGTGTATTGCATAAGGCAAATTAGTTTATTAAAATCAAGTTCATTGACGTGCCGGTACTTATTAACATATAGTACGAGTAGTTTGTCCACAGAGATAGACCGTCGAGTTTATAATACATATGTGTTGACAACAAAAATAAAACACGAGACCGTTAATTAATTGAAAAATTCCATATACCGAAAGCTGTATGTTTGCTTTCTGTGTTGATTAATTTCACATTTCATAGAATCATTTATTATTATATACTTTGTTAATGGTATTTTATCGTGACAACATTATTTTACAACCTAAGTTATGTCTATAGGTGGTATTGCGTGACCCGTATCGAAGTTAGCTTTAACCAATCTATAGAAAGGTATTGTACCTAATTTATGGTTCAAAAACATTGGTTTTACAGGAAACCTAGTTCCTCTACAAATACTACTTGAAACTTTGTTTAATTATAAGAACAGTAGAAAATAGCTGTAAAATCCAACCATAATTTATTAAAATAAAACAATATTAAAACTTAAGCAAAAGATGAAAAGTCCCTTTTTCTTCTCGGTAACTTTTGAGTCTTAGTATAACTTCAAACTACTAAGTTAAAAAATAAGTCTACAGAAAGGTATTAAAATAACGAGTAAATACTTTGCATGAAGCTAAGCTAAGCTTTCATTTTACGAGTACCTACCATGGAGGAAGTTTGTTATTGAAATTCACTGTTCCGTAGCTTAATTGATGTTAAGAGGTGCTAGACTGACTGGAGCTAGTGAGACGAAGACTTACTCGTTATCTTTGTTTTGTTATAACTGGCTCCAGAATGAACTGAATGTAGCATCACGGATGTATTCAACGCTTCATGAATTACCTACATTACGTTCAGAGCAATGTTTATGTATAATAAGTAACCTAAGTCGACATTCAATGATTTCTTTCCTTATGCATCGGAATGGCTATTAAGTAAAGGTGTTTGAATCCCACGTAACTGGGTCCCATCTGGTAACAGCAATTGCAATTCAGAGAAATTACTTACCGCTCCAATAGCAGCCGTATAACTCAACTCTCATGCAGACAGTGCGACGGTGGGAGCTGTACGGTATGAAACGTATCCTCGACGCCCATATATGGGGCTCCAGGTGGTTTTTCTTCTCAAGGTAGGTGTTCGTGTTGCCGGGTAGTATCTGTGTCAAATATACATCATTATCATTTTAAACAATTAAGCGTAACACAACACAAGTCAAGTTTTAATCAACTATGCAGTATGCACTTGCATATTTCATGTACATAATAGCATATAAGAAATATAAGGGTATTGTCAATAAATATATACGTTTAAAATCAGTAAACTCAATCTCCGTTCTTAAGTTGCGAGTATTTTATACAAGCAATGAAATTATGTTCATCAAATCAATCATTACTAAAACATTCAGCGAATTCCGAATGGCATCATAAAACGAAAGGCCATTAAAATTTGGAATTATAACCAACAACATAAATATACTACACAACATACAAAAAAAGCTTGAGAACCGCGACTTATTGTTGGGTTATAAATAAATTTAATAATCGATTGTTTAAATATTCCTAATGAGTTTATTGCCATTGAAAAACCGCGAGGCCTTGCCATATGCAGCAACGCCATAATGTGGCAACACCAATATGGATCAAATGCTTCGCCATGGAAAAATACATGTTGTACATGTGTCAATTTTCGTGACGATCAATCAAACGGCGTCGAACTCTATTAACATCGGATGGACATAGATAGTAGTACGGAAATAAATTTTCATATTTTATATGGATACCGTTTAGTTTAGAGTATATTGGCAGTTTCGTGGTGCAGGCAAACAATAAACGAAACGCTCATACATAACAGGCACATTAATGACAAAAGAAAGAGAGAGAAGGCAGGATGTATAAGCAGATCGGGGATTGGCCTCGGTCACGACACGGCGCCCGTGCGCCCATGCACCGGGAACCGCGATCATGTCAACAATATCCATTCCTCATTTAAAGTTTAAACCACCGCGCGCCGACGGATCATGGAATTCACTCATCGCTTTATGTTAATACGATATGGCAGCGTGGCAGTATTCAATTGTAATAACGATGAAACACTCCACACTTTAACCAGTGCTAATCAGTATTAGCACTGGTCAAATAATACTTTTAGTATCAATATACTAAAAGTATTATTTGATTACGGTAAACATATTACATTTCCATGTTATTACATTTACTATAACGAGTAGAAGTACTTAAACTCATATAAGTAACTGAAGGTACACTCCAATAAGCTTTTAAAAGTATCAAAATCTAATTCCGTAACGCAGACAACGGAGAATTGCTATCAAAGGTTGATGCACTTTTATCATCCTAAACGTTTTGTAAATATTTAAACAACGATACCATACTCGTATTGTTTGTCTGACTTTGTCTTAGAACCATATAAGAGGGCATGTATGTACGTCGTCAATGTAATAAAAGTTGATAAATATTTAACAAATAGACGCTAATAAAAAATAGAATAATAAAATACGGACAAATATATTATAGTCCATTCGGATTTATCATATTTTCGGTCACAAGGGATCCGAGGGTGTATCCAATGGACCGTATAATATTATAGTGAATAGATTTATAAATATAAAAAGATTAACACAGAAAACCATTCAAATATAAATCTATTGAATTTTATTTGATTCTAATTTATGCTTATCGGGGTGTTTTCCACGTGTAACGAAAAACATGATACGAAAATACATTAACAAATCTTTAGAAATTTATTTTTACATATTTTGTGTGTATCGGGGTGTTTTTCCAGTTTTAACTTTGATACAGAAAAACATTTAACATGGAAAATAAATTCTTCTTTAGATCTATTTGAAGTTAGTCGGGCAAAATTTTCCACGTGTATTTTACTGCCAGAAAAACATTTCTTAGAAATCTCTTATCAATTTTAGTTTGTAAGATTGTTTTTCAAGGACCCTTATAACTGAAAAGCGCCCCAAATAGAAATCTTAAGAATTTTATTTTTATGTATCTTAAGTTGATCGCGTCTTGTCACTTTGGTATAGAAATACTTAGAAATATGTTTTATTCGTTTCATAGTTCTTTGGGCATCAATGTTCCGCTTGGAAAATAACCTACTATTTTCCAAGCCGAACTTTTATGCCTAAAGATACCCCAAAAAGCGTTTTATTTTGATCTATTTAAGTTTATAGGGTTTATTTTCCACGTGTTATCTTGGCAAAATCTTTAAAGAATATTCTAATCTATCTATCTTAGTTATCTATTTTATTATAAATCTATTTTAGTTCGTAAGGGTTTCGCGTGGTCCCTTGATACCGAAAAACACCCTAAATATAAATCTTTACAATTTTATTTTAATGTATCTTCTTTTGTCGTGGAACCTTGATGTCCAAAATACCTCAATATAAGAAATGTTTCGGGTTTTATTTACATCTATTTTAGTTTGTAGGGTTTTTGTCTGCGTCTATCATTGATACCGAAAAACACCCTAAATATAATTCTTTACAATTATATTTATAGTGTATCTTCAGTGATCAATATAATCCGGGTATATTTCCACGTGGAACCTTGATACCCAGAAATATAAAATAATTATCTATTTTGGATTGAAGGGTTTTTGGGTAAGTGTATCCTTGAGACCGAAAATCATCTCAAATAGAAATATCTACAATTATATTTTAATGGACCTTCCCCGATCAACACGATCCGAGTATTTCTCACTATTGTACAGAAATAATGGTTGTGTGAGGTTTTCCTCTACTCGAGCTAGAGCTCGGAATACTGAGCGTCCGCCCTGAGACCCTCAAGGAATGGATCCCTCAGTTGCCTCCTGAACAAAAACTGTGTCCCCTAGTACTTTGCTTAGTCTTGTTGTGGTGTGGATGGCTGCCTGTTTCTGTATGATCTGTATGTTGATATCTGAGTCCAGTGTGGTGCAGCATCTGTTTAGTGACTTCGCTGTTATTCCTGTGGCTCCTAGTACTATCGGGATGACGTTTTATACAGAAGTATATAATATAGATATTGTTATAAATATTGTTTATCCATTATGCATTATAGGGCTATTTTTCACGTGGACCTTGATGTCCAAAATACCTCAATAAAAGAAATCTTTCGCGTTTTATTTATATCTATTTTAGTTCGTAGGGTTTTGTCTGCGTCTATCATTGATACCAAAAAACACCTTATATATAATTCTTTACAATTATATTTATAGTGTACCTTCCCCGATCAACACGTCCCACGCCCACGTGGATCCTTGATACCCCAAATACCTCTTATAGATAAAAGAACCTTGGTACAGAAATACATCTATAGTATCCTTTTTTATCTATTTTCCATTATATTGTTATTTTCGACGTGGATCCTTGATGCCCCAAAATCCCTGTTATAGAAAATAGAACCTTGTTACAGAAATACATGTATAGAATCCTTTTTTATCTATTTTTAATAGACGGTTATTTTCCAAAATACTTATCCCACATAGAAAATAGAATACTTATCCTTGATGCCCCAAAATACTTATCCCACATAGAAAATAGAAATAGAACCTTGGTACAGAAAGACGCATATTATAAAAATCATACCCATGTTGTACTGTAGGATTATTTTCCACGACACCCATAAATACCTCAAATAGAAAATAGAAATTGAACCAACGACAAACTTCTAAACTCGAGTTAACTATTAAACAACCAATTTTTCTAGTTACATTGAACTGTAAATGCTTGACCAGTTTTGTATTGTTCCGCAAACAGGGGGTGGTGGTGAACTAATAGGATTTTCCAACGTGTACACGGCGAATCTCCAATTACTAGAGACGGGAGTAAACTTGTCGCCTGTGATTTGACATGGCTACAACTACAGCGGGATCTAGTGCGCTTACCGGCGCGGCCATTGTTCTCACTAAACCTGCCACTGAGCCAATTCTCGCCTGTCCCTATGTTTTAATCACTCTATATTACAAATTAAATTAACGCATTGCATTACATTCTCTTTTAATCACAAATGATTGTTCATTTCCTATGAGATTACCTGAAATCGGTTTCGATTCGTTGTCGCTATATTTTTCTTTTTGCGTTCCCGCAGAAACTTTACTCAATACATTATGTAAGTATCTTTAGGAAATCGTGCATATGTTTAATAATCTTTGTACAAATAAACATTAAATCCATTTCAGATTTTCATTTCTTATGTAAATATTATAAAAGGGATGTTTTAACAAATTTAATAACAAATGCCTGGTGTATGTTCGTCTCGGTTTCGGATAAATCGTGTAAAGAAATTCAGCCAGGTGCTCGTTTTAAACTATTCAACCAACAACATTTGCAGAATGCACACCAAATTTCAAGTTAAAAGACGTGTCCAAACAATTTGATTATATTTGTTAAATCAGTGCAAATGAGGTGCAGTGAAGAGATTCGCAATTAAATAAGTCTGAGCATGCTCAACTGTATGCTGTGAACTGCACCAGCTTTTATATCCAAAGATATGATTAGTATTTGAAGTTTTAACAGTGATATTTAAGAATCTATGTAGTTGGCGCATCACTTCGGAACGGATCTCTTTGGCTTATTCTTTTTTGTTACGTTCGTTATAACGACTATAGTCAGGACAAGGTTTGTATGAGCGAAAATTTTAGACAATTGACGAATCCTTGAGATTTCGGGGCTGGTAGCTAATGAAAATAATGAATTACTAATTCGTATGGCAAATGTGTGTGGGTTGTGCAGAATATATGAGTAAATGTGTTGTTACCTCTTGTCCGTCGGCAGTCCTGTAGCGCACCCACTTGCCCAGCTTCGGGCGCCAGTACTCGAGGACGTACGCCTCCGCGTACTCCTGGCCCAGCCCGTTGCCGAACCGGCCCTGGGTGCCGGCGCCGGTGATCACGTGCACCGTATGCAGGTCTATCTCCAACCATTCCGTTGTTTCGGTCGTGATCTGGGACCGCGGACACCAAGCGCCTCCCTTTATATCCTGATTTAACCTACAAAAGAACATTAATTAAGTAATTTAAAAATATAACGCTACTGGTGTAGCTAGTCAAAACATAATAAATTATGAAAATGTTCACTAATAGTATTGGAGCTCAGCGGGCTAGCGTTCAGTACAATATTGCATTGTACAGTCTACGGATTAATAACTTGTACCTGCGTACTTTCCGTAAACCTTCTGGAAAATGATCTGAAGTTATAAGCCCGTTGTGACAGTGAAGTAGCTCTTGGACGCCGTCGCTAAAAGTATCTCTATGTAATATAATGCTTTGGTTTTAGTTACGTACTTTAAAGTGTTTTAGTGAGAAAATATTAATAGTATCGTTTAAAACATCTACCACATATTAAACATTTTAACTTTTTATTCAATTGTACTTGTAAATAGCTAACAAAGTAATTTAATACATTTATTTTTTTATCTTTAATATTTTTCGAAACGAAACTATACGGACGTATTTTAATTGAAAAAAATCATAACTTATCATAATCTAATACAACTAACTTCGAATATTGAAACGGATCTGATGATGGTACCAAAAAGAGAATACAGTAAATTTTGTGGCTGCAAGTAAACTAGCACTTTTATTATTGTTCAAACTCTAGTTTAACAAGCTCGGTGTAAGGCTAATCTTTAGTTCAGAGTTATCGACTGTGGTCAAACTAGTTTAAGCTTTAAGTTTCAGCATTTGACAACTTCAAAGTCATGTTTGTGGATTAGACCTTTAATTGTATATATGTAATTAAGATCGCATTTATTCATACTTTTACGTTTACATGCTATATGTAAAAGTTAAACTATTGAGTGAGTTAGAACCGATATTCAATCAGAGTTAATAATAGATTGATTATATTATATTATGATCGCGTTCAGTCTCCATGTGTCACACTGTGAGTAGGACATTGTAATCAGTTGAGCCAATCAAACTCTGAGATGGTCACTCATTAAGCTCATTGACGCGCGACTGGAGCGCTCACCAGCCATCAATGAGCCGTGAACGAGCTTTCATAAATTGTTATACATGTGTGCGATGGAACAAATCATATCTATTTTTACCAGCACCACTGTTACACGAACCACACTAAATATTCATTGAAATAAATTTGATATCAGATCAGTAGATTTATTATCATTCAATATTTTGTCGTTTCTTCAGCATAGTTGGACATTATGTATTATTGTGGTTTTCGTTTTCGATCGATGAACATTTAACCTTAAATATTACTAACAACGATTACAACGTCAAAATAACTTTTTTCAAAACTTCATAATAATCTAAAAGCATAAGTTGATGGAATACAAAATATGTAGTTTGAAGTGTGTAATCCGTGTCGTCTCTCTAGGGCGTACTTTGAGTACAGCGCTAACGTTGCACTTAATATTGAAAGCATTGTTAAGTAGTTGTGTAAATGTCGAAGTTAGTAAATGAGATGATGATGAGTGTAGTGGAGTGTGCGGAGTGCGAGACCAACCTTCCATTGTGGGGCGCGACGTTGCCGTCGTTGTAGCACGAGCTAGCGCTGACGTCTCTGTCCGGTATCAGGCCGCTCTCCATACCCAGTGGGGCGATACATTGAGCTGTTAACACAACACAACCATTACTTATAACGTCAGAAATCACTTTATTAAAACACTAGTCCGTTGCAATCACTGCGAATGACAGCCCATTTACCAGACGAAATAACATTGTAGCTTGAGATATTGAATGCTTGTTATGACAATCGAGATCTATCAGATCTAAATTGATATCGCAGACAAAGCCTATGTCGCATTGCAAACATTATCTACGGGAGATTGTTCAATCTATTGTTTTAACATATAAAATCGCAGATGTCCGAGTCCATGATTAAACTTATCTGCGGTTAACGTACATATGCAACTTAATGAGGGGGGACGTTTCGGTCACACAATGTTGAGTAAGTATACACTATTAGTGTTTTTGATTGTAAGTCGAAACTAAGGACGTGTATCAAGAGATACAGGAACAGACATCAGAGTAATGTATCGACACATATGTATGCGCTTAAATTATGTATGGCGAGTCGATGCGACCAACTTACGACCAACTCAGATGACATTTAGATGCTTGTCTTGAACATACAATGTTCGAGTGTAAATAATTAACTAGTTTAGCTCTACCTGCCTTAGACGATATAATACAGAAATGTACCGGGTTGAAGCGAAACTGTCGTTTACTTAGACTCCTCAATACATTAAAAGTCGTGTACAAAAATGGAAAATCGATTCTTTACGATCCCATTTTATGACGGGTACTTAGATGTTAAAGTATAAATATGGAAAAAGGCAATGTCTCAGCTCCATAAAAAATTGGTACACCAAAAGTACCGACTTAGTAAACAATTACAAAAGACAAAGACTTTTGATTAAAAAAGATAATTGTCTCAGTTGTACACAGAAAGAGACGTTAATCACATCAAAATTAACTGGACTAAAGAATCAATAAACGAAAACTTCGCTAAGCAATCAATAACCACGAACAAATAAGTAAAGCATACATTAAACATAGGGCTCAATATGACTACAATAGGTTTTAAGTCAATCCATCAAAAGCTTGTTTCATATTGTCAGTAACACTCATACCAATACATGTGTTGTCAATCAGACCACGTATAGATAACATGCATCAAGGCAAACAAAGGCCGAACAACATACATCTATTTACTCGAACAATAATTGTAAACAGTCATATTCAAGCTCCCTCAACGGCTCCGTAATAATTGAATTCCAGATTAAATGCAGTACGGAGCACAAATACCTAATTGTACAGAGAACGGCATCACTCGACTCAATTTAACCCTAGGACCGTGCCCAGGTCGGGGTACAAATAAAAAAATTGTGATTACATTTTTAACACAGCTGATATTTTGCTCTGCCGCGTAAGCGAGGGGCAACTCCGTTTAACGTGTGGTTGTGGTGTGGGGTGCTCCAGGTATCCATCGAATACATAACTATTAATTAATTTGTAAGTCGAATTAACGGTAGTTACACTTACATTCATTGTTTTTTTTATTATAAATAAGGTCTCAACACAATACAAAGTGCACAAGACTTAACAAATATTTTTAATTTGTAAAATTTTAATGTATTATGAACTATGATATATTTTTTTACATTAGTGTAATATTATCTTTATTCTAGTAACTTAAACCAGAGTATTAACATTTAAGTTATTTTTATGGCAACGGTCTTCGGATTGAATCGAGTAAAGAGATTGTTGGTGAATAAAAGCATTTGTTTTGTATCGTACAGCACCAGTTCCGCAGCTTCTGAACATTTATTCAAGTATGCTATCCTTGTGAAGACAAAGCAATTATTTCCTTTGAATGAAAAATGTTTATAAGAACAAATTAATAAAACACTAGCCGTTTTGAATAGCGAATATTAAATTATTACAGATTTCTTTTTAGTGTCGAAGAGGACTTCAAAATGTCCATTAGCTACACCTCATAAACAAATGGCAAATAACTAAATACATTTATATTAATGAATATAATGCAAGCACTTGGATGGCAAGCGGAATGGGACAGTAATGTTTGATATGCAAGGTCTCACACTGAACGGAACAGGAATGAGTTTTAAATAACCATAGTATGTACAGGTTCTTGACGTTTACTGAATAGTCCTAATTTATATTCAATAGACACACTCCAAATACAAACATAGAAGCCGAAGATAGATTTATATCAATCACAAGTCGCAGAGCCAATGAGTATACTAGGTAGTTAACAAATATAGAATAGAGCATGGTGAATAACGTTCCGGTTAAAGTTTATACTAATTTAACATTGAATTAAGTTCTGTTTGTTGGAATGCCACAAGATTATTTGAAAAAAATTTAAGCCCGTAAGGTAGGTAACCTATACGACAATGGGGACCGAGGATAACGGGTAAGTTTGTCAAGCTAATTTTGGAATTCATTCACCCCTCGCCGAATAAAAACAAGCGCTTATAGGTCAAATGCAAATACAATTCGCTTGTTGCGTGTCTCGTTATTCAGGCAAGCGTCTTGTTGCTCAGCGCTCGAAAACAAATTGCAAACGTCTCATAAAGCCAGTTTTGAATATTAATAAACACGAATGAACGATCTCGGTTTTAGCGAGTTGCGAGACCGTTCGATGGGACCAGCGAGGCAGCGGCTCGCAAACTACGCGTGCTTCTGACATCCACAAAATTGAAAACACTTTTTCTTTTTACCATACCTCGCTTTTTCTTTACAATAATAGGAGTAAATATTAGCTTAGAAACTTTAAAGGAAAATAATACTCTACAGCAGAGTCTAATAGAGGTAAAATTAAAAAATTAGATTAGTAAAGTTACAGAAGCCCTGGGCTTGTGCGTGCCTATGCTATTGCGTGACATGTAGTCGTCTAATGAATAATAAACAGCATAGTGGCGACTTGCTACTCATTCATATCCATCCACGAAAGGCAATATACTTTTTTGTAACAGTTGAATGTCAACTTAAACCAACTACAATATTAGAATTGGTTCAAATAAATTTGTTAACAATGGCACACATCTTGCTTTTAGTTGACGAAATCGGTGAAGAAGTTAGCAGTTGGTGGGGCCGCATGGGCCGCGGCGCGCGGGTATGGATTAGAGATACGTACGAGTATAGGTGGCATGGCGCCGCCAGCGGACGGCGCGCCGCGGGCTCGGACGGTGCCACCGGCACACGCTACCTCACTGCTACAAGCTTTTCTTTTAGCTCACTTTGCGTGATATCGCCGGACTATTATTTTAATTACTTTCATAGCAAACAGGGGTCGTTAACATATACTTTTTAAAGTTTAGTAGCTTTCAAAACGAATGAATACCGAAGTACGCTGACATCGATAACGGTATGGTAATGACTTTCCAAACTATTCAACACAAACGCAAGTATCGTCCACGAGTAGTAATTACACGACCATTGATGGTAGATCGATAGCACCGACCCACCACAGTACCGCTTAATAATAAAATACTCCTTAAATTGTACTTTAGTAAATTTCAGAAAGGACCAACTTAAATGCCAACAGTTACTTTTCTTTGAATCGATACCAGACGAATAATTAAACGAAACAACCAACGGGATGTAATGAGTCGTGTCGGGTTTGTGTTAAAATGGGAAGCGCTATTCGCCGGGAACTGCATATGAGAAATTACTTTGCTAAACAGAACAATAAATGCAACGCATCGGCTAAAACTACGTTTAATGCAGATTTATTGAACGCGAACCGCAAATATACAATAGCTACAACGGTTCAGATAAATGAGATGTCAACTTGAAACAGCCCTCTTTCGATTGATCGACATTCGGTTATGAAAAATTGATGGAAAAATCGTAAAGAGTATTACCTCTGTACATTATACCAACGCTCGTTAAGTTATTAGGTAATGTAATCCTCTATTATAAACCTTCAAAACGGTGGGTTATTAATTTCTTTTTTCAAAAGTCGTCTTGAACGTACCATTATGGGTACGTGTTCATGCAAAAAAATATTTGCTTATTATAAATTAACTAGCTGCGCCTCGTCATTTTCCCCCTTATTTTTTAATACTCGATTCGATTCAGTTGATTCTGTGAATATTTCGGAATAAATATCCATGTCTTTTTTGGTACCCTTAAAACGTGTATGAAATTTTGGGTTGATGGGTTCAGTACGTAAGTATAATTATAAAACTGAAAACTTCACAAATAAAAAAAGTTAAGTGAGTTTAGGTGTTCTTATTTTTGGACCTTGATCAAAAAGTGGAATCTATTTGAATATTGGTGAAATAGGAACGTTCTATTGGAGTCTGATTGAAAAGGATGTGTGATGAATAATACGACGTTGTCGGCGTCGATTTGTGTTGTCGGAACATGTCCTAAGATGCATTCGCTGCTTCCGTTGCCATTCTTTAAAATCAGAGAGCATGACGTGATTCACCATTGTCACAGACACCACCGGCATATTAACGTGAACTACTCGTCATCGCACTCCTTGTTCATATTTATTGTAAGGGCTTTGTCCAGCGTCACTCATTTCACATTTCATACAAGTAACAAGTAAAGAAGTTTCTTAACATCATTTATAGTTCTTTATAAAAAAGCTTGTAAGCTCAAAATGATACTGACCGACAGATTCGCTGTGTTCGAGACTATTTGGTTCTTCGACCACTAGAAAATCTAGTTATCAACAAATTGGATGGCCCAAATCAAATAAAGGAACAATAAAAATATCAGCTGTAAATCACAGCTTACGTCAGATCAGCCGACTGGTATGTAGAATAACTATATTATGTGAAATGCTCTAAGGTCTTACTGTCTAGACATTCGTCTGAATCGAGGACGTTCTGTTAATTGCCAGCTTTGACAAGAAACGTTATGGATAAAGTCAGGGTGTAAGTTTGATGTGTCACGTCATACTTGGGACAATACAAATTAATATTTTATTGCAAATAGCCGTGTACCAGGTGACCGCACGTCAAAAGTTTCACACAAAGTTTCTTTGTAATTGCAATACAATTATTGAGTTGTATATTCTACGAGGACAATTAATCGTTTGAATTGTAAATTATTATCTAGTTACAACGGCTATCGTTAACTAATTTATTACTACTTCCTACTTACGTATAAGATACTGAACGGCTCTTGTGGACAATCAGATGCTTTAGAGTAAGTCTCAAATTCTGTTTAAATTTTATTCTTGTTACAACATTAACTGTATTAAATATTAGTACACAAATTTATGTTAAACCGAATGGAAATTGTATTATAAATAATAGTAGTATAATCATGTACAATTAAGTTAATCGGTCAATCAAATGTGCCCGCTATAGGTTCTCAATAATTACTTTCGACGGCGACGTTACCAAGAACATATGTATACATAAGCCAGTATAGATAATCATTATTTTACTAAGTTATAAAGCGACTGTTGCTTCATTTTTTTGTGTAGGTATTTTATACGAATCATTTAATTAATTTTTTGTTTAAAATTCTATTCATCGACTTCCATTGAAAAGTTACTCGGAAACCATAACGAAAAATTGTTTTTTCATGACTTCGTTTCAAACAATAGGATACAGCTTTTTTAATTGAAATTAACCTTATTTGTTTACATTAATTATTGATGTTTACTCATTAGTCAACCTACCACACCCATAAAGTGTTACCTGGACTGGTCTATCTGTACCTAGTGTGCTGAAGCAGTTTTTAATCTGACAGTGGAACATCAGGCTTTCACTATAATTTATAATGTATGATCGATACTTGTAGTGTTTTACTTCAAATGTCACATCCGCGTAAAAAGAATATAAATAAAATGTCGTTCAAATTGTTGTGTATGTTTACGCGACTTTAGAGGCGAGGGTGAGTATCGTTACCGCCCCGTTTCACCCCTTGTGTACCCGTAGAAATTCTCATTACCCACATATTTCACTAAGCAAGCATGCCTTCACTGTACGTCATAGGATCACAGGTAAATGTCGCCGTCTCGCCGCAAGTTATTTTGAACAATTTTAAACGACATTTAAAAAAATTCAGAACATTTTTGAATCAATCATTTTAAACGATGATGTTTTATCATACGTCCAGGTAAGACTGTAATAAAATATATCCACCCTGGAAAACAACGCACGCGACGTTTTTATCACGCACACAAAACATCACGAAACATTTTGATGTAAAACGCGTTACACCAAATATTATCGAACTGTTCACCGAAAACAATAAACTTCAAAAACAAGTACAGTATGGGATTGAAAAGTTAGAACCGAAACTAAGACCTAATAACAAACTATATTTACTAGAAATAATAAGCACGAATGAGAAGTTTCGCTTTGTTACAACTCCAATTGAAAATTTGAAATATGACGGTAAGAGCGAGTCACGGAATTTATAATTCTTGGTACGAGTTCACCCAGGCACGGCGCTCCTGCCTCTGGGACCGACAACTTTCTAATTAAATATTAAAAGACAAGCCATGCAGACAACGACAACCAGCTTCGTTGCCACTCAATTCTAAGATATGATTAATGCAATCCTTGATTGAAAAACTATAGCAACTAATAATCCGCTCCAGTAGATCGAATCAATCCCGACTCGGTTAGAACCACTATCAATAACTTGGTTTAACATTCAGATTATTAATCTCTTCCAATTATTAATCTTCAATGGTCGCGAATCGAATCCAATAATGTTTATACCGAGTTCAAACGTCATTTTGCAATGTTAAAAAAGGGTTAAAGGAGGCCATTAGATAGAAGCTTTATTTCCGTCAGTCTTTAGCCTCGATGCATTTACTTTTTGACAGGTTTTCAGTCGCTTTAAGTAAGACGAAAGAGTGCACCGTCAAAATGCATTCCAATTATCTTTTCAGTCTAAAAGTGATGTTTTAAAACAAAATAGTTTAGCTACGTAAAATGTGATGATGTCTTTTTTGTTTATCATTCCGAGAGCGTCCTGTGGTGGGTTATATTTTTAGAAACATCAATGATTCACGATCGAACACTTTTAGCGAACATTCGAAGTTATTTCCAGTATGCTCAACTTATCAAATATTACATGCAATCAATTCCAATCTTTTTACGGAAATGAACGTTGTCAGTACTCACAAAATAACGATCAAGTGAAAGTTCTTTTCGGAGAAATAGGAAACATTTACTGGGTATACTCGTGAGTAGTATTCTTGTAGTTTATGTTTCTGAGCAATATTATCAAAATATAATGCATCACAAATAATTCATATCATTAATGAAACGAACGACAAATCGGCAAAAACATGTTTGGTAAAGAACATCAAGAATCAAGTCTTTTTTCCGAATTTCGTAAGTCGAAAGTCACAGTAGCAGAATTTTAAATCTACAAATCAAGCAGATGCGAAGCAATAACCATTAATAAATGAGTGCATAACATGAATTTTTCTACATTTTACTTTTTTCTCTTTTTTCTTCAAACATCTAATGCAATATTATAAATGTACAGTACTCACATATGTCAAGAGCTTGCGATATTGATGCCCCCACCAGCAGAAGTGCAACCACACACAGCACCATTTCGATTCCTCTACTTCACCATTCTATCGATGACACCTCGACTCTGACAAAACAAATAATATTTATTAATAAAAACACAATAAAGTTGAACTACAAATTGCAGAGGAACTTTAAGTGTTTGATCTAGCAACAATCACCACGATCAAACGACTTTACTCTCGTAGAATAAAATTAAAATCTTATCACAACGGAACTCATTAAATTCTAATATCACAAACTATTTTATAAGTATTAACAGGCTTTGTGAATTCAGTTGCATTTCTATGTGTTAAAATATAAACTTTTCAAACAAAAGCGTCAGTTTTGTTTTAGTTCACGACAGGCTATTCAGAGACGTTTGTGTTCGCACAAAACCCTTCAGTCAGGAAACAAAAGATTGAGTGTTGCTGTTCTAACAATAGCTTGAATGTCATTATTACAAATCTAGACTCGTGTCAAGGTCTTTTGAATTACACTGTAATATTTTTTCAAATTAAAACTATCCCTAAATTGTTTCATGGTGGCAAACGATGCAAGTGTTTATTATATTTGTAATATAGACAAAATATCTGTTAGCGGTACTTCATTGATATTATGGTAGCCACAAAGTTTTAGCGAGTCGGTCACACGGGGTCCACTCCATCACGACACACCGCAGCCAATTAAGGGCGTCCTATAAATTACTCTTCGAGTACTGGTTCTAACATACTCACCACACCGCCCAAGGTACTTGCAAATTAAATTTTGTTACATAATACTTGAGTATGCGAGTATTACAGACTCAATTTGTTTGTATTGCATGAAACAACCTAGTTTTATAAATACAGTTTGAACAACCACTCGTAACAAAAATCATGATTTAATTTTGTGTACCTTGCTCTGGTCATATCTTAGACATTAACAACAACACTACATAAAAAATACGTAACATTTTAACGCTGCTAACTTACTTGGACTAAATTCTTAGTTTAAAGAAAAGTTTTTTAAACAAGTAATTGTTTGTGTATTGATATGGAACAATAAGTTTATTGAAATACAGGTGTCTGTATTGAACGCGACATTGCAAACATAAAAGAAAAGTGTAGAGCGGTTGCCCAGGTACAATGAAAATAAGTAAATAAAGTTCTTCCTAAGCTCTCTCACCGTTCTAGACATTAATAATTGAAAACCTAAGTCATAGATTTAATAAAATCAACATAGATAGAGTGAGTCTGCATACCGGTACTAATGCCGGCGCAACTAGGAAATTACTTAACGGAGATTTCTTTAATCCTGGGGCTAATTAACTTTTTTATATTGTGTTCTTTTTTAACAAAGTTGTAATTTAATATTGTTAGAGAAATACTTAATATTTCCACATTCCTGTTCTATTGTCTGTTATCTATATCAATTTATAAAAGGCTTTGTCCTGAATGACTGATGGATCAACGCACAGCCTAAACCGCTGATCGTAGAGACCTGAAACTTGGAGGGTGTGTTATTTGTATTACGTAGGCGTCCGATAAGAAGGGATTTTTGAAAATTCCACCTCTAAAGGGGTGAAAAGGGGTTGCAAAGTTTGTATGGGACAACGTGATTCCGTGGTCTGATTAAGTTCAAACTTGGCATAAATGTTCTTCAAAAAGATTAATTAAATATGTGATACTAATTTTTCTTAAAACCATCACCTAAAATGATTAAAAAGGGGTAAAAAGTTATTTTGGGGTTGATTTGCGTCGAAATTGATATCAATACTCCTTTGACATGTGTTTCAATTTGTAATTTGACAGCTGAATGTCAAAATGGCGGACTAAAAGAAAATGTCGGAAAATGAGGCAGCGTATCAAAACTATATGTAAATAAAAAAATACCGTGTTTTTACTTATTAATAGATATTTATCAATATTCTTCACCCCGCATTATAAATCTAGACATTAATTTAAATAACTATTTCAAATATCAAATCTGTAGGTGAAGTAGTTTTTTCATAAAATGTACCACCAAATTGTTGCGTTACAAGGGCTTCGTTTTGCTCGCCCTAATTAGATATTTTACTCATAATTTGATTTCTGCTTATCATATCTTCAGACATTTTCGATCTAAAATTATTATATTACTATACGAAAATTATTATTCATGTGCGATTTATCGATTTTAGCTTTATGGTATGAAATTAGTTAAGTCGAGCAGGGTTTTTTTATAACTAAATCACCCACTTATTATAGATACATAGATTCGCTTAATTACAATCCAGAATCTTTCCAGAATTTTTCGCAGAATCTAAATCACTTTCTAATATAGTAGAACGCCGATTAAGTTTAAGTTACTATGCAATGTACCTCTATTAATTGTTGTGATTTATTATATTTTGTATTTTCGTCAAGGCCCGCTGGGATTGCAACTTAAATATAAATAAATAAAATAAAATAACTTACTCTGATCGAGATGTTTAAGTGAGCTATAGATAATGTAGAACTGTGTTTGTTAAACTTATTATAGTTTATTCAATGTGTGGCATCGTTTTTAGAGTTCCGTTCCCAAAGGGTAAAAACGGAAACATATTACTTCGCTGTCCGACCGTCCGTCTGTCACCAGACTATTTCAAGAACCATGGACATTGGACGTATGGTATGAGAGAATGATGCATATTCAAGGTCAAGAACGGTGATAGCTAAAGCTACACTTGAAATTTCACAGATGATGTATTTCTATTCTATTGCCGCTATAGGAAAAAATACATAAAATAAAATAAATATTTAAGCGGGGCTTCTCAATACAACAAACGTGTTTTTTTGTCGTTTTTGGTACGGAAAAATTCGTGCGCGAGTCCAGCTATGTGCGATAATCCGAATCGACCCCGGTCCCAATTAATTCAGATAATCAGCATTCTACTGAATATGTATTGTGTTATGAAACGCCGACTCTTCCGAAGAAAAGATGAAAAAATGAGATGGAAGTGGTAGTGGGGTGGAAGGGGTAGTGGCGTGGAAGTGGAGTGGTTGCGGGATAGGCGTTGAAGTGGTAGAGATGGGGAAATGGGATTAGTGTGGATGTAGGACGGTGAGATGTAGAGCGTCGGTGGCATAGGGGTTAAGGCCTTTGACTTTCGATCGGAAGGTGCCTGGTTGGAAACCCACCACGTACCAATGTGTTTTAAATCATCATTACCAGTTCATTGATCTCCCTACCGAGGGTACAAGACCAGAAATAAGTAATGATGAGTGATGTGGAAGTGGGAGCGGTGTGGAAGATGTATTAGTGTGGAAGGGGAGTGGGGTGGAAGAGGTAGTGGCGTGGAAGTGATATTAGGGGTTCAGCATCAGCTACCTAAGGAGGGGCTAGGGCCTGTCCTGAATCATATCTAATAGGGGTATTTTAATTATGTAGGCACATAAAATATTAAAGTTTACCTAATTTATATGTCACTAGCGGCGCCTCGCGGTTTCACCCGCGTAGTTCCCGTTCCCATAGGAATATGGGGATAAAATTATTAACTGAAAATAATTATTAACTAAAAGACTAAAAACCTTCCCACTAAATCACTCTATCTATTAAAATAAACCTCATCAAAATCCGTTGCGTAGTTTCAAAGATCTAAGCATACATAGGGACATCAGGACAGAAAAAGCGACTTCGTTTTATACTACATTATGTATTGATAACGAACAATATAGGCGTGTTTATTGTTTAATTTTAATCTCGACTGCCTGACCTACATATTGATTAAAGTTATTTCATTACATCGATATTTAGCGTTCGCCCAAAATAACTATTCTACGCGCACGAAGTCGCGGGGCAGAAGCTAGTTATTTATAAGAATTAACAATTGAAACCAAAAAACAATTTATGAATAATGACTATGTATGTGTAAGTTAAATCCCACCAAAAACATTCTGTAAAAAACTAGCCAAAAGTCTCGATGGAGCTGCTTGTTTATCTCTAAAAAGTAATAAAATCTAGACAAAGTCGTGCCAAGTGTAAGGTTCCTTACTGCGATTTCTTTATTATTATAGTTATTGTTGTGTGACTTGGCCGTTGAAGGGTACACTGTACACAAGTACACAACTGTACACAAGGGTACAAAACTAGGTGCTCCATGACACTATTGCACCAATCTGTCGCCAGAACCGCTACCCATTGACGATAGAAAATTGCCACTTGAAAAACGTTGATTCAATATCCAGTCAATTGTAGGCTTGATAAAGCTGCGTATTTTAATAATGTTACAACATTACGTGTAAGCAAAATTGACTTGTACCCACTACTAACGTTTTAAACAATGTTCAACGGCCAAGTCACACAACATTAACTATAATAATAAAGAAATCGCAGTAAGGAACCTTACACTTGGCACGACTTTGTCTAGATTTCATTACTTTTTAGAGATAAACAAGCAGCTCCATCGAGACTTGGCTAGTTTTTTACAGAATGTTTTTGGTGGGATTTCATTTATTTTTGTTGAAACGTGTTTATATTGTTTTTTTTTATTAGATTTTCTTATTTGACACATTTTTTTTCTTTTTAGGAGTAGTATTTTATTACTAAGCGCCCCGCAATTTCACCCGCGTAGTTCCCGTTCACGTTTCCGTGGGAATTTCGGGATAAAAAGTATCCTATGTGCTTCTCCTGATTCTAAGCTACCTCCCCACCAATTTTCAGCCAAATCAATTCAGCCGTTCTTGAGCTATAAATTCCCGTTCCCAATCCCGTGGGAATTTCGGGATTAAAAGTATTCTATGTTCTTCTCAAGATTTTAAGCTACCTCCCCACCAATTTTCAGCCAAATCAGTTGAGCCGCTCTTGAGTTATAAATTCCCGTTCCCAATCCCGTGGGAATTTCGAGATTAAAGGTATCCTACGTCCTTTTCCTGGTTCTAAGCTACCACCTCACCAATTTTCAGCCCAATCAGTTTAGCCGTTCTTGAGTTATAAATTCCCGTTCCCAATCCCGTGGGAATTTCGGGATCAAAGGTATCCTACGTCCTTTTCCTGGTTCTAAGCTACCACCCCACCAATTTTCAGCCAAATCAATTCAGCCGTTCTTGATTTTTAAATTCCCGTTCCCAATCCCGTGGGAATTTCGGGATTAAAGTTATTCTTTGTCCTTTTCCTGGTTCTAAGCTACCTCCCCACCAATTTCCAGCCAAATCAGTTCAGCCGTTCTTGAGTTACAATTCCCGTTCCCGTTCCTGTATAATTCCCGTTCCCGTTCGATTATCCTAGTTTTTATAGTTTTCCCTTTATGTGGCCATTAAACCCTAACTCTGTACCAAATTTCAGCTCTCTAGGTTTATGGGAAGTACTAGTTCTATTTTGATGATCATGAGTGAGTGAGTGAGTGAGTGAGTGAGTGAGTGAGTGAGTGAGTGAGTGAGTGAGTGAGTGTCTTAAATACGAAACTTTGCATTTGCTTAACTTCGGATCTAAATGACCTACAGACTTGAAATTTTATTTTAAGTATGTGATTGTATAGCTTACTGGATGACGAAAATTTCAGCGTTCTGGGCTCATCCGGAGGTTGTCAAATAGGGGCCTGAAAATGCGGCGAAAGGGTTCCTGTAAAGGATGGTACGGCAGTGTTTGCTTCGCGCTCGACTTGGCGGGGGGCACTGCCGTGCCCCCAGATTCTATATTTTTACTTTCGAAATTCTAAATGTAATAGATAAATAAATAAGTCGTGGTAACAATATTATCGGTTCGATTTGAGTGTAAAAATGCAGAACGATCATACAACAAATCTTGAATAGTGCCGCGTTCTCTCCCCTTATATTTATGAAGTAAAGCAAGCCGGGTGTCACATTACATTACGTAAATTTAAAAGTTTTTAAGATATTTGTATGTCTCACTGACTAACCGAAAATTATTTGATAATGTATGAAATTAAGAAGTCACAAGTTGCTCTGAACGATACACTTATTTATCCCAATTTTTGTAAAGGAAAAATATTAACGTGTGTATTGCGCTACATAAAAGCTAATGGCTCATCGAAGCGGGAAAAGGGAGCACAAAGAGTCCACGCACAGGTACGCCTTACACGAGGTGCGACTCCACGTGCCGGAAGTATCCAAGGGAACATATAAATAAACTATAATACATCCTGATTCGTAGCTGTATCTATGTACGTATGTATAATAAATCAACTAAGTAAAACCAAAGGACCAGCCTGTCCCAACCGCGCTGTTTCACAATGCCCTTCATGAACCTTCAAAACATTAGCTGACGTCCATCTGATGACTCAGATTTTTATTTATTCAAGTGAAACCTTACGATCAAAGGGTTACCTAAATAAACTTCATAACAACCACCATTATATGACGACTTTTTAGTTAATTTGTAAAGACTTTTGTTAAAGTTGGTGTTTTTGTATTGTTTCAGTTTCTCTTTACATTTCGAAATTTCATAAAAAAATTGTTAATTATTTTTCTTTTTATTGTAATTAATTTTACAAAATATCCTTTACAATTACAACACAACATCAAGAGGTATACGAAAGGTATTGTGCAAAATCAAAAGTGAGTCCAACTCGCACAATAACATTAGTACTAACAAAATACAACCACGACAAAAATCCGTTTACGTGTTTTATTTCTATGTGTAGTGTTCGTGTAAATCAAAGATATCAATAACATTAGTACTCTTTACCTAAAGACATATTGTACTTGCGACATTATTTTCTTTTATTTGTGCTATCAAACTTTTGCTGGCTAAGATTTGATTATTTGTACTATACTCAGTTTCGATGGTTTACTTGAAATTCCGTATTTATGAATGGCGTTGACTAAGAAGCTTATTTTTGGCATCTTCGGCCGCAGCCTCGGAACTAGTACTTGATACTTTCACGCGTTCTTAAGTCTCGTGACAGACAGACGGAACGAAGGATGAGGGGTTGATTCTATGAAGGTTATATTTTTTATTTGAGTCGCGGAACTATAAAAACTGACACAGTTCAGAAACAGCTAAGTTTCTATGTACTATGAAAATCTTATTAGCAATTTAAAAGGTCATTATTAATTTTCAAAATGAAGACATCTATCTAAATTCCAGAATAAGACCGTTAAGTTGAATAGAATTCATTTACTTTAAGCTACAGACTTCTAAATAAATCATCTGATAAGGCCAACTTTTTACTTAGCTACTTTAGTAATCTTATGAAGAGAAAAGATTTTATTTTTTGTTTGTTATTTTCACCTAAAAATAGCTGCATTATAAGCGAGTACCATGGACTGTAATGTATGTATTTCATGTTATAATCAGAGACCTTACTAAATACATTACTGTATGTATCAAGGTATCAAACATGAAAGCCAATTTGGGAAGTACTGCGATAACTACTTATTGATGATACATAAATAATGCACGGTGTAATTACTAATTACAGCCCAAATTACTCACAAAAATCCCCACGCGATTATATGTCTAATTATGGTATAAATGTACATAATATGTATACATGTAAATTATACATTTATATAGAAATAAACATACATGATTTAATATTCCACAATAACCGGACAAATGGACAGTCCGTTTCTCCGGTCATTGTGGGATGCTACATACACGTTGTCAGGGATACCGATATAGGACACGAACCCAAAATGCCCACGGGATTAAGAAACGGAAATTACGCGGATACAACCACAGGGCACAACTAGTGGTATACTAGGCTTATTATAAGACTAGTAATTGTATCTGCTGAATTCATCAAATACAAAAGTTAATTAGCTCAATACTGAGCTAAGTATAATATATAAAATTAATATACTATCTGTAATTACATATATTAATAATAAATGTATGTATATATTACAGTCAAAACTAATAACCGGTCAAGCCCACATTTGACTGCAGAAATCAGTCAAACCTTTCTTAAAATACTGTGAACTAGTAACAAATGCTTATGTTTTGTGGCGAGGATGCACGGATGATCCTAGCCGCGAAATAACATGTACATTAAAATTATTATTTTACATATTAGGCAAAACCACTTTTGTCAGTTAAAATAAGTTAACAATATCCTTCGGTTAAAATCACGTTTGTCTTATTTTTTCGGTAAAAAGTAGTTTTGACTAGTGTTTGGTTTTGACTGTAACATAAGAAATTAATATTGACTCCAAAAGAAATAGTAAGAAAACTGCGTCGCAGCCATAGGATATTAATTATATTATTGGCAGAGTCTTGGCAGTCTCTTTAATAAGTGTATTGGTCTACCTAATTTGACATTTAATTTGCAAATTATATTGGATTGGGAAGCCAAAGTCGGCACCAGACATTTGCGTCCTTTCAATCATCGACTACGTCTATCTCTCTTTGATACTGTATTTGTACGATTTTTAATTATTTAGATTTTATTACAGTAATAAAAAATTCACTGTAAGTCTTCTAGCATTTGTAGGACTTCGAGCATGATTGGTTTGTATAATAAGATTCTAATTCTCTTTGGACGACTTATATTATACTCAATTACCCACGCAAAACGTCGGCATCCGTTTAGGAAAAAAAATGTACAATTTTGATACGTTCCTTTCAGACAGAAGCAGCACATACTTTTTATCTGGGGAAGTTTTTATAATGGTATTTACGCGGGTGAGACCACAAGTCACATCTGGTAAATAAATAAAAAGCCCTTTAAAGCTCAAACAGAATAAATGGTAAAGATTTTGAATTATTGATACGGTTAAACAGGTTGATACGTTACAAACACTGAACAATTTACAATGTCTACTTCCACTTGAATGTCAATACATTAGCTAGCTAAACAAACGCAATGAATTTAAAAACGATATTTTGTTTTCTAAAGTGGTTTGCGAAAGCTCTTTTACGAAACTCAACTGGTAACTCTCAATTCATTAAATGCACAGCCAAAATAGCATAATTAGTCATTCTATAATAAAGTCAGATGAGGAGGGGCGGTTTGGAAACTTTTAAAAACAGTCTCGCCAATTCACTAATACCATACAACTGGAAGAAAATTACCGAATGCACAAATTGCTTGCTTATTAAAAACTTTTATCACAATGTGATTTCACGTATTGAAATACAATAGGAATCACGAAATTCTCTGTTAAAATAAACTTTGTTAAAATATATTTTGGAATAATAAACCTAACTTATTATTCAGGCGAAGGCTTTGCAATGGAAAAAAATGGGTTCCCTTTTCGTATTACCACCCCACTCGTTAATATTCTTGCATCCCATTATTGTAACGTTTCTTTAAAAAGTCATCAAGCTACTCTCGCCCTTAAAGTAGGTCTCCCAAACATTGTCCGTTTAGAAGCATATTTCGCTAAATAACTCGTTTTAGTGTAAATAGAAACGTTTAAGTATTCATTATATTTAGTTTCGTATTAAGTATGTGTATATTTGTATATCTTTACATAGTACAAAACAAAGTCGTTTTCCGTTCCAATGTCTGTTCACCTAGATCTTATAAACTAAGCAACGGATTTTAATGCGATTTTGACCATTACATAAAGGAAGGTTTAAACATATGTATGAACATACGAAAATCTAACACGGGTAAAGCTGCTGAGCACAGCATATAACGTATTTTTTTTAATTGTAATAATTTATAAATATGACGATTTTATTATGTTTGTTTTTCTAATTAACATAATTTACCAGTATTGTAACAGCAATTTAATTTATTACATGCTAGCTGTGCCGGGCGGTTTTACCCGTACTTTACCCAAATGAAATTATGGAATAAAAGTGCCCCAAAGCGTTTTAATTCAGGTCATAAATTATATGTTTACACAAGTTCATCTAAATCCGAGATTAAGTGTGAAGCAACAATCAAACTATCCCTTTTACTATATTATTAGTTTTATTATATAAAATACTTTGAGTAAGTATATAAATCAATCATTATTAACTACTAATATTCAGTAAAGATTTCAACTTAACAAGGACTTTTCCCCACGTAAAATGTATTCAGTGAAAAAATATGTTATGACACCTGTAGGATTTTCCGGATGTGAAGTGATCTAACTTACTGGATAAACATATATTTTAATTTTAACAAACAGAACAACAAAATACTTTTAAAAAGAACCCTCTTCCACAATCTCCATAAACAAATATAAGTACAAGTACATATTGAATACTACAATTATTTGCAATAAAAAATGAACAAACCAAATCATGACTGCGAAAAGGAAAAGGGTTCACGGCGAAACTTTATTTTTCTTTGGAAACTTTACTTAATATAGGTATTGAAAGGAATAAATACTTACAAAGCTTCAAAAGTTGATTTTGAAGCCGCAGTTAGTAGAACAAAATGGTATTTTTAAAGTCCGTTTAGATGAGTAACCTTTTACACACACAAAATTATTTATGAGGAGAAAGAGTTAAGCGTCAAACGTCGCGAACGTCGGCAGCAGACGGAGAGGAGAGCGATAGAGCGTCTCGGTTAACCGCGGAGCACCGACTGTTTCATCAACCTGGGATGCTAGACATCAGCCTACGAGATACACAACAGATTGTACTTTAATATATATTTATGCGCGCGCACACAGGAGTATTTCCTCCCCAGAGGTGCTAGGCGACCGCCACCGGCCGTTCTCGCGACTGCCCTTTACACGGCGAGCCACTGCCGCACACACCTACATACAACTACCTTCATTTACAACTAGAAGTACTTAAGATTGCCGCTACCACCAGCCACTTCATTAAAATATCAGATATTTGATATTAACAAATATAGTTATTATACGCTACATTTAATTCTTTTTTTCGTAGTCAGAACGTCCGTAGCCAATGTTACACTAATTTGTTAAAAAAAACATATGAATTTTTCGATTGTTGACAGACTGATTGATTATATGTTATGTTAACTTAAACAGTTTTGGATACTGTCCTGGCGAATAAAATAAAATAAACTGACATGGGACAGGAGCTTTGACAAATTAAACTTAATTTAATTTATAAAACGCAGCTGATTATATATTAACAAGATTAAATTAATATGTTTGTTTAACAAATATACAAATAAAGTAGGAAGTATTTAACAGCCACTACAAAAATATAAAAAAATATTATTAGAGACTTCAATGCCTTTTTTGATATTATATGTATGTAGTAATCATAATGTACAAGTACATATGTTAGTGAATGTAGTCAATATTCATAATAATATAATGTTCAACAAAATTTAACAAAGGTGTAATTAAACAGGTAACACATTAATTAATCCTCTGAAATGCTACTGTTAACATTCCTATTACCTACTTAATATCATTCCACTGTTAACCGTGATTATGGACAAAGCGAGAATTAATTATATAAGTGCATTTCCGAACACAGGATAACGTGAAATACTCGCAACAACGAATCCAACGTAGATATGCCTATAATTGGCAAATTTGACTCTACTAACCACTAAACGGAATTTTGGCGATGCGAACATAGAGCGATTGAACGTATCACAGTACATAGGCAGAGCTGGCGGCATCAAACTGATCAAAATTCAGCTCTACAGAACAACCACATAGCAGGCACATCAGAGTAACCACGTTGTACTTCACTAAGATATGTACAATTAGGTATACAATTTCCAATCTCCGGGCAATAACGCCGTGAACCCCGCTGTGCCCTGCGGCTTTACACGGGTCAATCAATTTTTAACTGAACCTGTGGGAATTTTAGGACAAGACGATAGAAGACAGGAGACAAGATAAATGTATGAATAGATCCTGCATGTCTATTTTCAGCCGTTCAGAGATGATCGCAAAATTACACCCACACAAATACATATTCCCACACAAACATTTATTACGTCAGAAGGATATAAAAAATGTAACAATTTCTTCATTTTATGTCATGGACTAATTGTGCCCCGCGGTTTAATCCGCGTAAATCCCGTTTCCAATGATCCTGTAGGAAATTTGGTCAAAAGTATCCTTATCTGTTACCCTGACAACGTGTAACCTAAATTTCACGATGATCGCTCGAGTAATCACGTGAAACCGTAACAAACAAACAAAATGTCTTTTTTATTTAATATATATTTTTGTATTTTAAATCGATATACATTCTGATCTTTAAAGAAATGAATAAGTACTAAGTAGTAATATTAAGATATTATAAACTAATCAAATTATATACTAAGTACCTATTAACTATTCTAGATTCTGAGTGTGCGTGTCATAAATTAGTTTCGGTTTGGGATATGTTACACTGAATATTGCGTCGTAAGGATACATTTTATTGATGTAAAGGTTAGGACAATTAAGTGCTCTATATTTAAAGGCCTCTAGAATATATGATAGGTACTTTAAGGTCATAGGTATTAACTACATAATATTTCGGTAATAATTTAGACTTATTATTGGAAAAACTATCGATATATCGACTATAAGGAACACTTGAGTATTAAGCTACTTTTACTTTATTTAAAACTAGAAACGACCGGCGGTTTCACCCGCATAGTTCCCGCTCCCGTCAAAATGTAGGGATAAAATTATACCCTATATTACTACTACTGTAGTACTACTGAAAACCTTCGTCTTGAATCACTCTATCTATTAAAAATCCATGTCGTAGTTTTATAGATCTAAGCATACATAGAAACAGACAGCGGAAAGCGGCTTTGTTTTATACTGTGTAGTGATATTATAATATGGTAGTTTCCTGGCTAAGCAAAATTAAATTCTAATTAGTCCGTCTGATAGATTTCGAAAAAATATTGGACACGTATTTTTTATGTTTCCTCAAATTAATGAAACTGACTTAATTATATTTTTTTTTTTTTTAACCTACATTGTCCCACTGCTGGGCAAAGGTCTCCCCCAGACATCTCCAACTCTCCCGATCCTTCGCAGCCTCCCACCAGCTACTGTCGAAGGCGACGAGATCATCCCGCCAACGCTTTCTCGGCCGACCCCGACGACGCCCTCCTTCGGGAACCCATAGTGTTGTTATGTGGGCCCACTTCTCAGGGTCCATACGACTTACGTGGCCCGCCCATTCCCACTTCAGTCTAGCCGATTTGCTGCCGACATCGGTGATACCGGTAAGGGAACGCAGCATGGTGTTACGTACTCTGTCGATTCGTTTGAATCCAAGTATGCTGCGTTCCATTGCCCTTTGACAGATCTTCAGCCTAGACTTCTGTGCCTCGGTCAGGGACCATGTCTGTGCACCGTAGGTTAGGACGGGCAGGATACACATGTCGACGAGTTTGCGCTTCAGTGACAGTGGAAGGTCGCCCTTCATATGCGCTTTCATGGACCAGTAGCTCTTCCAGGCGTTATCGATCCGACGACCAATTTCTCTGTCCTGCCTGTTTTCGAAGCTTGCTAACTGGCCCAAGTAAATGTATTCGTCGACATATTGTATGACCTGCCCATCTACCTCGACCCTACGTTTCGTGCTGTTAGACATTAGTTTGGTCTTTGCCCTGTTCATTTGTAGACCAACTTCAAGGCTCGCCTCGCTTAGTTCCTGCAGCATCTCCTGAATTTCGCTTGCTTTGTGTGCAAAAAGTACGATGTCATCAGCAAATCTCAAATTCGTAAGGTACTTGCCATTTACATTGATACCTTTTGTTGCCCAAGATACGGTGAGGGACTTGAACACTTCTTGAAGAACTGCAGTGAATAAAAGAGGAGAGAGAGGGTCGCCTTGTTTGACTCCTTTTTTTACTCGAAATGAGGGGCCTGTGCTATTTAATTTAATATCAGCGGTGCTATTGCGGTAAATGATTTTGAGAAGGTTTATGTAGGTTTGGTCAACGTTCTGGTTTCCTAAGGTTCTGAGTATTGCTGGGTGTTTTAATTATACAGGGTTATTGGTTAAGTCGACCTATTCCCGTCAAGGGCGTGTAGTTTACATCGTTTCCGACTGATTTCACCATGAAACACCCTACCCTAAACCTAACCGTTTAAGAGATATTTCAATTTATTTGTTTTTATAAAAATCACCGGATCTTCGGCTATAAGCTTGGATATTTTCAAATGCGCATGTCTTATTATTACTATTACTTGATTTTTACGTTTATAATAAGGTGCTTTGTGACCCCAATAACCAATATTGTACCTAAAATAAATAAATAAGTAGTTGTAGACGATTAAAACTTTTAAAAAATAATAACAATTAGAAAGTTTATTTTTCTTTCAAGGATATCTAAAAAAAAAAATATGGCACCTGTTTGGCAGATGTACCTAAAAATATCTACGTTTCATCGGCTATCCAACGATCTATAACAACCTAGGGTTTTATCGAAATTTTGTACAAAACATGTAATTTTATAGGCTACCGGGGAGGTTAAATAAAACAATAGGTCAGCATACAGAACAAGATACTAAACTTATTAAACTTTTAAGTACTACACACACCATTTTTGAGTCTAAATTTCATGTTCGACATGTCGGCTCCTGCCTTGCACACATCTTCGCATTATTATGCGAAGACCAGTTTTCACTACACCAGTAGTTAATTTTGTTCTTATTTCATTGGCCGCATTAATGATTCTGTCTCTCAGTACTTCAATTGATGAAATTGGGTTGGGTTCACTGTACATGAGACTCTTTATGTACCCCCACGCATAAAAATCCATGAGGGTTAAGTCCAGACTTCTGGCTAACCAGGATATGGGCCCACTTCGTCCAATCGATTTGCCTGAATGTGTGGATGGGCATTATTTCCAATCATTCAATTGGGCCTTACTTTCTCCCCGACAATTTAAATGGGAAATACTATGAAAATTTCCTGCCAGAAGACTTAAATGACCTATTTGATGATTTACCACTTAATCTTATTCAAGACATGTGGTTTCAGCATGATGGCTGCCCTGCCCATTTCAGGAGAAGTTTTATCCAAACAAATGGATTGGACGAAGTGGGCCTATACCTTGGCCAGCCAGAAGTCCGGACTTAACCCCCATGGATTTTTATGCGTGGGGGTACATAAAGAGTCTCATGTACAGTGAGCCCAACCCAATTTCATCAATTGAAGTACTGAGAGACAGATCATTAATGCGGCCAATGAAATAAGAACAAAATTAACTACTGGTGTAGTGAAAACTGGTCTTCGCAAAATAATGCGAAGATGTGTGCAATGCAGGGGCCGACATGTCGAACATGAAATTTAGACTCAAAAATGGTGTGTGTAGTACTTAAAAGTTTAATAAGTTTAATATCTTGTTCTGTATGCTGACCTATTGTTGTATTTAACCTCCCCGGTAGCCTATAAAACTACATGTTTTGTACAAAATTTCGATAAAACCCTAGGTTGTTATAGCTCGTTGGATAGCCGATGAAACGTAGATATTTTTAGGCACATCTGCCAAACAGGTGCCATATATTTTTTTCTAGATATCCTTGAAAGAAAAATAAACTTTCTGATTGTTATTATTATTTAAAAGTTTTAATCGTCTACAACTACTTATTTATTTATTTTAGGTACAATATTGGTTATTGGGGTCACAAAGCACCTTATTATAAACGTAAAAATCAAGTAATAGTAATAATAAGACATGCGCATTTGAAAATATCCAAGCTTATAGCCGAAGATCCGGTGATTTTTATAAAAACAAATAAATTGAAATATCTCTTAAACGGTTAGGTTTAGGGTAGGGTGTTTCATGCTGAAATCAGTCGGAAACGATGTAAACTACACGCCCTTGACGGGAATAGGTCGACTTAACCAATAACCCTGTATAAACGCATTAAAGTTTAGGAGTGGGGACTTGTGACGTCAACTGTTGCTTAAAAATGCATCAACCTGTGACGTTTCACGAGTTTTCGATGCACTGTATTGTCTTAATTATTTGTTTACATGAAAAATAAAAAAATACGTGTCCAATATTTTTTCGAAATCTATCTGACGGACGGAATTATAATAAAACGTTTTTACTTAGAATTATGTATTTCGTACAAATTTTTTTAACTAATTACATTTTGCAAATTGGGCGACTGTTACTCTTAAACTAGGTACTTAACATAGATAACTTAGACGCGATAGTTTTCTTTTTAAGTTCGTAACATGTAAACGTGCTACCATCATGACTTATTTTTTACAATTATAAATTAAAAGGGGATAGATAGTCGGGAAGCTATTTTGTAATCTAAACATAACCTGCCTTATTAGTCTCTCTGATTTAATGCTAAACCAGACTGAAAAACCTGTTTTACGCTCAGATTGTATGGTTCAGTGAATGAACAAACCCATAGTTTTATTTAAGTTTTAGGATTACTTGGTCTAAAGGTGACGAGTCAGTTTAACTGATCAGTTGAACTGGTGTCCATCCAAAAATGGTCATCAATCACCGGAGTAATTCCAAATTCCAGTGGGAAAATGTAGTTGGCCTAAAACTTTTGGAGTGACGTCTCAATTTTATGTCTGGACTGATAAGTTCAACTGACTCGTCAATCCGCCATCTCTAGGCCATCATTAGACCTAAAACTTAAATAAAATTATATAGGGGTTTGTTCAATTACTGAACCATACAATCTGAGCGTAAAACAGGTTTTTACAGTCCGGTTTAGCATTAACTCTAATACTGATATGTTAATATCGATAAAATTTCTGTATGCAAACCTAGCCTTAAAATCGATATTGTTAAACATGTTCAAAACCTTGAACCCTAATAAGGCAGAATAGGTATAATAAGTAAATATTATACCCCTAAAGAGGTCGTTTGTCTAACGCGCTAATTTCCAATTACTCATCCGATTTGAAAATTGCTTTAAGGAAGCCAGCGGAACAGTAATCATTTACGTGGGTGAAACTGCGGGGTACAGCTAGTAGTTCAATTAACTTGGAAAACTATAAATACTTATGTTCCTAGTTGAAGATATTTTTTGTGTATTTATTTGAAAACGTTTAGGAAATAGTGGTCCGAATTGACAAATATTTTAGTGCTTGATAGCCGGATATAGGCTAGGCTTTTTATTAAAACATCTCGCTACGTCCATCCCGACCGGAGTTACGCATATAAAACTGGGGACTAGTATTACATAGACTGTTTTAATCAAACCAAGAGCTGAAACTAGTTCCCATATCGAAGACTAACAAGACGAATGTTTACCTAAACAATCAATATTATAGAACTGGAATGCTTTTGAAAAATAGTTCTTCCTTTTTGTATTACCAAGGGAAATGGTGGTTGTGAAAGTAATATCTCACTTTATATTTTAGATTAAGAACTTATGGAAACAGTGCTACTAGTGCAGGTATGAGAATTGTCCCCAGGCTAGCAAAAAATAGTATTATATAGTATCGATTCGCAAACGAACTGGGCCCCGATTCTCTAAACTATTAAGCTGTGATAATGATACTCAAATGTGTTTTAATATCAACATTATGGCCTTTTTTTTTGTCGTTTTGGTATTCTCTTAGTGAAAAACTTCGCTGACTCAATGGCTCCATAAAACTTAGATCGTTGTCATGGAAACAGTATTCTAACGTTTATTTGACAAAAAATATATTTGAATTTTGATATGCAACAAAGACCACTGAGACATCATAGCTATATGAATAAATAGCAGAATACCAAATATCTCAGACTCTCGTTATGGTGCCTCAATATCAACATATTGTCTGATCAATAATGTAAAATTGCAGACCCTGTATATAGCGAAAGATGGATAAAGTTTAACCTATCTTGGATTAAATTGGGAATTAGGATTTAGTTACTCATCGTAAAAAAAAGTTTCGTAATTTGTCATTACTTATGTCATTACAACATTTTAGTGCAAAATAAAGTTTCTAGCCAAGAACAAACACACGGACAGACATAGCGAAACCATAAAGACCTTTGTGGAATAGCATTACACATTGCATGGAAGGAGCCTCCCCGTGGCACATCTGGAAAGCCGGACCCGGTAACGCAGGGCTGACAAATCCTTCCACCACGATGACAAGACCGCGTACGTCTACAACAAGACCTAATCCGAATGCCCTGATCAAGCCCGCATTAAGCGTTGTCTCAATTAACCTAATACCATCGAGGTGGCCACTCATTGGTGCTCCTATATCTAAAATTTTAAAAGTCTTGTCAATCGACACAACGAAGAAGATTACACATTTAGTTTAGATTTCACTACATAATATAAAACAAAGTCGTCGAATCTGTACCTGTCCCTATGTATGTTTAGATCTTTAAAACTACGAAACAGTTTTTGATGCGGTTTTCTAGAGTGATTCATGAGGAAGGATTTTGGTATAATTTTATCCCCGCATTCTTACGGGAGCGGGAACTACGCGGGAGAACCCCAGGGCGCCGCTAGTAAGAAAATATTACGATCAGATGAATACCCGTGGTTGACCGGTTTTTTTACGGTGCAAATGAATAGAGATCGGACGACTACTGCCGCCCAGGGACACATGTTACTCAAAAGTCACAAGTGGGTTACGGAAAGAAGTATGGTGCTCTTTTCTCGAAAGGCCTAAGAAGGTACCGGTCCGGAAATGTCGCTGGCAACAATTTCTTTTTTTTATTCACTACATCATCTTATTATAGTAACTGACCCCTAACTAAGCTCGAAGCTTGTATCTAGGGTACCTATCAGAAACTACGCACACACTTATTCACACACGCACCCAGACCGAGATAAACATTTGTGGTTCACACAAATATTCACCCCGCACGGAAATCGAACCCGCAACCTTACGGATGGCAGTCCGGCATGGTGACTACTCTGCCATCGAGGTCGTCAATATATTCAATCTTGGTTGTGTGAGACAGAAAAAGTTCCTTAAAAGTTAATGAGTCTGATACCGTCTCAATCTATTAAGCATCAAGCTTCTCGAGGCTAATTTGGCCTCACGCTCTTAGTGACCGCGAAACTAAACATCGCTCGATATGGTAGCCAATGTTAGAAGACACATTTTGACGATAATTAGTATCTGTTTGGTTGCGAATGCACAGACAATTTGTCTTTGTGGTTTTATAATGGACTGACTAAGTCGACCGACCCGAATCTGAAAACCAATTGAAGAGAGCTTTGAGTTGTTTTATTTCAGATACTTTGGTTTCGGATCTTGATGACATAAATAATAACGTTTATAACTCCCCAAGTTCGCAGTATTTGAAATAATATCTTCAGTCGATTAAAATAATATAAAAAAATCCGTATCAAAATATTTCACCATCTAATAGTGTTACTAATAAGGATCAAATTCTGGAACGTAATGACATATGGCAAACTAAGGAAAGATGCTTATTCTGGCTCATTATTACCTAGATCAGATTAAGAACTATATCACCAGGCAAGTAGAAAGACCTCATTTGGATAACGAAAAGAAAAGTTATCAATAAAAATCTATTTTGTTGTTTTGAATTTAATAAACAATACTCCGCCCACGACATCGCTTGGGTAATATCCGTTTATATCGCGCAACTTACCACCTTAGTTAGTTCTAAGTTATTGAGATATTCATTAAAATTTAGGAGGAATCGTAGTCTTTATTATTTTTCGGTCCTCTGATTTCAATAAAAAAATAAATATTTATCAACACTTCGCTTCCTTTTGACGAGAAAATATTGCTGACAAAAATACTACATTTTGGATTTTGTATAATAATATTTCATAGATATCAAATTTGACAGAATATAGAATACTTCAATATCGAATGCTTAAAGGGCATATGCACATAGTGGATTTTCACGCAATCGAAACTTTTGTGAACAAGCAAAAAATAGTATAGACGTAATATTGAAGTGCAGTGTACGTACGTACTATGTTAAAGAAACATCAACAGAGTGTCTTTCCCTTAATAATAAACAATAAGAAAACTGCTGATGGATACATTATTAACATAAATATTTTATTAAATAGTTTAAGTTAAATTAAAATAACTTATTAGCCTTTTAGAAAAATGCATTCAAAATGTTCGCCTCAGCCAGGACTTGAACCCGGAACCATGCTGAACCGTAGCACTGCTCTATCCAATTGAGCTACCGAGGAGATTAGATTGTAATATACTGAAGTTCACAAAATGGTGAATATCAGACATCAACAAAATATCTACAGCGCCCGTCAAGGTATCAATTCAATAAACAAAATAGTTTTTGGCTACTGCTGCCATAACTACGCAATTCTGCAAATGTCAAAGTAGGTAAACGTAAAACAACACGATGGAGATTGGTCATTAATTTTTTTTATCGAGTATAATCCGTCACGGTATCTACGTGAGAGTGAAAAATAGGCAGTGTGCAATGGTCCTAAAATGTATGATACTCTTTACACAAAGGTTGGTAGTATTGAGTTTATATATATAGGTGCATTCAACCTTCTTTTTGTTAAACCAAGCAAAAATTGTGATATCCATCTATTAATACTTGAGACAAAAAATTAAAAAAATAAATGCTTTTAAATTATTGTTCACTGTCTTTCTGTACTTGCATCATGTACAAAACTTTGTTATATGACAGTTCATTTTCAAAGAATTTCTCTATAAACTACATTGATGGTTTTGCCTTCTGGGGCTAAGTTTGATTACATAGAGTATAACTTTGAAAAAGTCAACTAGGTACGTGAAATAAATAAACCCATTGCCACGCGGACGAAGTCGCTGGCATCAGCTAGTGCACAATAAAATATAAATATTTTACCTTTTTATATGATGTATTTATACAAAATATTAATAACCAATCGATGATACTGTTTCCAGAATCCCATTATTAATTTACTAAAGTATTTAATCGGAGAATACTTACAAACACTTCATGTTGGAAACTACCGTTAAACATATTTTCCAATACTAAAGTGTACCTATTTACTGATCAAATATTAAATTAATTTGTCATTCTGAAAATACCCTCCACCCGATAACCGCCATCCCAAATACTTTTCAGTTTCGAATTTCAAATTCTATGTCAATATTTATTAGAAAACAATGTGTAATATTTACGTAACTTTTTGACCTTTACGTAAATTCATATTCATCATAGCTCATAATCACTACATAGTATAAAACAAAGTCGCTGACGCTGTCTGTGCTTAAACCTTTAAAACTAAGCAACGGATTTGAAGCAGTTTTATTTAACAGATAGATTCAAGAGGAAGGTTTTTAGTATAATGTAAGAGTATCCCGCATTCTCATGGGAGCGGGACCTAAGCGGGTAAAACCGCGGGGCGCTGCTAGTTTATCTATATATATTAATCTTTTTTTTATACATATTGCATGGTATTTGTAAAATAAAGACTAAATAAAATTTCAATCACGTTTTTTGCCGATTCTTCTCCGCAAAAATATACCAACCATTCCGAAATTACATTAATTGCCCAATCGTTGGTCGATTCACAAAGTGTTTTCGGAAAGAACCATTTAGTGTTATTTGCTAATGAATTTTGTCTTCATCAGTAAGCTTTGAAGAGCTTACTAAAGAGCTTACATTCATAAATATTTCTTTGAGACCCCAAACTGCACAAATTATTTTGAATTTAATTGAAATACTGGTAACTTTGATACTTTGTTAATAGTGTAATGTATAATAAATAATATATTCGCTTACATTCACATTTGGTATTCGCTTTTGAACAAAATGGTTAGTAAGTTTAGTACTTATTCCAACAGTCTGAAGTATTATTAACCTTAAACATTAGTCATGTTATTAAGAGTGTTCATCTACCGCGCGACAACTCAAATTTCTCTCACACAGACGCGCACGCGTGTCCGCATGCACACTGTCTATGTGGTGACTGCGCGCTCGCTCTGAATACTCCGGCCGAATGGTTTTGATCCATTGGAAATTATAAATTGCGTAAAAGTTATTGACAAAAGTAAAAATAAGAGTATTTTTTTTTTTCGATTCGTAGTTGGTAGTATATTATTGTAATATACGATGATGATGTAATATATGATATAATTTACGTAATACCTTTCGATTCGATATTCCATTATTCACAACAAGGAATAATGAATAAAACAAATACTTAGTTTTTTGTTTTTAAAATAAGACATGATTTTTTTTTTGGTAAGTAACGAAACTTTTTAAAAACAAAGCAACATACGAGAAAAAAAAAATCTATAACTTACTTGTGAATAATATATTTTTTGCCATAATGGGGTATTGATTTTTCATATACTAATTGCAGTTTTAGTTTTTATTAAAATCGCCAGCAATCTTCGATATTCTTTTCCATATAGTTTCGAATATCGTCTACCACGCCTACTTGAAAAATGCATCCTCTGTATATGTACAACATATATTATCGGGACAACCTTTTAGCGCTAAAAGCAGTACTTTCTAAATTATTTCGTTTCCGTTTTTGTTAAACAAAACCGACTTCAAAAACTAAAAAGTATAAAATAACAAATATTTAATGTAATACCTCTTATGCGATGTAGTACATAAATAAAATAAAAATGCGACCAACCCAAGCGGGCAAACGTTCGTTAACGGTCGTCTCGAATTATAATTTAGTAGTTTATTTTTCTAATGGTTTTATTTCTTTAAGGCTTGACACCGACTTCACACTTATCAATAGGTAACATACACACAAAGGTATTAATTAGCATCGCATAAGAGGTGTATTAAATTAAATATTTGTTATTTTATACTTTTCAGTTTTTGAAGTCGGTTTTTTTTACTTTTGAGTGTCACAACCTATCTGGTTGTAAAGGTCTCATCGATACAAATTAATCAAGCCCAAACACGAGGTAACTGCTGTTAGTCGTTGAAGAGTTCCCTCGACTATCTTCCAGGTCCATCATCAGATCGACTCCAAACCTTCATTTAATTATAATGATTAAAGATAATTAACGAAAAACTTAACAAATGCACTAATCACCCTACGATTTTCTAAAGTTCCTCTCAATTTCTCTAGAATGCCATCATCAGATCCTGGCTTTTTGGAAGTCGGTTTAAAATAATGTTGTTTTATTGCTCATTATTTCTAAAACATCATTTGATATCATAAATGTTAATATTTTTTTTTAATAAATAATTCAAATTATTAAACAAAAATTATTATCGAGTATCAAAACATGTTGATGAGTTATCGCATAAAATTCGTACGCGCTGCAAAGGTCAAACGCTCGGTAGGAGCGATACGTCCTCTCTCTAAAAAGCCTCGCGGCAGACTGATTTCAATTGTTTCGTGCGTCCGGTTTTATAGTAGTTTTATGATGATTTTAAAATATTTGTAGAAAAAAAGACAAATTGATTTAAAGTTTTTTTTTGTATTATTGTTGTAGAAAATGTTCTTTTATTATTTGAGGTAATTTTAATAACGTTTTGAGCATCATTTATCAACGTAAATTACGATTTTCTTGAGTGTGATTTTTACAAATTCTAACTTTATATTTTTTTCGATTTCAATAATAATTATAATAACCATTAAATTTTCCTCTGAGTATTTCCTTAATAAGGATCTGGACTTTAAGTTTGTTTAATTTTTAGTGCTAAATTGGTCAAATTACTAGAATTGGAAGGCATGGAAGTTAATGTAAACGTGAAATTCAGAAAACATATGTTCAGTTTTCTTGATATATTTTTTAAGTTTTCTGTATAATATTGTTTTTCTCTGAGTATTTTTTAGATGTCAATATTTCCTTTAATTATTACCTAAAAGCATGTTTATAAAATACGCTTTTCATATAATATGACTAGATCAAAAAGTACAAAAACCGTCAATTATCGAGTTTAGGGTCTTAATAATATTTTACTGCTGGGACAATAAAATAGGTTTCTAAAATATGAGTTAATATTATATATATTATTTATCCAAAATATGAGTTAATATTATTATATGTGATGTGTCGGTTAACTTAATAAGTCTGAAATTAAAATAGTTTTCCAATAAGGTTTTATGTTACAAGGATCTTTCAATGGAACAAGAATTGTGAATATGAGCTTTTTAGGTTTTCTTATCTTCTAAGGTTATAAAAAAGTCTAAAAGAAGTTTAGAAAGAAGAATATCACTTTCGAGTCGAGTATTCGTAATGATTAAATGGCGCCAGGCTTAAACTCGGAACATTTGCATTAGCGAATATCGATTGCCAGTACTTTATTCGTATTTCCTATTCAAGACATTCGTTACATTAGGTAGTGCTTACATTAGTATTCAAGTGAACTAGCTGTTAGTACCTGACTACACAGATGATAATTTTATGACTTACAATCCTTAAAATTCAAAGTTTATGAGATCTAATAGACGTTTCATAATCTTTTAAGCAAAATGTTTGTAGTTAATTTTTTACGCTTATTTTAACGGCCTTAAGCATAATAGTAAATAATACACGCGATTGATATCGAAGATGAGAAACAAAGTTTTTTCAACACACTTGCTCATAAAGGGGCTCTTATTTGTGCAAAAACAGTTGAATAATGACACGTATTATTCACTAGTGAGTTATAGATTGTTTTTTTAAATTGCTTTGTTTTCAAAAAAGTTTCGATACCAAAAAAACTGTGTCCATACATTTTAAAAACAAACTTCAACTATGTTTCCTTACTTTTGGTAGGTCTATGGTCAGTTCCATTCATTCATTCATTCGTTTTTTTTTATTAGGTATATTCTTTTAGTCTTTGGCCGATCACCATTGTTGTGTTGAATGCGCGCGAATAGAAAAACTAATTATTTATTAGCGAAAAATGATAATTTCTTCGCAAATGTGTTGAAAAACGTTGTATGGTACACGCGTGGTTTGATCACTATCCTCGGCTATCTTCAGACCCTCGCCTGACGGCTCGGGCCTCAATAGCGCCTCGGAAGTATTCACCAACTTACCTCGCTTGTACCATAAATAACTATTATTAGTAAAAAAAGAATGTCTACATTACTTTTTAAAAGTCTTTCTACAGCAGAATAGTATCATAAGCTATCCTTTTTGTTTTTTCTGTAATGCAAATAAAATAGAGCGGGCGGTGGTGTAGACGTTAAGGCCTTTGACTTTCGATCGGAAGGTGCCTGGTTCGAATCCCGCCACGATTTTTTCGAATTCACACATGTACGTTTATTCAGTGCTCTAACGGTTATAGTCTAGGATCCGGCTGCAAGATTACTGCGCTCATGTTTTTTAGGAGCATTTACATTTAGGAGAATATATATTTTCCAGGTTTTCTTGCAAAATTTGGACGTTTTAAAAACATTATTTAATCAAATTGCTTTACCTACAAGCATACTTTAGTTATACGCATAAAACTTGCGGCCAAATTTTGCTAGGCAACCTAATAAATATTATCCTTCTAATTGTAAAATACACACATCAAAAGTGTCTAGGGATCAACATATATTTTTGCAATAACTTTTCTCCTGATTGATATTAATTAAAATTTTCTTTAAGGATTCATCAAATAAAGTGTTTTCGTTTGTCACAGTAACGATAAACCAAGTCACCTTTGCATTAATAAAGAAATTTGCCATTTTCCTAATAAAGGGATTTTTGACATTTGAACCACTAACATTAAAGTTCGAAAAAAAGACTGAAATGACAGTTTTCTTTAAAATTTTATTGGGTAACTTAAACAATTAATAATCCGTGTTTCTACCGCGAACACTAACAACACAAGAACATCGGTTTGGCATACTCAAAATGAGTTCATCCAAATCACGCTGTGGAATGGCCGCCCATGTTCGTTGCAACAACAAAAAAAGGTCTTCTTGCGACTGGATACCCTCCATATTCGGCAGAGCTCTTCTCTGTAGCATATCCCATGCATGCTCAATCGGGTTCAAGTCTGGCGACTGAGCAGGCCAGGGCAGGACATTGATGTTAGCTGCGGCGAGAGTCTGTCTTACAACTCTTGCGGTGTGCGGTCGTGCATTATCATGCATTAACTGAAATAAGGGACCGATTTGCACTTGTAGAGGAACGATGACGTCTGATACAATCGTCTCAGCATAAATTTGAGCGTTGAGGTTGCCTCTGATCCAAATCAACTCAGTTCTTCCGCCGATCCAAATACCCGCCCATACCATGATGGTTCCACTACTATAAGGATGGACTTCCTGGCAGGATTTTAATCGCTGTTGGCGTCCAGGGGTTCTCCAGTGTCGTATACGTCTTGTATCCGGTCTCATACCAAAACGAGACTCATCAGAAAAGCACACGAAACGCCATTGTTCTTCTGCCCAATTTCTGTGTTCAAGAGCCCATTGATATCGAATCCTACGATTGTGCATTGCTATAGGTGGTACCCGTAGCGGTCTTCGGGAATGAAGGTTCACTTCATGCAAGCGGTTTCTGACTGTTTGGTCGCTAATTAAGTTCCCTGAAGAGTGATGAAGCCGCACGGCTAACATCATGGCGGTTATTGTTGGAGCTCTTCGAGTTAAGATTTGAATGTATCGGTCTTGTCTCCGTGTGGTGCAGCGATACCGTCCTCCATGGCGCTCAGCCACGGTACCAGTGCTTCGGTAACGTGTCCAAAGTCGACTGATAACACTCTGACTTGTATTCAGAGCTAAAGCCACAGTACGTTGCCGGGAACCAGCTTCTATCATTCCCACGGCTCTGAGCATTTCTTCCCTGCTTAAATGACGTCGCCGCTCCATAATAACGTTGGTTTTAATCAGTAGTAGGGAAACAGTAGCACTAATAATGTCTTCAATGCGTTGTATGTTTTTATAGGGAAAATATTGACAGCTGATTTTCATCTTTTACTCGAATTTGATTCACAGTTCCTGATTCAAATTATGAAATGCACCAAAAAGGATCCATATAAATTTATAAAATCATAAATTTATTACAAAGCCACATCTCAATCTCAAGAAATCCGCATAAAAATGCTTGATCCCTAGACACTTTTGATGTGTGTACATAAAAAATTGGGTTTCCAGCAAAAACATATGAGCGCAGTAATCCTGCAGCCGGATCTCGTATAAAGAAAAACATCGTCGTGAGGTAACCTGCACAAACCTGCGAAGAAATTCTAAGGTTGTGTGTGAAGTCGGCATTTGGCCAGTGTGGTCCACTAAGGCCTAATATCCCTAATCCACCCTCATCCTCTTGGTGGGAATTTAATATATGAGCTGATAATGATAATGATATAAAATATACCATGCAGTAATGAGTAAGCAATAGACCAATAGGAGAGCCCCACGGACGATTACTGCTACGCTACTTTGGATGAGCTATCTACTTTAAAAATAGTCGTTTCTGGTTTAGTGGTTCCTCAAGTTAGCACATTCAAACGAACTACCTGTTTATAATGTTATAATATAGTATAGATTAAGATTTAGTGTCTTAATCAGATCTTAATTCAGCGATAATTATGTAGCATGTAGTTTTCTGACTTATGAAACAATGAAATATAGTTTCATAGCATAAAAAATAATGAACTAAACTAAAAGGTAAAACTACAAACATATTTATATAAAGTTACTGTTCTTTCTAAATAATACACTCTTTTGCAAAAAAACGGTCACTTTAGATTTTTTTCTCTACTTCAATGTAAAAGACTAAGTAAGAGGTTTTATTAATTTGGAGATGTATTCGCACGTTCCAAATTTAAATTTTAACAAAAGAATACTATTGATTATCTATATCATCTATATCATTATATAAAAGGCTTTGTCCTGAATGACTGATGGATCAACGCACAGCCTAAACCGCTGATCGTAGAGATCTGAAACTTGGAGGGTGTGTTATTTGTATTACGTAGGCGTCCGATAAGAAGGGATTTTTGAAAATTCCTCCTCTAAAGGGGTGAAAAGGGGTTGCAAAGTTTGTATGGGACAACGTGATTCCGTGGTCTGATTAAGTTCAAACTTGGCATAAATGTTCTTCAAAAAGATTAATTAAATATGTGATACTCATTTTTCTTAAAATCTTCACCTAACATGATTAAAAAGGGATAAAAAGTTATTTTGGGGTTGATTTGCGTCGAAATTGATATCAATACTCCTTACTGCAATTGTCATTTGACATGTGTTTCAATTTGTAATTTGACAGCTGAATGTCAAAATGGCGGACTAAAATAAATTGACGGAAATTGAGGCAGCGTATCAAAACTATAAGTAAATAAAAAAATACCGTATTTTTACTTATTAATAGATATTTATCAATATTCTTCACCCCGCATTATAAATCTAGACATTAATTTAAATAACTATTTCAAATATCAAATCTGTAGGTGAAGTAGTTTTTTCATAAAATGTACCACCAAATTGTTGCGTTACAAGGGCTTCGCTTTGCTCGCCCTAATTAGATATTTTTTCTCATAATTTGATTTCTGCTTACCATATCTTTAGACATTTTCGATCTAAAATATTACTATACGAAAATTATTATTCATGTGCGATTTATCGATTTTAGCTTTATGATATGAAATTAGTTAAGTCGAGCAGGGTTTTTTTATAACTAAATCACCCACTTATTATAGATACATAGATTCGCTAAATTACAATACCAGTGTTAACTTGGCAGTTTAGTTTTTCGCAGAATCTAAAACACTCCAATATAGTAGAACGCCGATTAACCGAATCGCCAATTATCCGAAGCGGTCCTAAGTTACTATGTAATGTACCTCTATTAATTGTTGTGATTTTTTATATTTTGTATTTTCGTTAAGGGCCGCTGGGATTGCAACTTAAATATAAATAAATAAAATAAAATAACTTATTCTGATCGAGATGTTTAAATGAGCTATCAGATATTGTAGAACTGTGTTTGTTAAACTTATTATAGTTTATTCAATGTGTGACATCGTTTTTAGAGTATCGTTCCCAAAGGGTAAAAACGGAACCATATTACTGAGACTTCGCTGTCCGACCGTCCGTCTGTCACCGAACTATCTCAAGAACCATGGACATTGGACGTATGATATGAGAGAATGATGCATATTCAAGGTCAAGAACGGTGATAGCTAAAGCTACACTTGAAATTTTCACAGATGTATTTCTATTCTATCGCCGCTATAGGAAAAAATGCATAAAATAAATATTTAAGCGGGGCTTCTCAATACAACAAACGTGTTTTTTTGTAGTTTTTGGTACGGTCTGTGTGTCTGCGATAATCCGAATTTTCGATTATCCGAATCGACCCCGGTCCCAATTAATTCAGATAATCGGCGTTCTACTGAATATATATTATGTATGAAACGCCGACTCTTCCGAAGAAAAGATGAAAAAATAGGATGGAAGTGGCAGTGGGGTGGAAGGGGTAGTGGCGTGGAAGTGGAGTGGAAATGAGAGTGGTGTGGATGCGGGATACGCGTTGAAGTGGTAGAGATGGGATTAGTGTGGATGTAGGACGGTATGATGTGGATCGTCGGTGGCGTAGGGGTTAAGGCTTTTGACTTTCGATCGGATGGTGCCTGGTTGGAACCCCACCACGTACCAATGTGTTTTAAATCATCATTACCAGTTCATTGATCTCCCTACCGAGGATACAAGACCAGAAATAAGTAATGATGAGTGATGTGGAAGTGGGAGCGGTGTGGAAGATGTATTAGTGTGGAAGGGGAGTGGGGTAGAAGAGGTAGTGGCGTGGAAGTGATATTAGGGGGTCAGCATCAGCTACCTAAGGAGGGGCTAGGGCCTGTCCTGAATCATATCTAATAGGTATTTTAATTATGTAGGCACATAAAATATTAAAGTTTACCTAATTTATATATCACTAGCGGCGCCCCGCGGTTTCACCCGCGTAGTTCCCGTTCCCGTAGGACATATTCCTACGGGAACGGGAACTACGCGGATAAAATCATGCTAAAAACCTTCCCACTGAATCACTCTATCTATTATAACAAACCGCATCAAGATCCGTTGCATAGTTTTAAAGATCTAAGCATACATAGGGACAGAGAACGACTTTGTTTTATACTACATATTAACGAATAATATAGGCGCGTTTATTGTTTAATTTTAATCTCGACTGCCAGACCCACATATTGATTTAAGTTATTTTATTACATCGATATTTAGCGTTAGCCCAAAATAACTATTCTTCGCGTACGAAGTCGCGGGGCAGAAGCTAGTCATTATATAAAAGGTTTTGTCCTGAATGACTGATGGATCAACGCACAGCCTAAACCGCTGATCGTAGAGACCTGAAACTTGGAGGGTGTGTTATTTGTATTACGTAGGCGTCCGATAAGAAGGGATTTTTGAAAATTCCTCCTCTAAAGGGGTGAAAAGGGGTTGCAAAGTTTGTATGGGACAACGTGATTCCTCGGTCTGATTAAGTTCAAACTTGGCATAAATGTTCTTCAAAAAGATTAATTAAATATGTGATACTCATTTTTCTTAAAATCATCACCTAACATGATTAAAAAGGGGTAAAAAGTTATTTTGGGGTTGATTTGCGTCGAAATTGATATCAATACTCCTTTGACATGTGTTTCAATTTGTAATTTGACAGCTGAATGACAAAATGGCGGACTAAAATAAATTGACGGAAAATGAGGCAGCGTATCAAAACTATAGGTACTTAAATAAAACAAATACCGTATTTTTACTTATTAATAGATATTTATCAATATTCTTCACCCCGCATTATAAATCAAGACATTAATTTAAATAACTATTTCAAATATCAAATCTGTATGTGAAGTAGTTTTTTTATAAAATGTACCAAATTGTTGCGTTACAAGGGCTTCGCTTTGCTCGCCCTAATTAGATATTTTACTCATAATTTGATTTCTGCTTATCATATCTTCAGACATTTTCGATCTAAAATATTACTATACGAAAATTATTATTCATGTGCGATTTATCGATTTTAGCTTTATGATATGAAATTAGTTAGCAGGGTTTTTTATAACTAAATCACCCACTTATTATAGATACATAGATTCGCTTGATTACAATCCAGAATCTTTCCAGAATTTTTCGCAGAATCTAAAACACTTTCCAATATAGTAGAACGCCGATTAACCGAATCGCCAATTATCCGAATCGGTCCTAAGTTACTATGTAATGTACCTCTATTAATTGTTGTGATTTATTATATTTTGTACTAGCTGTGCCCCGCGGTGTCACCCGCGTAGTTCCCGATCCCTTGGGAATTTTGGGATAAAACGTAGCCTATGTTCTTTCCCGGACCATAATCTACCCCTGTACCAAATTTCAAGTCAATTATTTCAGTAGTTTAGCCGTGAAAAGGTAACAGACAGACAAACAGACAGAGTTACTTTCGCATTTATTATATTAGTAGGGATTTTTGTTAAGGCCCGCTGGGATTGCAACTTAAATATAAATAAATAAAATAAAATAACTTACTCTGGATCGAGATGTTTAAGTGAGCTATAGATATTGTAGAACTGTGTTTGTTAAAATTATTATAGTTTATTCTACGTGTGACATCGTTTTTAGAGTTCCGTTCTCAAAGGGTAAAAACGGAACCATATTACTGAGACTTCGCTGTCCGACCGTCCGTCTGTCACCAGACTATCTCAAGAACCATGGACATTGGACGTATGATATGAGAGAATGATGCATATTCAAGGTCAAGAACGGTGAAAGCTAAAGCTACACTTGAAATTCACAGATGATGTATTTCTATTCTATTGTCGCTATAGGAAAAAATACATAAAATAAAATAAATATTTAAGCGGGGCTTCACAATAAAACAAACGTGTTTTTTTGTCATTTTTGGTGGAACCCTTCGTGCGCGAGTCCAGCTACGTGCAGTCTATGTGCGATAATCCGAATTTTCGATTATCCGAATGGACCCCGGTCCCAATTAATTCAGATAATCGGCGTTCTACTGAATATGTATTGTGTAATGAAACGCCGACTCTTCCGAAGAAAAGATGAAAAAATGGGATGGAAGTGGTAGTGGGGTAGAAGGGGTAATGGCGTGGAAGTGGAGTGGTGTGGATGCGGGATAGGCGTTGAAGTGGTAGAGATGTGGAAATGGGATTAGTGTGGATGTAGGACGGTGTAATGTAGAGCGTCGGTGGCGTAGGGATTTAAGGCCTTTGACTTTCGATCGGAAGGTACCTGGTTGGAACCCCACCACGTACCAATTTGTTTTAAATCATCATAACCAGTTCATTGATCTCCCTACCGAGGGTACAAGACCAGAAAAAAGTAGTGATGTGCAAGTGGAAGTGGGAGCGGTGTGGAAGATGTATTATTGTGGAAAGGGAGTGGAGTGGAAGAGGTAGTGGCGTGGAATTGATATTAGGGGGTCAGTATCAGCTACCTAAAGAGGGGCTAGGGCCTGTCCTGAATGATATCTAATAGGGGTATTTTAATTATGTAGTGCACATAAAATATGAAAGTTTACCTAATTTATATGTCACTAGCGGCGCCTCGCGGTTTCACCCGCGTAGTTCCCGTTCCCGTAGGAATATGGGGATAAAGTTATGCTAAAAATGCCTTCCCACTAAATCACTCTATTTATTAAAACAAACTGCATCAAAATCCGTTGCGTAGATTTAAAGATCTAAGCATACATAGGGACAGAGAAAGCGACTTTGTTTTATACTACATATGTAGTGACGAATAATATAGGCGTGTTTATTGTTTAATTTTAATCTGGACTGCCTGACCCGCATATTGATTAAAGTTATTTTATTACATCGATATTTAGCGTTAGCCCAAAATAACTATTCTTCGCGTACGAAGTCGCGGGGCAGAAGCTAGTTGCGGATAATTGTTAAATTGCTTTACTAAATGGCGAGAATTGTTACGAGTATTAACGATTTTTTACCGAATAATAACATTTTGATAGTTTTTGGTTAAATTCTGAAAATTAAACAATTTAATCTTTTCTTTTACATTAAATACCACTTTTCGAAATGAGTGATAAGGCGACAAGGACCGGTAAAATTATAGCCCTACTTGAAGAAGGTTGTTCGCAAACTTACGTGTCTCAGCGGCTAAATGTGAATGGTTCCAATGTCTAGAGGACTTGGCAACAGTATCAAGAGACCGGTTCAGTCAAAAGAAGACCCGGTTCTGGAAGAAAACGATGCCCAGAACCAAGAAATGACCGTTTTTGGTTGAGTCAGGCGTTGCGGAATCGCAAAGAGTCAAGTGTAGTGCTTAAAAAGAGCCTTGAAGGAGTTAGAGGAGCAGAAGTTAGCTGGTGGATAAACAGGCGGAGAGTTTTAGCCGTTAATATCAGGAAACACCACCCGGCTCGGGACCCTAAACAATATGCACAACCCACATTGACTGCACTTGGGGAAGATTCCATTTTTATGGACGACAATGCTCGCCCGCACGGTTCTGACGATGTGGAAGCGTACATGCAAGAAGCTAGGATCCGTCATTTAGATTGGCCAGCTCAAAGTCCTGACCTGAACCCAATTGAGCATATCTGGGATGGTCTAAAGAAACGGATAAGATCAGTGCAACCTGCTCCAAAAAAAAATCAGGGAGCTACAAAGAGTCATTGAAGAAGTGTGACAATGTGACAACGTTTTCCTTTAAAACATTATTAAAAACGTCATGGAAATCATGCCTTCAAGGATTCAAGCTGTGATTTTGGCAAGAGGAGGTCACACTTGTTATTAAGTTTTTACATTTGTTACTTTATTTAATTAAAAAAAGTAAAAAAAACTTCTTGTCATTATTGCCGACCCCTTCTTATTGTTTTGCCGTGTATATTGGTTTTAAAAATTAATCGAAAATTAAAAAAGTATACCAGTGTTCACTTTGCATGTATTAATTTACACAATTATAAGTATGCAGATAATGACAAACAAATAGATTCCATTTACTTAACTCAAATTCACCTTAAAACGTAAATTTTCTTAAGTGCCCATTTTTTTGAAGTGAAAACTTCTTTAGCGGCGCTGAGCACTTTTTTTGTATGGGTAAAAACTTTCAAACTCGCGTCAGGGTCACGTGATGCTGATCGAAAAAGCGTAAGATCAGCATCACGTGACGTTTATGATAACTGAAGTAAGAAACAAACATTGTATTCTACCTCATAAATGATAGTACTTTTATACTTATAATTAAACACAACGTTAATATTGAAGTTTTCACTTCTGCCGGCACTCCCGGAGTGCTACCTTTTTTTGCAAAGGAGTTTATATTAGTGATCTCCTTATTTGACCATACGCAAGACTATAGATCTCCGGTACCTGAATTTAATGATGCTGTTTATTTGGGAGTGTTCTAAGGGCTCATTCTAACCTATTTAAACTGTTTTCAGAGTGAGGAAATATGTTAAAAAATAATTACGATAAAAATTCAATACTACTAAAATGTATGGAAATGGAACAACATTACAATAGATAGTGTTTAATTTTTGTGTAAAACGAAACATACCTTAACCAAGAAATTATCTATTCTATTTAAATATGTCTAGAATTACTAAGAAATCTCAATATTATGGTTAAAAATTTAAACTCACCTAATTAGGGGTCAGTTGCTTTGTACAGACAGATGATAGAGTTATGCTAAGTATTTGTTAAGTTGCTTCAAATTAAAAATAAATAATTAGGTACTTTTAAAATTATATACCAATAAAGCTTATAATACTATATTAGTAAATAATAGCACTACATTGTATTAGTAAAGATACATTCAATATCTATTTCATAAATCTTGGATAATATTAAACATTATTTTCTTACATAAAAATAAAATTCTATAGTAGGTATTTTAATTCATAAAAATAGTAGAAATGTACAAATAAACAAGTTTAATACAAAAATAAATAGTACACTCCTCCAGTTAGTACATAACGTAAAACATAAACATAAAGGAGAGCTCTATGATACATGAACAAGAAGGGCTTTTCATTAAATTATAGCCCTGCACAAAATAAATGCAACTGACCATTTAATGAGACAAAGAATTTCCCCTATTTATCCAGTTATATTCTAGCTATATATTAATGAATCATATTGTAAACGAACCTTCGAGTGCCAGGCGCACAAGTGAAACCCGGAGACATCGGAGTAAATCAACTTAACATCGTCCTCACACTGTAAACTAAAACACAAGCCATAACTTTATAATATTTACATAAAAAGTTCAAGTCACATTTAAAAACGTCCGATACGCGACATTCCACATTCAAGTTAAGTCACAATTTTACAAATACGGAACCACTGAACACATTACTTATTTACAACATTCCGGTTTGTTTTATTCAACCCGAAGCCCTTCGATTCGATACGAAGTGCTTTTACTTGGTTGGTTGATTTCTTTCTTGTCTTGAATTGAATGTCTTGTGTAGGTAAATGAATGAACGAAAATACACAGATAAATAAAGGACAAAATACAGACTACGAATAGGTCTTTGGTATTCATTTCCAGTACCAGAGATACATAATTATCTTGACTGTCGTGTCGTGCCGTAAGTCGCAGTGTGCCTATAAAGGCATTAAATTAAAACAGTTCTAAGTATTGTTCATTTCTTTCTGTGCCACTCCAGATTGGAGATTTGAATTTTTGGGGAGAATTTATAGGGATGGTAGGTAGGGCATCGAAGGTGAAGTGTCTGTACTAAACACGTTCATCGTTCATTATTCTGATGATGCTTGATGAAACATGTATCGCAGTTATTTATTTATGGTACAAGGGTGTAAAGTTGGAGCCTACCACCGAGGCCCTATTGAGGTCTGAGCCGTCAGGCGACATAGCAAAGGATAGTACATAATCAAATCATCAATACACACGAGTACCATACAACGTTTTTCAACACACTTGCGAAGAAAATAATAGTAAAATACAACAATGGCGATCGGGATCGGCCATAGAATAAAAGAATAAACTTGTAAAATAATAAAAAAAGTCAACCATGCATACTACCGTGATATTGCATTACGCGCAATTCGGACATTCGCAAATATCCGAATTGCGCTTTTTGGCGCTATCGGTATCAATAGCGCGCTTACGCGGTGACCGAGTTGAACGTATTCGCACCAACGAAAGTAGTGGGACGTCATCAGTGACGCTATTAAGCCATGCAAACGCTGGTCATGGAAATTAGGTTGTGCAGTGTGTGCACAAATGTCAAACTCAAAATTTGACGTTTCAGAGTTTGATCTATTTTAGTTTAACATTTATGTTTACAATGTTTAAAAACATAATATATTTATTAAATATTGCATTCTCATCAATCACTAATTACAACAACTGTTTTCTGAATCTTGCAATCCGAAATGTTTACTACCTAGTACGAAACTCTAATTTTGACATTTGCACACACGTAAGCGTATGCGTACGTGTGTGCAATTATATAGTCCTGGTCCGATTTGACAGCGTGCAAACAGCGCACATATCAATTTGGTTCACGCGTGTGCACTGTTGGTAACGTTTGTTTTCGTATTTCGGACCGCCCTATTACAGTATTTAACTGTCAACCATGGACGTACCAAAAGTAAGGCAGAGTGTGCATTTGTTATTAAAATCTATGGACACGATTTTTTTTTTGTATCAAATCATTTTAAAAAACATATCAACTTGGAAAAAACATTAGTTTAACTACGTTAGTATTTTATGATCCGTGTTTTAACTCATTTGTGAATAATAGGTGTCATGTGCTTGATTGCGAAGAAATGAGAGCCACTTTATGAGCAAGTGTGCTGAAAATGTAAATTTCATTTTTTATTTAATATTATTATAGTATTTTTAATTGTAAAGCTACTTGTCTTCTCTGCACCGTGTATGACATAAAAAGTTTTTTTTAAATAAGGCGAATGAAGCGTTCTTACGCAATAATTTATACAGTTTTTGGTACATTTTACGTAAAAATAATACCTAGAGATTTGATATTGTTATTTCAATTCATGTCTGGATGTGTACAACATTGTTAAAACATTATTTTGTAAATTATATAAAAACATTATGGTTTTTTATACGCCGGTAAAAAGCGGCGTTTAAATCAGCCGATAAAGTCACGCTTTTGCTACCTGGTTTTATGATCATTTCCATTCTTTGGATTAATTCATTAATTCGTTAATCCCAGTTCTCATTCAGACATTATCAACAGTCGTTAAATAATTACATACTATTTAACTAAAAGAACATAGCATGACGCACAAAGCAGTCCAATTGGAGTGATATAATTGCGAAAAGTTCGTATGTGAGTCACGGTAATATGTTTGATTAAACCAGGCCGCACACCAAAGCAACAAATGTTTTCAGACAGGAAATGTGTCCAAGGAACAATTTTCCCCATACATTTGTCGAGAAGCGAATGTGTCTTCGGTGTGCGTACTATAAATGTATAGTCCGTCTAAAAGAGTAGTAATTAATGTTTGTGGAACTAACTAAACCCGTGGCTGGCAACACTTCATTAAATGTCAATCTTGTCATTAATAGTGCGTGTAAATGGTTTTGATACTTAATATTACAATTGTTATTTTCAGGTAAATCCGAGAATATAGATAAATTATTCCAGGAAATAATCTATTCCTGTGCCAAGTTTCATCCAAATCCGTTTAGTAGATTTTGCGTGAAAGAGTAATAAACATTACGTTCATCCATCCTCACAATCTTTCGTATTTATAATAAAAATAATAGGATTTAACCACAAGTTGTGATGTAAAGTGGTTATGTGAAGTCTAAGTGTGAAGTACTAAGTTAGCTTAGATTCATCACAAAATATGAATGCCAATAATACAATAAATATTAGCAAGTATCAAAACCAGTGATTATATAGTATGGGGGATACCAATTAAACGACAGTGACGCCCTCATTTTTTGTCTACTCTTTTTAGACAGACTGCATATAGGTCACCACTTTTGTTGCCTGTAAACATTCGCTGCTTCGGTGTGCGACCTGGTTAAATGTATAAAATCGTTGCACTTGTAACCACGCAACGTAACCACACGATACGGCACGACACGACACATTTCGCTGGTTCCATGGTTTAGTGAGTAAATGTCACTTTTCAAGAAAACACGTAACTTAACGTACGTCAGATAAATCAACGTCAAAAAAAGTCTAGAAATAAATAAACATACGTCACGTCACTTGGACTTGGTCTTGGTGTGCTGTCAGCTGTGCTAGTCCAATCCAACTGCTCTCAACTCGATAACTCGTTATTATTAGTTTATTTTAGTTTGTAGTTCGCAATCGACAGTGGCTGAAGCCTTTAGTGAACGTGGTCGTGTTAGTACATCGTCGCTTACTTACTATAAGGGCCTTAGCACAAAGATTCACAATAAATTAAAATGATAAAATCGTGACCTGCAGGTGCCGCGCTGAGACTGTAGTAGCAAACACTTGGTACCTACCCGGTAAATTAATAGAAATTGAATTCCTTCGCAATAATGAAGTTCAGTCCGCATAGCATATTATGGAGCGTCTATTATTTTTTATTATGTATAACTACGATATCGGGCGCTGCAGTTAGAACCGATGATGGTGATGTAGAGGAACAAGGATTGTATAAAAAATCAGATCATGTGGAAATATTAACACGTCAAAACTTTCCTTCAAAGGTGTACGCACAGAAACATGCATTGCTCATACAATTTTATAACAGTTACTGTGGTCATTGTAGAGCATTCGCTCCTCAGTACAAGGAAATGGCTTTAGATATAAGTAGATGGAAAAATATCGTAAGGCTAGGAGTGGTGGACTGCTCTGTGGAGGAGAATAATGAAATATGTAGACAATTTGAAGTAATGGCTTATCCAACTATTAAATATTTCCATGAAAATTATATTAGAGGCAATGAAAATATTGGTGAAAAGATAGCAGCTGAAACAATTAGTAAAAATAAATCACGCCTGATAGCTAAACTACAATCTGAACAACAGCTGGGCCGCCTCACATCTGCCCCTTCACTTGCCATTGATTCCTACGCAACCTATTCAGATGTACTCACTAATGTACCATCAACCATTATCTATGCCTTCTTAGTATTTGAAAATGCCAATTCAAGCTTGGGATCTGAAGTGGCTCTGGACATAAATGAATACAAAGATATTGTAGTGAAGCGAGTGTATGACACCAGTGACTTGGCAAAACTGACTGGATTAAGTGATTTTCCATCCATTGTTGCAGTCAAGTCCCCATGGGAAACATATAATATAACACCTCTAAAAAAAAATGAACAAAGTTTCTTGCAAGCAATAAGTTCATTCTTAGTGGCCCATAATTACCAATTCCCTGAACAAAAATTATTAGTAGATGATAGCAAATCAGTTGAGCAGCTGAATGTTGTGAGGCGAGTTACGGACAGTTATGATGTGGTTTATTATAATGATTTGGAAAAAACATTAAAGACCAGTTTACACACTGAAATTACCAGTTACAAAACTTTAACGGGCGAAGGTTTGCAAGCTTTGTTGGAATTTTTAACTGTCATCATTACAAATTTCCCTTTCAAAAACCAGAACCTGAGAGATTGTATTGTAGCACTGAAGACTACCCTCTCTACTAGAGATACTTGGAAGGGTGGTGAAATCTATGACACTGTAAAGAGTTTGGAGGAATCATATGCACCTGTATTTGCAACAAATCTTGATTATATTGGCTGCAAAGGAAGTCTTCCCAAGTACCGGGGGTACTCATGTGGTCTTTGGACATTATTCCATGCGTTGACAGTGAATGCAGTCAGGAAACCAGGCAATGAAGGACCTAAGGTACTCAGAGCTATGCACGGCTACATTAAACACTTCTTTGGTTGTACTGAGTGTGCCCAACACTTCCAAGCTATGGCAGAGAGGAACAGAATATTTGATGTTAAAGAGTCTGATAAAGCTGTGTTGTGGCTGTGGGTGTCGCACAACGAAGTGAACTTGAGGATTGCTGGTGATATCACTGAAGACCCTGACCATCCTAAAGTGCAGTTCCCAACCTTAACTAATTGTCCTGAATGTAGATTGGACAGAGGTGCATGGAACTTGCCAGCCGTCTATACATATCTCCTCTCCATGTACGCTGCTGAGAATATTCGCGAATCAAGATTTGCCAGGTCTGCAGCGGTTGCATCCAGCCCATTCTCCAACTTGGACATCGGAATGTTAAGTCTCCTGTACATATTATCTTTTGTTATTCTTATACTAGTCATAAAATATTTCCTAACAAAACGTTTTTACAGAAAAAGGCCCTACAGGCATGGAAGGGGTAAGGTATAACATTGTGCTTTCGTATATAAAAATGGTTGTTATAGTAGTTTTAACCCAATAGGTATGTGTGTGGATTCAGATCTCTATTACTTCCAATATCACATGTTCTATGATATTTTTTTTTTTACTATCCTTGTATCACAAATGCATGAGTGCATGACTACATCTGTATTGATTGAATATGTTTTGTTTTGTTAGTATTCTAATAATAATGTAATGATTGTGATGTTGGTAGGTATTTATTCTCTATTAATAAGTGGTCATAATTCTATAACATTTAATATTATTATAGTAACATGTTTCACAAAGTAACATTCCATGCGAATTATTGAACTAATAATTGTTATCAGTAGTATAATCATACCTATATTAAATATAAATGCGAAAGTAACCTTGTTTGGTTGAATAGCTAAGCGCAGGAACAGTTCTGTTTCTATATTTATATAGTTTCATAATCAACATTGTTGTTTCTTATTTACTCTAAAAATATTATACTAAACAAATATAAATTCCATAATTAATTTATTACGTGACAAATTCCTGAATATAAAATATAATTAAATAATGACATTATGAAATCAGTTAACGTTCAATAATTTAATTAAAGATTAATTGTTAATTAAACAGTAATTCCAACAGTCTTATCTGGATATAGCACTAATATAATGCGGGGTCTTATAATATTCTTGGACACAAACACACTAATCCATTTGATTTCAATAATAATGTGGCTAACATTATTCATTCCATACTTAATGAGACTGATTTATTATGAGACATTCATGGCATATAAATATAGCTTCTTCATATTATGTCTTTCATGATTACAGTACATTACAAAAATCTTTATTATACAACTATTATTATATGTTTCATCACATAACTATATATTTTCTTATTATAATTCAGTTTATATATTGTTTACAAAAAGCTATAATTATTAAAGGATGATGCCAGTTTTGGTACCCAATAGCTATGTGTATGTATATGTTTGGTACTGCATAACTCTGATCGGACTAAGATTTGGACCTTGACTCCATAGTAACTTTTGTTCTGCTCAACTATGGCTATCCAACGATATATTACACATAGCTATTGGAGGGAGTACCATACATTTTCTAGCATCATCCTTAGGTTAGGAATCTAAATTAATATTTTTTACCATTTATTTATGTAGCTGGAAACAAAATAATGAATCTAATTTCAATAAGTATATGAATTGAAATGCCAAATTACAAAGCATTGAAGTATGAATAAAAACATATTTCTTGGAACAGCAAAGTTAATTGAAGTTAAAGGTACGTTTGACGTCTGTAAATAAATAGAAGGAAACTCTGTAAAATGCCAGTATTACTCAATGGTTATGCCTTGTATACTTAGATAAGTTAATCGATTTCCGTGATGCTGGTTTGACTAACGAAACTTTTATTATATAATCAAATCGACATCGAAATATGAAGTGGTTACATTGATAAAACATTCTTTTAAATTGGTCAAGTTAAATAAAATCGCGACTTCAGGACTAAGCTTCCATTAGTTTTAATAACTTTTTTGGACCTATTTAATTATAATATTCATATTTTTAATCATAATAAATTAAATATGATAGGTAGGTGGGTAGGTAATTTTATATAATCTTTATGTGGGTTACTAGATGTGTAATACATAATTGAATTACGAAGTCTATCTACATAATTTTAATTAATATTAGGTTTAGGTATTGTATGTAATGTTTATGCGTCGTTTATTTACGCTTATACCTATTTAGAAGCAAGAAAATCACTTCTGTTTACGTAAACAAACAATGTTTTTCTTTGAATATTCAACAAAGGCTATCAGTAATGTCATTTAATATTTATTATAGCTATGTGTATCTACTTGTTGTAATATTTACATAAGTATAAGCAATTTTTAAAAGTTCTCTTAGAAAGTATATGTACAAAAACCGAAAAACGACTATAGATTTTCCTTAATACATAATATAAATTATAACAACAATAATCTGTAATATACGTAATACTTAGTCCAAACAAAATAATATTAAAACATATATTTATTATAAGTAAGTACATAGAACATATGTTATAGCGATAATAATTTTTAAATCATTATATTATCTTCCGTAGAAGCTAACTATGAAAAGCTAAAATATGTTTTTATGATAGTGTCAAGTTTTCTTTTTATATACCCGTACGTATACATTATCGGGACGTGACGCACAATTACGTTCGCGTGCGTTGTTACAGTGAGTCTTCTATTTCACGTGTAGCGAGCTAGCGAGGAGGGCTGCCACTGATTGTGGTACTCCCCACACGTGAATATTGTTTTAGCAGCGTGAACTCGAACTAATATTGTGAATCTGACGTAATCACAATAATTTTATTTCACATTTAAACTTCGTGACCGAATATGTTTAGTGCAAATATTATAAAGGGTCTTCCATAATTTTCGTAAACCAATTAAGTACCGAGTGCTGGACAGGTCTTGACCATCTTACGATGATGTTCCTCCATTTTGTTCATCTCAGCATCATGTGAAAACACCGATGTTGAGAATTATACGGAAGTAATTTGTGGCCTAAAGCGGAAAAAGTGAAAGGAACATCTTAGTCTTATATCCCCCACTTTATCTGTGACAGTTTTTGTAGATTGTCACCGTTCTCTTGCTATATTTAGCCCATTTTCGTTATTATCACAAAACCCGGATATATCCGATAAAATTAATCAAAAATGAAAGAATATCGATCTCTAATACCCTATATAATGAGTCTCCTTATATTTTTGTCCGGTATATTTTCTCTGCGTTGTCTGCTTTCAATAATAAATAGGTACGTCAAATGTTATATCATAAACATGCATTTGCGTAAAATGTATGAGATTTCTTATAAAATATAACAGCCTTTACAGGCTTTTGTGTACAATCGGTTGTGAACACTTAATTAGCTTATTAATCATCGTAATATGTCCATAACTACGGCGTTAGAAATATTACAGTATGTACCTACTAATGTTAATGTGTGATATATAATCGTTATCTTGATGCCAGCAGATGCTCTATCAACGCATCCTTATTGTGTAATTACATGATCCATACTCCAAAGGGGTTCACAATTGGTTCATTATATTATTACTGAATATTCGCTGTGTATTAGAGCATCCTTTGAACATGACAACTATACTTACAATGTAATATAAGTACACATATATATATATGTATAAGTATATTAAATTATACAAGAATTAAGTTAAATTAAATATTCATAACATGTATATAATTAAATAGATTTAAGAAAATAATTGTATTCTTTATAGGTCTATTGATTATACTCAATATTGTGTAATATAATAAGTATTATAGAAATATGCTTATAATACCTGTTATCAAAAGTAACAAGTCAAGTCACAAATTATATTTTGAATCAAGAGTATTTTATACGCAAAATAATTATAATATTTTAATATTCAAATACGTGTATATAAATCTATATATATAAAAATCAATTGCTGTTCGTTAGTCTCGCTAAAACTCGAGAACGGCTGAACGGATTTATCTTATCTTGGTCTTGAAATGTTCATGGAGGTCTTGGGAAGGTTTAAAAAAGTGGTTGTTATTATTATATAATATTTATATGGGAAAACTAAGACTAACACAGCTACTTCTTTGAAGTATAAATTAAAAAAGTATTCTAAATGTTTGTCGTATAATTAGACAAATGGCTGAGATGAGAGGGACCAACAAAAATATACGTACTATTTAAGTTACTATGTACCTTAATAATATAAATGTATCGTAAATTAGTATCATTAGATTTATCTTTCTGCTATTGTTCCGCAAAATGTACTCGTTATGAAAAGAAAACAAAAGCTTGGGTAGGCCCGGACGATATGAAACTGTCATTATTATTCATTTGTAAATATTATGTATACTTACTTAATTGTGTTTGTTTATTGATAATACGGTCATACGTATACATGATAGTCATAGTGCATCTGTAATGTACGTATTACATATAATAAACATAACATGTGTTTAACAATCCATGCTATTGAAAATCACATAGAAATATTAACAATGTATTCACATACATCATTTAAACAAATATTCATTGTTTTTAACAATGAGCGAAATAAAGAAGTCTACCGCTCGTTAGTTATCGTTATTGTAAGTTGTACATTATATTTGAATACCGATTGTTTTGATTTAAATAAGTGAGTTTTTATTATTTCGATATCATCATAGTTTATCAATTTATTGACGTGAATGAATATTGCGTTATTACAATTTGTTTAAATCTGTTTCACTGATCATTGGTTCCAATTCTAGTAAATTAATTCAAATCATTTCATTCGGCGTTTAATATTAAATATTCCAATGAAACAATCGCGATATATGTAGGTAGCTACAACATAATATCAACGAAAGTTATTTACTCACAGCCTTACTAATAAAAAATACCCACTGTGTATATTCTTGATATAACGAGCGTGAAGCATATTAATAATTCGTTATATCAAGAATATACACAGTGGGTATTTTTTATTGGTAAGGCTGTCAATGTTTAATTAAACGAATAATGTTTGGTTTTATAATAATGTATTTGGCTTTGCGATACAATCGCTGTTTTGTTACCAATTTATTGTTTAAGAAACTGTATGAAAAGTACAATACGATATCCTGTGATGTTAATATGGTGTTAGTTTTATATATGTATGTTGACAAATTGGTTACGAATGTTTGAAATAAGTATGTATATATTTTTTAATGGAAAATTATAAGAAATTGTGAATAATATATATTTAAATGTTATTTTGTTTTATACCCAGTGTTGTACTCCGCGCGTGTATGCCTTTCGGACTCCAACCGGGCGAAGGTCAGTAGGCTATTTACAATTTGTATTTTTAAGTAATGGTGGTGGATAAGTGTACACTTATTGTAAAATGTATTTTGCCTATTTGTTGTTAAAAATGTTTATAAATATGATTTATAAGATAAGACTTCGGTGTTCGGGAATTTATAAACAACAAGAACATGCCAAGTGTGGGTCGGGCTTGAGTTCTGGGTCCCGAACTCATTAGAGCACTACATTTATTTGTAAATAATATGTAGGTATATTATTTTATGTCACATTGGGCCAGGTTCGCATATGTCCGACTTTTGTCTTACATGTTCGATTCCCGTGCGGGGTGAATATTTGTGTGAACCACAAATGTTTGTCTCGGTCTGGGTGTGTGTGTGAATGAGTGTGTGCGTAGTTTCTGATACCCTAGATACAAGCTTCGAGCTTAGTTAGGGGTCAGTTACTATAATGAGATGATGTAGTGAATGATTATGTTATGTACCGGGTTCGGGCCTGAGAAAGTTCAACTTCGTGTTATACAAAGCTGTTACATATACTTTCTAGTTTCATAATAAATATGCATGTTTCTTTAACTTTATAATATGGGATTATATTGGATATATTAATATCAAATTTTAATTATGAAATCAAAGCTTAAAATTATACAAACACGCTTAATATTAAATATTTATAAGTTTGTAAATAAGTGCCTTTTATATTATTTTATAAGCAAGCATGTTATTATCAAATGATTGCTAATTTATGTCGTGTGTATATGTGCGTGTGTGTTATGGTTGGTTAGTGTTGTCAAATGTATGGTTATTTTGTGATAAAGATATGCACACCCACATTGTAATCTACACTCTATTATATTCGTTAGTAAAGTTCATTATTAATTACTGATGCCAAGTCAAAAAGGCACTGGGTACCTAATTATTATTCGTATTGTTTGGTACCAGTGCTATTTTATCGAAGTTAAATTTAATTTGCAGTTTATATAATCTCTTCCTTTTTTTTAAATAGACGACTATACTGTTTACAGTTTGTGCCATAGATTATTTTCCATGCCACTGTTAATTTCCATGTGTTCAGAAATTGAACTAAATCATTATAGGAAATATATTTCCTGTATATAAATAACGGGTTATCTTTTTTAAATCGTTCGCGTCATAGGTAATTCGTAGTTATCATTTAATTAAGTGCAAGTACGTTACGCCAATTAGCGTTCGTTGCAAATACCTTTATTAGTACAAATAGTCATCCATTGAGTTACATCATTGCTTTGTTTCCATTAGTATACTAGGTAGGTTGGTCGTAAACACATTACGTTTGAACTTCAAATTGTATATAGGTACTTAAGTCCTTTTTTATTTCTCTCTTACGTGTCTTGGTAGGTATGTACTGATACTCGGTACCTTTACAATAATGTCTCTGTATTTAGACTAAATTCCACTGCTCAATTGAGCTATTTTATGAAGTGTTCCCGTTTCTTCTATTAGAGATTATTAGATGTAGTAGGTACCATATTTTAAAGTTTAGTTAGCTAATACGAAACCGTTCATTCTTTGATTTTTATAAGTTATTTTAGCTTTACCTATAAGTACATTTCCTTAAATTAACTAAATATTTACATATATGTATTTTGTGTATACTATTGCTTTCACGTGAAACCACGCCATATAGACTATATTTCAAGCATTCATTTATCATTGTTTTAATAATTTTGTATCGGTAGACGTTTATTTTTTCATCAAAGATTGTTTTAATAATTTTGTATCGGTAGACGTTTATTTTTTCATCAAAGTGTACTAACTGGTTTTGGGTTAAATTATTCTAACACGTTATTGCATAGCTTACCAAATTTATGAACTGAAATAAAGATAAATTTGTTATTTTCTGATTATAAACCCGTTAGCGTTGGTAATCGACTTCATTACAATGTATTATGTTTCCGTTTCAGGTACATGTCGTAATGTAAAGCGTGTGTCGAGTCGAGTGCAGATGCTCTGCTACGCTTGCTTCGCCCGTAAACCTAGTTAGATAAGTAAATGGGTATATTACACTAAGCCTACCCCAGTGAATAAGTGATCAATTAATTATGAAAAACTAACACCATCATACATGCCAATATTAGTTTTATAAACATTAGGAAGGTTGTTAATAATACATAATAACATTGTATGATTTTTACTATTATTCAGAGATTATAATAACATTTAAGTAGGGCTTAGAAATAAATGTTTTAAGTAATTTAGTTTTCTATTGTTTTATTTAAACCTGTACGTACAGATCCTTAATACAATATCGTCCGATATAGAACAGTTTGTCATACCTATTACCTAGTAATTAATAGTAAATTAAAGTCTCGTATTTATCTGCGCCTAATTTGTCTCACTTTCATATACGAGTATTTACGACTGAACTAATTTTGATAACATTTTGCAAGCATATAGTTTGTATCCTCGGTTTAGATAGGCTATTTCTCTTTAAATATCTTACCGGATTACTTAAATACCACGCGGTTTGCTATTGGTCATAATGTTGCAATTACAATATCCATAAGCGACAAGGAAGGAATTGGAAAGGAAACAAAATATACAATTATGTATATATTAATTTTATTGAATACATTAATAAAAACCACGTCAATACACATGCATACGTAATTGAAAATGTGATCCACACTACTTAAAGAAATACTTGTGCCACTCTCAGTGCATTACATTGTGTCGACTCCCCCGTCTTTAATAAGTAATATCGATTCGGAGAGGACCGTTAGCGTTAATTACATATAACACGCCAATTGGTTATTGATAACAACACCTACGCACAAACCACAATATTGAATGTCACATCATTTACTTACACAAAAAAACGTTACTAATCCTGTTGTTTCACTTCATAGCCCCCCCAAGACATTACACCCATTGGCGAGTGAAATAGTAATTAAAACTAAATTGAAATACATGTGAGAAAGAAGAAACGTTTAAATTATTAATTCTATTGTGCAAAAAATGTTCTCTCGTTCTAGAACAAAAATTATAAATAAAAAATATATCTCTTATTATTTTATTACTTAAAAATAAAATATAATAAATATAACGAAATAAAAACAAATAATAATTATTAAATACTATGGCACCAAAAGCCGACGAGGTACATTGTTAATAATAAATTAGGTACACAGAAACCAGCACACTTAAGCTAAATTTATAGTTAATATTACTTCGACAAACTTGATTGAAAATGCGACTCAAAACTTAATATTACACATTACAATACATTTATCAAGTGTGTACGAAAAAATAGATATTATATCACTCACGTACAAACACTTGACATCGCTAACTTCTGTTTATTGAAACATTAGTTTATTACACAAGGAAACTATAATCTCATTACAGTTCCATTCCATAATTACACCAGTACATCAAGTGAGTTGTGAGGGTAGTATACTCGAACTGTTGTTCACCAGCCGCGGGCGCTCCAAAACAATTTCAACCGACACAATTAACTCTCACACTAAATATGAAATCTAATAATTCATACGTCATCATTGAACAAGACAATTACTACAGCGAAATACGTTACAATTTTATCATTAGAATTTCTAAACTGCACTTTTGAACACCAAATATTATATTATACCCTAAAGACAGATTAGCTAATTAAAAAAATATAGGTTTCTTTTTGTATAACAGTCCTTTTTAATTTACTACATTAAAAAAAGACGTAGGCGATTGGTCACGTGTAGAATTATGCTAGACAACAGTTGTACGACGATTACATAATTATTTAACTTGCACTAGTCTGATAAGGCGGTCGCGACGGGGCCGCGATGCGCTTATCGTGTCGGTGTTTCGACCACAACACAACAATTCGATGCCTTGTACTCGAACAAACAAATATGTATATGAAAACATTCGGAGCACATCGGGCCAATAATTAACCATTTATATAATACTAGTTTATGTTCGGCACGCGATGAAATGCCAATACTTTATCGTTTTACTATGCGATAAACAGAATATACAGTTTGAACTCTTCTCGAGGCTCCAATTAAACTATACACATCCATAACTTGTTAGCAAACTAATGAACGGTATCGAACGATCGACAAACGTTTGTTTTTATACATTACGAAAAGTGTGCCTAGTGCGTTTTTTTTTCGAAAATAAATCGAATGAGCGCCATCTTCTGGCGGAGTGTTCGATCCCATACAAATCTGCGTTATCGTAAAGTTAACTTTTCGAAAATAAAACTCGCACTAGGCGCACAGATTGTAACAAATTCGATTTCATAGTGTTTCGAATTTGTACAAATTGAATTGTTTTTAATATAATAATTAGGTACCATACAACTCAGGCACACTAGCCAGTCCTAACTCTTTAGCTTATGCACATGACACACATTGACGATAATGTTGATGATATGCATTAAAATAACGTTTATTGCCATATTTTTATAAACAAACATGCAAACGACCATAAAAAAGCCGACTGGCTTATTCGCTTGTAACATAGTATTCGTAGCATTACAAAATAGGTACACATTACATACAATTTGAGAAAAAATACACTCACTGTTATTTAGTTACAGTAAGTAAATAGTATCTATTGAACATCAATTTCGTAATGAATACGAGAAAATACCAAAAGTGGCACTTGTTTGAAAAGTTGACATGTAATATAATGAATAAATGTAAAACTCTGTAAATAGTATAATTAAACACTAAATGGTGTTGCGTATTATTCAGGTCTCTGGACAAAGGTGGTTACAGAGCGCGGGCCTGCGAAAAGAAAATATGTTAAAGGCAATTATAGTAATGGGTTTGGTATCGACCGGCCATCTCTCAGTGGCCGAGTAAATATACCCATGAAAATGTGTTAAGTTGACTAAAAATGTCAACAAACATGTACTCGGAAATCACTAAGTTATTAAAACAAATATGTACTACGATGTAATATAATTGTCAATCAATTTCGTTATCTTTACTACTTAAAATGGACATTGGGAGGTAATGAATAGATTTTTATCGCGTTTTAATGGACCAAAGCGTCGATTAGGTTATTTGATACGGTTTAAATATACATTCGAAATGGCTGTTAATATCAGTTTTTAAATTTTGTTTTGTTTTATCAAATTGTATTGTTTCGGTTAATAAAGTCACAAGTCAAATCTAAAACCATAAAGTCAATGTTGCAATTAAAAAAATAATTACCGCGTAATGTAACTAAGGAATTATCAAGCGTATACATATTTGACACGGTATGTGCCGTTTAAATAACATTTACGACTTATTATTAAGGGTATGTACTATGTAGCCAAAAAATTGTGAACTTGACATTGAATAGAAAAAAATCAGCTTTAGGACGTATTTACCTGTTTTAGTACATTATATGTATATGAGTTACCTGTTTTTGTTGTCTAGCCTTTGTCGGCAGTTATCGTTGTTTCCTTGCGGAGTCCCCGCGCGCCGTCGGCGTCGGTAATATGGGGGCGTCGGCCACCGCCACCGCCTAACACCACCGACATTGTGTGTTAGTAAGCAAACGACACAATCAACCAACATATACTATCACATGTTAGTTAGTCTTAGTGCAACATTAGAAAGCCAAGTCACAACACTTAGGACAGTCAAAACCCTTAACATCCAGATTAAATTCTGTAATAAATCATTCATAAGCTCACAAACTATCTCCATACAAATAATCCCACACTATATAAAATAACCTAAACATAGATAATAAATGTAAAGGTGATAATTACATTTTCAAATAATGTAATGTTTTTCTTATTAATTACTATATTTTATAAATTGAGTTATTTCAACCGAGCAGTCAAGATTACAAACACGTCGCCCGCCGTGTACCACAACAGTACAGCTGTGTCCAATCACAAACTTATCATGTTTAATTAAATCACGTCACGTTACTTGCTACAACGAAAAATAAAAGCACATTTGAACATACATTGCACACGAACATGACTATATCACGAACATGTACACATTTACTTACACAAAATTAACAAACATATGTGATATGATATAACAAACTTTATCCCATATTAGTATATCAATGTCAATAACAAATAGGCACAAACATACTCGATTTAACTAATATTTTTTAAATTCTGAAGTAACCTTTAGATAAATCGCATTCTTTACTAACATGTTGAGGGTGATGATAACCTAATGACTGTATTTACAAAGATAACAACATTGTTTTCGACAATGAAAATAACATGTCACTTCGTTGTGAGAGGAGATAATAGTGGATACGAGATAATAATTAGCAGTACCTACCTATATTATGATTGAAAACAAACTAGCAGAACATCTTACTAGAATCTGACGTCAAACTAGGGGACATTACCAATATCTAGGGTATCGCAAACTACATTCACACTCTTACATACACAAACACTTTATATTTGTTATCATACATAGCAAGCTAGTGTTATTTACTAATTTAATTAGCTCATAGAAACAAAACAATGTATTATGTACATTTACATATAAAGTTAGAGTCCCTCAGATCCGGCAAAGACCTTTCTAACTATACTAGTATAATTAGGAGGAATAATTGTAATCACCACCTGCTTAATGCATTGGTGATCCTAAACCTGAGCCAATACGAAAATAGCTGAGGAGCCATACCCAAACATAGATTTGCATGTTGAATTGTATTAGACGGTTGTTACCTTTGAGATGTCGACTCCAGTGACTCCCTTGACGAGCTCGGGGATGCATTGCACGATGTTGAGGACCTCTCCCGTGAGCTTGGCGGCGCCCACCTCGCCGCCGCCGCACGACACCATGGTTACCTTGCGCGCCTGGGACAGGGGAGCCGCCACTTCCGCAGCCACCTACAACAATACATACATTTATATAAATGCCAAGAAGTGAAGTCGACCAACTCATACTATGAAAGCGTGGTTGACTAAGGCCTAACTGCCCTAATTCAGGGTAGGCTCGAGCCCCTCGGTGGGGACATATATAAGCTGATGACGGTATAAACTCATTAGTGTCATGCGATTAAATCCGGGTTAATTCCAATTTCGTTGGTATTTTGGGATAAAAGTATCCTATGTGTTATTCCTAGTTATATGAAAAATCCTGTACCAAACTTAATTGAAATAGGTTTATTAGTTTTTGCGTAATAGAGTAACAAACATCCATCAATCCAAACTTTCACATTTAGAACATTGTAGGATATTAAGATTATACAATATTTGACAGTAACCTTGGGTAGTGTCTCAAGCATCATGTCGACCATAGCAGCAGATCCATATTCTTTCCATGCTTCAGCTTTCTTCGACATTTGTTCAGCATCTGCAACGGCTTTGGCCTTAATTGCATATGCTTCAGCCTAAAAATTAAAACCAAAAATAAAATATTAATAAAAGAAATATTTTTATATTAAACATTGTGTGTGGTACGATATGACCCTTTTTGGTGTAAAATGATTTAATATTTTTACAGTTAAATTTTATTAATCATTGTCAGCAATAAAAACAAGAGCTATCATATATTTCTTTAACCATTGATAAATTAATTAATGGTAGGAGAAACGTTTTACTGTCAATTGAAGATGTCAAAAATATATCTCATCAAGTATTTTTGTAGCGGCTTTATTTTGTAAAGAACCCGTCGCCATATCAGAAAAACTAGAGTAACATCGAAACTCTGTATAATTTGTCATTAATTTCTAAGATATTTTTTGTTACCTCTCCTCGAACTTTCACTGCCTCCGCCTCCGCTTCAGCCTCGAGGACGGTCTTCAAGCGGTGTGCTTCTGCTATTTTCTCCAGTCTGAACTTTTCAGCCTCAGCAGGTCTGGTGATAAAAAAAGCATTGAAAACGATACTTATAAAATTTCGAAACTTAATTAAGCCATTTCCTAAAAACCAACTGCTACTGGCCTTATTAAAAGAATAATGAAAAATAGTTATACTGAAGCAACAACGACCCAGATAAGTCATCTTCAGTAGTAGGATTACGATTAATAGCGGAACTCAAATAGATATGAAATAACTTAAGGACTTTGAAATATTAGGAGCATGTGGAAGTAATTAGGGTCAGTACGGAATCTCCCTTTAAATTATTCGCTCCTGTTACAGGCCACAACCTGTATTTAGTTCACCTGCAACTCTAGAAGAAAAAGAAAATAACATTTGAATAACCTGCGCACGGTAGCCTCGAGCTCCTTCTCTCGTCGTTGCACTTCCCACTTCTGCACGGCAATCTCTTGAGTGCGCTCCACGACGGCAATCTGCATTTGTTCCTCTTTGATGCGCTGCTTCGTCTTAGCGGCTTGCAACTCGTAAGCCATCTCAGCTTCCGCCTGTATAACGTAACACATAATTTTACTAATTTAATTAATAGAGAGATTGATCGTGTTAACATTGTGGTTATTTGTAGAGATATAAGCTTAATCATAATAACGGTTTTTTATCAAACTAAATAAAATAAAATAGTAAGATTGACAAAAATCCTTTAAACACTATTTTTTATTCGTTCGTGTTGTGAGCTTCCACAGTGCCACATATCCATTTATCATGACATGACACTGATAATGCATATGCATTGTCAGTGGTACAGAAAAGGTTATTTTGTTTATTATGGAATCCCCACGAGATCAACAGAAACGGAAACTATGCAGGTAAAATGCTAACAGACTACTGTGTTTTTACCTAAGTAAGGAAATACTGTAAGGAAGCAATGTTTAATTACCTTCTTGGTCTGAACTTCGACATCATAAGCCGCTTTCTTGATTTCGAAATCTCGCTGTGCCTTTGCGATCTCAGTATCGTTGAGGAACTTGGCAGCCATTCGTTGTTCTTCGGCCATGGCCTCCTTGATCTTCGCCTCGGCCTGAGCCTCAGCCTCTCCGATGCGAGCATCACGTTTCACTTCGGCCGTACGAGCCATGCCCAGAGCTTTCAAGTAACCCTGTTTGAAAACACACATTTAAAGTTAAGCCTTTAACATAACAATATCAATACCAAAACCGGCACAATCTTTTGACTTTATATTGGAGTTAGTAAAAAAGCAAGAATAAGTTAAATAGTAAGAGTTAGAAGTGCAATGTGCTGTTATATCAGAAAAACGTTTGCAAAGTGCGGCCTATAAGCTTTTCACAAGCTGAACACAAGATTTTATTTTTAAAGAAACTACATACATAGTTTCAATATCATAGTATAGATAGTCAGTTGTATATAATTTGAGTTACTCAATTTTGGAATCTTTATAATGGCTAAGAGAGGGAAAACAGTTGAGAAGTCTAACTGACATTTATGTAAAACAGAAATATATGAAGATATAAAATATAGAGAAAAATACAGAGAATTATTATTATGTTGAAAAAGAATCTCCCACTCCAATGTCTCATGTTTAGCAGGCAATGTCACTGAGGATTGATTACCAATAAATTATAAGATATACATTTTGTCTAAGGACGAATTAAAAACCTTATGCAGAAGTATATGGTCCTGTCTGGCTCAGTTCAGTGACGTGTGTTTTTTTTTTATCCCATTGATCAAGAATACATAAAACAAATTAAAACAAAATTGATGACTATGGCATAATTACATTAAATGGCTAACATGGTATATATTTTTTTGCAACTGGGACAAAATTGTCACCCTAGTACAAAGGTTGAGCTAAACGGTAGTGGGAACTAGCTTGTTGTACCAAACCCATGACTCACGCCCTTTATACCATAATGCCCACACACTTGATGCAAACCAAAACATACCTTCGCTCCCTGGCGTCATATTGAAAAACAAATTGACCATGTGTCAAAAGAGAAATAATAATAAAGGAAATATGAATTAAAATTACTTTTACAAATTGTAAATTTTTTACAGTGGATGTTCCAGACTAAAGCTTACATTTAAAAGCCTTACATTTTACCGTAGTTTAAGTTTTATCAGCAATGTCTTTAATAATCAGAGGTAAAAAAAGTTATGTGAAGACAGCAAGGGTAATAATAATAACACAATGTAATGTAGTAACATTAAAAATACAATGTAGTATGAAGACCGAGGCCTTTGCTGTTGGATCTTACTAGTTATCTAAATGTATCATATAATACCTATATAAAATAATTGAGGATATGCACTACTCCTTTAAAAAATATATAAGTTGTGCCATTTTTGAAATTGACATGAAAGTGCAAAAGAGATTTCTACCTCATTCTACATACCTATAAAAACATTCATTTGGTATTCGATTCAAAACAGACATTAGATAGTACATGATCAAGGTATAAGAATATGTAATGTGGAAGTTTAACATTATTAATAAAAATATTGTTCAAATCAATACATACTTCTTCATCTCTGATGTCCTTTAGAGTATACGACACAACTGTGATGCCCATGGTGATCAGATCGCTTGAGGCCACTTCGAACACCTGGTGAAAATAATTTATACATATTTAATTTTAGAACATAATAAGTAGTACAGTCATTTAGTATTTTTACTTGGAAAGTTTTCCGGGAGTTATGAAAAATGGCGCCCAAAAGCAGTTTTTTGATAATAACTTTTTTCCGACGCAATTTACAGGAAAAAAATATCTACATAAAATAAAATTAGAAGTTTCCTACAATTTCCTACATTTTTTCAATAAGGCAAACATACGAGGAGGCCAAGTTGAAATTTGGAAAGAGCATATCAAAATCTATAAAATTGCCAATTTTCAAAACTCCCGGAAAACTTTCCAGGTAATCTCTATTTTTTCGACCAAATGACTGAACTAAAGTTCCTATTTGAATATTTTTCTATAAATGTCAGCCCTATGTATGTCCCCGTAAGTAGGCAGTTTTCCGCAATTAGACCTATCTAATTTGGGTCCTTGGTGCGCGACTTATGTTTATTGTATACATGTTTCTGAGATTGTAAATAACACAAACCTTTTTCGAAAATATTTTCCTGTCCTTGTATATTTCTTCGACCGTCATGGAGCCCATGATAGCACGCTGGTGACCTTCGAGGGTTACCAGGGCTATGTGTTGGATTTCCTGTTCGCTTTTGCCCAAAAACTGCTCGCAGGCGGAGAGCAGCATCTCGGCATTTTGGCCTTGAATTTTGACCTGAAAATGTATCGCAAACCTTGAGTTTTGAACACAGAACTCGATATTGTATACAATAAATATATAATTGTGAGAGAAACTGATATATGAGGACTGTGGGCAGTAGCATCCTATTGGAGAAACCTACGTTCAAAAGAATTTATGCACTATTAGAAGCCAATGATAATAATATATTTTCTTTAGTGTACATAATGCATTCAGACAAATTTTGTTCCAATTTTGAACTTTGAAATACAGTACTAAATACAAATTACCTACTAGATAATGTAAGTGTTAACAAGTATGTTAATCATGGACAGATAAAAAGCAATAAACATGTTGATAAAAGGATTTTCTTCTATGTTTCATCAAAACATGTTAAAATAAATGTTTGCACAACAAGGTTTAACATATACAGTAGAACTCCAATTATCCGAACTCCGACTATCCGAATCGCCGATTATCCGAATCACAAAAAATTGTCCAAAAAAAGTCTAAGTGCGCTATTATTCTTCCCCCCGCGAAGCCAGTGTTTGCGCGTCAAGTCTTGACTTGACTTGTCTTAACTTGCCGTTGTGCCTACACTGACTTCCCCCCGCGAAGTCAGTGTAGGCACAACGGCAAGTTAAGACAAGTTCCGGCGCATTGCAGTCACGGCGCACCTGTCATTGTTTGTTTTGATTAGCCAGTGTGCTATTGACCTTGCTCGAGGACGCTACTCTTTCGCTACGGCTTACTTTTGTTTGTGCGTGTACAATATTGTATTGTTTTTATACCATGGCTTCGAAAAGAAAACGTGTTGTGCTATCGTTAGCGGACAAACTGAAAATTATAGAGCAACTCGATAAAGGTGTAACGGGTAAGAAGTTGTCTGAGATTTATGGTGTTGGACAAGCAACAATTTCTGACATTAAAAACAGTAAGTCAACACTTTTAAACTTTGTTTCGGTGCTTGAAAATGAAGATGGAAGTTCCTCCAGGAAAACAATGAAGACAGCAACCAACAAAAATTTGGAAGATGCCGTGTTTAAATGGTTTTTGCAGCAACGTTCTATGGGAAATCCGATTTCAGGTCCAATCCTTTGTGAAAAAGCCAAAATCTTAGCAGAAAAGCTTGGTTATTCATCTTTTAAGGCTAGTAACGGCTGGCTAAGGAATTTTAAATTCAGGCATGGTGTACGCGAGTTAGATTTGGCTGGTGAGAAGCTTTCAGCAGACTCTGCAGCTGCTGAAAATTTTATTGAAAAATTTAAAACTGCATCAGAATCCTATGATCCGGAGTTTGTTTATAATGTCGATGAAACTGGCCTTGTTTGGAAAGCATTACCAAAAACCACTTTGGCTTCTAAAAGGGAATCTAGTGCCCCTGGACATAAGGTCAGTAAAGAACGTGTTACAGTGCTTAACTGTGCCAACTCCACTGGAAATCATAAACTGCCACTTCTTTTGATAGGAAAATCAAGAAATCCAAGATCATTTAAAAACGTAAAAAACTTCCACTCTTCTACAAAAGTCAACCCAAGGCCTGGATGACTGCAGCTTTGTTTACCGAATGGTATGATGAAGTGTTTATTCCTGAAGTGAAAAAGCACCAAAAATCGGTGGGAAAAGAAGGCAGTAAGGTGCTTTTAATTGTTGATAACGCACCCACTCATCCTACAGCAGAATTGTTGGAAAGAGAGAATGGGCAGTTTAAAACGACGTTTTTGCCTCCCAATGTTACAAGTTTGCTGCAACCCATGGACCAGTCTGTTATTGAAACAATGAAGCGCCATTACAGAAGGCAACTGCTGAGAAAACTGCTGATCGAAGGTGCTGAAGATGAAGAATTGGTTTTGGCAAATCATAGCAAAATAAATTTAAAGGACTGCTGTTACATGGTAGCGGAAGCTTGGAGTTTGGTTACGGCAGTGACGCTAAGACGTGCGTGGAATAAACTGAAAGGCCTACCGTCTGAGAAGAACAAAAAAAAAAGAATCTGAAGAAAATGAGAAACAAGAATATGGAGAGGATGATGATGATGAAGATGCGTTGTCACTAGAGGAAATAAGAAAAATGATTGTGAAAATTCCTGGTTGTACAGAAGTAAGTGCTGAAGATGTAGGAGAGTGGATGGCTTGTGACACGTCTGACCCTGGTTTTCAAAATCTCAATGACGATGAAATTGTTGTAAGTGTGAGAGAAGATGTTGAAGTGGAAGTGGAAGAAGAACTTTCGTTGAAGTAGACGCTGGACCATCAGCTAGTGAAGCATTTGCCGGCCTCGAGACTGCTTTGAAGTGGATGGAGCGTCTTGCAACTGCTCACCGTCAAGCGAATGCGTGACCTGGCTGCCCGAAAACGGTTGAAGACCGCAAAACAGCTTACATTAACGGAAATGTTTAAAAAACAATGATTTTTATTTCTAAACTTGTACATAAGTACATTTTATTTATATTTAAAACATGTCAAAATTTCATGATTCTTTCATTTAATTCAATAAAAAAAATAGTGCAATATCAAAACGTAGCTTTTACTCTCTCCAATGGCATTTTTTTTTTTTTTAAATCTGATTATCCGAATGTTTGATTATCCGAATGGGTCCCGGTCCCCATTAATTCGGATAATTGGAGTTCTACTGTACCTACATAATTTTAATAACAAAACAAAATCCACAGACCTTGATATTAATAAAATATAACTTATATCCTAAATCTTAAATCCAATTAGGGATTTACTGAACATACCTGCATATGAGTATATTTTTATATAAGCGTATATTTTTAAACAATGTAGATACAGTTATACAAGAGGTTGAAAATGTTACTTTGCTAGGCGATTTCAATCTTAATTTTATTAACTGGAACATTAGAGATAAATCATCATATACTACACCATCTAATTATCTTAATAATGCCATGGGGCTTTCTTTGGTTGACTTTTTAGCCATTAATTGCCTTTATCAGGCTAACAATATAAGCAATAAAGATGGTAAAATTCTTGATCTAGCAATAAGTAATTTTCCCGATGCATTTGTGTCAAAACCATTAGACCTATTAAGCAAATTAGATCAATATCATCCTCACTTATTATTCACTATTCCGCAATGTAAATCTAATAGTACAGTCAACCTCCCTTTAAACAGTCGCTTGGGTCATAACTTCTATAAAGCCGACTATAATAGCATCATATCTGACTTGAAACGCATTAAATGGCTCGAGATATTTAATCTTGACGACGTTAATTCTATGGTTTCTACACTTCTTGATGTTTTGAACAGTGTGATACAAAATTATGTGCCTGAAAGAAAACCTAGACGTCTTAATTTCCCACATTGGTACAGCAAAGGCCTTATAAAAAGCATTAAACACAAAGACAAGATTCGTGTTAAATATAATAAATACGGCAATCCACGTGATCGTCTCGAGTACGATATGTATCGTAAACGGTGTCATCATCATATAGATCTCTGTGACCGCAACAACAAGCAAACAATAGAATCAGACATTCGAAAAAACCCTAGGGCTTTTTGGAGACATATTAAAAATAAACGTAACGGTTTTTCAACTTTTCCTGCCGAAATGTTTCTAGACGCATCAGTCGCATCTTCCTCTAAGGATATTGCAAATCTCTTTGCCACTAATTTTTCGTCTACCTACGATAACGCCCCGCTTAACAATTACAATATCCCAAACATTTCAAATCAATATTTAACAACTGTGCAATTCACTGAAGGAGAAGTATTAAAACAACTAAAACAGCTCGATATACATAAAGGTGCAGGTCCCGACAATCTTCCGCCATTATTCATTAAACGATGTAGGTCAGTTCTCGCACTTCCTCTTACAATCATATTCAATCAGTCGCTCAAAAACGGAATCTTTCCAGATATTTGGAAAATGGCACGCATACTCCCTGTACATAAAAAGGATGATCAGGCAAATGTGAAAAATTACCGGCCAATATCTATTCTATCATGTTTCCCAAAAATCTTCGAATCCCTTCTTTATCCTCATATTTACAACATTGCCAATGGTAGCTTTTCTGACAGTCAACATGGGTTTAGAAGTGGTCGCTCAGTTGAAAGTAACCTTGTCTCTTTCATATCAACTGTCTCAAGATCCCTTGACAGTGGTTCTCAGGTTGATACCATCTATACCGATCTAACAAGTGCTTTTGACAAAGTAAACCATAAATTATTAGTAGCTAAACTCCGGGCTTATGGTATTGGTGGACCCTTACTTTCCTGGTTTAAATCATATCTCTTAAAAAGACCTCAGGTTGTAGTTATTAACGGAAATGAGTCTTTACAATATTTTGCAGAATCTGGTGTTCCTCAAGGATCCCATCTTGGTCCAGTTTTGTTTTTAATTTTTTTTAACGATATTACCGAAGTAATAAATAAAAGCCAAGTATCTTTGTTTGCTGATGACTTAAAAATATATCGTACTGTTAATAATGATGCTGATGCTGCACTATTACAGTCGGATTTAAACAATATCCAATCGTGGTGTATTAACAATGGTATGATATTAAATGCAAACAAATGCCATTTAATTACTTTCTCTACCAAGCGTAAAAATATATACAATACTTCTTATACTATTAACAATACTCCACTGACCCGTGTACAGGAAGTCAAAGATCTAGGTATTACATTAGACAGTAAATTCACTTATAATTCTCATATTATAAATGTTACAAATAAAGCAGCAAAAATGTTAGGGTTTTTGAAGCGCAATTCAAAAGAATTTAAATTTGCAAGCACAAAAATACTTCTATTTAATAGCTTAGTTCGAAGCCATCTTGAGTTTGGTAGCGTTGCTTGGAACCCTGTTTACTGTACTTCCTCGCAGAAAATTGAATCTATCCAACGGGCTTTTACAAGGTATTTAGCATTCAGTTCTTCCGGGATCCCATACAGAAGCCCGTACAACAGTCGACTTCAACATTTTAAAATGAATAGCTTGCGTGATCGGCGGATGATGTCAGATGTGTTATTCCTACATGGAGTCATCAACTCCAAAATAAATTGCAGTGATCTCCTCAATCATATTAATATTAACATTCCCTTCAAATACCCTAGACATAAAATTTGTAAAATATTCAATGTTCCCCACTGTCGCACTAATTACACCCTTCACAGTCCACTACCCAGAATCTGTACTAAATACAATGACCTTAATGCCAAATTGGATCTGGATATATTCCACGATTCCTTAAATAAATTTAGAATTAAGATATTAAGTCACATTAATAGTTAAATTCATAATTGTATAAGTTCATGTTTGTACTAAGTACCAAGTACTACTTAGTACTAACAATCAGTTTTTGTTTTCCTTTTATTTTACTTTCCCTTTTTTTTATATTTTCCCCCTTTTTTAATACTTATTATGGTTTAATGTTATTTTTTACCACGTAACCTTTATATCCATAGTTTTTTATTTACTTTTATTTTATTTCATTTGTCTTGTGTAATTATTGTCAATGTTGTGTACATTTGTTATTGGTAGTCATATAAGAACAAAACCACCTTTATAATACTTGATATCTGTATATTATATGCATTACTGTAAATGTACCTTTCTTAAATAAATAAATAAATGAGTTACTTAAATAAAAGATATGGTCCCGTCATGCCATACAAGGAAAGCTTTGGATAGTAGCAGATGGAAGGAGTTACACATAATTAAATAAGAGAAGAACATACCTGTGCTATACCGGTTACAGAGATGGGGACGCCTTGGCTGGTGTATACTGTGGGTGATTCAACTTGCAGTGTCATGGTGTTGAGGGATATTCGTTGGACATTCTGGATCGCGGGCCAGACAAACGCGCGGCCACCCGGGACGAGCAGCGGCTTCGAATAGCAACATCCTGAAATAATTTAATTTAGTTATCAATCATACTGTTTTAAGAAGCATTATATGACTTCAAAGTACAATTTTTTAGAACCAACACTAAATTCAATTATAATTTACTTTGCAATCCAATAATGGCCACATAGCTTCTTTTTATAAGTATCTATGTGAGAACAAGCTGAGAATTATGTTAATTTTATTTATATACTAGCAGCGCCTCGCGGTTTCACTCGCGTAGTTCCCGTTCCCGTAGGAATATGGGGATAAAATTATGCTAAAAACCTTCGCACTGAATCAATCTATCTATTAAAACAAACTGCATCAAAATCCGTTGCGTAGTTTTAAAGATCTAAGCATACATAGGGATATAGGGACAGAGAAAGCAACTTTGTTTTATACTATGTAGTGATGTGTATGAACCAGCTATGTCCTGTGGTTCTGCTCATGTTATTGTTTACTGCTCCGTTTCCTTGGGAAGAAGCATATAACCTTCCCTGACAAACAGGCTAACAATTACAAAAAAGAACCGAAAGGTAGTTTCTGAGATCAAATAGTGCATTCAACCAAACAAAAAACAACAATAAAACAAAATTTCAACATAATAATAGAAAATTCGTTTATACAAACAAAACCTTCACATGTGTAAACATAGAGAAACAAATTTTAGTTAAATACATTCACTATGAGAATTGGGTCAATTGTTGTAATTGATGACATCATGACATGATTCACCAGGTTCAATGTGACGTAAGCATTGGGCACTCATACGCCCTATAAAAATTATGAATGAACAAAGTGGCGAAATACAATTTTATTGCAAGAAAATTATGAAAATATTTGCAATATACATACTATATTTTATTACTAGCCATGCCCCGCGGTTTTATGCGCGTAAATCCCAATTCTAGGGGAATTTGGGGATAAAGTATGTTTGTTATTCCTGGTTATACGGAACTTCTATGATATTTATACTACGCGAGAGAAACCGCGGGGCACACCCGCGGTTTCTCTCGCGTAGTTCCTGTTCCCGTGGGAATTTCGGGATAAAAAGTATCCTATGTCCTTCTCCTGACTCTTAGCTACCTCTTCACCAACCTACCTACCTACCTCCTACCTCCACCTTTTTAGCCAAATCAGTTCAGCCGTTCTTGAGTTATAAATAGTGTAACTAACACGACTTTCTTTTATAATATATATAAAGATAGGTTCAGTAGTTTAGACGTGAAAGATTTTAATAACATTCATCATCTCAAACTTTCGCATTTGTAGGATTTTAATATATTTAACAATTTTTTTTATCCACAATTTCACATGAGTAAGTTAGCTGATATCAGAAGTACCAACAAAGCCAAGTTAATATTACTATTCCCACTTTCAAAAATCCAAGACAGATATATTCTTGCATACAAGTGTTTTCCAAAAAGGGAATCAATCCATAACTTTTGGCATAGCATGCAGGGTCTCCACTAACTGCATCTCACAGTTTTCTTATTGAGACATGTCATCACTCTCTTGGTTAAATTAAGCCCATAGCATTTTATTACAATTATTTTGTTAACTTTATATAGTAACCCCAATCTAGATTCATTACTTGTATTTAATGTAACAGAAACTATGCATACAATCAATTATACACACACCCTAAAAGGTTTTATTTAATCCTGAAACATTTATTAATTGGTTCAATACTTTTTGTACATATTCACTGGTACATGCTTCTAATGTAGCTTTCCATTAGTGACAGAATTTCGAAATTGGTTTACTAGATTCAATTAATTACTTACAGTAATAATAATAAATAGAACACACATAAAAAAGGTGTATAAATTACAATATATCGACACTGCATCAATGCTTCTTCAATTAAATTTAAGCCACAGTGTAATTACTTGTTTCATGTTATATTTTGTTGTCATACAAAAATCTATTTCTTACTAGTGGCCCGCCCCGGCTTCGCACGGATCCAAGTTTCCAGTTTGCTTTTCCAGATTTTTTTATACATAAGAACCTTCTCCTGACAATAACAAACACAGCAAAAAAATAATTTGCCAAATCGGTCTAGCCGTTCTCAAGTTATGGTGTGACAATGGGAAACCGGTTTTCATTTGTATATATATAGATTAGTAACAGTCTTATAGTGAAGACAAGTAAGAATTGTTGGTAATAGTAAACCATTCATATTATAATACCTAGAGTAATATATTCGTAAATGTAAGGTCATTTGTGAATATGTTAGAATTTAAAGTAATAAACTATATATCTGTATAAAATATGTTTCCTTAATAGGTATCTATCAGGGGACCTTTATAAACTATTTCTGTTCTAAACCTACATCTGTACATCATAATATGTTCCTCTCTCTCTCTCTCAACACTCATTCACCTATATTATGCTAGCTGACTTATCTTTGTTTTGTATAGCATTTTCCTTGTTATGAAACAATATGATTCACGTTTCTACGAACATAAAATTGTAATTAAAGTAAAATAATCATCAGAATATACTAAAGTCTGTAACTACATGTTATTAGACATATCATACAGACAATTAACAATATTTCCTTGAAATTAACGCTTTTTTATGTTTAATACAATTTATTGCGGTATAAATACAGAAGACAACTATAAAATACGTTAATAAAGACATCTAAGTCGCAAAAGCTAGTATTCAACATAATAAATTAGGTATGCACCTATTAGTAGAATTTTTAAATGGGTTAATACAAAATAATCTTTAATACAAGCACTCGCAATTATTTGAACATTACAAAAAATACCGCTAAGAAGAAGCCTTTGACGAACAAAACAGGAAAGCTTCAGGCTTCTGTAAACTTAGTTACCTACTTTCATAGATATCAAACGAAATTGTACTAACCAGATACAACAAGCGCTTCATTCGGACCGCACGTCACAAAACCCCAGGTCATTTTGATCAAACTTAATTTTTATTAAAACACTGTAAAATCATAAAACTACTAAAATATTAATATGTCAAAACACGAACGGCGCGGCATCAGAAACTCTCCGGCATAGTTAGTCCCGCCCAAAGAGTAGTTTGTCTAAGAGTAGGTAAAGTACATGAATAAATTATAGATTAAAGAGGTACAGACAGACCAAACTAGTTTGGTCCAGTTAGACTATACCCATAATGTACCCATGGACATGCTAAGTTATAAAAATATATTTTTTTCTACATTATAAATAGTATCATCATTTATTTTATACGAATATCTAGACATTATAGTAAGTAGTATGTTGTATGTATAGATTTTTTTCCGCGCGAATTTTATACCTCGAATGGGCCACAGAATTGCGAGAAAAAATTTGCGCGGAAAAAATTCGCTGTGCGGACGTGATGGATATCTGTGGCTGGCAATCAATACTTCATTAAATGTCAATCTTGTCATTTTAAAAATGCATTTAAATGGTTTTGATACTTAACATAACATAACATAACATAACATAACGTTTTGATACTTAATATTACAATTATTATTTTCAGGTAAATCCGAGATTGTACATAAATTATTCCAGGAAAGAAACTATTCCTGTGCCAAGTTTCATCCAAATCCGTTTAGTAGTTTTTGCGTGAAAGAGAGTAATAAACATTACGTCCATCCATCTCCACAATATTCCGCATTTATAATAAAATTTAATAATAGTATTTAACCACAAATTGTGATGTTAAGTGGTTATGTGAAAGTCTAAGTGTGAAGTACCAAGTAAGCTTAGAATATTCACAAAATATTAATGCAATAAATAATTAGCAAGTATCAAAACCAGTGATTATATAGTATGGGGGATACCAGTTAAACGACAGTAGTGCCCTCATTTTTTGTCTACTCTTTTTAGACAGACTATACTTATAGGTTGACCGCTTGGCCCGTGAAACGGCAGAAATTGGAAACTCGGTGACAATGTCAAAATGGCTTTTATTTATTGTCAGTGTCTTTAGTATCAAGTGCTCCGTGTTTTAAATCTTTATTTATAAATTGAAAATATTAAATAATCTAAAAGCATGTAAAAGTGATGCCCCACATACTATTCTAAAGGATGACTAATGGATTATAGAAAAAAGTAAGCAGCAGGCCACTTTATTTCCATAAAACTAAATACACATATGAATTTTGACTGTTACAGGTTTGTGTTATCAGTTCTTAGTTAAATTCTCGACATATTTTTTCATTACAGTAAATAGGTAAGTTAATGATAAAAATTAATACCGTTTGTAATGATTTACATAACTTATCGAAGTTCGTGAAATACCCAATAACAATTCTTGATTGACGACCGAGTCAAAGACTACAGTGGTGTATGTGGTGGTGACGCTGTCTGTTATGCCGAAGATCGAACTCGTACGATTCCCACCCAAGAGAAACATTTACTTATATTTGATTAACATAAAAGGATTATTGGGGGGGGGGGGGACCTACAGATTGAACATAATTTCTTTCTTTTCAGATTATTTTTAATTGACAGAGGAGCAAGCAGATTTAAATGAAATACAAGTTAGACGGTGTAGTGAGACGGGTTAGCAAAGGGTGTACAGTCTGGACCGAAATAATACTGCGTGTGCACTATCCAAATCTATGACTTATTTATTTCACTATATGTATTTAATAATAAATTTATAAAATACCGTTTTTGTGTTTTTATTTATTTACATAAGTATGGTACTGAGAGCACTATAGTCTATCTTTGTTTGTGTGTAATGGTTTGAAACAATATAATTAGGTTTCTAACGATATAATAAAGCATTGAATATGTAATAGATTGTGTTAGTCAAATTAAACGTTTTTTTTGCCTATATTAAAGCAAGTTAAAATGTAATGGCAATACATGAGAAAGAGATGCCTAGTTCTCTGTTTCATGGAAACCAACGGTGGCGGTCCCCGTTGTTTCACGACAGGCTTGGCTTGTCTATATATCAACTTATTATAGTGAATAGAACTGAGAGAATATTGATCGTGATCCTTATTCTATGGAATAGAATCTTGGATGTATGTATTCCATGGAGGTACAATTATATTTTCATTTAAGTCAAACACGAGCGAATGTCAATTGCTACGACAAAATGGCGGTCAGAGAATCTTGGTCGTGATCCATAGTCTATGATGGCTGTTCAATGGGTTCAAGTTCAACCATGGTTCAACCCAAGAAGTTAAAGGTAAAAATGGAGTCGACACTTCGAATACCTACTTGAAGCATACCTATATGTATCACTATCGCGTCTCTGTGGACAGGCTCTCTCTTTCTAACTAAGGTAACCTCTAGAAAGAGAAGGTCTGACTAAAAAGAGAGATCGGCCCACAGAGACGTAGGTATTTGACTCAAGCTGTTGTTCCAAGTGTGGGCTCCATTTTTCACCTACAACTTCATGGGTTCAACCGCGAGAAATAATAAAGGTAGAAATACACTAGCGTGCTTTATAGGGTCTTAGCGCGCGATCCTGTATTATGTTGTATTATACTTTATTATAGAAGCATGAATGAAAACAAAATGTTTCTGGCTAAAATGTCAAGAATGTATTTGCCTAACATAACATAACATAATCATTCACTACATCATCTCATTATAGTAACTGACCCCTAACTAAGCTCGAAGCTTGTATCTAGGGCAGCGTTTCTCAAAGTGTGCTCCGCGGAACCCTAGGGTTCCGCGACACTCCTGTAAGGATTCCGCAAGAATTTAGAAAAAAAACAAAGCACCTCTCTCTTGTCGACCGTACTGACAAGTGTGTGTTTGTGTACTTCAAACAGGGTTCCATCAAGTATATCGCTTTCCAAAAGGGTTCCATTACCAAAAAAGATTGAGAACCGCTGATCTAGGGTATCAGAAACTACGCACACACTCATTCACACACACACCCAGACCGAGACAAACATAATAATCATAATAAATAAAATAATGACATCGATATAATTTGTATATTCTGTGCAGAAAATAGTTTAAATATTATATAAGTAGTACTAAAAATAAAAAAAAAGTTTTAATTACTTTTTATGTGCCGCGCGCACAAGGTAGTGTTCAAAAAGCTTGCGAGCCCAAATAAATAAAGCCTGGCTAGTGTTAAGGATAGCGATTTTGGTACAATGAATGAACATTGTATTTATTTTGCTTATTTTTAAGGTTATGTAGCGTAGCAATTTTAGTCGAATCACTTGATTAATTCCGTCCGAACGAAATGGGTCGTATAATGTAAACCTAGCCTACTAATGACAGTGATGAATACTGCAATACTGTCATGTTTCTGTTCTGTCAAATAACTGTCAGGCAAAAGCATGCTTGCTTGATTGGCTTGTCTTGTCATTATTATTTATTGTACGTACAGAACAGAAATTCAAATTCAAACGAAGCGATGGTGCATTTAAGTTGAGGAAATTGAAATTAATAATATTTGATGGTAAATATGTAACGATATATTATTATTTTTTGTTTATTGTATGTTCTAAGAAACTCGTGTGCAGGGATAGCTAAGCATTTGAAATTAACATAGGTAGGCAATATAAAAATATACAAAGAAAGTTAAAAAGAAATTAGTTTAGTTTTATCTTTAATTCTAACGAAAGAATAAAATATTAACTTTAGACATGCGGAGTTTCCATTGTTATAAATTACGCAGGTTAAACGTGGCAAAATATACGTTGAAACTATAGTACTTGGAAGAGGGTATAATTAATTATATTTTATGGAACTACCCTACCTAATAATGATTTAGGTAAGTATAACCATATGAAAGTAAGCCCCTTCAATATCTATACTTGAAAATTTTATTATTTATATCTGCTATTTGCAACTAAAATGAATAAAATAAGTATCTATAAACATTATGGTCCGCAGTATTAGTAAGTACCTACAACAATATCAGTTAGGCAATTGATAATGTTTCTTAGATAATAATTTAAGTTTTTATTTTCTAGATTAAACGGTGCTGATGTATCTCCTTCCTGAATGTGTTATTGGTAAGTGACTGTTGTATTTATAGTACCTACTTGTTTTAACAATTTATATGTACAAAGATTCAATAATGTTCTAAAGTGGGTAGTTACCGAGGATTAGCTATCTAACCATTTCATCTTGAACATGAAACAAGCAATTCTATATGTTAATCTGTGGATAAGGTTTTGCCTGTTTATTATATCTCTAATGGTGTTTTTGTTGGGGAAATGATTATTTTTCCAAAAATAGGAGCATTGTCTCCCTGAAATTATTTTATTTTTAAGTAGGTAGGTACTAATTTTAAGTTATAATTAACTACATCGTGGGATAAACCTTAAAACATTTTAGTTGTACCTCAGATGATTTTACCATATCATGTTTTTGGATGTTTGATGAACGGTTTTATCGATGGATTAGATAATAATATAGGAAATACTGTGCTGGCTGAGGAAGTTAGTGATCAGAATTGAACTGTTTTTCCCTCTTTTAATTTGACCGGACATTGGAGTATAAGAAGATCCTTAGATATCGAAAGAGTGTAGAAACAACTCTCTGAACCAATAACAATTAGAAGTGGTAACATTTTGTTTATGTGAAGACCAAATATTAGCTTAATGTTGTCTTCTTACTGATAAAATTTTGTGACTGATGAAAGAAAATCATACACTACATAAATAGATTTCTTCCAAGTTGAAATTTCCTAAAGAAAGATTTCCTTTCATCAGTCACAAAATTTTATCAGCAAGAAGATAACATTAAGCTTATTTATGCATACATAAATAGGAAATCATACACTACATATATGTAGTGTATGATTTCCTTTCATCAGTCACAAAATTTTATCAGTAAGAAGACAACATTAAGCTTATATCTTATTCATATCATAACTAACATTATAAATAGTTTTGTTAGTTTGTTAATACCATTTCACGTCTAAGGCTTGTTGACGCCGAACTAATGTAATTTCCCGAGTCGCGTAATTTATGCTGGCTTCAGTTTCATATGAAAGTCCAGTTTGTGCCGCACGACAAAGTTGAGATGAGTTTTCTGACGATTCAAGCCCTCTAATTACTACCGAATTTCAGATGGGCGTAAAGAGGAGTCAGAAGGTGGCGGGGGATATAAAATATTCGTATTAAATTCGCGAATCCGATCACTTTGATCGAAGAAAAGTAAATTACATTATGAACTTATTTCAAGTTTCTCCTAAACAGATCATATGTTTAATTTTAGTTAAAGCTTTTAAGTTTTTCTATGAATGTCATTCCCGAGACGTGATTTTACATAAAACCGGTGAGATTCGATCACCTTAAGGACGAAATATATTATTTGTAAAAAGATAATGTAAATCTGAAGGTCTTTACGCGTTTTATTTTTATAATAATACAATGTTCATTTGTAGTTAGTTTTTTTTTCATTATTTAGCCCTTCTTTGAAACACACTTTGTTTAGAAATCACTACCTGATCTGCTTTGACTCGTTTTTTTCATCAGAACTATAAACTTTGAACGTAAGTGTTGTACCTTATTTTAAGAAATGAAAAAAATATAATGAAACTTAGATAATTGAAAATTGTTCGCTTTACACAGCTGCAAATTGTTTTAGGGAGACGGGTTAAAATGTATCAGTCTAAAAATACGTTTTATCCAAATAACGTAATAAAACTAGGGTAGTTTGTAATAAAAGAAAATGCAAAAAAAGCTACTTAGAAATGTTACAGCTTTCCCAAAAAACTTTTTTTTTACTATTTCGGATGCTTTCCCATTTTCGTGTTTTTCTTAGCAAAAAATGTTTGTTTTGACTAACACAAACTGCTGTCAACTCCACTTACCATTACCAGTACCCTGAATGTGTATATGATATAATAAATAACGTTATGGTAAAAATAGCGTAAAGTCAATTACTACAAAATATAATATTAATGGAAGGCCGACAGCGAACATAAACTCAGTTAGCTAGACCAGACTTCATAATATATACCTATTAGTGCATAAACTCGATTGACTGTTGGTAATTCAATTGACATGTAGCTAAGTAGGTACGCTACGTCCGTAGTAAAAGCATTCATTCATAATTAAATATTACTCCTTACTATCAGTGTTGCCATAAACATTTACAATTTGTAAACAAATCTGTTACTGTTAAGTTTGCGCATGTCACAATTTGCTGCATGTTGTTATAATGGAACTTTATAATTTCGAAACAAATTCAATGCTAGTATACTAGGATCCGGCTGTAGGATTACTGCGCCTTTTTGTTTTTTTTTGCTGGATACCAAGATTTATGTATATAGAAAATATATGTACCAAGTTGGCTAGAAAAAATTGTCCGCAAGTAATTTTAATAAAATTATATTCAATTGACTTTTGGGAAACATTTCAATTTATATATCAAATGAAACTTGTTTTTTTCTGTTTATTATCATATATGGTTGCCTAATCAAATCCGCCCGCAAATAAGGGTTGTTGCTTTTACAATTTTTTAATTGTCCTCCACCTATCCAATTTTTTGTTAAAAATGCAGGGACGCAAACTCGCGATTTCGGAAACTATGCGTCCTACAAAACATCGAAAAGACTTGTTTGTAGTAGACAGTAGACAGTAATCCTGCAGCCGAATCTCGTACTATAGGTATTCTACGTTATCTATACTAATATTATAAAGAGGAAAGATTTGTTTTTTTGTTTGTTTGTTTGTATGTAATGAATAGGCTCCGAAACTACTGGACCGATTTAAAAAATTCTTTCACCATTAGAAAGCTACATTCACCCTGAGTAACATGGGCTATATTTTATTCCCGTATTCCTACGGGAACGGGAACCACACGGGTGAAACCGTGGGGCGTTGCTAGTCTATAATATAAAAATGAATCGCAAAATGTGTTGGTAAGCGCATAACTCAACAACGCCTGGATCAATTTGGCCAATTCTTTTTTTGTTGTGTTTGTTGTAGTCAGGAGAAGGTTCTTATGTAAAAAAAATCTGGAAAATCAACGGGAAAATTGGACCCGTGCGAAGCCGGGGCGGACCGCTAGTTAGTTATAATAATTTCATTTATTCTCAGAAACAAGTCCATCATTCATAATTAAAATACATTCAAATATCATTAAAAATCTATATATATAAAAGAAAGTCGTGTTAGTTACGCCACTTATAACTCAAGAAAGGCTGGACCGATTTGGCTGAAAATTGGTGGGGAGGTAGATAAGAACCAGGAAAAGGACATAGGATACTTTTTATCCCGAAATTCCCTCGGGAACGGGAACGGGAACTACGCGTGTGAAACCGCGGGGCACAGCTAGTAAAACATAAAATCAAAATCAAATACACTTAAAATTAAATACATACATACATAATGCTAATAATAATAATAAAAAAAATGACCAAATTTTATCTTAGCCTATATTTAGGTTTGAGTCCAGAATGCTCTACATGCATCTTTGTCCAATGCTTCATTATAGGGCAATCTAGATCCATACGCGCGTTATATCTTATTTCTCTCATTGAATATAGTTATATTCATGATGAGTTTAACAAGGCGTTGAAGGAGTTTTTTAATGTAATTTACTTTACAACCTCACATAAGTTCTTTTAAATTGAAGGACAGTAATTCCAAACGAAAGTTCATCTAGGTCTGCGTCAAGCATTAATCTTGTTGAACTGTTGATTTTCAAGTATCTTTTGTACATATATTTGTGATTATTTACGTGCTCCGCTGTTTTACCCGCGTTAAATATGATTTAAAACAATATTCGTATTGAATTGTTTTTTTTATTGAATTCACGAAAATAAAATTAAATCTGTTGGATCCTTTAATTAAAAATTTTTAAAGGGAAAATACATATTACCAGAGTAACAGATTACTATGTTTTATACACAAAACGTAAAGAAGACTAAGAAACACAGGTCTTGTTAAAAACACTTAACAATTTATGATTACGTACTTACCTATCATAATGGCTTCCGTTGATGTTTACTGTTTTGGGCGTGTACTGCGAAAATACATATATTTTTAGTATTCATATTTCTAAGCTTGCTATCATTAGCGAGCTTAGAGGTCATCTTCATAATTACTTAGAGCTTAGTTTGCTCGCTATCAATAACAATTATGTCGAAACACATACCTATTTTCGTGTACGGTTAAAAAGTCTGTTCAGTAGTTGAGACTATATTTTTTGTGGTACTCTCCGTCGGATGTTTTTTTATTGTATTAATTTGAATTTCAATTTTTTTTTTTTGTTAACCTATATTGTCCCACTGCTGGGCAAAGGTCTCCCCCAAACACCTCCAACCATCCCTATGAATTTCAATTATGGACTAAAAATCTCTTAACAAAATAGGTAGCATTTTTGGTTCAGCATTTGGAAAGCTTCGCCAAATCTTTGAGTCGCCACTGCCCCAGTGCCTTAAGACAAAGGTCTTCAACCAGTGCGTCCTTCCGGTCCTAACATACGGGGTCGAGACGTGGACACTGACGAAAGACCTCGTCTACCGATACCAGGTCGCTCAGCGAGCTATGGAGAGAGCTATGCTTGGAGTTTCTCTCATATAAACTCCGAAACCAGGAGATCCGACGGAGAACCAAGATCACCGACATAGCGTTCAAAATAAGTAAGCTGAAGTGCCAACTGCCAGTGGGCGGGGCATATCTGTCAAAGACTCCGAAGAGTGCCGGAGTGAAGACCGCGCACAACCCGTCCCGTGGGACGCTCTCCCGCCAGGTGGACCGATGACCTGAAGAAGGTGGCGGGTAGCGGCTGGATGCTCTAAGCTGAAGATCGAGTGTGGTGGCGCGGCATGGGGAAGGCTTATGTCCAACAGTGGATGATTACGAGCTGACGATGATGAACCTACTCGTATTGCTAATAGTATAGTGATTGACAATGTTAAGTAGTAGTACCTAATTTGATATGAAAATACATTTACGAAGATTGTAACAAATCTTGTATTCCTTTCTTAAACCCACATTCTATGGAGAATTTTTTCGTCGACAGTTTATGAGCAATGGACATAGATTTTTTTACGGGACATAAAATTATAATAATTAATAAGTATTAGATTCAAAGTGCATCTCACGATAAAAACATATTTACATCCATGACTGATTTGAACACTCATTCTTAGATTCTACAACATATAACTTATAAATGTTACATTATTTTAAGTTGACGTATCATGCCACTCCATCATTATAGAATCATTACATTAGAATTTAGATTATGGTCCTGCTAAACGAATTAGGATAAAGGTGGTTTAAATCCTAAGGGTGAGGTGCAGTGCAGTCGTTTTAAATAATTGCAATTTAAATGCAATAGGTGACATGTCACACCTCAAGTACCTATAAGTAGGTATAGCAATGGAAGTTAGAACAAAAATATAAAATTTTCTTTACATTTTAAATTACATATCAAGTGCACGGATCAATGTGAACGTCGCGAAGGGGGATTCCAAGACGGCAAGAGGCGCGATTCGCGTATGCGGGCGCGGGGTGGTGAGGGACGCCGCGGTACCGCGCAAGTCGTCGTTCGTATCGACCGCCCCGGATGTGCATTGCAATGCTGTCGGAGAGATCATGCGACCCGCCTATTCGGAAACCACCGCATCGTCAATGCTTCCTTGCAAGACGATTCAAACGTTCGAGCTCTTTTAACCTCAATTTTAAGAACTTGCCTACCATTTTCACTCTCTATACCACGACTTTCATAGAAACGTGACTTCTAATATTGATCAAAGATGGTACATAAAAGACAATTTAACTGCCAGACCCTACTGGCTTTAACTGGATAAATGTATATAGTACGCCGGATTAAGCTAGCTATTTAATTAGAATTATGATGTGAGTTAGTTGCCGGAACTGCATCAGGGAGTAGCATTATCCAGCGTTCGACTGGTCAATGACACCGATCCGGAACCACAGTTGAACGATTAGTTGGGGTGGGAGCTATTAGCAATTGGCACTCATTTTGTGCACGCCTATAAATAAAATACGCTTACGTATTATTATAAAAAGCGGATAAGTACCTACCTACCTACGTACATACTTGTTGTTATGTATTTATTGTTATTTTTGTTGTATAATGTGTTGTATGCTTAAATAAATAATAAACATTACCTGAATTAGGTACTACTATAATTGGAATGATAAAATTTTCATTGGTTTATTTGAGAAGTACTTATACTCTTCTTCTAAATTAAAGTATTATCCAGTGTCCTTCCCAATTCCAACGTTAAAGCTTATAATCATGTCCTGTTGTTATTTATTATTATATCAACTATTTGTATTCTAGCATATTTTAACTGGGTTCTATCAGAGTTTTATCTATTTTAGCTAGTTTAATATTTGAGAAAAGTAGACGCTCATGATATTAGTGCAATATTTCAATTAGACGAACTTATTTATAGTTCGTGTTTGTTGTGCACAATTCACAAGTAACAAAATTGATGTTGCACGTTTGATTGACCAAAATTTGTTTTTGAGAACTTTTAAGCTTAGTAGTAGTCCTGATAGTTGAATACTGTTCTGATTTATAAAAACTTAAGAAAAACCTCGATTTGAAGGTGCAGAACATTGTCTATATTATTTTGTTTGGTGTTGAATGTTTATAAGACGGTCTATACTGGGTGGGAATGTAGCTGGTAGTGCAAAGTTGTTTAGTACTTAGTGGAGAAGCGCGCGGCAGGCATCAGGCGACGCGGGAGCGGGTGCATTTCTTTTTTGTCCCTCGCGGATTCCATTGCCCCATGTCCAACTTGTAAGTCCGGCAGTTTGCCGAGCGTTGACCGCTCGCTTTGCCACCAACTGCAAACCTTGTTGGACTCACTGCCTACTGTACTCACTCTGTGAACAATTTCAATGACACTCATGCTTTTTATAATGTGGCACCTATTTTTATAAATGTTATCAAGTTATCGTTGAATCTTGATGTAGATTTACAATAATAAGTACAGAAGTAGGTTTGGCATGTAAAATATATGACTTTTTAATGTCATTTGTATCTATAGTTTATAGCTAATCGCTAAAATTCAAATAAAATAGCTAAACATTATTTACGATATAGATGGAAGTTATTATTTGGCTACATTTCATCTTTTGCAAAATGTATACTACCAGCGCTACATGATAACTATTTTGGGTGGTTTGTATGGCTAGGCTATAGGTACAAACTGAAAGCAGAAGAAGGAGAGGGCGATTAGATGCGCAGTTGCGCGCGAACCGTTCATTGATGCGCAGGCGCCGCAGCGGGGCGGGGGGTTCGGAGGAATGCGGTCGCGGCGAGCAATGACCGCGCCAGGGTCGCCTCTTTTACGAGAAGAGCGGGCCGTTCGTACCGTACTACAGGCGGTGCCCCCCACCTGCCCCCTCTGGGCCGTACTACATGGTCCTCTTGCCTTCGACGCGCGTTTTTCGACCCGAAGTCCGTTACAAAAATTAAGTGCGTCGCATTCCGCGACCATACTTTTATCTCTTTCGCTCTCCAAAGAGTAATATTTCCATCCTTTTTCCATCGTGTTTTTCGATTAGTTTATTTTTCAACTTATCATTGGCATAGGTAACTACTCTATACGCCTACACTATAAAATACTATACGAAGCGGGGTTTATGAAAAAAAACAACAAAATTGTGCGTCCCTTAGCCATGTTTGAATGCAACAATACGTGAGTTTATTTTGATTGTGTTGTGCAGTATAGGATATGAATTTGACGTAGGAAGAGCGTAATTTGTATATTGTTTGTTTTACATAATTGTATGACAGTATAATTATATCCAAGTAACTAGTTAGAATTGTCAAGTCAATAATGAGGCAGCATGTGCGACAAGAGCGACATCTACACGGGTGCGTAGTGTCGTTTTTAAGCGTCGCTAGTGATGCACTACAGGGCACAAGGATTACTTTGTAATATGTTCTTTGCAACCATCCTAACTAATATTATAAATGCGAAAGTAACTCTGTCTGTCTGTTACCTTTTCACGGCTGAACTACTGAACCGATTGACTTGAAATTTGGTACAGGGGTAGCTTATAGTCCGGGAAAGAACATAGGATACTTTTTTACTATTTTATTACCGAAATTCCCACGGGAACGGGAACTACGCGGGTGAAACCGCGGGGCGCTGCTAGTAAGAAATAATATAAGAGTTAACTTACAATAAATACCTACCGATTTACATATAAATTCATACTCCATTTTATTTTAGTTCTATTTCAAAAACGACGAAATTAGATAGAAATGAGTTCCAATAATCAAAATATTAATTTTATTTAACATTTTGACCACTCTTCATTATATAAGTACAGTGGACCCCCGGTAGTCCGGCCCCTGTCTAATCCGGCGCCCCCTGTAATCCGACATGGTCTATTATTTATTATTGAATACGTATTCGCTAAGCATGATTGAACAAGTTACAACTTGTACGCACCATCACTATTGTGCTCGACGCATAGGTATATTTTTTGTAAGTTCTATAGCATTAATGACGTTAATTTTATAATAAAACGTAAGCTCTATATTGTTGTTTAATTTACTAAATTTGACATACATAATGAAGTATAATTAGTATTTCAGAGTACATATGTATATATAATATATATATAATATATGTATATATAATATGTATGTATAAAGAATCTTATCATTGGATCTGTAATTTGTCGGATTACAAGGTACTCTTTTGTAAAAAAAACCGGACTATAGGGGGTCTTAGGCAGTACTCTATAATCCGACGAATTCGATAGTTCGACACTGCCCTGCAAAATGTTTGTCGGACTACCGGGAGTCCACTGTATTCCTTTATTGTCTTGCTGAAAATAATCTTAAAGCAATGTTTCTGATCTAAGATTTCCCGCCATGTGCTTTCCTTTGCATTCTGCTTATCGGCCTACAAATATTACCATTAATTAAATGCATGATACAAACCTACCTATGTATTATTTTTTTAGACACCGAACAAAGTACATATTACAAAAACACAAAATTGGCAGCAATTAAAGCAATTGAAAATGGTTGTTGACCATTTATAAAAAATCTGAACGTAATCAATTCTAGTTTGATCCCATTTGACTTTTGACATTTGGAAATTTATTCATCATTCATCATAATATTATTCGTAATAAACTTTAAACTTAACCTAAAAATTTTAGTTTAAGTAGGGCATTGGACGGCATTGTGATTGTTTCTGTCGCGGTCAAAATCAAGGTCGGTAGAAGAAGGTTACGCTTTGTTTTAATAATTTAATATGTCTTAATCTTACATGATGTTTCCCATAATGTTTGCACCGAGAGTAACAAAATCACCCTCAGTATTCAGTTACTTATCAAAAGTTATACCCCTACTTTGTAAAAATAATGCTCATTGCATCATCGTTCAAGCGGTTTATGTGTATATTAAATTGTTTTATAACTGTTTTACGTACTAAGTTCAGTACAAAGCCTTTAATATCCACCTACTTATCGACTTCTGTAGCTACTCCCTTCATGTGAATAAATTACAATTAAGAACATGTACGTTTATAAAAAGGAACGCATCATATGAAGCTTGTCGAGCCCTATAAAGGTGGTGGGTACTTTAAAAGTTCAGTGGCATCAACTACCAGTCGATCCATGAGTCGAGCATAAACGTTGGTGCATTCGCGTCTAACCGGACACAGGCGATCGGCGTCCTGCATACTCGAACCACTATGTAGATAGAGACGCATAGCGGTGCGGGCGGCCGCTGCCCGGCCCGGTATATGCATGTAGGTTGTTTGTGTCCCAGCGCAGCGCAGTGCAATGAGCGGCCCTGACGCGCCCGCGACCGATGCCACTCGATGTAAACACCCAACAAGGTCAACTGCCTTGCGATCATACCATACCATCTTTCTACTTCTTAGCCTTTGGGTTTTATTGGAATCTTGCACCATTAACCACTATACCTATAGTACAAAGCAAAATTATTGTCTTTATTTTTATGTTTTTAATTTTTACTGTATAAAAACGAATAGTATTTACCTACATGGAGTTTATAAATTAAAATTAAATGATGTGTATGCTACCGAGTCGTTTCTTTATTAATCTTCCGGTTCTTTATACTCTACCACTCCTTTTTATGAAATTAAGTATTTCGTCTCAGTTCTGGGAAATGTCCTCCCCACCTTTCGACTAAGAGCAGTTTTTGTAGAGCTCAGTTGATTTTACTCAAAGAAGTACTAAACTTATATCAATAAAATTTAAAAGATCATACCGAGCAAGATACTTTCAATCATTATTATATTTACTACTAGATAAAATGTGAGGAAGAAATTAAAAGAACAACAATTTTGGAAACTTTTTATTCCTTTAGATAAGACTAACAGTGCCCCGCGGTTTCACCCACGTAGTTCCCGATCCCGTGGGAATTTCGGGATAAAACGTAGCCTATGTTCTTTCCCGGACCATAAGCTACCCCCTTTACCAAATTTCAAGTCAATCGGTTCAGTAGTTTAGCCGTGAAAAGGTAACAGACAGACAGACAGAGTTACTTTCGCATTTATAATATTAGTTAGGATAAATTGGATGTTGTGCTATTTTACATATCTGAAGAGCTAAATTGAAAACTGAAAATTTCTATGAAATTAATGACAATTTTCTATTTTGTACTTAGTTAATTTAAAATAATTTCATTATTATTTAATTTTGATTATTTATTTTATGCATGAACCCCGTTCGGGTAAAATCCTCCCCCAAGTACTGCCATCCTTCTTTGTCATTAGCTTTGTCTAGCCTACTTCTGCCCGCGCACGCTACAATTTCATCTGCCCATTGGTAGATGTATTAATATTCGTCGTTTTCAATTGTCTTTTTCTCCTAGGCGGCGAACTTCGCTCAAACCTATCATGCTTTTAATCTTCTAGTGTAGCTTTGAGCTCGATATATTTATGATCTGAAGATGCAGATGTAGACCGTATTTTTCGTTTTGATTGTTCTTGGGGGGTTATGATCGAACTTTCCCGCGGTGACCGGCCGTACTGGGAGATTAGGGGTTGGAGGTCCTATATTGATTGCCATGCTGTGTTGTGGTCTGATTTTCTTCGTTCTGTAGTTGGTCTTGCAGCTGTTTACGCTTAATTAAGACTTCGATTGGGTAGTCTTCTTTTAAGTAATAGGAGGTATTTTTTTAAGTTAAATTTGTTTTTTTTTTGTATTTTTAATTTGAAATCTAAAGTGTTAAGAGTATACAATAAAAGAAATGCTGTCAGCTTCGTAAATTTACTACCAATTAAAAATACTACTTAGCATTCTCACTTTAAAGTACTACTAGAAGTAAAATTGTCCTTGCTTTTATGCACTAAGAATTAATTTTACTTTAGGGTAAAGAAAAACTGAACGTGTCCAAATTGTTTACCAACAAAATACAAGTCAATTTGTATTTGTGAAGAGGGCAGTCGCTGGGGCCCCGGGCGTTGTTTGAAAACAAATTTTCTCTGATTTAAATTCTTTTTATATTTTTTAATGCTTTTAACGCTCTAATTGATCCCGTTAAAGTAAGCCAGGAAAGACTACAAGACAAATAAACTATAACGCAGTTAAATTACATTTTCTTTGTAATTTTCTCTAGCCCTGCGCAAGGAAGTGGAAGCAGTGATTTGTGAAATATGGGTTTGAGAGACAGTTCCTCTTCGCAATCTAGAATGGTTCTGCAACCCCTCACTCGTTTTGGTATAAGAAATCGTAGCGTTTCCCTGCTTACCATCCGCGCACGCCCGATGCAGTTGCAATGCAGCCAGGGTCTTGAGTATGTTGTAAGTTTAATAAACGCATTTATGATGCGAGGTCAACTGCTTCAGTCTATTCTTGTACAGACGGACCATTCAACCAACGGTATTTATCATGGGGAAAATATTTTACGTTAAATTAATTAAACGCAGTGAAACAACAACAAATATTTTTTTAAACAAAAAGGTTTGACATTATTTTACAAAGATATGAGTATTCATATGTCAAACCTTTGTTAGAATTTATTTTCTAAATTGCCATCAGGTTATGATAACCTATTAAATATTTCAATTCAAAATAGTGAACTAAAATGAATATTATTTTATTAGTTAATTAGGAATTACATTTTTTTTATAAAAAATGATAAAACAAAAATGTTTATGCGGGCGTTTACCTAGACCTGATGAACTTATCTGTGTGTAAATTTTGACCTAGTAATGCAGTATTTGTTGTCTAGACAACAGGTGATCTAATACTAGCTGGCCATGATTCTACGAATCAATTTACAATGAGGCGAATATCTTAAATTAATGTATTTTATTACGGAGTGAGAGTGCGAATGCCTCGAAGGTATAATTTCAACTGTTACAAATAATTCATGAAACTGTTGGTTTGAAATAACTTGCAAAGCCCATTATACAGTTATAAGTTTGTATTGGAACCTTTTGTTTATTTGTTTATTACTTATATCAATAATAATAACATGTAACGGTAAACTAAAGAAATAATTTTAAGAACCATTTAACAAGTTGCTAAAACACGTTGTAGCTTAGTACAGGTGCAAATTGACCGTGAAATTTCCAGAATTTTCTTGTTGAACGTTGTCGGGATATTGAGGAACACGGGAAAAAAGAATACGCCACAGGTGCGGCCATTTTGAAGTGTTTCGCGGACATGCTCGTACATTCGGTAATCGATTTTTATTTAAATGACACTACAATAGCCGTGCTCTGGAGTTTCACCTGCGTGAAATTTTATTGAATCTATTAAGTATTTTAACCATCCTCTAGGCTAGGATGACAAACGGCATTAAATCCGTTCTGTAAATATTAAAACCTGAATTAAAAAAATAAAATTCCTGTGGGTCAAAACATACATTTGCATTCTCTATTTTTTGAACTAGGTAAATATTGTAAATCTTCAGGATATTATTGAGGCAATGGGTAGTCCATGTCTTTCCCGGGATACAATTTATCTCATTGCCTTTTATTATGTTTCATTGAGTCGCGAAAAGGTAACACACAAACTCAATATTCACTTAATTGGTATGGATATTGTGAAAGGTTATATAAAATCTAACGGGATCGGCAAAAACGGGATTTGCGCTGATAAAATGCCAAAATCGCTTTCAGCTGGCTGTCCCTATATAGCGCAACAGATTTTGATGCGGTTTTCTTTAATAGATAAAATGATTCAAGGGAAAGGTTTTTAGTATTATTTTATCCCCGCATTCTTCTGGGAGCTTGAACTACGCGGATGAAACTGCGGGGCGCTGCTAGTATTATATGAAAGTTGTAGTTTCTTTCAAACTTTTTGATAAAATATTTATTGAACCGATCAAATACTAATAACAATTACTCGCGCGGTATAACTGAAATACCTACCAAATATTGAAATAAGTCAGATGTTTGTGTTCTATATGTTGGCTCTGTGCCATGTTCCGCAAATAGCACCGGGCTATGAACTAAGGCATAATAAAGAACTTGCGTATAGATGGATTTAGCAGACCATCAAATGTAGCTGTATCTTAAACTATAATTTTACAGGTTTGCACATTTTTATTCCTAAAATTTTTTTCAAGTTTTTAATTTCTGGTAAAATTATTTAGTATTTGTAGCTATACTTTTATACTCACAATCACAACGACGCTCACATAATTAAAATCAAGAAATCGTTTTTTTCGTACACACTCGGTTATTTGACTATAGGGTTCAGAATGGTGACAATATAGAGTCGCCCGATGGACCCGGTCTATACCTTATATTTCCGTCACATTGAACTCAGTCACACACCGTGACTCGATCAAGAAAATAGTATGTTCTTGAAGTACTTTACGGCGTGAATCACTTAAACACGACTAAACAATATTATGTGTATTATCATCAATATTATTTTTTACTTTTCCCATAAGGTAGCATCAACAAAATTGTTAGAAGTAAAAACTTCATATTTTGTATTACCTTAATTACCAAATTTATTTATTAATTTACTATGGTCACATTGATGCATTTGTTTTGATGAAAGTAAAATTAAAAGGTTCATATCCCTTATTTTATTTAATTCTTAGTAGTAATGTTTGCGAAGGTTTGATACCTACATAGGTTTTTGTCGTGTGACTTTTAAGAATATGTTTCTAGAACAACTCTGAATATCTGCACGAACAACTTTTTCTTCCAGCTTGTTGCCCGGACCGCCTTAGGCTTATACGCAATCATACTCCGTTTGTCGAAGAAATTCCCACGCTTATCATTGTCTCTTGAAGAGCGATTTATTTCGACACCAATGCCATACTATGTGGTGTAAAATTGTTGTTTTACATAGTTTGTAAATGTATGTACCCCCATCTATTATTGCACTTTAGAAGCATAGCTTTTCTAAAATTATTATACTCGTATTACTCCATTTGTATATTTTTCAACAATTTCCAATAGCTTTATTCAACTGGAACGAATCGTTGATTTTTTTCTTAATATTTGTAATAAGTATCTATCAACAATTTAATACTATTTATTATTGGCGGTACCTCCTTTCAGTGTCGCACTCAAAGTCAATAACAGACAAAAGGTGAAGGTGCAGCGACTTGTTTCTTTTGATAAATATTCCATGGAACAAGTGGGACGTGGGACAAAAAATGAGGTTGGATTACTTTCATGTGGAACTGACTTCTTGGAACTCATGAAAATGTGTCGTATTTTCCTTGTTTATTATCTTTGTACTATGTGGAAACGACATTTGCCATTAAATATTATTTTATTTTATGTTTCTTTACACGAAATAAAATTTATTCGCTGTGTAGGTATGTAGTCGGCGTGGTAAAAGCTGTTTGGAGCGCTGCGGTCGAGAATGCAGTTGAACGAGTCCGCTCGAAGCACGGTGCAAAAATATTCACAGGCCATTCCGGTAACTGCATGGCCGCATTAAAACCATCTTGTTATCATCGAACTTGTTTTAAACATTACAAAAAAATTAACTACCATTATAAGTTTTCAAAGTAAATGATTAATTATATACCTACCTAAAAAATAATAAAATTTATCGGAGGTTTGGACAATTTCGCCCATTTTCTCACAAAAAGAGTAATTTATGAAATATGTACCGCGCGTCACTAGGAATAGGCTCATGCCTATTATATTCCACCAAAATTTTATTTCTCACATTTTTCTTTCTCTCTCTGATTTGGTGGGACAAAGATACATAATATCTCTTATATTTTTCCATTTAGACGTCACGTAAAACTTTCCCATGACCACTTCTGAAGGAAATCGGCACAATTTTTAAATAAGTAGCTCTTTGTTTAACAGTTCCAGCGAGCACCACATATTTTCCATATATGTACGTATTCCCGGCAGACTCCGATTTTCACTATAACTTTATTACCTATGTATTTTTTAACACCAAAATATTTTGTTAATTCGAACCAGTAGTTTGATTTAAAAAAGGGTGTTTTCTACATTTAATTTTTGCAGGATAGATTTTGAAAGTATAAAATATACACGGCCATTAAATATAAATTCACAAACTTTATTTAAATGTAAAGTTTTTAATGTTAAAGGTATCCCGTATTATGTTTCATGTAATAGATCCAGCACTTGTCGGAACTCGCGAATTTCCTTATATTTTCAAAATTTCCTTGTAATTGGAACTTCAATCGCATCAACTTATTAAAGTATCTGGTTTACGACCCGCTAGGTGGGCTTCATTTTGTTTGATGACCGTTACTGATTGATTTCTTTGTCGCGCTCCTTTGCCGTCGTGCTAAAGTGCCGTACTGAAATTAATATGTGTCCGGCGTACCTAATGATTAGCATCACATTAGTATGTGCTACTAGACTTGTTTGCCAAGCACTCAACTCGAGAAATATTTGAGTAACCGCACTTTGGCACACTGAAATGGCGGGGCGGCTGGGTACGCCATCTTGTAATCGACCGGAGATAATTTGGGACGACGACTTCAGGAATAAACAAATGACAGCGCGTGACGTACTACACAGATTGATCAGTTTTTATATCTACTGAACACTTGCTGTTGCCTGGCCAACATGTGGGTTGCAGTACCTCTTTTCGTACAGCAAGAACTGCGGTTTTCAGAGTAGGATAACCGTGTCTGTGTCTTCAGGTACCATGGTATCCTCATACTTTATATATTTCGCAGAGTAACCGTTAGCACCAGTAAAACAAGCTCAGCTGTTTGTTTGATGCGCTTATTTATTTATTTATTTATTTATACAAATGACACGTCAACAGTATTACATATTACACATTAACATAAAAATATTACAAAATTTGTTCTGATATGCATACCAATTATAGACGAGTACAACATTCACAAAAATTTGGATACAATAAAAAGAATTTAGTAAAAAATTAAAATTATAACATAATTAAAAAAGGATTATTATTATTACAAAGTGCTATACTTAGTTAATGACAAGTTATGGTATAAATTGAAACCAAAGCAATGATCTGCTTGTATTTAAATCAGCTCACAATTTAACAGTTTATGAGACCTAAATAAATATACTTATTATTTATTAAAACCATCTCATGTTTATGAGTATTGACATTGACTCTATTGGCCTGTTCAACATAAAAAATGAAAGGGAAATAATTCGTGTAGTTATGAAAATTGGCATAGTTATAGCTTTCGGTATCCAGAAGAACATATTAAAAGTCCTCAGTCCCCAGGGCTGTGCTAAGGGTGTAAGAGGGTGATGAAGGTCCCTTTTTTCAGATTTTTACTCATATCTCGAATATCTGTACGAATAGCGTTATATATGGTTACTTCTAATAAAAGTTTCTACATAATAATTTTTACACAATTGCTTAGCTAGTATATTTATCTTGGGTATCAGAACCTATGCACATATGCATTCATGCCCTAACCTAGATTACATTTGTGTTTCATTATATAAGTATTTACGTCGCGTAGGAATCAAATCCCTTTTTGGCCAAGCATGGTGATCTATCGGAGTGGTCCCATTCTGAACTTATTTCGTTGTACGTACGAACAACTACAAAAATTTGAAAACTATATTATTAAACCTTAATAAGTATATAAAACTCTTCCGTTACTGAGTAGAGTGATTTTTGGAAAGCCCCCCCCCCCCTATTAGGAGAAAAGGGGGAAAACCCAAATTTTGGAAGTCATTATTCCACGCGGACGAAGTTGCGGGCAAAAGCTAATAAAAATAATCTTAAATATTTAAGTAACACCTGAAAAAAATAAACTTTATTATAGATGCTTTAAACTATTCAAAAAAATTTAATAAAACTAATTGAATGCGCCCTTAAAATCTCCAGAGAACAGTATAATCGGTCAAAGCAATGACAAACTCTTATCGATTTGTTCCCTACCGATATGAGCGGGCCGAGACTGAGTCGTGTAAACTGACATACCCCTATTTTGCAAGTTTTCATTTGGTTTTGCCCTCTAGTTATACAGCATAAATTGTTTCTTGATAAACTTACTTATCAATTTTTTTTAAGAGTGTGAGTCGCAATGTTGTGTAAAAAACAATGATGTGGTGGTTTTTGGAAAAATAAATGTTGGAAATAATGTAGAACATGGCAAACAACTAGAACTCCGCTATCGGCTTTGTCGAATACCATTCGAGTATTATCACGTTTTGACTGATATCATTTTGAAATACGTCTTTTTTATTTTAAACCGAAATCAACGCTACCAACCATTTATAGGAATGAATTTTCAAAAATCCTTTTGAAGTTCGATTGAGCTCTATGCTGAAAGCTGATGAATCAGTCAGTAAGTGCGTAGGTACTAGTAATTATGTGTGAATAGATAAATCGAGTTATGTTTGTGAGGTATGCAGAATATTTAGGTAAACAGGTTAAGATTTCCAGGCTTTTTAACTAGGTTCATCTTTTAATCAAGTTTAAAAGTATTTTCAATTGTAGCATATACGAGCAACAACCTACTACAACTACCTATGCGCGTTTCCACAAACAGGGTTATTTTATGTTAGGTAGAGCTAATTTATTTATGAATACTTATGCTTACTTGATAGTTCTGGTATTTGGTATTCGCTTGTAGGTATCTAATATAGGTATGTCAAAACCAGTTTCGTTATTAAAGTATTTCTGGATAATTATTTACTTATTTAAGTTAACAAATTAAGAACAGCTTCGACTTGGTATGTCTGGATATTTGCATATAAATTAGCCGTGAGTTTAGAAAGAAGACCGGTCTCGGTAAAATATTAAGTTTTAAACCGTTTCCCAAAAGCCTCTTTAGTGTATTGGTTTGGTTTCATACGAATTGTGTGTTGTATATTCAATAATACTTATTTAAATACTTATGTTTCAACCAAAACCTGGTTTAGTTTTGGACGCTGTTCTTCGTTTTGTTCTTGATAATTTAGGGCTTTGCAAGTTGTAAGTAGTTTCCTAATAATCATAGAAGGCATTCCTGGTCATGTAATGGTAGGTGAAGTCATGTTCATTAAGTTACATGCAATTAAATGCTTAGATAATGAATGGTGCAAGGTTAGTTTATGACGTTTTGGCGAAAGTTGTTAGAGGCAGAGACACCGACCATTGTCTGTTCTGAGTCATGGGCTGCGCACGCGTTGCTATTTCTGCACGGTCTGCGTAGGCGGCGCATTTACTGCTTTTAACTTGTACTACAAAGATCGCATGGAAACACTGTTCAATAAAATCATTACGCTTTAATTTTCGTTTTGTTTAGTTTGGTTAACCTTCAATATTTGGTTAAGCAAGTATTGCAATTAAAGTTTCAAAAATAAGTACTAAGGTATATCATTGTTAGTAGGACCACTAATTTTACAAAGACCATGTCCACAAATACTCCAGAACAAATTATATGGGCTATAGTTTTATTTAACATAATTTTAATAACAAATAAATCAAAGGTATTGTCCATTTTTTAGGTAATTAAAAAATATTACCAATTATAAAAACCCAATGGTGATTATGATTAGGTAGCATTAAAATGTCAAGTCATTGTTTATGAAAATAAAGACAAATCGATTGGTCTTTTAGAGGATTCCGTGGCCGTGTTGGCACACAGGGAATCCGTATAAGTTCAGCCCCTGTCCGTGCGGCACAAACATTTTTAAACGCTATTAGTGCGATGCGACATAGGTAAAAAAGATGCGTAATAAAAACCTCAGACTTGATTAATTTAAGTAACATTATATTTTTATTATATTAAGTCTCTATTAAGAACAAAGTTCCAATAAAATTTGTCGACGCTTTGTCAACTCAAGTAATATGCAAGATAAAATAGATTTATGTATCTTATTATTACATGCTCTACAGCCCGTTTACTTTAAAATATGTTGAGAATTTTCCTAAGGTCGGGGCATTGGACTCTTCTTGATATCTTATAGGGTCTACACCGGTCTTAAGATGAGCCATCAATATTATCATATCTTAGAATTACCCGGAATTTGCACTAAGTATAAACCATTTCAAGGTGTGGTGATGAATTTAGAACCAGTTTGTGTCCTACATCATAACAATTATATCACCAATTAGAATAAAAGGCTACCTACTAGTTGTGTAGATGTTTAGTAAATTTTATTCGCACGTATGGTGCACTTGTAAATATTTAGGGATTTTATAATCTCTGGCAAAACTAAATAAAAGTGTCTCACATGTTGGGCAGCACGTCGTCATCGCGATATCCGTTACGTACACCTTTACCGTTAGCACAACCGCAGCGCGCGATTACGCTCGCTGGCTGGGTGCATTGTGTCTCCGTGTTGACCGCTACAATTAACGAATCCATATTTTTGTTCGCTTTCTGAATCATGACACGAAACGCTTTCGATATGAAAAACTGTCAGAGACATCTCAGGTGTGTAGCGACGTCACTACCTCAACGACTGTAGTATAATAGCTGCAGTTATTCATTATAGACTAGAAATTCTCTCCAATATAGATATACATAAATACTTACTGAGGAATACATGAAACTGAAACATATGACGACTTACAATTACTAATTAATTAGCTTTGCCAAGCAAAAACGATGTTCGTTAAGGTACGTACTCGTACAGGAAGAGCGACTCTTAATATTTATGTGTTACCTACCTACCAAAAAAAAGTCTTAATACAAAGTAAAAACAATTACTTATATGATTAATATTAAATAGTGATGCCTATAAAAATTAATTTGTGCTTAAAATATGTCTCCGTACAGAATTAACAGTACCTATTAATATTATTATATATTTTCTGACACATGCTTGGTGCTCAATGAATATTGACTTGTAACGTAAATTTAGTGATGTGAAAAGTTAATGCCGTTTCGTTAGTAATAGTTAGTAGAGTACGCGATGGAGAGCGTAGCCGTAAAGTGATGCGATGGCCAGACGGAGGCGAGCGAGGTAGAGGTGGCGGGCGATGGCGCGGCGTGCGTCGAGTATGGTGCGCGTGGTCCACGTCCGCGCCCGCGGATGGTGGCTCCAGGCGAGAACGCGTCTTGCTCGTGGCTGTATAGTGAGAGTGGCATGGCAATGGCAGTTAGTCGCTCTGCGTCGTGGTTAGGGCGAGCGCGGTCGATGAGCCCGACGCAGAGGGCAGCACGGAGCCGCCGCGGGGGGCGCTTCCTCGACCCCCGCGTCCTTTTCACCATCCCGTCTGCTCGAGCACTACGGTCGCGCCGCGCGCTCACTAATGCGTCATATCGGCTTTGTAACTGACGCGTACTCCGCTTCTCTCGTTCCATACACCGCGCGTGGTATCTTATGACTGTGTGTTATCTTATGAACCGGTTTCGGACTCAATTGTTAAAAACAATACTGAATGGCTAATGTTATTAGACAGTACTGCTGATTTTTTAATTGAAAAAGACTGGCCTAGTGGTGCTTGCACGAGGATGGCGACACGTGATCATGTCTTCGTTTCGGAATCCAGTAAGTTTGTTTGATTAGTTTATTTTAAAGTGTGATTGAGCGATTGTAGTTGGCGGTATAGTGGTGCGTGGTGCGTACGTTATTTTCGCAGCTTAGAAGGAAGCACGGGAGCGGCGCCAGCCGTCCGGAATGCGGCCTCCGCCCCGCCGCCTTTGCCGGCGCCGATCGCACCGCGCGTAGCGTAATAAATAAAGGCGGGGCGCGGCTGCGTGCGCGCGCACCCTCCCGCGCCCACCTCGCCCTCGGGTCATTGACTCGCGCCCGTCCGCTGCTGACGCTGCTAAACACACATTCTAGGAAGTGGCACTGCGATCTTGGCCCCAGAAATGCTTCGTTGCTCGTTTCTATTTCAATGTCAATGCCGATGATTAACGTCACTCCTATTACACGACGCTAGTGTCATACACATGGTCGTCGCACTTCATATTAGTTGCGGGTATTGACCCCAGTCCTTGCACCTGGCCCCTTTAATAATACGCGTCACCCTTCATTTACTATCAGTTTGCTTGCATAAGTAACATTTTAATAACAATACCAATTTTCAAACACGGTAGGTATCTCTTGATTTCTGTAGGTACTTTTAGATAATTTTGAAGTAATTTCCTTTTATTTTATTTAACGCAATGCTGCCGGGCTTTTTGATGATGGTGAGGCTAATGTAGGTATTCAAAAGTAGTAACTAGTTTGAAATCAGTTTTAGAAGCTCTATTTTAAATATAAATTAACCTAAATCTTGATATTTATTATATGTAAAACTTACATACACAATATATGTACTCGTACTTACTTACATAATTAATTATAGACGCACTAGATGTTTTAAGCTATTCGAAGAACGCTAAAAATAATTTGTGAACTTCCCGGTTGAATGGCGTCGCCCGTTACCGCGACAGACGCGGGGAGTGGCATTGCCCTCGTCTGGTTTGTTTACAACTTGGGTTTGAACATAGATCGAGCCTGATTGCACCCTGTGCGTCTCGCTTTAGGGTGCATATTGTTGTTGATGGTCCGAGTGTACGACCCTTTGCTCGCGCCATCTGCGTAGCTTGATTCAAATAAACTGCCGTCGACAGACTACTTCTAAATACGACCTCTAGTTTCTCCTGTTGTACACCAAACGTAATATAGTGTCTGGTTAGTTGACCTATGTCAATTGTTTCCTTATCATTCCCAACAGATTTTGGTGCTACCAATTGTGCTGCTGATTGGGATATCAGTTTTTTTACTTATTTGCACGTTTTCAAATATTGTTCTTAATAGAAGGTAATTAAAAGGTGGGTGTTTCATTATTTTAAATCGGAACTGATTACGTGGAGTATAACCTGATTTAATTTGAACAAATGAAATCTTGTTATGTATTCGATCTCATTTAACTTATGAGTGCAGGCCTCGGGAGAAGTGGAGTGAGACGAGACTATAGCGAAGTCACCGTTGCCGCAACGGATGGACACGCAATGTCCGGAATGCGAAGAAAGCTCCGTTTTTTTACCTGTAATAAATATGGCATAAATAAACAATCAAATGAGAGATAACTGTGCAAAATAGATAACCAAACAATCGAATAGTAATAATAACAGTTGCATACCTAATGACACTCCTAGTAACCTTTAGAGCCATTTCTTACACTGACTGATGCACCAGAGGCAGAAAAGCATTTCTAATTAACTATTTTAAAACATTCCGCTATATCCTGTTCAGCTTCATAGCATTCTTTAAGTTAGTGATTTCGTGAGACTGCGGTTTTACTTTTACCTCGTGTGAAAATTAGGTAGTAATATTCAGCCTATGTTTGTAAAACATAAATGTAGCTTCTTATATGGACTGTCAAGATTTTTTCGTCTTACTCAAACCCATTCAATTACACTGACAAACATTGACATGACAATCTAATTTTTTTTAGGAACCTGCCGGTGTTTAAATTAATACAACCCTGGAAAATAAATGTGAAAAACATCCTTTGTTATACACAATGAGCAAACAATTACGACTTATTTCTTGTACAACAACTTTTTGAGTCAATCAAAGGTTATTTTATTTATTGTCTTTGTTATACATGAACTGGGTAACAAAACATACTTATCAAACTTATTGCATAACGTTAATTTAAACTTATCTACAGTTTACCAACTTCTTACAATAAATACATAAGTTGTACGAAGGTAGTAGGATACACGTGATTAGTGAAAGTTTTGTAGTGTTGTATATAATTAGTTCGTGGGTCTAGTTCAAGTAGCAACATCCACAACCTTCACCCCCAAATTGGTAGCACACGTTTATCTCTGTCACCCGCGGACCGCGCGCGCGCACGGCCAGACGTCTGTCTCGCAGCTAAAAAGTTATCATGTTTTATTTCATAAATTATTACAATCTATTTTAATAGATATTAGATATTAGAAATTATTACAAAATATTTTAATAAAAAGTATTATTAAAAATTTTGTGTGGTATGCTGACGTCATAGCGCAGCCCCCTTGGCCCTCCAGAGGCAGCTCGTGCTGTTTTCCGAGTTGCAAACTACACCACGCGTAGCTATTGGTATAAGGGGAGTCCGGAGTCAAGGAATCATAAGATGCGGAGAAGATACCTAGGTATGATCTTACACCGTACATTGTATTCCTGGAGTAGGTTGATTGTTCAGAGATTTGAGTTCAGAGATCCTAAAACACTCAGAACATGCGCCTGGACATATTGTTTTGACTGCAGAGCCGAAGTATTTTTTGTGCTCCTCCGCAGCTGCTAAACATATACTTATTCTTAAAATAAAATGGAAATTAAATATGAGTGTTATCTATTTTATATATACTCGTATATTCAAAAACACCCTATTTTCGTAAACTTATTATTTTGTTGTAATCAGTTGCATATATTTCCTTATTGGAATATTACTTTAATTTTACTTTTTTACATATGAATTGTATTTTCTGCAATTCATGTCACAAAAGATTTCTAATCATAATTATTAATTTATCAGTCTCATGATGCGATGATTATTGCAAAGATTAAATAATAAAAAGGATTAGGTATATGTTAAGTTTTACAAATTTGTATATTTAGATAAGTATCCTTTCTTAATTTCAAAACTTAACATTCAATATTTGGTATCGTGACTTCGGCTCTCAGTGGTCGACGTTCTTCTATTAAAGGGTGTTACCAGACCAATCGATCGACGGCATCGATCGATGGTAGAATGGAATAGTCGACGTCGATCGTTAGTTTCTACCAGACCAGTCGATCGACGTTGGTTGCCTTCGATCGATTGGTCTGGTAACACCCAAACACATTCAAGTACAAATTTATGTAATTAAAAAGCTACATAAACAGAGCTGGTTGTCGGAGAACCCTTAATGTAAGCCTACGCCATTTTACCGTCTGTCAGTCTAATTTAACGATAATTTCGAAATTAAAACAATTATGTTGTGCACGAGTACGGTACGCACTGCGCATTTGGTCACTTGTTTACGAAGTGAACTTGTGACCTTATACGCGTAGTAGATTCGTATAGTACTTTGATTAAACGATCTTATCACGTTGAGAATTGAAATTGAAGTCTACTATTTTACATCGGCATATTATAGTAGGTAGATCGTGACATACCAACACTCATTCAATTCTATTTTTAGTTCTAATTTAGTCTAATTTCCGTTTGTTGTCGGGTACATACATACCTAACCTACCTAAGATTAGCGGAACGTTTGGAAAGCTGATATCGTGTACACGCTAGATCGAGTCGCGTTAACTGTTTATTCAACACATTAATTGTGTTAATAGGTGTATTAGTTCTGTAGTACGTATATTAAACAATAATCGTTACATATTAGTAATTACACAATATAAGTTATAACATTTGACCGCCGTGCCCAAATATATACCCTTCCGGAGATGTAAATTCTACCTTACAAAAACCAGGGGCTTTCATACCGAGCTTACTACGGCTTTCATATCCTATTTTTGTACACAATAACGAGGTGTAAATGAGATCAAAGAGTATATATCTTTAAGTACAGATAAATATTTTTACATAGATATATATCAGAACGCGTAAAGGTTTGTTATCAAAAGAAACAAATCTTGCCTTCACCTTTCGTATTGAAAGGGTGAGCAACAATGTATTAAGATTTTCTTTTATATTTGCGATAAATTATTTACTTCAATATATACGAACCTTACTTTTGAAATACATTTTATCATTATTTTTGTATACAATTTTATTTAAATATGTTGTGCTATTTCGTTTTCTAGTACCTGAAGTATTCACTTAAAATTAATCAGATTTTTAGTTTAGGAATTATGTTTAAATCAAATTCAGCCAATATTTAAAAATGTTCTTGTACATTAGCAAATAGCGTACAGTTTCGTCTTAGACGCTGAACGTAATTAATACAATACAAGTAAACAATAACAATGTTATATTGTCCATTAGCAAATTAAATTGAGTTAAAACTAACTGACTAAAGATGTGACTAATTAACCAGCCTGTAGTAGTGAGTTACTTATGAGGTAGGCTCTAATAATAACTCTTCCTTCGTGCCGGTACAGAGCTCTAGCTGGTAACTTGAAGTGTCTTGTTACGTGACTCGAAAGCAAATTGAATTAAACAAATTAGCATGTGTATCCAGCCATCCGGTAGATCATTGTTCTATCTGTCTAATTTGCAAACATTTAGAATGCCACCTACCTATTTGATATTCAAACCCGCAAAATAAGATTTAATTATTATATCTAGTCCGTTATGTCATTTAATTTGTGTTGATAAACTGTTATAATGGAAATTGAAAATAAACCATAAACGAAAAATATAAATTTTAAAGAGATACACGGGATCTGTGCACATACCTCATCAAGTCGAATCCCTCGACTAGTTTCAGCCACATTCGGATGCCTGCCAGTGTGCAGAGCGAGATGTCCACCCTCCATCATCAGGACATCCTCCTCATGAAGGCCACAGCTATAATATACAGTACAACTAGCATCAGTGAGAGTGAGGTCTTAGCTCGGCGGTAGGATCTTACGTGCTAATACTATTTATTCTAGGAATCGATAATATAGATCCCACCAAAAACATTCTGTAAAAAACTAGCCAAGTCTCGATGGAGCTGCTTGTTTATCTCTAAAAAGTAATGAAATCTAGACAAAGTCGTGTCAAGTGCCTAAGGTTCCTTACTGCGATTTCTTTATTATTATAGTTAATGTTGTGTGACTGGGTCGTTGAAGGATACACTGTACACAAGTACACAACTGTACACAAGGGTACAAAACTAGGTGCTTCATGACACTATTGCACCAATCTGTCGCCAGAACCGCTACCCATTGACGATAGAAAATTGCCACTTGAAGAACGTTGATTCAATATCCAGTCAATTGTAGGCTTGATAAAGCTGCGTATTTTAATAATGTTACAACATTACGTGTAAACAAAATTGACTTGTACCCACTACTAACGTTTTAAACAATGTTCAACGGCCAAGTCACACAACATTAACTATAATAATAAAGAAATCGCAGTAAGGAACCTTAGGCACTTGGCACGACTTTGTCTAGATTTCATTACTTTTTAGAGATAAACAAGCTCCATCGAGACTTGGCTAGTTTTTTACAGAATGTTTTTGGTGGGATTTCATTTCTTTTTGTTGAAACGTGTTTATATTGTTTTTTTTTATTAGATTTTCTTATTTGACACATTTTTTTCTTTTTAGGAGTAGTATTTTATTACTAAGCGCCCCACAATTTCACCCGCGTAGTTCCCGTTCACGTTCCCGTGGGAATTTCGGGATAAAAAGTACCCTATGTGCTTCTCCTGATTCTAAGCTACCTCCCCACCAATTTTCAGCCAAATCAATTCAGCCATTCTTGAGCTATAAATTCCCGTTCCCAATCCCGTGGGAATTTCGGGATTAAAAGTATTCTATGTTCTTCTCAAGGTTTTAAGCTACCTCCCCACCAATTTTCAGCCAAATCAGTTGAGCCGTTCTTGAGTTATAAATTCCCGTTCCAAATCCCGTCGGAATTTCGGGATTAAAGGTATCCTACGTCCTTTTCCTGGTTCTAAGCTACCACACCACCAATTTTCAGCCAAATCAATTCAGCCGTTCTTGATTTTTAAATTCCCGTTCCCAATCCCGTGGGAATTTCGGGATTAAAGTTATTCTTTGTCCTTTTCCTGGTTCTAAGCTACCTCCCCACCAATTTCCAGCCAAATCAGTTCAGCCGTTCTTGAATTACAGTTCCCGTTCCTGTATAATTCCCGTTCCCGTTCGATTATCCTAGTTTTTATAGTTTTCCCTTTATGTGGCCATTAAACCCTAACTCTGTACCAAATTTCAGCTCTCTAGGTTTATGGGAAGTACTAGTTCTATTTTGATGATCATGAGTGAGTGAGTGAGTGTCTAAAATACGAAACTTTGCATTCGCTTAACTTCGGATCTAAATGACCTACAGACTTGAAATTTTATTTTAAGTATGTGATTGTACACCTTACTGGATGACGCAAATTTCAGTGCTCTGGGTTTATCCAAAGGTTCTCAAATAGGGGCCTGAAAATGCGGCGAAAGGGTTCCTGTAAAGGATGGTACGGCAGTGTTTGCTTCGCGCTCGACTTGGCGGGGGGCACTGCCGTGCCCCCAGATTGATATTATTTTCTTTAATCGTTGTGTTCTTGTAATTCAAACCCGCTGTTTATCTACAATACAGCTACAGTATTTTTTCTAAAAATTGGTCACCTAATTAATTTAACTAATTGTGATGACATAGTTTGGTAATTCACATCCTTCATCCGGTGGGCGTTTTAATTGCGACGTCAAATTTTGTTTGTAACATTAAATATGTCCGTACCTTGTAAACTGTAAATTATAACATTTGGTTCGTAAACAGTCCTTGAATTAGTAAAATTCCATACAAAGCAAACTTACGATCGATTAAAAAAATAGGATATAATATAATGGCACATTCCTCTGACACGACGAACAGGTCATAAACCACTTACAACAATATCAAGTCACACAATTGCTAGGATACCTACGAATACTACGAGTAAATCTACGTAGTTATAATGAACATAGGTAAATCAAACAAAATATACTCATGAATTGAAAAAAACAGTACTTATATACTAAAAAAATTTAAATTTTTTAAAACTCTTTTTCTGTAATAAATGTCACCAAGTAAGGTCTGATAGGTCAAAATTTACATAGAATTATAAATAAAATTACATTATTTAGAATTCTTGTTTACCGTCTCGATTACAATGGTTTATTTATTTCACGTTACGTACTGACCAGTCTCAAACGTAATTAATAATTATGAACTATGTACTCGTATATGTAGTTTTAAGTGAGTACCATACCACTTATTTTTCAACTTTTTAAATATAGATATATGTTTGTTTGCAGGTATTAAACATTTTGTCAAATTACGAGAATACGGCAATTTCAAGATTATACCAAGGTGAAGCCATGTGAATTCCAGGTGAGTCGCCATTACGGGTATAAAACAGTAGTAGGTACTTGCATTAAAGAATTCTCAATGTCAGTCAGTATTTAAATAGAGTTACAGAAATAATAGTTATCTATTTATTTGAAAAATCTCTATTGGTTTCAATACATCTTGCGCATTTTCATAAAATTGGAATACGGCCAAAGTAATTATTACGAATGGAAAACAACCGACGAGAACAATGTTAATTTCTGAATTGAATCTGGATTCTCACATTATGTTACGCTATTATATCCAGTTTTTGGCAAATGTTAAGTTATGATATGAAGGTAATCGGTTAGTAACCTTGTGTTTGCCGCGTCCACTCGTACTCCCAACCAAATCATTTCGCTTTCAACCACACCAATTAAATAATGCGTCAATATTATACATATTTACGTCTGAATGGAAATTGTATTATCATCATTTATGTTTATAAACACACATTACGTACGTAACATGATGGTAATATAATTAGTTTAAAACCGACGCTTATCATTCATGATAATGTTTACTTCCCAACGGTTTACCGATATTCCATATGAATAAACTCCTTTTAATTACAAACATTTGTAGTGACAGGAACTCGAGATTGTTTTTTTATCATGTAGGTATATTATTGTGTTGTTTTCATAAAATTATCGATAGGAAAAATGTCCTTGTGTGAAATGTATAATAACAAGTAACAAAACAATGGTCTTTGAGTAGATTACTAACATTAATGTCGTCTAACCGGCGCGCGATAACCATTTCTATACTGTTGTGAGATAGTTATTGTATCGTAATACACGGATTAATTCTTTGTAAAGACTCCCTCTGCTATTGATTTAATTGAAACGGAAATAATTTTTCATATTGATAATAATATCAAAAACTGCCTCTCAAATATATATTAATTTTATTTGTCATTTCAACGTGAAAATGAAAACCATAAACTATTTACTCTTTAAATAGTTTCCAGATCTAGTTAGGCGGCAGTTGTTTTATAATAAAATAGTTGTGTTTTTATAATTAGTGATTGATATATCATTTACACTTTTAGGTTATATCTTAAGATTCTTTATCAATTTAAAATATTATTAATATGTTTAATCTTTATCATTAAAAATGCTACTTCTGGTTAGTGCGCAGATCATAAACCACGAACAAAGAAACGTCTAGTAAAATACAATTTATAAATACGCACGGTTACGTAATTCCGGAGATCTTCAAATATTCGATAGTTAAATCGTTTTCTTTTGTTTCGTATTCGTAGTTATCAGGGAGTAGACTTTTTATAAATTAAATAAAACGGGATCGACAGATTTACGGCACGAATAAAGTAAAATACTTTTTGAACTTATTAAATGTTGATCGTGATCGATGTTAAACACTTTGAATTAATACATACTTTTATATGATTTCCAAAATGGCATGACACATGTACCTACTTACATCCTGAACCGTCTAATATTTACCTTAATATCTCCTCGCTATGTATGTAATATATTTCTTCAGAAAGTGTCGTATTCGCCCTACAGTGGCGTCAGATCATCGTACTATTTTAGCACTTGTCGTAACTATTTTGCTGTTGTTGCTTGACTAGTTCATTTTGATATGAGCGATTCAATAACCTTACAATAATTACAGGAAACAAAAAATATCATGTCTAGTAACGTAAAAGCTTTACAGTTTATTTAACATAATTGTCAGTTATAAATGTTAGTTCCAATGAGTAAGCTCTAATAGACAACTGACATATTATTATAGGTTAACTGTCTGGGTTCCATATCGTCATTGGTTCACGTCTATAGTTACAGGTGTTACATTGCCGCGTTGGCGTCACGTACAATACGTAAACGTTTTACCTGAGACATTGAGTGGCATGACATACACCTTAACCTACGCATTCACCATTTCGCTGAGTGGTGTATCGATATCTAATAGATATAATTACAAGTACTTCATCTTACTGCGTATTTCAAACATCGTTATAATTCACTCATTATCATGATTGTACTTATACGTTAACTGCTATATTTCGTTCCTTAGATTTTAAATTTAATAAATAAGTGCTTAATTGTTTGTAAACAAACTCAGAAGGTAAATTCAGAGTTACGACTTATCTGTCGTGAGATCTCTTAGATTGATACTTTACGTGCTCTATATGTATATACATTAATGGCATGCATAATTAATGAATTACACAACAGCAATTTAGATGTTTTGATGTAATATGGTAATGACAATATAAAATGATCTATAGTGCCACAGAATAAAAGTGAGCGTGTGTACATGAATTGAAATTAATACTATAGCAGTAGAGTAAGACGCTTGATTCACGGCCTGAATGGCTTCGCCGGTTGTAAAAGTTGGCGAAAAAACAAGTGGCGTTGAACTCTACTCGGCGAATGCACTGCGGCCGTTAGCATTATCCGAGGTCAGGGAGGTATTGCCATCGCCGATCGTGTGTATTGTATGCCCGTCTCTAGTATTCACTGCGCTTAAATACACGCATTGTATCTACGAGTACCTACGTACTACAGTTAATGACGATTTTCGGAGAAAGTACATCAACTTACTTTTGAGCAACTTAAAACAACAATAACCTTTATAAAGGTCAGAACGCTTGTTAATATGTATTTAGATTTGCCAATAATATTTGAAACAAAATATGTTTAATATTCCAGAATATTTAGAAGGTTCCTGTTGCCCTTATTTGTATTAATGCAGATCATGAAATTCGTGAAGGCTACGCGTTGGTTTTACGTGGGTGAAGCATACTTCGCTAGCTAGCTTCTACTAGAAGCCGTTTTCGTGCAGAAACTTATGGTCAGGCAGGAGTGCACAGACAAAATGCTGTTTCATCGGAATAAAGCTCAAGTTAACACGTCTGTTGGGGCCATGGCTCAAGTTCACGGTTATGCTTTCGAATGTCTGCCGCTCCCAGCTCCCATTCTTCAGTATTTATTCGTTCTTATTTTTTAATCCCCCTAAAGCTGTGTTATCGCCGTGTGAACTTTAACATGTGATTTCCGATTATTACTAGGGAGTTAACGAGCAACCTGATAGTATATTTCCAAAAAATAGCCATTCACATCAGTCGATCCGTTTTGAACTAATACATGTTCAATTTTTTTTCAAAATATAGGTAGGTAGGTATTTTTATTCAATAAGTGCTTTTAAATTATAATGTAGGTAGACAAAGTATTCTCCAAGTCTGGTATCTAGTTTCCAACAAGTACTCGATATTCTCTCAAAACTATTCTTATTAATTGCTGAGACATCAACACTCTTCACTCTTTAGTGCTAGGCTTAATTGGTTTTTATGAACCACTGTTAAGGTTCAAATTCATTCGTAGACGGGCAAGTTGGAAGGTTGCCTCTGGCGGTGTCTCGAGCCGGCATCGAATAGCAGACTTAGGGTGCGCGCAGGCGCTTTGTGAACGATCGATTTAACAAATAGGTGTGCTTCGCTAACGTTTGCTGGCTCTATCATTATCAGTCTTCTACTTATCATTAAGTCAACTCGCCGCGCCGCGCCTAAAACTCTGTTTCGTTGCTGCCGGGGTAGAGACATGCCAAAACTCAGTGGGATTAATTTGTCGGTTAGTTTTTTATATTTAACAAACATTTATATTTTTTTTGTATATATATACATATATAGAATTAACGATATATTTTATTTAATGTTTTAAACATAACATGAATATAATGTTGACTCAATAAAATTATATCGAATTTTAAATTATTATATTTTGTGACAGTCAATAATTCATTATTTATAGTTTTATGAAATTAACGTAATTTATTTAATATTAAACATATAATATTTGTTTTGTTGAGTTATGGGAAGAAGTATTTTAGTTTATAGTTTCAATTGCAATAAAAGGTTCAAATGGAAATCATAAATAGATATCAATTACAATCGAAATCAGTTTGGTGGTGCACAGGCACACCAAGTGGTGGTGTTTGTATTTTATAACTGGAAACTCTATCTTTGGGAGACCTTGTAATCAGATACGGATGGGAATGAAATATACGTTGTTTAATAGTTATTTTGCCAATAAAGTTACACACGCAGACAATATCTGATTTTGTGAAATTGTGCATTGTTAATATTTGTATGCACGTTGTTCTTTATCAATTCAGTTTAAGTTAATAAATAAATTCAAAGTTAACTTAACTAATTGTTTATACGCATCACCTACTGAAAGGTCCTCGTAATTTTTTACCCTAAAATCCTCACGAAAACATACCCGCGGTTGGCCGTGTTGTATTTATTTCAAAATATCAAATTGAGCATTGCGGAATCTGTCGGGCGGCGTTGTAATCAGATCTAATTTGTCAACAGATACATTACACAGCAGCCTGAACGAAAACCAATTTGATTCGTGATGTCTCTCTCCATCTCCATTCATATTGCTCGACTATGGTAAGTTTTTCATCAATAAGTTTAATTGTAATCACTAACTATTAAAAGTTACATATTTATATCCTTCAACGGTGTATTTTGCTCGGCGAATATGAATCGTGTTATAATTATATATTGATGACATTTCCGCGAAACTGGCTTTGTTTACTATTGTAATTATGCCAAGCGAGTAGTGTTGTTTTTATATACATGAATGTTACAATACTACTAGTTATTGTACGTTGTAGAATTGGGATAAAAGAACATGTTTTCTGTTGTTACAGGTTTTTAATAGACCGAGAACGATATCACACAGAAGAACATTATCGACAAGATTAATGAAAACTTCATGCACTATTGAAGTCGGTTCAAAAATGAAATAATGAATAATATACAGGTAAATACCTATTTTCATTACATTATTATGTGTAGATTTTTATTATTATTTAAGTTTAGTTAGAATTTTGCTTTTGCGACTATGTTGAATGTTTTTTGTTAGCCTCCAGTGCGTTGCGACCATTCACTATCTTCAAGCGATAGCAATATTTTACTTGATATTTTATATTAGTAGTTGTTTAAAAAGAATGATATGATTATTATTTGCAATACGTTTGACAGCCTGCGATGTGGTCACGGAAGTGGACCGAGATGGGTGAGCGCGGCGGAGAGGCGCGGCGACGCTCTCCATTGTGCAGGTAGGTCGATACCATCGACAGAATCAACATTCCACTGTAGTGCCCACTGCCCTGTCTCCCGACCCCGCTCCTACGCACACACTACTCCACCGTCTACCACGTCTTTATCAGAATGTTTCATGTCATTGTTCCTTATAAATATCATTACTTATATTTTTATTTTGCATTTTGTATGTTTTCACTTCCATTTATATGTTCACTACAATCATTTATGAGTTATGTGAGTTTGATATGAATGTTTTTGTAGATAGTGAGAAAGATTAAACATATTTTTTTATTTGTGTTTCACAGCTTCGCTTGATACGCCAAATCAGCGATAAGTAAAATCAGCTTAGCGATCATTATTTTTATGTCACTACCGTATTCATTTTCATTGTTACGATAACCATATTTATTAAAATTCATTTTCATAACGCTTCTAATTCACGTAGTTAATCATTCAATTAGTTTCCTTATTACATAAATTCCTATTAGTTAAATATAATATAGTCTTATAGGTTATATAGTCGTTAATTAAAACACCTTTCGATCACGTCGCCGGAAGTGTATCTCTTTGTATGAAATTGTTTCACTCTCGGATAATCAGCTGGAATTGAAAACGATTGTGTTTTTGTCATTTGGAAACGATTTAATTAAATTGTGAAATGAAATTACTTTATTCAGATTTAATTCGCGGTTTTTAAAATTATTTTAATTTACATTTCTGACGTTTGAGATTCTATAACTACTAAAATATACCGCGGTTAAATCAGTATAAAGTAAGTAATAAATTTCAATGTGTTCGCGTAAATCAAAGAAAGCAATTACTTGATTTTGTAAATTTATATATTTGCATTAAGTAACTACGTGCCACTACGCGGATATTTGCGGCTTAATAAAAAATAACTGAATAAAACGGATAACCAGTACAAATTATATAAATACTTATTAGTCTCTCCCACCCTAGAGCCTTACATTATACGATTTTTAAGAATAAATAATATTCAAAACGTATCATCAAAAAAAATTATTACAAATTAGTATTTGGCAATTTTAACGAAACAGTCGATCGTTTACAATTCCAGTATTCTATTTTATTTTTATGATAAGATAAAAAGTCCATGTTGGTTGTTATCAGTTACAATTATAGACATGAGGAGAAGTCTGATAATAAACAAAATATGTTGTATCGGATATGTATATTAAGAACATTTAATATGTATAAAGGTATTTAATTAAATAAAAATATGAAATAAATTAATAAACAGGTAGTGACGTAGAAATAACACTGATAGTGTTGATTACTCAATATAAGTTTCTTAAAATTATGTATTTTAATTAGAGCTTCTAAATACATATGTATTTCAAAAGAATATTATTTTATTTTGTTGAATATATTTCTAAGTAAGTATATGTATTATGGCGTTAGTGTAACTGCTTTTGAGCGACTGTCATATAATTGATAATAAATTTTACATCGGTTTGTACGCAGTGGTGTTCTTTAAATAATTATCACGAAAGATATGACAGTAGAACTCGATAAAATAAAATAAAATTTTAATGATTCAACTTGATGCGTCAAATAATCGACCCTCAGATAGAAAGATCAAATTATTATCTTAATTCAAAGACGTCATTTAAAAAGGTCAACATTAATGACGATTTAAGTGTTTACACTCATTATCTTGTTACATACATAGCTAACTGTTAGGTGCAAGTGTATATGACAGATGTGAGTTAGGAGGTGAGAAAATAGTGTGATTATGACGTAATTTTTAACATATCGTTGTGTAAGTGGACGTAATACACCGCACCGGTGAGCGCTATCAGCAGTTACACTGTTGCCGACAATATCTTATGTATATCTATTTATTATAGTAGTTTAGCTGCGCCTCGTCGTCTCCGTCTCCAATTGCCCTCTGCTGTGTGAAAGACATGGGTAGTGAGATGTCCTGCACATCAAAATTCTCACTACCTTGTCTTTCATGCGGATTGGGCACTTATCTTCATAGAAGACAACATCGCGGGACTGGATCTTCCAAATTTAATTTAATTATAAACAGTTTATACAATTGGTTACATACGTTAAAACTTTTATGATTATTAAAATAATCCGAGACGCTAGGTCCATGTTTTGCTGTTATTTCAAATAAGTAATGATAGTACATGTCATGTTTCAATTTGTGCATATGATTAAGTATAAGCACAAATATTTAAACAGAGGTACAAAATAAACATTTCTTCATTGAATATTCGATGATCTGGATAGAATATATAGAAAAATATATAGTAAGTAATAGATAGAAAAATAGAACAATTGATGAGTAGAATAACATGTTTGATGTCGGAAATATTTCAAAACAATCGTCGAACTGTCGACTAATTTATTATTGAAACTTTCCTAATCGCTTTATTAATGTGCCTAAGTGGCCCGATTTGAACTGATCCATCAGATGTCAATTACAATTACTAGTTTCGGAACTAAAGGTTACTACGGTTCGAGGCATCAATGTCCATTGGTTTCTACATAAATATGTTTAAAATAAACATATTACTTCAATAACCGAATACATACTTTGAATTTCGAATTACTCGTATTTCTCTTGTCGTGTAGTGCCGCGTAGGCACATGCGTAGGTACTACGATTACTACGACTTCCCTAAATAAATATTTTATTTCTAAAAAAGTATGTTATAAATTATATGACGATAAATATCGTGAAATACGTCTTACCATAATTATGCAATTTGCGACGTAGTTTCGTAACGCGAGACGTATATCCATACGTTTATTTTGTACTTCTGTTAATATGACATGTTATTACTACCTATGTTTGAACAAAATTTGGCTATAAGTAGTTGACTAAGTAGATTGAACACAGTAGGTAGGTAAATGATAAGTGTTTGCATTTTGACAATATGTGTGAGATATTTTAGAGCTTAATGGATGGCATTATCGGATTGCCTCATTGCTTGGAGTCCCCAAATGTGTTCTTATCCCGTTTGATGCGCTCCAAATGCCAATTAAAGTTTAGATGCTCTTCAATGTGATGCTGATTGAAATATACTGAAATACTTAATATCTATTACCAATGTAAGATTTCTTCATTTTATTAATTACGACACAAAGGTCAATTTCTGCACTATTATTTTTTATTATTTAAAGATAAATTTTGAATCTAGTTTATCATAAATTTATGAGTAGTTATTAAACATCATCAAACTTCACGATCTTTATACCATTACAATATTAAAAATAACTGTAAGATGAATTTATTAAACAATGTGTAGTGTTTTCATTCGATCATTAATCATTATTATACATTAGTACGAGTATTAATCATTAGTACGAGTATAAAAACTGTCTGTTCGCTATATTTAAATCCCTCTTGTTTCGAACTTATAACATTCGTGAAATACAGTAAAATTATTAAAATTGCATCATTTATTCTCCGGTTCATACAAATCGATCGGTCCGTTTATCTGTGACAGAAGGACAAACCAACAAATACGTTGAAACCGGATTTATAACTGATTCAAAAAAGGAGGAGGATTGCAACTTGCCATTTTTGTGTATGTTACTCGATTTCACTTTGTTGGGTGTAAATTAAGGGTGGCCTTTCATACAGTTTATTAAAGAAAGGGTCTCTAATTCATTCAAGTTCTTGAAACCCACCTTTAACTTTCTGTGCGATCATTGGTTGCTGAGATATCGATAATCAAAGACAAAAAGATCCTTTTCCATTTGAAGACCGATATCTCAGCGAGGAGTGGACGTATCAGGGTGTTTAAAAAAAGAAATTAAAGCTAAATGAACAAAGTATCCGATCCTTATGGTGGTTAAGCTAAAAAAAATTTTTCCACGCTCGTAGACCAAAAAAAAAAACTAAAAAAAATTTGAGAATTTTTTTGTTGCTGGTTTTTCTACGATTACTCAAAAACCGCGAAGGCTACAAAATTTTGAAGTTCTAATCCAAAAACTAGACACTTGGAGCTACAATTTCCTTTTTTTTTATTTCCTATACGACCATTTCTTTCAAAGTTACGGCCTGTTGAAAAGTACCGAAAAATTTGGAATATTTTTTTGATCCCTTAATTTTTTCCATTAGTGTAGGATTCATAAATAGTTAGAAACCCTATACATAGCTACATCATCACTTGATGTATCAATTGTAAAAAAATACTAACAGCTACAGGATACGAATTAATGTTTAGTAACGAGACTTCAAAAGGATAGTTAAGAGAAGTTCAACGTCGAGTCGTGTGTGAGCCAATAACAAGTTTAATAGAGGTACTGTTAGGTACTCAAATTTTGTATAAAATGTGTTTCGCTACGCTCAAACATCTGACATTTCGATAAAATTTACTACTGAAATTGGAATTTAAACAGTTAAAACTATTTAACTTTTTATTTTACTTACGAGTATACGTGTAAGTCGAGTCATTGAGTCCCGTGACAATTGTAGGTAGTATTTTGATTAACATTATAGATTTATAATGAACCACTTTATGTACCGCGGATATAAAACCACACGTTCAATATTTTCAGAGTCGCATTTGTTATTCGGTCAATGTCAAAATAGATTACACTGGGCATAATATAGCCTCATTCAATAAAAAAATAGTTTGAAATTGAATCACGCCCTTCGTGTGCACTCAATTGTTAACTCCCTCTTTCGTTTCTATTGCGCGTGGTGTGAATATTTAAAGAGTTTAGGGCTAACATGTACCAATCGATTTTTTAAATAAAAAATGAATCATTACTGCTTATAAGTCAACTTAACTAGATAAATAAGAGTATTGTATAATGTTTTTATTATAATTCGATACTGCGTCGTTAGAGGTCATGTTTATACTTACGCATATACCATAAAATTAACAACTCTGAGAGCACGAATTAAATAAATAATTTAATAATATTTTATTTAAAAAAGATAACAGGTGCTCAAACGCTGCTTAAAAAAATGTTTACCAAAAATATAAATAATTCGATTCCGTTCACTTAAGTTATGTTAAATATATCAAGTCATTATCGCATCGTTCATGAATGCGATACTTTCAGTACGCGTTTGATAGGATTTAATTAATAATATAAGTAAATAAATATAAATAATAATCGAAAAAAGGAATAACTAGTATAACTATCTATGTATCTAGATCCATATACAGACAGGTACATTACAAAGATTATCTAATCTGTCTACTAATAACCTACCGGTGTACGAAAATACTTGTTTATCACAAAATTGTATGTTTATTCATTCGAGGACAATTTGTTTTCATATATACCTTATATCCTAATAAGATGTTTCTTCATATGAAGATTTTAACGATATTAACGTGTAATTTGTTCATCCAATTACTAGGAAATTTTCCAAGTAAACATATTAAGGTATTTACCTGATCAAATAATTATAAAGTTAATTTGTAATCTTCAACATCAGAGATTTCATTTCATTTGATAAACAACATTTTCTTCTATTGGTATTAATATTAGGTTATTTACGTCACAGTTGGAAACATAAATTAACATTATTCGTAAATAACACGCACAAATGAGATATATTTATGAATTACAAGATAGTACAAGTCAAAATTATATTCTAATAAATCCATTAAAAATGTTATTTGTATTATCAAATGGTACCTTTTTCACGAGCTATGACTACATCTTTTATTTGACCGTTGAAATCAACCTCGAGTAGTAAAAGACATCAAACACAGTAGATAATCAATCTTAGTATGTCTATACAATAGGGTTTATAGATCAGTCAAATGTTTTAATGATGTGTCGTCAATATTATTGCAAAATCTAAATACGTCTTTGATCAACGGCAACGCCAACAAAAACTATTTAATGTATTGATTGGTGGACGTTTCAACGCGGTGTGGGTTGAGTTTTGTTCGATCGATCCACCTCGTGTGTGTAGGTGGAATAACGTAACATCCCCCTCACAAAAACACCTAATTAGATTTGTAACCTTATACGGTCGCTTCCAAAAAGAAAATATAAAGGTAAATGTCATGTTATATGATATACCATTCATTGTCCAAACGTTGGCTACAAAATATTTATATCAATAATGTTATTGCCAAATATTAGTTTACATACGATAATTGTGAGATAATTAATTGTGTACTAAATATAATATCAGTGGCGTGTATCAAATATAATGGCATAAATGAAGCGTATGTCCTTCCGTAGGATAGCTTCCAATAGCTTTGACAATATCATATTTTGTAATAATAAATCATTATTACGTTATTTACGTTTGATTAAATATAGACATTTTGTAATTTCTGATGTAAATGTGTGTTAAGATATCTAATTGTAAATAATTGTAAGAACACACTGTCAAAGACTTGTTTGCTTTATGCGTATTATTGATCTCAAACCTAGAGCATGTTTAAAATATAGCATCACTCGACCCAAGTATCTAACCAAATGCGATTCCTTGATCCAAGTACAGATATACCAGATTGGCAGGCAGATGTACACGTAGTTGAAGCTTTGAAGCGCCTCGGGTTATTGAATATTCATAATCATTGCAAGTCTAGGGGCTCTAGAGATACGGGAAGCGGTAGGAGCGGTCTCTCTAGGGGCGCGAGCGGGCGCGGCTGCCAGGTAGAAAGGGCGCGTATAACATACATAAATCTGTTTTCAAAAAGTTACAGTTCAACTTATGCTTATTATTATAACTAGACTCCCACATTGTACCGACTCCCTCACTCCGGTACTCTCTGGGCCTGGAGCGTAGGAGTCTCAATGGCGGAAGTTAATTAGCGAATTAAACGATTTTAATTCGGTTATTTACAACATAATATTAATTTCAGAAAATCATACAATAAATTTTCAAAAATGTATTATTTAATTACGGAATTAAAAAAATATATTGTTGGTAGAGCGATATGTATTTGTTCACTACAACTTCCAATAAAAACGTTGGGTCGGGGGGGGGGGGGGGGGGGGAGACTAGGGGTAAGTCGAGGGTTTTGTATAAAATGACAATGTCAGATGTCTTTTCAAACTACAATTACGGTTTTCAGTTTGTAATATGAACCACAAAGGCACTACTATACTAAGTCGTTAAGTCGCAAACAATTTCGTTTCAATGAATCGGAATAGTCAAAACGAATTGGCGATTTTTCAAATAACGATATTAATGAAATGGATTCAGATATCAGTAAACAAATTGAAAAGGTACGTCACGGGGATGTCAATTAAATTCTTAATTTGAAAAGGAAAAAGCAGACTAAAGGGAATATTTCAACAAAACTCTCCCGGACGAACATTTAAATAATAAAATCTCATGTAATATTTATAAAAGTCAACAAATGTATAATGGTTCCGTACAATTCGTTATGGTTTAAAAAAATCTTTCAAGATCTTATCTACAAAAGTTCAAGTTCCTTTGTTAGTATGATTAGGATAACATTATGGTAATGTTTGATATACTATGCACACCTTTTTGAGACCTTTTTTTATATTGTCCAATAGCACGATCTCAAAAATAACAACGTGCGTAAAGTTTATTTATTTGTGTCTTTTAAGTCGTACTTCAATAAACGGCTATTTTACTTTTTATTTTTAATGTTTTCATCATGCCAATAATCCTAAAAACTTTTCGGTAAACAGAATAGTAGATAAAGCGATTACTTAACGGGTTTTAGCATTAGTTATGGAACTCTAAAAAGTGAAACTGCTTTGAACACGTTGAATATTATGAAAGGATATGAACTGAACATATCTTAATTTTTCATGAGGCATATGTACGAGTTTATTCATACGATTTAAAATAGAAAATACTTTAGCGCCGACGTAATGTTGCAAACCGAATAAGCTCATGCTTGTTGATGAGTAAGTTTCGCTGGTTCCACATTGTTCGTGTTACCAGTGGTGAATCTGTAATTTAAAGTTAGTAACGTTATATTAGTTTGTCGGTTGCTCTTAGGTATTCGGTTGTATGGCTGAGAATCTAATTTGGCTGGCCAGCAGTAGCCGTTGGTAGTATAGTTATTAGTACCACAATACATAATTTCATTTCCAAGCTGTATTTGATCTAGTTCTAGGACATTGTGGTCCTAATGACCACGTTCGTCCATAATTACCCTTGATAAACCAATTCTCAATACATTTTTTGTGCAAAAAAACAGATTTTGGTATAAGTCAATCATAATTCATAACATAACTAATATTATTACATAATGTGAAAGAGAGTTTGCCTGATGCGTCTTCACGTCTTAACATAATTACTTAAACTATAACTAATCATTACAAAAAATATTACAATATGTACTTTAAATAAAGATGCGTTTGTATTGTAAAATTGATGTTTTGTTAAATATTCGTGGCAATCTTTATGTCAAGGATTGATCGACAAATTATGTGAGGGCTAATATAAACAAATACATAATGTATTAGATATAAGTCAGAGACATTTTGTAAACAATGTTTTGGTCATTCTCAATGTTCTCCGGCAATGTAATAAATACAAAAAGTAACAAAGTCCACTTTGTTACTTTTTGTATTAGGTTTATTTACAATCTAACGTAGAAAGTTATAAATAGACTGAAGCGGAACGCGCCGCCCGCACTGACAGACCGTACCGCGCCGCGTCTGTCCTGAATTCCGACCTGTAATTCATGAAATTATAACATAACATAATGGGCCCGGTACTTTTTAAGGTCACCGTACTACGTAGTCACAGTCTATGGCTGTGAATCACGTTGACATTCGTTACGCGCGTTTTTTAAAATATGCAAAATGCAGTATTTCGAGATATGCGGCCTAAGTTTGTACGTCTGCTTGGTGGTCTATGGCTGTGAATGACGTTGACATTCGTTACACGTGTTTTTTAAAATATGCAAAATTAAATGTATTTTTTGCAATCTTTCTGAGACATTTTCTTAATTTATTTTCCTTAAGAACCTTCTACAGAGTATTATAAAACTACACAAGAATAAATCAGCCAAAACGTTCTAGCCGTTCTCAAGTTATGGCGTGACAACGGAAAACGGGTTTCATTTATATATATATATATGTATATACATATGTCTACTTAAATTTCATTTCGATCGGATACCAAATCGGTTGGCAAAAAACAAAATCCTTCATATATAAACCAATCTATCACACGGGAAAATCAGGACATCAGATAACATAACAGGCCATTGTTACCTCTTTTTATAAAATGAAATTGGCTTTTCACGTCGTCGAACACCTTTTAACCAGATTATGAAGCATGTCGTTCCAAAATACTCCATAAAACTGATTCCGTTCGAATATACGGCTAATAAATAAAATTCGTCACTACGGTGCGTAAAATAATAAATTTAATTTTCACCCCTGTTTGTGAGTTACATAATTATTGGAGTTAAACGTATCTAAGATGGGATTATTAAGTCTGTGCTGCAAATTCTTTACAGCTGAGTAAACAAGCTATACTATTTTTTGCAATAAGCTGGGGGAGGAGACTCTTAGTGTAGATTGAATTATTGCCTCGACTTCCATCTTTTTAATATCGGAGTTTATGAAGTGCTCTGGCACGGAAAATGAATAGATCTCGTTTTATATTAGCTGCTCGGAAGTTTGATTTCATAATTCTTCTTTGAAATCTATTTGCCGGAGACGAAGTAAAATTTATTAATATTAGTAATATTTCAAACAGTGAACTTTATTGCAATATTTAATTGTATGTATTGCGTAATGAATGATAGTAGATTTTGATTATCTTTGATGTAAGGAACGAGATAAGTCTATATCTATATATTTATTGATTACTTATATTAATATTTTTCCGATTATGAAGTAGTTAATTGGGAGGTTTCCAATAATATTTTGCATTTTAGTTATATACTTAGGTAAGTATATTACATATAAGCTTGTATATCGAAACAACAAAGGACAATAAGCAATTTGGGCGAAAAAATCAAAATCTGCCTTCATGGTTGGCACATAATTCGATTGTGAACGTTTTAAAAATAAAAGCTATCAGGTTAAGAAATCCAACCTTTAAAATGTGTGTAAACTCTGAGATATCAAAATCTACTATTACTAAGATACAAAAAAGGCGACTAGAAGAGATTTAAAGAATAAAACAACCGAAACGGTTTCATTATATCATAACCTTCTTATGTCTGTATACGATGCAGTATCCATACCATAACTCACTATACCCCGTAGAAGAAATACGACGGGGATACGCAGTATCCGAGTATGTACAGTAATAAGTTCATTAATATTTTTATGGATTAGTAATTTAAATGTTGCATTGTCAACTTGTTGATGTACACAGAGTTGGCGCGACATGTTTCTCTAAAGACACTATATCATAAAATGAAACTATAAAAGCAAAGCAAAACTGAACAAGTCGATTTTTTTATCTCTCAAAATTTTATCAGACAAGAAATCATAGATAAATTTGATATAATTTGTTTTTAAATTTCTTTACAATACAATACAAATATCAGAATTCTGTCATACAATACTTGTTTTTATTTTAAAATTATAAAGTGCACTCTTACTGGGACACCCTATATAATGTATAAAGATTTGCTATTACAAACATAAACAACGGTGCCATATGTGAAATTGTGATTGAAAGCAAAGTCGGGAGACATTAAAAGATTGTAACCGCAGAGTTCAACGTACGTGGTGTAACCGAGGAATATACCAGTAGGGTCGGGCATCGGACAACAAGTGGTCATACCTATTATTTGAACTTGTCCCTTGTATTATGGCGACGAGCTTCCACAACTTTAGGTATTTTAAGCTACCTCAGCCCCCGCGCTAGCTGCGTGTAGCGTATTCATTTACGACACAGATAGCGCGCGCAAATACGTAACTCGCGCGGTCCGGCCGACGACCTCGCGACTCAGTAAAGCCACAGTAGAGCCGATCACGCAGTAGGACTATTAATATTGAAAGATATCAATATGTATTAGAATCGACTTTTTCGTGACTTAAATAAAAAAACACTACTACCTTATCAAAACCTTTCGTGCACATTGCACACTTTCACTTTCATGCAAGTATCTACCTACTTATATAGTAAAAACATAAAATATGTACAAATATATTATCTACCTATATTATTAGTAGGTACTATATTTTATTTATTTATTTAATTTATTTTTCGCTACTTCTATTAACGACCTCGATGGCAGAATGGTCACCGTGCCGGACTGCCATCCGTAAGGTTGCGGGTTCGATTCCCGCACGGGGTGAATATTTGTGTGAACGTGTGGGTGTGTGTGTGAATGAGTGTATGGGTAGTTTCTGATACCCTAGATACAAGTCACAAACTTAGTTAGGGGTCAGTTAATGTTATGAGATGATGGAGAGAATAATAATGTTGTTATTTATTACTCTGTTTATGTTCTATAGTGAAACTCCTACCTACTTTAGTTACTGCTAAGGCTGGGCCCATTCAGTCGGAAATTCAATATATTAAAATCTTATTCTTATAAGTAAATCTTTAAATCTAAATAATAAATATTATTACCTGCGCCTCACTCACGTAGTTCCCATTCCCATATACGATAATAACATACAACAATAACATTCTGAAAATATTTAATAAAGGAATAAAATAAAACCAATAATGCCAATTAGCTATTTATTTATTTTGCGATAATGTAATGTCCCTTAGAGGCATACCACGAATTTGCCTTGAATCCACAATTTCAGGCAAAATGTGGTTCAAATAAAAGTCTGTTTGTTTTCTTAATAATAATAAAAAAAAACCATATATATAAATAAAATTGGAGTGTCAGTTTGTAATATTGAAATAACCGCTGCTTACTATATGCTTAGGAATATAGTATACTAGCAGCGCCCCGCGGTTTTACCCGCGTAGTACCCGCTCCCGCGAGGATGCGTAGCTCGTAGTATCAATATCATACAATCTCGGCACAATTCACCATCGTGTGTTAAAAATTAAGTAACAGCGCCATCTATTGGTACGATTTGCGACTACAAAAAGTTACAATAAATATACACAATCCCATGGGAATTTTGGGATTCAAAGTATCCCATGTGTTATTCCTAGTTGTAAGGAATATTTGTACTAAATTTAAACAAAATCGATACAGTAGTTTTTGCATGAAAGAGTAACAAACATCCAAATTCACAAACTTTCACATTTATAATATTATAGTAGGATACGGTAGACACACCAAAATATTTTTTTTCTGTCTGTCTGTTTGTTTGTTTCGGCTAATTTCTGAAATGGCGTGACTGATTTTTACGGGATTTTAAATGAAATACCCTCAAAGTTATTATTACTTACTTAGTATTATTTAAATTCGCAGGAGTTACAATACGGTCTTCACTTGTGTTTATTTTAGCCTGTGGTTCCTCGACAGTTTGTACAGCTTCGCTGTAAAAAGAGATAGTTTTAGTTAGGTGATTGTCAATTGAATTAATTTTGTGTTTATTTGTACAGTTTCGTCTTTTTTTACATTCGTTATGGCTTCCAGGTAGGTCCGTTATCTACGACATACAACTGCACTCAGCAACGGAGATTTGCACTATTTTACACAATTAAATTAAATAAATAATATTGGGGCACATCTGTTTGTCTTGAGCGGGAATCGAACCCGTAACCTTCGGCATAGCAGCCAGGGCCACTACCAACTACACCGCTCGATCAAATAAAAAAATATATACACAGATGATCTAACTGGTGCAACTTTTTTGTCAAAGAGGAAGGATTTTTTGATTGATGGTAATGAATAGGCTTCGAAACTAATGGAAAAATTTCGTTTTCCATTATAGACTTAACTTGACATAGGCTACATATTATCCCGGAATTCCTACGGGAACTATTTGTGTGAAACCACAAGGCACTGTTGTATAATAGAAATCACATACATACCTTCCATATGCGTATGTTTTCTTATAACGACCATTTTCAGATCTTGGTATTGAAGAACTATAAAAAAATATTTATTAGGTATCGTATCTTTGTATACCTTTCTAGCATAGTTAGTGATAATAAAAAATAAATATCAGGACATATTTAACCACCATTAGTTATCCCCAAAAAGCTTATGGGTACTAACACATACAGATATTGAAATATTGACATAATTATATATATATATATATATATCAATATATATAGACATTGACATACATAACATATTTTATTTATATACTTACATGTTGTAATACAACGACTACAGCCAACCAATATGCTCATCTCACAAATGTTGACTGTACCGGGAATTGAACCCGGGACCCACTCATGTGCAGTCCGGCATAGCGACCTTTACGCTACTGGATGATATTAGGTCGTTTTTTACCTACTACACTCATACCTCGCACACGTTATACTGTGGCTCTTTGTCAATTGTCATCTCGACCTAGTCCATTATATATATTATCTATATATATAAATAAAATTGGAGTGTCAGTTTGTAATATTGAATTCATAATGAAAAATCATAATGGCGGGACCAACTTTATCTTACATTGTTGCTAATATAACAAGAAATAAATAAACTTACCTTATTCTTTTTGTGTTACGTCGAATTTTTAATTTTGATTTCCTTTTCACTCTATTTGTTTTATTTGCCATGTCCAATAATTATTTTACAACACAATCCACTAATTAAACAATAATAACAAAAATATTTACACTGAAAGTACAAACCTAACTAATAAACACGAAACACGCGTATTTTTACGCAGCGAGCCGGCAAAAATCACACAGGTCCTACCTTCTTGACGCCAAACGGCGGACTGCGGAGGAACTCACTCGCCGCGTGGTTATATAAATTGAAATATTGTGTTATTGTTAGATTATATTATTAATTTTAGATATTTTTTCGGTTTTTTTATATTCTAAATGTCATTGTCTATAATTTGACGCAATTTTTACGAATATAAGTTTAATATTATCCAGATGAAATGGAAATTACGATCGCAAAATTTGAAAAATTGGACTATTTCAAAATATTTTATGATCGAGCGAAGTTGTTTAATTCGTGTTTCCAGCCGTTTTATCAAAAAGCTGGATTATTAAACTATAACATATATTTTTATTTATACAAAATTAATAATATTTGATTATTTACTATTGAATCTAAGCGAGGTCGATTCTGAATTTTGCGGAACTTCCTCGGCTTATAACGTTATCGTGGAGACAGCCGTCCGCAGCCGCTCCTCGGCTGACGAGCTCGCCCCTCATCGACGGCTGCATTGAATTACATACAAACACTTGATTTCAGACACTGATTTCATGTCATTCAAAATATATCGCTTCGTTTAACAATGCTTCACCAATAGTTACCACCAAGGACATACGTATCGCGTATTCTAATGATTTTGCCCTTTGAATATCTGAAAAATTACATTAGTTTTAAACAAAGCAAAATTTATTAATTACTTAAATAAAATGTTTATTTTTTAATATTGCATAAACTTGTTTGTGAGATGAGACTGCTTGAGTCGAGGGATATTTAGTTTTGAATAAATATCTTGTTTGGAAAAGGCATCGTTTCAAAAGCAGTGACAGTTTGAGATGTCTTTGTGGAACCGAAACCAAAGTAATTGGTGCTTGAATGCTGCTGCCATTTTCCCCTCTTATATTACTTTAAAGCACTTTCCACGAACAGTAATAAATTACCTTAACGATTTTAAGATAATATGGCGTTGGTTCGTCCATCTGTCACACAGCGATAAAACCAAGGATCGATTTGATTTTATGTACAGAGGTACGATATTTAAGTTTACTAATAAATTTATTATTAGATAAAGGATTTATATGTACAATCACGCATAATATAACATTTTATGGTAAAATGTGTTATATTACCCATTGATGATAAATGTTTGACGTGTTTTCTAAAAGTACCTACATAATATGTAAGTACGTAGTTTTACGCTTCGTATAGTTATATAAGTATTTCGAAAAATAAATGTAGGAGTCTATGATAATAATGATAAGGTTTTATGTTAACAGTCCACGAAGCAAACCCTCTCATTAGTTCCGCATATCTTCCTTGAAATGGTCGCTCTATAATACATATATTTTGTTTTGTATTGTTATAAAAATGTTCCCGTACGATTCCGGTACACTGTGCAATATAACTATAGTAAAAGCACATTCAAGTCCGCTCTGTTGAGTTACGACTTCCAAGTAAGTGGCAGGTAGCAGTATAAAGTGGAAACGGTGTAAGGTTGTTTTAAAGAAATGTGGAAATACCGGTATTGTGCTTGTCTCGGCGCTGGACTTACCCCGTTCTTTTATTTTCAACAGTGCCCGCGGTCGATGACACCAAGTCTACTAGACATTATTGTATAGTTTTTATATGTACTTACATTTAAATGCAAATTTTTATATTGTATTGAGTTACTTCCCCTAATTTTAAAACCGGTTCCATTTTAAACATTATATTCGTTGGTTTAAAAAAAACATATGTATATTTTTCGTAGGGTTAAATATTAATAAAATAAATAATTGTTCACTCAAGAAGTGTACAAAATGTGTGACTAAATCGTGTAGTTGATAGGTGCGTTACGATGGAACAGCTAAATAGATGAAGCACGAACTCGCTTTTATTGTGAGTCACTTATACGTAGTTACAGACGGACAGAGAATGTAGACGATTGTTAATAAATACAGTTTATTAAATTACTAGCAGCGCCCCGCGGTTTCACCCGCGTGGTTCCCGTTCCCGTGGGAATACGGGGATAAAATATAGCCTATGTTATTCAGGGTGAATGTAGCTTTCTAATGGTGAAAGAATTATTGAAATCGGTTCAGTAGTTTCGGAGCCTATTCGTTACATACAAACAAACAAACAAAAAAACAAATCTTTCCTCTTTATAATATTAGTATAGATTAATCGTACTATTACACTGGTTGCGTATCCAAATCAAAAACGCTAGTTCGTGACCTCTGACCGTTGAATCTGCATCTTAATTTGTGATGGTGAATACGTGCCGTCGTGTCACCTATCGCCAATGTTACATATGTTCAATAGCAAAATCAATTTCTAAATAGTCCAAATACCGATACAACAAATACAAGACTTTTTATTAATAAACGTGGAGTAACAAGGGTTTAATAATTCCACGTTCCCTCTCTTTTACACATGTGTAAATATTGTTAAGAGTAAAAGAGGGAAATTGTGGATTATCTATAGTGTAGTTACTCCCCATTTATTAATAATGGGTATAAGTAAATAGTAAGATTACTTATATTATATTATGTATGTATCTCTACTCATGATACCTAACAATACCTAGATCAAACAAACAAGAGCGTATAACGTTCAGTTTCATACTCGTACACCTAACGAATTATTCGAGATTGTTTCATAGTACGAGTAGTCCTGGTAAAATAGGTCTTTGAAATAAATATTTATGCAGAATTTTATAAACTGTAGGTATCTTAAAATACTGGCAATTTTATAACTCCCTTACATTTCGTTTCTTTTCTAAACTTCAAAGTTGAAATTTAATGTAAAGTCAGCATCCTAAAGAATATATGTAAATACGTTCAAGTATTTAAACCTTTTTAGAGCTTTTCAAAAGCTAAATATGATTTTAGACTAAGTAAGTATATTTTCTCTATCACTTGATCCTTTTCCAATTTGATAAATATAATCAAACAATTTTATTCCCTAAAAGGTTTGAGTATTTAAAAGTGTTAACATACTTTTGATGATAAATATTAGTTTCCGAAAAAAAATTAAATGTTATGTAAGTAAATTATAGTTTTCTGCCATGATATGGTTATCGTTAACGTTAAACAACTGTGTGGACTTGAGCTATGAACCGTAGCGTAGCGTCTCCTCTATGTAAAAGCTATGTTGTAAGTTTGTAAGTAACAAGTAAACAAATAAAGATATACATGTTACTTAGTGAATAATTATTTGAATTTTGAACGTGAATTAAAACAAGATTACTAACATTTTCTTTTGAACAGTAAAGGAGAATGCAAACCACATTAATCATTAGAAAATAAATTTTGTTATTTAGTTATCGTAAGTTAAAGAAACTAACAATCGTTGTATCAGCAGTTGACCTGAGATGCGGACGTAATTAAACCTACTGTTTCAATTATCTTGCTAAATGTGTATGAAGGAACATACTACACGGTCACTCTGTTGGTTACTAAGCATGATACAGAATGTATGCACCACATTGACTGAATTTGTAATTAATTTATTTTAAGATTATTTATTAGTTTGCATGCATTAAGTTAATTTTAATAACTATTAATTTTGTTTTTCATTTATTTGTTAGATATGTTAATTATTGTTAATCAATCAGTCATGTTATTTTTGTGTTATGTTATTGTCATGTTATATTTGTTATTATTTCCGTTATGTGCCGTTTTTCAGCGTAAATTCAATGTGGCCCTGCCATCAAAGTCGGTTTGTCATAGATCAATACGTAACTATCACAGCCAGCTTTGATGAGCATGGCCTCATTCGTATGAGCATCAGAGCCGGATGAAGTGAGAAGATGTGCCACAAATGGAAGAACAGATACATAGAAGAGGTTTCTCGAGGCTGGCCTGTCAAAGTGGCGGTGAGATGTGTTGCCTTTCATATCACAGCCTCTTTGATGTGGTCGGTTTACTGAGACAACCGCTCTACTCTGTGTACTGTTTAATTTATATTTTACTCCCGTGGCCTATTCGTAAAAATGGGTGTGCAATGTCGGCAAATCATATCACAGCCATTTTTGACGAGTTGGGCTGCGCGACCAGCCCGTTGTTATGTTGAGTCCCGGATTTATTTATAGAAGATTTGTTAGTGCTTACTATTACAAGCGGTTGTTGTTCTCAAAGTGGTTGTAGTGTGCGTGGACAATGCCATATCACAGCCAGCTTTGATGAGCGACAAACTCTTGTATGTACTTGTAAGCAGAGGTGAAGACCACCATTGAGTGTAATGATGACATATGTCGGAGTAACACCGAGCAGGGACACAGCGGAAGCCGACAAAGTGGTCGTGACTATGGTGAACTTGTGCATATCACAGCCAGCTTTGTTGACTTCTCTCGCGATCCCCCTCTACTAGATTTTTATTTTTATTTATCTAAATAATTTATCTTGTTAACAATAATATATACTTAACAAGATAATAAATAATATTTAGATTTTTGTTTTTTTAATATGTTCCTATTTTTATTGTTTCTGTCATGTTCGTTAAATTTTAACTGTTATTTCTGATTTCAGGTGGCTTTAGTGGCTGGGACGTAAATTAATATATTTTTAAGCGTTAAATAAAAAGTACATTGTTATATGTATATAATATTAAAGTTTATACAATACATGGAACTTTGTTTTTATTTTATGTGCACTAATATCAGAGCCTTGCTATGGGATCTACAAGCCTGCTGACACTATAGCGGTAACAAGCTGCGACTTCATAATCGATTCATGTTTAAAGTCAAACTGATATGTATACCTATGTATAAAATAAAACATTTAAAAACATCTTTTACTTTCATGGAAAGTTAGGAATAAAAAACTTCTGGTCCCTTGGATAATTTCGTGACAAAATTACTATAACCATGTTATTATACAAAACCTTATGCCTCTCCTCTGACCTCCGATGTGTATGTGAATGTAAATAGTATCTTATTTATGATCGCGACCTTAGATGCAGGTGATAAACCTAGTTGGGGTCGTCTATTGTACGTTGGATTATGTTAAGGGAGCTAGAAAAGTTAATTCATTGTATATTGTATTCGTATATCTTACAAACTAAACTAGTGTGTATGACATTTTTGTATAAATAGCATCTTAGCATCTGGTGATAACTGGGAAGGGAGCACCACACATGAAGGGAGCAGGATGCAGGTAAACGCATTCTAGGTGTAAAATGATGTTTACAAAATTACTAGCACCGCAGGAATTTCGAGATAAAAAATATATGAGTTTATACAGGAAATAAACAACTTCTTTTAAATCCTTGCCGTCATGTTTGCATGATTGAGCAATATACTACTAAACTATATAAACACAAACATACATACTAGTGGAATACGTAGTCTAGTCATGTATTTTACTATACAGGTATCTTTTGCATTTCAAAAATAGCAGACGTTTAATGTGCAGGTTTGATTTATCGATTCTAGAACGTTGCGACCACTTAGTTCGAATAGCTGCAGAATTTATTGTGTTGTTCCTCTAATAAACAACTACGATACGACAAATATTGGAATTAAATACAAAATTGCTTGAGGTACTGTTTTATTTCACATAGGTACAGTTTAGGAACAGTTATTTGGTGCATTATTTGTGACTGTTCAGCACTTCTGACACACACAAGTAAAAGTAGGCTTTTCAATTAGGTACTTTTTTTTTAATAATATAATTAGAGATAACTACCTACACATTGTATTTGCATAAATAATATCTTTCTGCATTAATAATAATATTGAACTATCCGATGCTCAAGTATTTGGCTTAGTGACTTATGGGTTCGCTTTTTTTACCGATAATATCTACCTGAATGGAGGCAGGCGTCTCGCGTCATTCCTTTGGCGCCATCTTTTTCGCCCAACCAACTAAATTATAACAAATTGGAGGCCATGGCGAGGGTGCGCGGCGGCACGGCGCGGCGGCGTGGGGTGAGAGGGTGCGTAGGGCGCGCGGCACCCTCGCTACTCGACGTCGGCAGCTGCGCACACAATGCCGCCATTATTCTTATTAGTACCTGAGCTCTGAGGTTTATCCACGCGACTGTTTTTGTACTTTTAAATAATACTGACTTACAATGTTACAACCTTATTATGCATTAACTTTATCCTTTTAAATAAATATTTACACGCGCGCATAGCTACTTACTATAGGTACTTACACCATAATCTTAGTTAGAACCGCATATAACTTGCAAGCTTTCGTCTCAGATACCTTACAGAATCCCGGCAATGCACCTATGCAAGACGTGTCACCCAATAGTACTAATCTACCTACACTAATATTCTATTGGACCAAGAGCCCGTGAGTGCCTGACCTTCGTTATTTAATAAAAGCTGATAGTTTTTCTGTGTGTCCCTAGTACAGGTAAGAATGATCCCCACCCATGAAGCTGAGGCAGCGGTGGCTTTGGCAGGTAACAGGTAACAAAGGTGTATAAAAGGGTTAGTCCCATTTTACTCCATTCCTTTGAAATCGAAAATGAAAAAATGCATACATGCAGTCCCAGTTTGCTCCAGAGAATAATATTAAAAATAATATATTATTTTTCATATCCCACTTTACTCCAATCGATACTTGAATAATTTTATTGATTTTTATTTTTATGTCCCAAGATACTCCAAAATGAGAAGTACAGTCGGATAGAAAAGTTAACAAAACATTTTATGCGATTTATTCCAAATTCCAGGAAGATGCCGAAATGGGAAATTTAAGTGCGATTAGTTCCCATTTCGGCACCCAGATATAATTTAATAAGAATTTCTTACTTCTAAAGTACAGTCCCGCCCATGAAACATATTACCTGTTTGGAGTGTTTGGTTTTCGTAAGAATTTGCGCGAATATGCTCTCCTGGTACTTCTAATAATAAATTCTCCAATATTTACTTTTTTGAATCAATTTAATAAAGTTTATTGTAAAGACCTCTTCTACATTTCTGTTCTCCTGGTAATTAAGATTGGTTATTATAAAAATTTTTGTACATAATGTTTATTTGAACAGAGCAATTTCGTTTCTTTTTTGTTTGGCTGTACCACCCTCACCAGCAGTAGGACTATTTGTAGGTAAAACTCCTAATAAACCATGTTTGCCTGGTACTTTTGTTCACATAGTACTACTCGTATTTTATGAACAATTATTCTACCGCAAGGTGTTATTTAACTTGAACATAGCATGTTATTGTTAGTTACAGTGTCACTCAAAAGGAAAGAAATGACATCTTGAATAGTCATCTTGATTTTAAAATAAACACAGAAAATATATCCTCTGATTTAATATTTCTATATTAGATAAATATGTGTTTACATTTAATAATAACACGGCCTATGGGAAATCTATAACTTTGTATTATTTTTCTTTTTGATTTTTGCGTCTGACTGTATCTCATCCATAAGTGACATTACGCGTGGAGTAAAGTGAAACTGAATGTATGGCAGTTCCAAATATTGATAAACAAAAGTGTTTGACAGTTTGGAGTAAAATGAAACTCATTTTGAAATTTTTAAAAAAGAATATTTTTGTTTGTAGTAACTTGGGACTTTTTGGTGGAGTAAAATGGGACTAACCCGTATAAAATTCCATCTCAAAATAAAACTGTATTTTTTTATATTAGATGCCTAATAATATCATAACCCACGTTGCTCATTGCCAGACAGTATGGTTGCAACCCTCTGCGGGACACCCTTAAACTATTACAGCCTTACTAATAAAAAATACCCACTGTGTATATTCTTGATATAACGAGTGTGAAGCATATTAATAATTCGTTATATCAAGAATATACACAGTGGGTATTTTTTATTGGTAAGGCTGTTATAATTTATAAACATAATATTATAAAACCTTAATTTTATATATAATTTTTTTGGGGCTTATTAATCTATGTTTACATAATTGCCGGACAGTTTTGACATTTCTATCATCTTGCCAGACGCATTCAAAGTGAGAGAGTAGTTCGGAGAGCAAGGAGCGTATGTATACAGTAACTAATGCGAGTGAGACAGAGTGCTTGGTCTATTGCGTAGAGATGTGATTTTACCCGGTAAATACCCGGGAATTTACCTTCTTGGGTAAAATACTAAAAAGAAGATTATTTTTTTAGTTTGTTTAACTTTTTATTATAGGACCTTTAAAATGTAACCTGTGTTTTATTTCAAATCCTGAGATATCACGAGATTTTCAACCCGATCGCAATCCTGACAAAAGTCGAAAAATCGTGAAATCTTAGGACAAATCCTGAGATTTGGTAAACCTAGTCGGGACGTCCGCAGAGTCTCAACGAAGTAAAATTGCATATACTTACTTATTAATATTTTCTTTTTGTTGCAGAGTTACCCTGCAATAAAAAACAAGCTACTGCAATAAAAAAACCTACCCTGCAATAAAAAAACAAGCTACTCCCATATTTTTTCAGATTACAGGACAATATGTGCTTTATACATTTATACTCAATTTAACAGTTTAAATATGTTTTTATATGCATTTACATTAATTGAATGATATGATAAAATGAGCGAACACAGAGCGCCTACACACAATCGTTTAGCAATTCTCAACTGCGTCCTCTTTGCTATTAAAACTGGGTAGGCGTTATGAGCAAAATTTTTTTTAATTTAATTTAATAAAATCTACACGCTATTCCCGTAATCTTAGATGATTTTTGGAGGTTGGTACCTCCAAAAATCATCTAAGATTACTTAGTAAGATTAATCAGTTAGTAAGACCCTGAGTAGTCAGTTTAATAAAATGAGTAGTTAGTAATTTATATGAATTCCATGATCCCGCCCGCGACATTATGACGCGTCATAATGGCGGGATCAACTTTAACTTACATTATTGCTTAACCTAAGCAGGTACAAAATCCAAGATTCTAGGTACCAAATGAGTAATATATAGCGATGTTAAAGTATGTTTAAAACAATGATCCCGCCATCTTGACTGTCGCCATATCTGTTTAGAAAATATTAAGCATAAGGCTCTTCGGCTTCCCTACTATAAAAGCCACGTACTTGGCTTGCTTTTAATGTCTTGAGGGCTTTATATTATAAAAATAAAACAACATAGCTTACATCGACATGTATGAGTATACTTTATTGTAGACGACAAGCAACACATTTAAATTGAACATTAATTCATAGATACAGCCCACCGTTAGGCAGGTTTGTATGACTACACAAATTACAGGGTCTGTGAACTTAGCATCTCAAGTGTTAGCATCTCACCAAAAAACTTTATAATTAACAGTATTGGGGATAGTTCTATAGTATTGGATAGGTTTAAGTAATAGTTCCGCGAATTTTCCTGGGAAAATTTAGGTTTGAAAATGAGATGCTAACTTCACACTTCGAAAGTTGGCATCTCATAGAATTTCGATATATAAAAGGTATATGAGTAAAAAAATTAAAGTATTAGGCCTCAAAAAGCTTACTCGAAAAGTTCTAAGTGAGCTTTTACAAAAAACTTTCAAAAAAGCTCAAGTTAAAATTTTCACCGAATTAAAATTGATACTGTATGCTTACTAAAATGACGTAAAATAGTCAAACAAAGTAAATAATGTGAAAAAATAACACTTATACCTAAAAGCTCGGAGCTTAAAGCTCAAAAAAGAAAAATAATATTATTGCATAAAGTGAACAGCTCTACCGAACGTTTTCACTAAAACAAGGGTAAGATGCCGGTACTTTTTTAAGAGTTTTGATCTAAATTAAATTTTAAAATGATAGAACAGACTACAAGCTACAAGAAACTGCGGAGTATCGGGCTCTGACATGAGGTTCCACTTGGAAAATGGCGAAATGCTACGAAATAGGGAAATTCAGCAATATTTCTAAGACCATGGTGAGATGACGGTACTTTTTTAAGAGTTCTGATTTAACTTACACTTCAGAATGTTAGAACAGACTACAAGCTAATAGAAACTGCGGAGTATCGGGCTCTGACATGAGGATCCACTTGGAAAATGGCGTAATGCTACGAAATAGGAAAATTTTGTCGAATTCACTAAAACAAGGGTGAGATGCCGGTACTTTTTTAAGAGTTCTGATTTAAATTACACTTTAAAATGATAGAACAGACTACAAGCTACTAGAAACTGCGGAGTATCGGGCTCTAAAATGAGGTTTCATTTGGAAAATGGCGAAATGTTACGAAATAGGGAAATTTTGTCGAATTCACTAAAACAAGGGTGAGATGCCGGTACTTTTTTAAGAGTTCTGATTTAAATAACACTATAGATTGATAAAACACACTACAAGCTACTAGAAACTGCGGAGTATCGGGCTCTGACATGAGAATCCACTTAGAAAATGGCAAAGTGCTACGAAATAGGGAAATTTTGTCGAATTCACTAAAACAAGGGTGAGATGCCGGTACTTTTTTAAGAGTTCTGATTTAAATTACACTTTAAAATGATAGAACAGACTACAAGCTACTAGAAACTGCGGAGTATCGGGCTCTGACATGAGAATCCACTTGGAAAATGGCGAAATGCTACGAAATAGGGAAATTTTGTCGAATTCACTAAAACAAGGGTGAGATGCCGGTACTTTTTTAAGAGTTCTGATTTAAATTACACTTTCAAATGATAGAACAGACTACAAGCTACTAGAAACTGCGGAGTATCGGGCTCTGACATGAGAATCCACTTGAAAAATGGCGAAATGCTACGACAAAGGAAAATTCAGCAATATTTCTAAGACCATGGTGAGATGCCGGTACTTTTTTAAGAGTTCTGATTTAATTTACACTTTAAAATGATAGAACAGACTACAAGCTACTAGAAACTGCGGAGTATCGGGCTCTGACATGAGAATCCACTTGGAAAATGGCGAAATGCTACGAAATAGGGAAATTTTGTCGAATTCACTAAAACAAGGGTGAGATGCCGGTACTTTTTTAAGAGTTCTGATTTAAATAACACTATAGATTGATAAAACAGACTACAAGCTACTAGAAACTGCGGAGTATCGGGCTCTGACATGAGAATCCACTTAGAAAATGGCAAAGTGCTACGAAATAGGGAAATTTTGTCGAATTCACTAAAACAAGGGTGAGATGCCGGTACTTTTTTAAGAGTTCTGATTTAAATTACACTTTAAAATGATAGAACAGACTACAAGCTACTAGAAACTGCGGAGTATCGGGCTCTGACATGAGGTTTCATTTGGAAAATGGCGAAATGTTACGAAATAGGGAAATTTTGTCGAATTCACTAAAACAAGGGTGAGATGCCGGTACTTTTTTAAGAGTTCTGATTTAAATAACACTATAGATTGATAAAACAGACTACAAGCTACTAGAAACTGCGGAGTATCGGGCTCTGACATGAGAATCCACTTAGAAAATGGCAAAGTGCTACGAAATAGGGAAATTTTGTCGAATTCACTAAAACAAGGGTGAGATGCCGGTACTTTTTTAAGAGTTCTGATTTAAATTACACTTTAAAATGATAGAACAGACTACAAGCTACTAGAAACTGCGGAGTATCGGGCTCTGACATGAGAATCCACTTGGAAAATGGCGAAATGCTACGACAAAGGAAAATTCAGCAATATTTCTAAGACCATGGTGAGATGCCGGTACTTTTTTAAGAGTTCTGATTTAAATTACACTCTAGATTGATAAAACAGACTACAAGCTACTAAAAACTGCGGAGTATCGGGCTCTGACATGAGGATCCACTTGGAAAATGGCGAAATGCTACGACATAGGAAAATTCAGCAATATTACTAAGACCATGGTGAGATGCTAGTACTTTTTTACGAGTTTTGATTTAAATTACATATTAAAACTATATAACAGACTACAAGCTACTAGAAACTGCGGAGTATCGGGCTCTGACATGAGGATCCACTTGGAAAATGGCGAAATGCTACGACAAAGGAAAATTCAGCAATATTTCTAAGACCATGGTGAGATGCCGGTACTTTTTTAAGAGTTCTGATTTAAATTACACTCTAGATTGATAAAACAGACTACAAGCTACTAGAAACTGCGGAGTATCGGGCTCTGACATGAGGATCCACTTGGAAAATGGCGAAATGCTACGAAATAGGAAAATTTTGTCGAATTCACTAAAACAAGGGTGAGATGCCGGTACTTTTTTAAAAGTTTTGATTTAAATTACACTTTAAAATGATAGAACAGACTACAATCTACTAGAAACTGCGGAGTATCGGGCTCTGACATGAGGTTTCACTTGGAAAATGGCGAAATGCTACGACATAGGAAAATTCAGCAATATTTCTAAGACCATGGTGAGATGCCGGTACTTTTTTAAGAGTTCTGGTTTAAATTACACTTTAAAATGATAGAACAGACTACAAGCTACTAGAAACTGCGGAGTATCGGGCTCTGACATGAGGTTTCACTTGGAAAATGGCGAAATGCTACGACATAGGAAAATTCAGCAATATTTCTAAGACCATGGTGAGATGCCGGTACTTTTTTAAGAGTTCTGATTTAAATTACACTTTCAAATGATAGAACAGACTACAAGCTACTAGAAACTGCGGAGTATCGGGCTCTGACATGAGAATCCACTTGGAAAATGGCGAAGTGCTACGAAATAGGGAAATTTTGTCGAATTCACTAAAACAAGGGTGAGATGCCGGTACTTTTTTAAGAGTTCTGATTTAAATTACACTTTAAAATGATAGAACAGACTACAAGCTACTAGAAACTGCGGAGTATCGGGCTCTGACATGAGGTTTCATTTGGAAAATGGCGAAATGTTACGAAATAGGGAAATTTTGTCGAATTCACTAAAACAAGGGTGAGATGCCGGTACTTTTTTAAGAGTTCTGATTTAAATAACACTATAGATTGATAAAACAGACTACAAGCTACTAGAAACTGCGGAGTATCGGGCTCTGACATGAGAATCCACTTAGAAAATGGCAAAGTGCTACGAAATAGGGAAATTTTGTCGAATTCACTAAAACAAGGGTGAGATGCCGGTACTTTTTTAAGAGTTCTGATTTAAATTACACTCTAGATTGATAAAACAGACTACAAGCTACTAGAAACTGCGGAGTATCGGGCTCTGACATGAGGATCCACTTGGAAAATGGCGAAATGCTACGAAATAGGAAAATTTTGTCGAATTCACTAAAACAAGGGTGAGATGCCGGTACTTTTTTAAAAGTTTTGATTTAAATTACACTTTAAAATGATAGAACAGACTACAAGCTACTAGAAACTGCGGAGTATCGGGCTCTAAAATGAGGTTTCATTTGGAAAATGGCGAAATGTTACGAAATAGGGAAATTTTGTCGAATTCACTAAAACAAGGGTGAGATGCCGGTACTTTTTTAAGAGTTCTGATTTAAATAACACTATAGATTGATAAAACACACTACAAGCTACTAGAAACTGCGGAGTATCGGGCTCTGACATGAGAATCCACTTAGAAAATGGCAAAGTGCTACGAAATAGGGAAATTTTGTCGAATTCACTAAAACAAGGGTGAGATGCCGGTACTTTTTTAAGAGTTCTGATTTAAATTACACTTTAAAATGATAGAACAGACTACAAGCTACTAGAAACTGCGGAGTATCGGGCTCTGACATGAGAATCCACTTGGAAAATGGCGAAATGCTACGAAATAGGGAAATTTTGTCGAATTCACTAAAACAAGGGTGAGATGCCGGTACTTTTTTAAGAGTTCTGATTTAAATTACACTTTCAAATGATAGAACAGACTACAAGCTACTAGAAACTGCGGAGTATCGGGCTCTGACATGAGAATCCACTTGAAAAATGGCGAAATGCTACGACAAAGGAAAATTCAGCAATATTTCTAAGACCATGGTGAGATGCCGGTACTTTTTTAAGAGTTCTGATTTAAATTACACTCTAGATTGATAAAACAGACTACAAGCTACTAGAAACTGCGGAGTATCGGGCTCTGACATGAGGATCCACTTGGAAAATGGCGAAATGCTACGAAATAGGAAAATTTTGTCGAATTCACTAAAACAAGGGTGAGATGCCGGTACTTTTTTAAAAGTTTTGATTTAAATTACACTTTAAAATGATAGAACAGACTACAATCTACTAGAAACTGCGGAGTATCGGGCTCTGACATGAGGTTTCACTTGGAAAATGGCGAAATGCTACGACATAGGAAAATTCAGCAATATTTCTAAGACCATGGTGAGATGCCGGTACTTTTTTAAGAGTTCTGGTTTAAATTACACTTTAAAATGATAGAACAGACTACAAGCTACTAGAAACTGCGGAGTATCGGGCTCTGACATGAGGTTTCACTTGGAAAATGGCGAAATGCTACGACATAGGAAAATTCAGCAATATTTCTAAGACCATGGTGAGATGCCGGTACTTTTTTAAGAGTTCTGATTTAAATTACACTTTCAAATGATAGAACAGACTACAAGCTACTAGAAACTGCGGAGTATCGGGCTCTGACATGAGAATCCACTTGGAAAATGGCGAAGTGCTACGAAATAGGGAAATTTTGTCGAATTCACTAAAACAAGGGTGAGATGCCGGTACTTTTTTAAGAGTTCTGATTAAAATTACACTTTAAAATGATAGAACAGACTACAAGCTACTAGAAACTGCGGAGTATCGGGCTCTGACATGAGGATCCACTTGGAAAATGGCGAAATGCTACGACAAAGGAAAATTCAGCAATATTTCTAAGACCATGGTGAGATGCTAGTACTTTTTTACGAGTTTTGATTTAAATTACATATTAAAACTATAAAACAGACTACAAGCTACTAGAAACTGCGGAGTATCGGGCTCTGACATGAGGATCCACTTGGAAAATGGCGAAATGCTACGACAAAGGAAAATTCAGCAATATTTCTAAGACCATGGTGAGATGCCGGTACTTTTTTAAGAGTTCTGATTTAAATTACACTTTAAAATGATAGAACAGACTACAAGCTAGTAGAAACTGCGGAGTATCGGGCTCTGACATGAGAATCCACTTGGAAAATGGCGAAATGCTACGACAAAGGAAAATTCAGCAATATTTCTAAGACCATGGTGAGATGCCGGTACTTTTTTAAGAGTTCTGATTTAAATTACACTCTAGATTGATAAAACAGACTACAAGCTACTAAAAACTGCGGAGTATCGGGCTCTGACATGAGGATCCACTTGGAAAATGGCGAAATGCTACGAAATAGGGAAATTATTAAAGTGGGTGCCGTATGATCTCGAGGAATTCGACTACAGGCACCCAGACGCCGGGCCCGCACTAAGGCGCGGGCTCCCCAGACCATACCGCTAGCAGACGAGGGCCAACCTCCCAGACCCCCGCCCACGGTATGGGGGCTTAGCCCCCATCCCAGGCCCCCCTCGCAAAAAGGAGGGGCCGCGCGCGCCGGAACGTGGCGCGCGCAGTCGGGCGATCCCCTTAGGAGGAGGATGCCGTTCCCGTCGTTCCACGTCTTTCCCTGTCGTTCCCTGTTTTTCCCCGTCGTTCCGGCCGTTCCCCTGCGTCAACCCGCTGCCCGGCCCTAGGCTGCGGGGATGCTGGTACTTAGCTGTACTAGACGGGTACTGATCTGGACTTGGCTGTACTAGACGGGTACTTATCTGGACACGGGCACTAATCTGGAGACGGGTACTAATCTGGAGGCGGGTACTAATCTGGAAAGGGGTACTTATCTGGGGACTGGTACTAATCTGGGGACGGGTACTAATCTGGTGACGGGTACTAATCTGGAGACGGGTACTAATCTGGAGACTGAATTAAATATTGCTGAATTTTCCTTTGTCGTAGCATTTCGCCATTTTCCAAGTGGATCCTCATGTCAGAGCCCGATACTCCGCAGTTTCTAGTAGCTTGTAGTCTGTTCTATCATTTTAAAGTGTAATTTAAATCAGACCTCTTAAAAAAGTACCGGCATCTCACCATGGTCTTAGAAATATTGCTGAATTTTCCTATGTCGTAGCATTTCGCCATTTTCCAAGTGGATTCTCATGTCAGAGCCCGATACTCCGCAGTTTCTAGTAGCTTGTAGTCTGTTCTATCATTTTAAAGTGTAATTTAAATCAGAACTCTTAAAAAAGTACCGGCATCTCACCCTTGTTTTAGTGAATTCGACAAAATTTCCCTATTTCGTAGCATTTCGCCATTTTCCAAGTGGATTCTCATGTCAGAGCCCGATACTCCGCAGTTTCTAGTAGCTTGTAGTCTGTTTTATCAATCTAGTGTGTAATTTAAATCAGAACTCCTAAAAAAGTACCGGCATCTCACCATGGTCTTAGAAATATTGCTGAATTTTCCTTTGTCGTAGCATTTCGCCATTTTCCAAGTGGATCCTCATGTCAGAGCCCGATACTCCGCAGTTTCTAGTAGCTTGTAGTCTGTTCTATCATTTTAAAGTGTAATTTAAATCAGAACTCTTAAAAAAGTACCGGCATCTCACCCTTGTTTTAGTGAATTCGACAAAATTTCCCTATTTCGTAGCATTTCGCCATTTTCCAAGTGGATTCTCATGTCAGAGCCCGATACTCCGCAGTTTCTACTAGCTTGTAGTCTGTTCTATCATTTTAAAGTGTAATTTAAATCAGAACTCTTAAAAAAGTACCGGCATCTCACCATGGTCTTAGAAATATTGCTGAATTTTCCTTTGTCGTAGCATTTCGCCATTTTCCAAGTGGATCCTCATGTCAGAGCCCGATACTCCGAAGTTTCTAGTAGCTTGTAGTCTGTTCTATCATTTTAAAGTGTAATTTAAATCAGAACTCTTAAAAAAGTACCGGCATCTCACCCTTGTTTTAGTGAATTCGACAAAATTTCCCTATTTCGTAGCATTTCGCCATTTTCCAAGTGGATTCTCATGTCAGAGCCCGATACTCCGCAGTTTCTACTAGCTTGTAGTCTATTCTATCATTTTAAAGTGTAATTTAAATCAGAACTCTTAAAAAAGTACCGGCATCTCACCCTTGTTTTAGTGAATTCGACAAAATTTTCCTATTTCGTAGCATTTCGCCATTTTCCAAGTGAGACCTCATGTCAGAGCCCGATACTCCGCAGTTTCTAGTAGCTTGTAGTCTGTTCTATCATTTTAAAGTGTAATTTAAATCAGAACTCTTAAAAAAGTACCGGCATCTCACCCTTGTTTTAGTGAATTCGACAAAATTTCCCTATTTCGTAGCATTTCGCCATTTTCCAAGTGAAACCTCATGTCAGAGCCCGATACTCCGCAGTTTCTAGTAGCTTGTAGTCTGTTCTATCATTTTTAAGAGTAATTTTGAGCAGAACTCTTGAAATAGAACTGGCATCTCACCATTTCTTAAGTGAAAACGCGCGGTAGAGCTGTTCACTTTATGCAATATTATTATTTTTCTTTTTTGAGCTAAAGCTCCGAGCTTTTATATACATGTGTTAATTTTTTACATTATATACTTTGTTTGACTATTTAATGTTATTTTATTAAGCATACAGTACCAATTTTAATTTGGTGAAAATTTAAATTTGAGCTTTTTCGAAAGTTTTTGTAAAAGCTCACTCAGAACTTTTCGAGTAAGCTTTTTGAGGCATAATACTTTTATTTTAATACTCATATACCCTTTAAATATCGAAATTCTATGAGATGCCAACTTTCGAAGTGTGAAGTTAGCATCTCATTTTCAAACTTGAGTTTTCCCAGGAAAATTCGCGGAACTATTGCTAAAACCTATCCAATACTATAGAACTATCCCCAATACTGTTAATTATAAAGTTTTTTGGTGAGATGCTAACACTTGAGATGCTAAGTTCACAGACCCCAAATTACACCTTAAAGTGAATTAAAGTATGCTAACACCAATAAGAATTAGAAGAAACACCAAGGGCCGTATTACATCGGTTCAATGCGGTTATTATACCAAATACATCACATACATAGATAGAAACATCCTTAATTAGGTAAACTACTGACATACAGTGATGTTTGAATATTATATTACAAAATAAATATTTTTATATAGTTATAGTTAAGTATATCTTAAATAAAAATATTTGTAATATGAAAAATAAATAATATTTTTACAATACGATCTGAAGGATAGGTATTTAACGCAATACTTAGAGACCGATATAGGAGAACAATTTAGTACTAACTACTATAAATATGTAGGTACTTAAATTATTATATTATAGAAATGCCTCATTATATGAAGATTTTGTAAAGTAATTTAGTAGGAAATCGACATAGTGGGCCTACTTGTCGAAACGAACAGTAAGCTCATTTGAATCATTATGAAAATTAAATACACATAATGACTTATATCAACTACTACATTGGTCGACAATTTTTTTAAATGACAACGATATTTCTTTCAGAATTTTGTTAGCCTCACGATTGTTTCGAGTTTCTGTATTAAAAACTTTTAACCTTGTATTATTATTATGTACATATGAAGAAAAGATTAAAAAACACTAAGGAAACTCGAACCAACGGTAGACTTTGTTTACTAACTAGAATAAGATATTGAGCAAGGTCCACAACACCTTACAGAAACAAAATTAAATGCTTTTTTTTTTTTAAATCGTCTTTTAGACAACCTTTCATTTATATCCGGACGTTTTTTTTAAACGGACGTGCATACCGACCGACGTACACCTTCAGTCCGTCACAGATGTAACGTCGATTTACAAACAAATAAATTACTTACATATAAAAATGTTCCTATTTACAGACAACCATATAGGTTAGGTATATATTATATATCAATTAGTAATTTATTATATTATTTTCAATAAAGCTTAAAGGGATGGCCGTCATCGAAATCGATGTGGAGGACTATATATAAATATATATATTTAATTACAAAAGCCATTACTTTAGAGATTTCAGTCAGTCATAGCACTTGATCAAACCCATTACTTATGATAATCTACATATTAATTTCATGATATTAAATTACCTAAATATAGGTACAATGGAGGCGGTAGCTCCAGTCTTAAATTATTATGTCAATAATTAGGTGTACAAGTTTTATTCCTGTAAACATTACACATATGATTACTATCTAGGTATACATTTTATATATAAGAAACAGGCGGTTCACGAAGGACCTTACTTACTAACTGCTGTAGAGCTATTACAGACTTACTAATAGGCGTACCTTACACTACTAATTAATTCACTACGATATAATACTGACTGAATGTTTGTTAACATTTTATTAACCATAAATATTCGTATACTTGTTCTACATGAATTTGCGCATGTATTTATTTAGTTAAAGATGTAGAACTTATAGCCATCTAAAACAGAGGGGCAGTGACGGATTAAGTCCATCATGGTGCCCTAAGCAACCCAAGCCCCCCAGGGCTGTAGCTAGAGTGGAATATGACGACGAAAAAAAAACAAGGAAAAACAAGGTAGGGCATTTGTCATTTCAAGCATAGCTACGACCCTGGAGTCCCCCATCCTTGTGTTCTGATGCCCGTTCTGGAATTTTCTGGTGCCCCCCAGACGTGGTGCCCTAGGCAATTGCTTAATTTGATTAAGGGTTAATCCGGGACTGCAGAGGGGGAAGCGATATAAATTATGCCCTTATACGAATATGTTAACACCTAAAATTTGACATTTACTTTGAATATAAAGCACACTTAATGTTTAGGTAATAAATGACATACATATATGACACGTCACACCTTGAATACTACTTTGTAAACATTGACCTTTGCATTAAGTATATATAATTATTTACTATTTAGGTCGATCATACTCCTTACTCTTTACTTGTTTATATCGAATAAGATTTATTTATATTTTCTTTAAAATACATTCGAGTCAAAATATAGTTTAAATACCTACCTAATTGAAGTAACTACCTCTCCTAATATAAATCGACTGTTTGGAGAGCTGTACAATGTGAACGCACGTGGTAATAGTCATACTTAGATGTGTTTCAAAACTATTAACAGACGTCTTCCGAATTTAGTTGGCACGTACTTGCCGACTACGACGCGACCTAATCTAGAACGGCGACCGTAAACTGAAGTAGGTAGTCGTTGTATGTTGGAATGTTCCAATTTGGTCGGGGCTTATTAAATCGAAACCTCTATTACTAGTTTTAGGCGCTACACACATGAATGAGGACTACGTACGGCACCGTGTGATACGGCAGTACATATTTTCTTCTATTATATCCTTTTAGTCCGTTTCTTTTTCACCTAGCGCCTTATTGTAAAATGATACTCATAAAACGATAACCTTCCAAAATATAAGAAGCATTTTTTTTGTATAATTCGATGACGCAATTAGTACTATCTTTTTATTTACTTATTATTATCGAACTAACCAAAACTAATCAAATTATTCAATATAACCTTATTTTAATTTTTTTTATTTAATTTATTTCATAATTGAGCATTTTTTTTTAATTCGAACTGTTCAGTAATTGTGTCTCTAAACAGTCACTCATTTTAAAAATATATGTCAAAAAAAAGTTACCTATATATTTTTAGTTACGCCCTGAATGACTACCAATTAGGTAGATAGACGAAATTTTGTGAGTTGTGAGTCGCGTAAAATGAGTCGCGCAATTTACGTTCTACTGAAATTCGGTTAGCTGCTGAAAATATCGTTTGATATTTGTTTTTATAACATTTTGAAATGTGTGAGACGGATATGCTCGCTTAAATACAATCGGTTAGCGCAGGATCTCTCGCAGATCTAATGTACTATAAGTAAATGTACTTACTATACGGTTACGTATGTATTATATCCTAATATATAAGATAAAAAAGATATTACAACATCGATAAAATGTACCCTTCATTACGCAAAATATATACAACTATCTAAAGAATTAAAATTAGGTTTGATACTTTCATATTATTGACTCACAACTTTTTCAAAACTATTTACATACAATATTATGTGAGTCAAACAAAAGTTATTCTCAAAATAAATTCTCCTGTAATAAATACTAATTGTGTATTCAATATTTCGAACCCTTGGCCGGGATCGAACACAACCCTGACAAGAGTAGTCCTCATGGATTACTTGCACAGCCTTATCTTACAAAACCTCAAGTCATTCCTATGATATATAACTTATATGAATAAACAAGTTACCCCTTCAACTTTTAAAAAGAGGTTAACGTGAGTACACCCAACCAGCCGCCTTCATTTTCGAACTAATATCACTACAATATACTCGTATAGCATTAGAATCGAGGGCGATTCTCGATATTGTTCGCTAGTGATAGGTTCGAAGTGGTGGTGTATCCGGCGTCATTACCGTTACTCTGATCCTCCTCGGTTCTCTTTAGAATTCATTTAACTATACCATAATTATTATCGATTTCCTTGTCCACATTGAATTCGTTATTTTGGTCAGTTTGCAGTTCCGGCTCAGAGGGTACCGGACCAGACTACTTGTCCATGTCTTCCATCTGCCGCACCGCCCAATACGCATGATCTTCTTGGATCGCTTTGAACGTGATCGGCGAGGGCACCGGTGTATTAGTGAAGCTTCTACGTTGAGTAGTATCATTAGAATTCCATGGTGATACTTGAAAATCTTCAAAAGTGATCGGTTCGTAATGGTCTGCCAGTGGATCCGCGTCGTCCCTGATACTATCTATCTCATAGTTTCCGTTAGAATCATTATAAGGACTGCAGTGCACGCTAGACCTTTCATCGTCTACGAGTATCAACTCGGCTGGCTCGTCCAAGGGGTTGATTATAGGAATAGGACTGGGGGAGAAAGGATTCAGCGCCGGGCATTTGGCCGGATGGGGTGCGCAACCGTCTTCGTCATTGCTCTTCTTGTTATTGGGTTTCTTCTTTTTGTGATTCCATGGTGATACTTGAAAATCTTCAAAAGTGATCGGTTCGTAATGGTTTGCCAGTGGATCGGCATCGTCACTGAGACTATCTATCTCATAGTTTCCGTTAGAATCATTATAAGGACTGCAGTGCACGCTAGACCTTTCGTCGTCTACGAGTATCAACTCGGCTGGCTCGTCCAAGGGGTTGATTATAGGAATAGGACTGGGGGAGAAAGGATTCAGCGCCGGGCATTTGGCCGGATGGGGTGCGCAACCGTCTTCGTCATTGCTCTTCTTGTTATTGGGTTTCTTCTTTTTGTGATTCCATGGTGACACTTGAAAATCTTCAAAAGTGATCGGTTCGTAATGGTCTGCCAGTGGATCCGCGTCGTCCTTGATACTATCTATCTCATAGTTTCCGTTAGAATCATTATAAGGACTGCAGTGCACGCTAGACCTTTCATCGTCTACGAGTATCAACTCGGCTGGCTCGTCCAAGGGGTTGATTATAGGAATAGGACTGGGGGAGAAAGGATTCAGCGCCGGGCATTTGGCCGGATGGGGTGCGCAACCGTCTTCGTCATTGCTCTTCTTGTTATTGGGTTTCTTCTTTTTGTGATTCCATGGTGACACTTGAAAATCTTCAAAAGTGATCGGTTCGTAATGGCCTGCCAGTGGATCCGCGTCGTCCTTGATACTATCTATCTCATAGTTTCCGTTAGAATCATTATAAGGACTGCAGTGCACGCTAGACCTTTCATCGTCTACGAGTATCAACTCGGCTGGCTCGTCCAAGGGGTTGATTATAGGAATAGGACTGGGGGAGAAAGGATTCAGCGCCGGGCATTTGGCCGGATGGGGTGCGCAACCGTCTTCGTCATTGCTCTTCTTGTTATTGGGTTTCTTCTTTTTGTGATTCCATGGTGATACTTGAAAATCTTCAAAAGTGATCGGTTCGTAATGGTCTGCCAGTGGATCCGCGTCGTCCCTGATACTATCTATCTCATAGTTTCCGTTAGAATCATTATAAGGACTGCAGTGCACGCTAGACCTTTCATCGTCTACGAGTATCAACTCGGCTGGCTCGTCCAAGGGGTTGATTATAGGAATAGGACTGGGGGAGAAAGGATTCAGCGCCGGGCATTTGGCCGGATGGGGTGCGCAACCGTCTTCGTCATTGCTCTTCTTGTTATTGGGTTTCTTCTTTTTGTGATTCCATGGTGATACTTGAAAATCTTCAAAAGTGATCGGTTCGTAATGGTTTGCCAGTGGATCGGCATCGTCACTGAGACTATCTATCTCATAGTTTCCGTTAGAATCATTATAAGGACTGCAGTGCACGCTAGACCTTTCGTCGTCTACGAGTATCAACTCGGCTGGCTCGTCCAAGGGGTTGATTATAGGAATAGGACTGGGGGAGAAAGGATTCAGCGCCGGGCATTTGGCCGGATGGGGTGCGCAACCGTCTTCGTCATTGCTCTTCTTGTTATTGGGTTTCTTCTTTTTGTGATTCCATGGTGACACTTGAAAATCTTCAAAAGTGATCGGTTCGTAATGGTCTGCCAGTGGATCCGCGTCGTCCTTGATACTATCTATCTCATAGTTTCCGTTAGAATCATTATAAGGACTGCAGTGCACGCTAGACCTTTCATCGTCTACGAGTATCAACTCGGCTGGCTCGTCCAAGGGGTTGATTATAGGAATAGGACTGGGGGAGAAAGGATTCAGCGCCGGGCATTTGGCCGTTGAAAATCTTCAAAAGTGATCGGTTCGTAATGGTCTGCCAGTGGATCGGCATCGTCACTGATACTATCTATCTCATAGTTTCCGTTAGAATCATTATAAGGACTGCAGTGCACGCTAGACCTTTCATCGTCTACGAGTATCAACTGGGCTGGCTCGTCCAAGGGGTTGATTATAGGAATAGGACTGGGGGAGAAAGGATTCAGCGCCGGGCATTTGGCCGGATGGGGTGCGCAACCGTCTTCGTCATTGCTCTTCTTGTTATTGGGTTTCTTCTTTTTGTGATTCCATGGTGATACTTGAAAATCTTCAAAAGTGATCGGTTCGTAATGGTTTGCCAGTGGATCGGCATCGTCACTGAGACTATCTATCTCATAGTTTCCGTTAGAATCATTATAAGGACTGCAGTGCACGCTAGACCTTTCGTCGTCTACGAGTATCAACTCGGCTGGCTCGTCCAAGGGGTTGATTATAGGAATAGGACTGGGGGAGAAAGGATTCAGCGCCGGGCATTTGGCCGGATGGGGTGCGCAACCGTCTTCGTCATTGCTCTTCTTGTTATTGGGTTTCTTCTTTTTGTGATTCCATGGTGACACTTGAAAATCTTCAAAAGTGATCGGTTCGTAATGGTCTGCCAGTGGATCCGCGTCGTCCTTGATACTATCTATCTCATAGTTTCCGTTAGAATCATTATAAGGACTGCAGTGCACGCTAGACCTTTCATCGTCTACGAGTATCAACTCGGCTGGCTCGTCCAAGGGGTTGATTATAGGAATAGGACTGGGGGAGAAAGGATTCAGCGCCGGGCATTTGGCCGGATGGGGTGCGCAACCGTCTTCGTCATTGCTCTTCTTGTTATTGGGTTTCTTCTTTTTGTGATTCCATGGTGATACTTGAAAATCTTCAAAAGTGATCGGTTCGTAATGGTCTGCCAGTGGATCGGCATCGTCACTGATACTATCTATCTCATAGTTTCCGTTAGAATCATTATAAGGACTGCAGTGCACGCTAGACCTTTCATCGTCTACGAGTATCAACTCGGCTGGCTCGTCCAAGGGGTTGATTATAGGAATAGGACTGGGGGAGAAAGGATTCAGCGCCGGGCATTTGGCCGGATGGGGTGCGCAACCGTCTTCGTCATTGCTCTTCTTGTTATTGGGTTTCTTCTTTTTGTGATTCCATGGTGATACTTGAAAATCTTCAAAAGTGATCGGTTCGTAATGGTTTGCCAGTGGATCGGCATCGTCACTGAGACTATCTATCTCATAGTTTCCGTTAGAATCATTATAAGGACTGCAGTGCACGCTAGACCTTTCGTCGTCTACGAGTATCAACTCGGCTGGCTCGTCCAAGGGGTTGATTATAGGAATAGGACTGGGGGAGAAAGGATTCAGCGCCGGGCATTTGGCCGGATGGGGTGCGCAACCGTCTTCGTCATTGCTCTTCTTGTTATTGGGTTTCTTCTTTTTGTGATTCCATGGTGATACTTGAAAATCTTCAAAAGTGATCGGTTCGTAATGGTCTGCCAGTGGATCGGCATCGTCACTGATACTATCTATCTCATAGTTTCCGTTAGAATCATTATAAGGACTGCAGTGCACGCTATACCTTTCATCGTCTACGAGTATCAACTCGGCTGGCTCGTCCAAGGGGTTGATTATAGGAATATTACTGGGGGAGAAAGGATTCAGCGCCGGGCATTTGGCCGGATGGGGTGCGCAACCGTCTTCGTCATTGCTCTTCTTGTTATTGGGTTTCTTCTTTTTGTGGATATAGTGAGACCGATACACTGATGTAGGGTCTCTTTTTACCAGTCGACCGCTTGAAGGTCCTGGTTCATTAGGGTCAAATATGTCAGGTTCTCCACTTAAAAGGAACAATGGGGACTATGGCAGCCGCCGATACAATGCTAAAAACACGTACGAAGTGGCGGATGGAGACTTGCCAGCTCTATAACTGGGCCCCCCAAACAAGGGGGCAACATGAAACGAGCGGCTTTGAAAGTGGAGCAGACGCCCAGGGTTTTAAACCGCGATCTACTGAGCCCGAGGGTCCAGCTTCATGCTAAGCCAACTCACCACTTACGCATCGCCCCTCACTCTCCGAGCACCAAAGTGCTCTCGCGGGCTCCACTCCGGCCGGCCAATGAAGGCAAGCACGGAGGTGGGGGACCTGTTCCTCATCAGTGCTCACTCCGCCGACCAGTGAAGGCAAGTGGAGGTGAGGAACGGGGACCTCCCCCGGGAGCGCGTCAGGTCCGCGGGGTCGCTACTCCCCGACACCCCGCCTCAAAGGTGCCCTGCGGACTTATTATTATTGTTATTATTTTCTTCGTGATAGTTTGCCGAGGGATCATTTCTGAGCGGAACATTTGGTTTAATATCAGGTTGATGTGACCTTGGTACTATACGTTGTAATGATATAAAAATAGCAAAAACTTCTTGGTTAGTCAAGTACTGAGATTTCAAGAACAATGACATTTAAAATACAATGGTTGGATAAAAAAAATAAATTTAATAATATAAATATAGCAATAACACAATATTTCAATTTATATAACCACGCGGCGAGTGAATTCCTCCGCAGTCCGTCGTTTGGCGTCAAGAAGGTAGGACCCGTGTGCTCCTTTGCCGACTCGCTGCGTAAAAATACGCGAGATTCGTTTTTAGAAGTAATAATAGTTAGTTTTATACTTTCATTGAAAATATTTTTGTTATTATTGTATCATTAGTGGCCTTGGCCGGGATCGAACACAACCCTGACAAGAGTAGTCTTCATGGATTACTTGCACAGCCTTATCTTACAAAACCTCAAGTCATTCCTATGATATAACATAACATAATCATTCACTACATCATCTCATTATAGTAACTGACCCCTAACTAAGATATATAACTCATATGAATAAACAAGTTACCCCTTCAACTTTTAAAAAGAGGTTATCGTGAGTACACCCAACCAGCCGCCTTCATTTTCGAACTAATATCACTACAATATCCTCGTATAGCATTAGAATAGAGGGCGCGTAGCTCAGCTGCTTGCGTGAAGCCCCCGTGGTGGAAGCACCAGATTTTCAATTAAACTATAACAACCGATTTCATCGGAATAAAGTGTTTCTGAACTAGGTATATGATATTATGTTTCATTGTTTGTTTATTATTATTTTAAGTATGATGGGTTATAGGTAAAAGGAAATAATCTGATTACGAATCTGATTATAATCTAACAAAATATTAAATACTATCTTTTGCCCGCGACTTCGTTCGAAAAACGAATAGGGTAGGATTTTCAGGCCTATGTTATTTTTAAATGAGGTTATAGTGGACCCAAACCGATGAAAATGCAATTTTTATAATAATATAACCTAAAATAACCCTAAACAGATTTTTTGCCTATATTCGTGGATTCTATTATGATAAATTGAAATGTTAGTCCACGATCGTTTGAGGAAAAACAGCTATATAAAAATTTGTATTAAAAAAAATAGATTGTTTTCCTCAAACGTTCGTGGATTTTTGCCTATAACTGTTTTAATTTTGGTTCTACGACTATGACATCTTAACAAAAGATGTAGATAATATTATTGGCAACAAGAAATGCTAAAATTTTTTTTGTGATACCTATAGTTTGTCAGATAAACCTAGAACCCCTTTTTCCTAGATGGCGGCCGTTGGGCAAGGGTTGCAACCCCACAAACTTGGATTTAACTTTAAACTGACCCCCTCTTGACATCCCAAAAATAAAATTGCGTCCTCTGAGAAATAATTTACAAATGTAACTTTTCAATGTAATATATTCCACCTTTTCCATTTGAAATTATTTGTTTTTTTTATTATGACACCTTTGCATTTGAACATAGTCACTTAACTCAGTTTATTTTTCTTTCAAGTTAAAAATAAAGATTTATATTAAATAACTAAGACTTTTTATTTCATGCTTAACCTTTGCTATCTGACTGTTCATTGGATAAAAATATTCAACTGATACAATTTATACTTAAAAAAGGAATTCGGGTTTTTCCCACACCGGGGCCATAACACACGCACCCAACGTTTTTACAAATTCTCTACAATGAAAAAGGGATTGTGGTATATCATTTGAAAATGCGCAAAACATAATAAGGTATTGAACTTAACGTTCGATTTCTATGTTTTGTTTAACATTGCGAAGTAAAATGAGGGCGTTGGTGTTTTAATAACGTATCTTTCTGCTCACCTTACGATAGAAATAATAGGCAGGCTTCTTAATATTCTGCGGTCAACAAAGTGCGGAATAATTCATCGACTGCCCGAAGGCAATGGTTGAAAGCATCCAAAAAGGTTTTTTTTTATTTCATTTCACCTCATCGAAATTTAAAAATATACACAATGGTTATGCCGTGAAAGTTTCCGGTTGTACACATTTCGATAACATGTATGTAATATATATAAATATACTTATATGTATTATAGAAATTCACAAAGTCATTGAAATGAAAATTATATTCGTTATATAAGAATAGTTTTGATCCAAATACAGCGACCGCAGCGGAATCAGATCACTGCGGTAAATATGACTCTCGATATTGTTCGCTAGTGATAGGTACGAAGTGGTGGTGTATCCGGCGTCATTACCGTTACTCTGATCCTCCTCGGTTCTCTTTGGAATTCATTTAACTATACCATTATTATTATAGATTTCCTTGTCCACATTGAATTCGTTATTTGGGTCAGTTTGCAGTTCCGGCTCAGAGGGTACCGGACCAGACTACTTGTCCATGTCTTCCATCTGCCGCACCGCCCAATACGCATGATCTTCTTGGATCGCTTCGAACGTGATCGGCGAGGGCACCGGTGTCTTAGTGAAGCTTCTACGTTGACGTTGAGTAGTATCATTAGAATTCCATGGTGATACTTGGAATTCTTCAAAAGTGATCGGTTCGTAATGGTCTGCCTGTGGATCGGCATCGTCACTGATAATATCTATCTCATAATTTCCGTTAGAATCATTATAAGGACTGCAGTGCACGCTAGACCTTTCATCGTCTACGAGTATCAACTCGGCTGGCTCGTCCAAGGGGTTGATTATAGGACTGGGGGGGAAAGGATTCAGCGCCGGGCGTTTGGCCGGAGGGGGTGCGCAACCGTCTTCGTCATTGCTCTTCTTGTTATTTGCTTTCTTCTTTTTGTGGAAGTAGTGAGGCCGATACACTGATGTAGGGTCTCTTTTTACCACTCGACCGCTTGAAGGTCCCGGTTCATTAGGGTCAAATACGTCAGGTTCTCCACTTAAAATAAAAGATGTCGTTTCAAATGCACTACTTTCCTCTGTAAAACTTCTTCCCGCGGCAGCTGGATAACATCGTCTAGCAGTCGAACTCATATCAAACGTTGGAGTTAATGTCACACTATGAGAAGGTTCATTTCCAGAATTGGACTGGAATCTACCAGAAAAGGGACTTCTTGCGTTACTCGTGGCACTCAGATCGAAGGGCGATTCCGATCTATCATTATTATTGTTATTATTTTCTTCCTGATAGTTTGCCGACGGATCATTTTTGGGCGGAACATTTGGTATAATATCAGGTTGATGTGACCTTGGTACTATACGTTGTAATGATATAAAATTAGCAAAAACTTCTTGGTTAGTCAAGTACTGAGATTTCAATTCGTTATTATTGTCATTGACAGGTGGATCGTGCCCAGGAGGAGGTCCATGGCTGGGAGGCGGTCCACTAGCAGCTCCACCGCCAGGAGGAGGTCCATTGCTAGAAGAAGCTACATTCGCGGTACCTGATGGCCCTGCCACTCCCCCATTTTGTTCTCTAGAAGAAGCTACTTCCAAGCCTGAGTTGTTATGAGGAGTCACAAAAGGTATATAATCTAAATCATACAAATACATTTTTTGTGGGTCGACATTATTATCTCGCGGCCGAGATACTTTTTTCATTTTACTCAAAATAATTTTTGGTTGTGATTTCTGATAATTAATAAGTTTACCGTGAATATCAGTAAGTCGCCTAGACTTACCCTTGACAGGGAGCTTGTGGTCTGCAGACTTTGAAGTCTTCATTGTAGTTTTGGATGTATTTTGGTCGGGCGGGTCGGCGGGCACATCGACCACCGACTCCGGGGGGCTTTCGGGCCGCGGGGGGCTCTCGGCCGGCGGGGGGCTCTCGGGCCGCGGGGGACTCTCGGGCCGCGGGGGGCTCTCGGGCTGCGGGGGACGCGGGGCGTGGGAGGCCTCCCAGTCGTCCGGCTCGGGCGACAGGTTTACGATTTTACAGAAACTTTGCAGGATTCTAACAGTCGACAAAAATTTACGGTCCATTGCCTGTTCAAGCAAAGTATAATCAATTTGACGTGGAAAGTACGGTCTAAACCTAGGCGGGATAGTGATAGATGTTTGCGTAGACGTGTTTGCCTTCTGCGGCAGGTACATGTAGCGCCAGTCCAGGTGGGGGCGCGGCGAGACTATGAACTGTCCCGCCCGGGGGATGTCTCAGGCGATTGACTCGACGCTCCACACTTCAACGCGACAGAACGGGCACTCCGACAGCTGCTCGGCGCACCGCGCACAGAACCCTCTGAAAGTAAGTAACATATACACTCTTCGTTAATCACTCTAAACACATATTATACCTATTATTATTTCACATTGTTTTTATTTGTGTAGGATCAGATTTACTCTTGATATCGATATTAATACATAATTAAAATTATGGAAGAGCACTATGGAAATCATATGTCAAATAGTGAGTGGTACTTACGTGTGCTGGCATGGCGATAGGAGAGAGTTCGCCAAATCATCACAGCATACAACACAAGACGCATCGACGATGGGCGCGTTTCGGACCTCTTGCATATGTATGCGACGCGGTATTACCTGAGGTGATTTTACCACAGTTATTACATACTTGACCGAAGACAAATTGTTCATATTTGAATATGTAACTAAATAACAACAGTACATACCATTCTTTCGGTATTAGTGAGAGTACCATGTTCGTTGATCACTTTGAAAGAGCGATCACGCGGCGGGTATCGAAACGGTTTGTTACCAAAATTGAATCGACACTGTTGATGTGCCATGAAGCTGGCAGCGGCGTAATACCCGTCCCTGAAAAAGATGATATATATCGGCTGTAAATAGACAAAGGAAATAGGAGGAGGCATATGATCGATATTCGAGTAAAAAATCAATCGTCATGCACCTTGCGCTGTGAAAAATATCAGAGCACGTTGGCAATTTTTGCCCGTTCAGGTAAAATATTGCCTCCTCGCGTGGAATATCGATAAGACACCCGAGGATGTCGCCAGGCTTCCACGCAGGCACATTGAAAATGGGTGCGGCCTGGGCCTTGTGCCATATCAAGCGGCGGCACCCGTCGTAAGACAGCGAGAAACCGTCGTCCCCGATACCGTATCCATCCTGAAATCAAAAGGTAATCAAACAGATATCCCACAATATTTATTTCATTTACATATTTGTTATTTACTAAATTATTTGCATGTGTAACTGAGACAATGACGAGATTAGACGAGACTTAGTCACTTAGTACATAATTTTTAAACTTACATGATTTTGAAAGACACAGCTCTTTGAGGCCCAGCCGATTTGCATCACACCATGAGTTATGATTTCCACCTCGTAGAACCAAACGTCATGATCACACTAGGAAAGGCAAAGGAATCAATTGGTCATTGTTATATTGTTTTAAATACATCAACATCTATGAGTCAACTTACTTGGAAAGTGCACCGAACACTCTCAAATGAGTGAGAATCACACCGCGCCTCCAGTCCATCGGCAGATATCTTGAGATATTCGCTCACGTCTTTAGTGTTAAGCATGGCATTTATGCCCGAGGTGTTTTGGGTTTCGTACGACAGCTGTCGTCCATCTGCCACAACTGTATTAAACAATAATATTACTAAACCAATATACAAACAAAGTATAACATTAATAAATACACTACATGTACTAACATTTTTCAAATATTCATTTACTTTTGTCGAAAGAATAACACTTACATATGTTGTCAAGCGTCCAGCGGGCACAGAACGCAACCTGTCTCCAAACGAAATCATCCTCTGGCAAGTCCTGCAGTTTCAATAGGGGATAGTAATTTTCTTTAGCTAAATATTGGGTAATCGACCATTTGTTTTCAATAGTTTGCGCGAATTTTTCTAGTGCCACTAATGCGTACAATACTAGGCATGACTGGTTAGAATCCCGCTAGAAAACAAAAATAATGGTTATTAATATGGTTGCATTTATGCAAAACTACTTATTTATAGATGTTTTTCATTAGAACCACAAAACGTAAAAATATTTTTATTTTTTTCTATATCAAACCAAAAAAGTATTAACTTACAATATATGTGACCAAGTAGTCCAATGTGTTCTGGCTGAGAACAGCTGCACTCCAGGGCCCGGCGTACCTCTCAGCAATACATCCGAGCACAACGCAGATGTTTCTCTCGTAACGAATCATGGTCGTGCGAGTTAAGTTTTTCAAAGCTCGCGCTTTGCTGAGGTTGTATCTATTGACCAACTGTAAACAATATATATTTATATATTGGTTTTCAAACACTGTTACAGTGCAGCAATGCAGTGACTTTGCACTTCAAGCATTGAGATATAATTAAATTCTTACAGCAACAACAGTCTCCTTCGGCGGGAGAGGAGTGTCGTCGAATATAATTGTGATGGTAGAAGGCCCCAAGGGCTCGTCAAGTGGAATAGTATGGATTAAGGACATCACAACCTGACTCCATCCTTCCTCCTTATCGGCTATACAATGCAGCTTCACCAGAGGAATTGGTGAATCATCATCACTGTAACAAATATAAGTCGCTCAATTCTTAGTGATACGAAGCTGACTTACGGAATAAAACCAAATTTGCGAAACTAGGATTATGTTCGCAATCAGTTAATATACTTAATCATCAAAAATAATCATAAGCAATATTTTTTTTACTTTATGGGGGATCGCAAGATTTTTAACACGGAATAACGAACTATCTCTCTTTAAACACTGCTTCAAGTTATACAGGCTTATTGGTTAAGTCGACCTATTCCCGTCAAGGGCGTGTAGTTTACATCGTTTCCGACTGATTTCACCATGAAACACCCTACCCTAAACCTAACCGTTTAAGAAATATTTCAATTTATTTGTTTTTATAAAAATCACCGGATCTTCGGCTATAAGCTTGGATATTTTTAAATGCGCATGTCTTATTATTACTATTACTTGATTTTTACGTTTATAATAAGGTGCTTTGTGACCCCAATAACCAATATTGTACCTAAAATAAATAAACAAGTAGTTGTAGACGATTAAAACTTTTAAAAAATAATAACAATCGGAAAGTTTATTTTTCTTTCAAGGATATCTAGAAAAAAAGATATGGCACCTGTTTGGCAGATATGCCTAAAAATATCTACGTTTCATCGGCTATCCAACGAGCTATAACAACCTAGGGTTTTATCGAAATTTTGTACAAAACATGTAGTTTTATAGGCTACCGGGGAGGTTAAATAAAACAATAGGTCAGCATACAGAACAAGTTACTAAACTTATTAAACTTTTAAGTACTACACACACCATTTTTGAGTCTAAATTTCATGTTCAACATGTCGGCCCCTGCATTGCACACATCTTCGCATTATTTCGCGAAGACCAGTTTTCACTACACCAGTAGTAATTTTGTTCTTATTTCATTGGCCGCATTAATGATTCTGTCTCTCAGTACTTCAATTGATGAAATTGGGTTGAGCTCACTGTACATGAGACTCTTTATTTACCCCCACGCATAAAAATCCATGGGGGTTAAGTCCGGACTTCTGGCTGGCCAAGGTATAGGCCCCAGTGTTAACTTGGCAGTTTGTTTTTTTGCAGAATCTAAAACACTTTCAAATATAGTAGAACGTCGATTATCCGAATGCCGATTAACCGAATCGCCAATTATTCTATCGGTCCTAAGTTACTGTAGGTACCTCTTTTATTGTTGTGTTTTTTTTATAATTTGCATTTTCGTTAAGGCCCGCTGAGGTTGCAACTTACTCTGATGTTTGTTAAACTTATTATAGTTTATTCTATGTGTGATAGTTCGTTTTTCCGTTCACAAAGGGTAAATACGGGACCCTATTATTGAGACTTCGCTGTCCATCCTTCCGTTCGTCTGTCACCAGACTGTATGTCAAGAATGATGAGGTGATAGATAGCTACACAGTTAAAATTTTCACAGCTGATGTATTTCTATTGCTGCTATAATAAAAAATACTAAACACAAAATAAAATAAATATTTAAGGGGACTTCCCTATACAATAAACGTGTTTTTTTTTTGCTGTTTTTGGTACGGAACCTTTCGTGCGAGTCTGACTTGCATTTGGCCGGTTTTTCTTTATTACCAGTATATGTGTGATAATCCGAATTTTCGATTATCCGAATCGACCCTAGTCCCAATTAATTCAGATAATCGGAGGGAAGTGGAGTAGAAATGGGAGTGGTGTGGATGCGGGATTGGCGTTGAAGTGGGCTTGGTGTGGAAGTGGTAGAGATGTGGAAATGGGATTAGTGTGAATTATTGGTATGAATGTAGGATGGTGTGATGTAGAACGTCGGTGGCGTAGTGGTTGACGTCTTTGACTTTCGATCGGAAGGTGCCTGGTCGGAACCCTACCACGTACCATATATGTCCTCACCGAGGGGACATTACCAAAAATAGGTAATGATGAGTGGTGTGGAAGTGGAAGCGGTGTGGAAGATGTGTTGGTGTGGAAGGGGAATGGGATGGAAGAGGTAGTGGCATGGAAGGGGAGTGGGATGGAAGAGGTAGTGGGGTGGAAGGGAGTGGGGTGGAAGAGGTAGTGGCGTGGAAAGGGAATGGGATGGAAGAGGTAGTGGCGTGGAAGAGGAGTGGGGTGGAAGAGGTAGTTGCGTGGAAGGGGAATGGGGTGGAAGAGGTAGTGGCGTGGAAGCATTAGCTACCTACGGCCTATCCTAAATCATATCTAATAGGGGTATTTTGTTTATGTAGGCGCATATATTAAAGTTGACCTGATTAATGTCATATTGATTTAATATAGGCGTGTTTATTGTTTATTTTTTATCTCGACTGCTAGACCTACATATTGATTAAAGTTATTTTATTACATCGATATTTAGCGTTAGCCCAAAATAACTATTCTTCGCGTACGAAGTCGCGGGGCGGAAGGTAGTAATAGTAATATATTTATTAGAGCGTCGGTGGCTTAGGGGTTAAGGCTGTTGACTTCCAATCGGAAGGTGCCTGGTTCGAACTCCACCAGTCCCGCCATGTACCAATGTGTTTTCAATTTACGAATTCATAAGTACGTTAATTTCGACGCTCTTACGGTGAAGGAAAACATCGTGAGGAAACCTGCACATTCCTGGGAAGAAATTCTAAGGTTATGTGTGAAGTCGACCAACCCGCACTTGGCCAGCGTGGTTGACTAAGGCCTAATCACCCTAATTCAGGGTAGGCTCGTGCCCCTCGGTGGGGACAATGTAATGAGCTAATGATGATGAATATAAATATAGCAATAACACAATATTTCAATTTATATAACCACGCGGCGAGTGAATTCCTCCGCAGTCCGCCGTTTGGCGTCAAGAAGGTACGACCCGTGTGCTCCTTTGCCGTCTCGCTGCGTAAAAATACGCGAGATTCGTTTTTAGAAGTAATAATAGTTAGTTTTATACTTTCATTGAAAATATTTTTGTTATTATTGTATCATTAGTGGATAGTGTTGAAGAATTATTATTGGACATGTAAAATAAAAGTAATAGAGTAAAAAATAAAATCAAAATTAAGAATACGAAATACGTATCCACAAAAAAATAAGATACCTTACGTAATATTATTTAGTTTTTATGTAATTACATTGGACTGAGTCGGGATGACAACTGAGAATGAGCCACAGTATGCCGTGTGCATAGTGTAGTAGGTAAAGTTATTACATAAACAGCCTAATATCACACAGTAGCGTAAAGGTCGCCATGCTGGACTTCCACGAGAGGGTCCTGGGTTCAATTCCAGCCAACTTTTGTGTGATGTGCATATTTGTTGGCTATGGTACTTGTATTGAATATAATATATTATTTATGTAATACGCCTCCATTCCTAGCGTATGACATTTTATCCGGTTATACATAACTACCTACTTATTACCCGTAACAGTAACGTACTAGGATTACAATATGTATAACAAATTAAATAAACTACACGCACCGCAAAATTAGAGGAACGTTAATTCATTTGTGGCAATTTCAGATTTTTTGTTATCATGTTGTTTTATTTTTGTGATTATTTAAATATTTTATAAATGAAAATTTCCTACATCTTATATGAATTTTTACAAAACTAAAGATTTTTTTAAGGTCAAAAGTGTGGCCTCATGTCTTGTGATCTCGCTGGTCAGTCGATTTGGATAATTTCCACTTCGTTTAGCTGAATCCGCTATCATGCATAAAACAAAACAAAGAGCGAGAAAAAGGCATTTCATGGGATTCCAAGACATCGGTTATGTATCGCTGTGCGGTCAGGGTTCCATTTTAATCAGACTTTAGTCTGACCTCTGGCTCTGACCTTAGTCTGACCTCTGGCTCTGACCTTAACTGACCTTAGTCTGGACTTCTGGCTCTGACCTTAGTCCGACCTCTGGCTCTGACCTTAACTGACATCTGGCTCTGACCCTAGTCTGACCCCTGGCTCTGACCTTAGGCTGACCTCTGGCTCTGACTTTAGTCTGACCTCAACTGACCTCTGGCTCTGACCTTATCTGATCTCTGGCTCTGACCTTAGTCTGACCTCTGGCCTAACCTTAGACTGACCTCCGGCTCTGACGTTAGTCTGACCTCTGGTTCTGACCTTAACTGACCTCTGGCTCTGACCTTATCTGATCTCTGGCTCTGACCTTAGTCTGACCTCTGGCCCTAACCTTAGACTGACCTCTGGCTCTGGCCTTAGTCTGACCTCTGGCTCTGACCTTAGCTGACCTCTGGCTCTGACTGACCTGACCGACTGACCCGACTGACTGACCTGACATAATGACCTGACTGACTGAAGCACCCGACTGACTGACCCGACTGACTGACCCGACTGACTGACCCGACTGACTGACCTGACTGACTGACCTGACTGACTGACCTGACTGACTGACCTGACTGACTGACCTGACTGACTGACCTGACTGACTGACCTGACTGACTGACCTGACTGACTGACCTGACTGACTGACTGACCTGACTGACTGACCCGACTGACTGACCTGACTGACTGACCTGACTGACTGACCAGACTGACTGACTGACCTGACTGACTGACCTGACTGACCTGACTGACTGACCTGACTGACTGACCTGACTGACTGACCTGACTGAATGACCTGTCTGACTGACTGACCTGACTGAATGACCAGACTGACTGACCCGACTGACTGACCCTACTAACTGACCGACTGACCTGACTGACTGACCTGACATACTGACCTGACTGATTGACCCGACTGACTGACCCGACTGACTGACCCGACTGACTGACCCAACTGACTGACCCGACTGACTGACCCGACTGACTGACCCGACTGACTGTCCCGACTGACTGACACGACTGACTGACCCGACTGACTGACCAACTGACCTGACTGACTGACCTGACATACTGACCTGACTGACTGACCCGACCGACTGACCCGACTGACTGACCCGACTGACTGACCCGACTGACTGACCCGACTGACTGACCCAACTGACTGACCTGACTGACTGACCTGACTGAATGACCTGACTGACTGACTGACCTGACTGACTGACTGACCCGACTGAATGACCCAACTGACTGACCCGACTGACTGACCCAACTGACTGACCTGACTGACTGACCTGACTGAATGACCTGACTGACTGACTGACCTGACTGACAGACCTGACTGACTGACCTGACCTGACTGACTGACCCGACTGACTGACCCGACTGACTGACCCGACTGACTGTCCCGACTGACTGACCCGACTGACTGACCCGACTGACTGTCCCGACTGACTGACCCGACTGACTGACCCGACTGAATGACCTGACTGACTGACCCGACTGACTACCCGACTGACTGACCCGACTGACTGACCCGACTGACTGACCCGACTTACTGACCCGACTGACTGACCTGACTGACTGACCTGACTGACTGACTGACTGACCCGACTGACTGACCCGACTGACTGACCCGACTGACTGACCCGACTGACTGACCCGACTGACTGACCCGACTGACTGACCCGACTGACTGACCCGACTGACTGACCCGACTGACTGACCCGACTGAATGACCTGACTGACTGACTGACCTGACTGACTGACTGACCTGACTGACTGACCTGACTGACCCGACTGACTGACCCGACTGACTGACCCGACTGACTGACCCGACTGACTGACCCAACTGACTGACCTGACTGACTGACCTGACTGAATGACCTGACTGACTGACTGACCTGACTGACTGACTGACCTGACTGACTGACCTGACTGACCTGACTGACAGACCTGACTGACTGACCTGACTGACAGACCTGACTGACTGACCCGACTGACTGACCCGACTGACTGACCCGATTGACTGACCCGACTGACTGACCCGACTGACTGACCCGACTGACTGACCCGACTGACTGACCCGACTGAATGACCTGACTGACTGACTGACCTGACTGACTGACCTGACTGACTGACTGACCTGACTGACTGACTGACCTGACTGACTGACCTGACTGACCCGACTGACTGACCCGACTGACTGACCCGACTGACTGACCTGACTGACTGACCTGACTGAATGACCTGACTGACTGACTGACCTGACTGACTGACCTGACTGACAGACCTGACTGACTGACCTGACTGACAGACCTGACTGACTGACCCGACTGACTGACCCGACTGACTGACCCGATTGACTGACCCGACTTACTGACCCGACTGACTGACCTGACTGACCTGACTGACTGACTGACTGACCCGACTGACTGACCCGACTGACTGACCCGACTGACTGACCCGACTGACTGACCCGACTGACTGACCCGACTGACTGACCCGACTGACTGACCCGACTGACTGACCCGACTGACTGACCCGACTGACTGACCCGACTGACTGACCCGACTGACTGACCCGACTGACTGACCTGACTGACTGACCTGACTGACTGACCTGACTGACTGACCAGACTGACTGACTGACCTGACTGACCTGACTGACTGACCTGACTGACTGACCTGACTGACTGACCTGACTGACTGACCTGACTGACTGACCTGACTGACTGACCTGACTGACTGACCTGACTGACTGACCTGACTGACTGACCTGACTGACTGACCTGACTGACTGACCTGACTGACTGACAGACCTGACTGACTGACCTGACTGACCTGACTGACTGACCTGACTGACTGACCCGACTGACTGACCCGACTGACTGTCCCGACTGACTGACCCGACTGACTGACCCGACTGACTGTCCCGACTGACTGACCCGACTGACTGACCCGACTGAATGACCTGACTGACTGACCCGACTGACTGACCCGACTGACTGACCCGACTGACTGACCCGACTGACCTGACTGACTGACTGACTGACCCGACTGACTGACCTGACTGACTGACCCGACTGACTGACCCGACTGACTGACCCGACTGACTGACCCGACTGACTGACCCGACTGACTGACCCGACTGACTGACCCGACTGACTGACCCGACTGACTGACCCGACTGACTGACCCGACTGACTGACCCGACTGACTGACCTGACTGACTGACCTGACTGACTGACCTGACTGACTGACCTGACTGACTGACCAGACTGACTGACTGACCTGACTGACTGACCTGACTGACCTGACTGACTGACCTGACTGACTGACCTGACTGACTGACCTGACTGACTGACCTGACTGACTGACCTGACTGACTGACCTGACTGACTGACCTGACTGACTGACCTGACTGACTGACCTGACTGACTGACCTGACTGACTGACTGACCTGACTGACTGACCTGACTGACCTGACTGACTGACCTGACTGACCTGACTGACTGACCCGACTGACTGACCCGACTGACTGTCCCGACTGACTGACCCGACTGACTGACCCGACTGACTGTCCCGACTGACTGACCCGATTGACTGACCCGACTGACTGACCCGACTGACTGACCCGACTGACTGACCCGACTGACTGACCCGACTGAATGACCTGACTGACTGACTGACCTGACTGACTGACCTGACTGACTGACTGACCTGACTGACTGACTGACCTGACTGATCCGACTGACTGACCCGACTGACTGACCCGACTGACTGACCTGACTGACTGACCTGACTGAATGACCTGACTGACTGACTGACCTGACTGACTGACCTGACTGACAGACCTGACTGACTGACCTGACTGACAGACCTGACTGACTGACCCGACTGACTGACCCGACTGACTGACCCGATTGACTGACCCGACTTACTGACCCGACTGACTGACCTGACTGACTGACCCGACTGACTGACCCGACTGACTGACCCGACTGACTGACCCGACTGACTGACCCGACTGACTGACCCGACTGACTGACCCGACTGACTGACCCGACTGACTGACCCGACTGACTGACCCGACTGACTGACCCGACTGACTGACCCGACTGACTGACCTGACTGACTGACCTGACTGACTGACCAGACTGACTGACTGACCTGACTGACTGACCTGACTGACTGACCTGACTGACTGACCTGACTGACTGACCTGACTGACTGACCTGACTGACTGACCTGACTGACTGACCTGACTGACTGACCTGACTGACTGACCTGACTGACTGACCTGACTGACTGACCTGACTGACTGACCTGACTGACTGACTGACCTGACTGACTGACCTGACTGACCTGACTGACTGACCTGACTGACCTGACTGACTGACCCGACTGACTGTCCCGACTGACTGACCCGACTGACTGACCCGACTGACTGACCCGACTGACTGACCCGACTGACTGACCCGACTGAATGACCTGACTGACTGACTGACCTGACTGACTGACTGACCTGACTGACTGACTGACCTGACTGACTGACCTGACTGACCCGACTGACTGACCCGACTGACTGACCCGACTGACTGACCCGACTGACTGACCCGACTGACTGACCCAACTGACTGACCTGACTGACTGACCTGATTGAATGACCTGACTGACTGACTGACCTGACTGACTGACTGACCTGACTGACTGACCTGACTGACCTGACTGACAGACCTGACTGACTGACCTGACTGACAGACCTGACTGACTGACCTGACTGACTGACCCGACTGACTGACCCGATTGACTGACCCGACTGACTGACCCGACTGACTGACCCGACTGACTGACCCGACTGACTGACCCGACTGACTGACCCGACTGACTGACCCGACTGACTGACCCGACTGACTGACCCGACTGACTGACCCGACTGACTGACCCGACTGACTGACCTGACTGACTGACCTGACTGACTGACCTGACTGACTGACCTGACTGACTGACTGACCTGACTGACTGACCTGACTGACTGACCTGACTGACCTGACTGACTGACCTGACTGACCTGACTGACTGACCCGACTGACTGTCCCGACTGACTGACCCGACTGACTGACCCGACTGACTGACCCGACTGACTGACCCGACTGACTGACCCGACTGACTGACCCGACTGAATGACCTGACTGACTGACTGACCTGACTGACTGACTGACCTGACTGACCTGACTGACCTGACTGACTGACCTGACTGACTGACCTGACTGACTGACCTGACTGACTGACCTGACTGACTGACCTGACTGACTGACCTGACTGACTGACCTGACTGACTGACCTGACTGACTGACCTGACTGACTGACCTGACTGACTGACTGACCTGACTGACTGACCTGACTGACCTGACTGACTGACCTGACTGACCTGACTGACTGACCCGACTGACTGACCCGACTGACTGTCCCGACTGACTGACCCGACTGACTGACCCGACTGACTGTCCCGACTGACTGACCCGATTGACTGACCCGACTGACTGACCCGACTGACTGACCCGACTGACTGACCCGACTGACTGACCCGACTGAATGACCTGACTGACTGACTGACCTGACTGACTGACCTGACTGACTGACTGACCTGACTGACTGACTGACCTGACTGATCCGACTGACTGACCCGACTGACTGACCCGACTGACTGACCTGACTGACTGACCTGACTGAATGACCTGACTGACTGACTGACCTGACTGACTGACCTGACTGACCTGACTGACAGACCTGACTGACTGACCTGACTGACAGACCTGACTGACTGACCCGACTGACTGACCCGACTGACTGACCCGATTGACTGACCCGACTTACTGACCCGACTGACTGACCTGACTGACTGACCCGACTGACTGACCCGACTGACTGACCCGACTGACTGACCCGACTGACTGACCCGACTGACTGACCCGACTGACTGACCCGACTGACTGACCCGACTGACTGACCCGACTGACTGACCCGACTGACTGACCCGACTGACTGACCCGACTGACTGACCTGACTGACTGACCTGACTGACTGACCAGACTGACTGACTGACCTGACTGACTGACCTGACTGACTGACCTGACTGACTGACCTGACTGACTGACCTGACTGACTGACCTGACTGACTGACCTGACTGACTGACCTGACTGACTGACCTGACTGACTGACCTGACTGACTGACCTGACTGACTGACCTGACTGACTGACCTGACTGACTGACCTGACTGACTGACCTGACTGACTGACTGACCTGACTGACTGACCTGACTGACCTGACTGACTGACCTGACTGACCTGACTGACTGACCCGACTGACTGTCCCGACTGACTGACCCGACTGACTGACCCGACTGACTGACCCGACTGACTGACCCGACTGACTGACCCGACTGAATGACCTGACTGACTGACTGACCTGACTGACTGACTGACCTGACTGACTGACTGACCTGACTGACTGACCTGACTGACCCGACTGACTGACCCGACTGACTGACCCGACTGACTGACCCGACTGACTGACCCGACTGACTGACCCAACTGACTGACCTGACTGACTGACCTGATTGAATGACCTGACTGACTGACTGACCTGACTGACTGACTGACCTGACTGACTGACCTGACTGACCTGACTGACAGACCTGACTGACTGACCTGACTGACAGACCTGACTGACTGACCTGACTGACTGACCCGACTGACTGACCCGATTGACTGACCCGACTGACTGACCCGACTGACTGACCCGACTGACTGACCCGACTGACTGACCCGACTGACTGACCCGACTGACTGACCCGACTGACTGACCCGACTGACTGACCCGACTGACTGACCCGACTGACTGACCCGACTGACTGACCTGACTGACTGACCTGACTGACTGACCTGACTGACTGACCTGACTGACTGACTGACCTGACTGACTGACCTGACTGACTGACCTGACTGACCTGACTGACTGACCTGACTGACCTGACTGACTGACCCGACTGACTGTCCCGACTGACTGACCCGACTGACTGACCCGACTGACTGACCCGACTGACTGACCCGACTGACTGACCCGACTGACTGACCCGACTGAATGACCTGACTGACTGACTGACCTGACTGACTGACTGACCTGACTGACTGACTGACCTGACTGACTGACCTGACTGACCCGACTGACTGACCCGACTGACTGACCCGACTGACTGACCCGACTGACTGACCCGACTGACTGACCCGACTGACTGACCCGACTGACTGACCTGACTGAATGACCTGACTGACTGACTGACCTGACTGACTGACTGACCTGACTGACTGACCTGACTGACCTGACTGACAGACCCGACTGACTGACCCGACTGACTGACCCGACTGACTGACCCGACTGACTGACCCGACTGACTGACCCGACTGACTGACCCGACTGACTGACCCGACTGACTGACCCGACTGACTGACCCGACTGACTGACCCGACTGACTGACCCGACTGACTGACCTGACTGACTGACCTGACTGACTGACCAGACTGACTGACTGACCTGACTGACTGACCTGACTGACTGACCTGACTGACTGACCTGACTGACTGACCTGACTGACTGACCTGACTGACTGACCTGACTGACTGACCTGACTGACTGACCTGACTGACTGACCTGACTGACTGACCTGACTGACTGACTGACCTGACTGACTGACCTGACTGACTGACTGACCTGACTGACCTGACTGACTGACCTGACTGACTGACCTGACTGACTGACCTGACTGACCGACCTGACTGACTGACCTGACTGACTGACCTGACTGACTTCCCCGTCTGACCAACTTCCCCAACTGACCAACTTCTCGAACTGACCATCTTCCTGAACAGACCAACTTCCCGAACTGACCAACTTCCCCGTCTGACCAACGTCCCCAACTGATCAACTTCCCCAACTGACCAACTTCCCCGTCTGACGAACATCCACATCAGACCAACTTTCCCGTCTGACCAACTTCCCCAACTGACCAACTTCCCTATCTGACCAACTTCCCTAACTGACCACATTCGCCGTCTGACTAACTTCCGCAACTGACCAACATCTCTGTCTGACCAATTTTCCCATCTTACCAACTTCCCTGTCTGACCACAGTAGCCGTCTAACTTCCCGTCTGACCAACTTCCCCATCTTACCAATTTCCCCGTCAGAACCAACTTCCCCACCTGACCAACTTCCCTTTCTGACCACATTCCCCGTCTGACTAACTTCCCCGTCTGGCCAACAGACCAACGTCCCCAACTGACCGATTTCCTCAACTGACCAACTTACTCACCTAACCAACTTCCCCTTTTGACCAACTTCCCGAACTGACCAACTTCCCCGTCTGACCGACTTCCCCGTCTGACCAACTTCCCCGTCTGACCAACTTCCCCGTCTGACCAACTTTCCCATCTGACCATTTTCCCCGTCTGACCGACTTTGTGTCTTTGACCGATTCATTCGAAGGCCAACCTCAAGACTTGCAGTGTTCAGTTTTTGGAGCAGTCCTTGCAGCCAATTTGTCAGGCGTTTACTTCCGACGACGACACGCCGTAAAATATCAATCTTATTTTTTCCATTAAACAAGTTTATTATTAAAAAAATTCATACATAGAATATTCAAATACTCAATCATAGAAATAAAACAACATTATAACAAAAAAAATTCACAAATGAACTAACGTTCCTCTAATTTTTCCAGTGTGTACTTCAAATAGGGTTCCATCAAGTATATCGCTTTCCAAAAGGGTTCCGTTACCAAAAAAGATTGAGAACCACTGCATTAGAATATCATCTCAAAATCTACCTCAGGCCTATATCCGATAAACAACATGTCACTCGCTATAAACCGACAGCAGAAACTCAACGGAACGTATTACGATTGTGTCGTAGATGGAAAAATACTTCAATTTGGGTGTCCATTACTCATGGAGGACCGTAACAACCGGAACTGGTCAATAAACGCGTTTTGGCAGCTTTATATCTTCATACAAGGAACTAGACTCTTTACTATCTATACAGGGTGGCCCAAATAGAACGGTCAGTGGGAGGGGGGAGTACAAAACTGAAAAGAAAAGAGATACAAAGATTTGTTCTTAGGAACCATGTCATCGATTTTGATAAAAATAAAACTGCATTCATAGGTTTTGAAATAGTTATTTATGGTACAAGCGAGGTAAGTTGGTGATTACTCCCGAGGCGCTATTGAGGCCCGAGCCGTCAGGCGAGGGTCTGAAGATAGCCGAGGATAGTAATCATCAATACACGGGTGAACCATACAACGTTTTTCTACACACTTGCGAAGAAATTAATAATAAAATACCATTTTCCGCTAATAAAAAAACGGTTTTTCTATTCGCGCGCATCCAACAGTACAATGGTGATCGGCCAAAGACTAAAAAAATATACTTATAAAAAAAAATCGAATGAATGAATTAATGTAATCGACCATAGACCTACCAAAAGTAAGACAACATAGTTGAAGTTTGTTTTTAAAATGCATGGACACACATTTTTTTGGTATCAAAACTTTTTAAAAACAAAGCAATTTAAAAAAACAATCTATTACTCACTAGTGAATAAAACGTGTCATTATTCAACTGTTTTTGCACAAATAAGAGCCCCTTTATGAGCAAGTGTGTTGAAAAACACATTATTTCTAATCAGAAATCGATTGTGTATTTCTAAAGCAGTAATCCGATTTATAATCGATTTCTTATTAAAAATAACGAACATTATTTTTTTCAAAATTTCCGAGTTCGATCCCAGACGGAGAAATAGTTTTTTTCTAAATCTATGAATGCAGTTTTTATTTGTACTAAAATCGATGACATGGTTTCTAAGAACAGATCTTTGTATATCTTATAGTTTCAGACTTCCCTCCACTGGCCGATCTATTTGGGCCACCCTGTATAGGTATAGCTATTAGTAAAAAACATGATAGCGAAACGAATAGCGCGCATATCATTCACATCATAGGGGAGTCATCCCCCGAGTTCCAGCCTACCCTTTGATTAACCTGTGTATACGGGTTCCATTAACATATAGGTAATACATACATACAGATTTATAATATCTATTCTCTACTGTCCGATGGTATTATTTTTTCACAATTAGCTGTGAATTCTTTAAATGCTGATTGCTATTTTTAAGTACAGGTACCGGTTAATCCGGTCACCGGCTTTTGTGTGCTTTATAATATTTAGTTTTACCAATTTGTTCATACTCATAATAAATAATAGATGTATTTTTAAAGAAAGTAAGACAAAAATGGAACCATTTAAGTAAGTATACATTAACTAAATACTGGACGATGCTCTGCAGAAAACAAATAAGTAGAAATCAAACGGGCGTGCCACCCTTGTCCCGGCCGGGCCCGGGGGATCGAGCATGCGTAGTCCAGACCTTCCACTTGTATGGGTCAACAACGCAATTCCATCGATAGCGATACCATTTACAAGGCAAACGAATAGTTGGTTAACGCCCTTTTTCATTAATTCGAATTAAGTACTCTTGAAATTCGTAATAAAATGCAAATATCGTGAAATATTATAAAATGTACACATATATTACATACATATATCTTCATCTTGTATTATCCGTGGTAACAATATTTTATGAACTAAATAGGTACTACCTATGAGTGAGTTTAGTAGTTTCACCTATCTATAGGTAAATATATAAAAATGAAGGAAAATTATAGTTTAGGTCAATTAATCACATTGCCATTGTAGTTGTTTATTCACATAGGATAGGTACCTATATGTAACAAAATGTTACACATACTTATACATATAAACTTTAACATATAAAACAAGTAGTAGGTATTTCCTATTTATATTCATAACTCTACACAAAATCTTTCTTATCAACAACTTATTTTACAAATTATGTAAATAATGTCACATGAAGGTCGACGCCATCTTGAATGCGCAAAAAAGGTGTTATGTTAAAACCACAAATTAATTTAATGTTCTTCTGCATATTAGTACACAACAAAACATTAGCCTAAGATAACTAAAATTATTATTACTTAATATGCACTATCAAATATATTCCAGAATATTTAGTTCCAGTCCAATCATAACACAATTTACGATAACAATAGAAGGAATGAAGTGAGAATTCTAGACTCTCATAAATAGGTACACTTTTTCATTACAGTGGTAAAATAGACTACATTTTTTAAATAATTTGAATAAATGGTTTAAAACTTGCTGTTATTTAATGGATATAAAGTAAAATTTTATATAAAAGTAAAAGATAATTCATCTTCCAGTAAAAAGTTCATTTATTTGCATAATACTTACAATAAACAGTGTAGATATAATCAAGATACCCACAAAAAGGACTAACGTTGTTCAAACGCTAAACCACACCCTCAAGGAAAAAACAAGACACAATAGTGAGTGAATTTTGCATTTGCTTAAAATAATATGACAATTACAAATCTATGTTTAAAAAAATCGCATTAAAAACGCATTCAATTGTCCAACAATTTAGTGCATTATAAATGTTATGTCACTCACTTGGTCGCAAAATGTTATATTTAATTTAATGTGTTTTATCAAATAATCATTTTACTAAATATATACACTCTACAATGAAGTTGAAATGATTGGAAGCAAATGTCGCTTAAAAGTAAGTCGCAATACAATGTAGTGTTAATTGATGTATTTTAAATGTAAAGCCTTACCTCTCCGAGAAGCACCCGATGATCCTCAACATCTCCAGCACCAGCTGTTCCACATGCATTATGTCCATTTCTTTGTTCTTCTTGGCGATAACGTCAGCCGGGGAACTCATGTTTGCAGTTGAATCACCGTGTGACAAATCAGTATCACCTTCACCAACAGATTTCTTCTTACAGAGACAGGACCCCATCCCCTAGGCAAATATCACATGTTTAGTTTTAATGGTATAATAATAGAAAACCTAATAAAGCTGATCAAGCGCCTCATTGAGTGGAAGCATGGTATGTGCCTGAGGTATAATTAAATGAAATATAAAGTGTTTTCTCAATAGCTGATGGAAAAATGAAAGAATACTCGAGTCAAAATGAATTTCTCTATCTGCTTTACAAACCTCAACGTAATGTGAAGTTTTTCGCACATATCTACCCTGTGTCGGACATAATAAAATATTATTTTATATCATTTTATTGAGGTAATACAATTACTTTAACTATATCCAACTTAGAGATATGTCAGGTTAAAAAAAAAATATAGCAGAATGTTCTAGAACATGGCGGTAGAAGTATTGATTTTCTTTGTTCCCATTACATGTTAAGATTTTACTAACTAAATAGGCTTAATAGAATATAATCACCTGGATGTGCGTCCATTGTTAAGTTTTTGAAGTATATTAGAAAAAGATTTCCACTAATATTAAGGATATTAATGATTTTTCCAAAATTGAAAAGCAAGACACGCGTACTTTATGCACTAGTCGAGCCGAGCGATTAAAGTCCCGGATGAGGTGGGCACAGGCTGCAAATCGCCTGCGTGAAACACCCTAGCACCCCTACGCCCGATCGGGATGGAGCAATCAGAAGCCGCCACGCTACCCCCTCTCACTCCATTATGTGATAAAATCAATAAATTCTCCCGTCATCCCGTCTTCACCCCTACACAAACGACCTTTCCGTGACCCTCTGTCTGTATCTATCTAGTAAGTACCTGTCCTCCTTTCTCACGTTTTCTATAATTTGGAATATTGCTACATGAGAAAAATTTTCAACTCACCAAAATGTATTACGACATGTTAACACTACAACTATTTTATATGGAATAGATGATATATTGTGGGTTTCCATTCATGTCAACGACCCAGTATTTTTTAATCAAAAATTTTAATAAACTTTCTTTGGTAAACAAACAACGCCAAGTCTAGAGAGGTACAATACAAACGACAAAGAATGAAAGAACTACAACAACAATCTTTGTTGTTTGTTTGTTTCATTCACGCTTCATTGATATATTGAATTACCAATATAACATTTTGAAATATGAAATGTCAATGAAAATTTTAACATAAATCATGGAGGCAGGACATTTACCTCCATGTCCGATTTTATATAAATATATTTTGGATAATCACAGTGTTTTGCGAGGATCAGATTTGAATCATATTAATCGTCATTTGATTATCCCCATACACTTCCCATACATTCATGATGAATGTATGTATCATTGTGTATTCATGATGTATGTATGGGGATCATTATTGTTGTTTCTTTTCTTGAAATATTTTATTGCCAGAAACATTTTGTTGCTTCGGTGTGCGAGTCTGCTGTAAGTTATAAAACCTACACACGGTCGCGCTTACGAAAGTGTCCGCTATAAATAAGAGTGACGTTTTAAGCGCAGAAGGTTAAATTGAAAAAGAAGCCATAATTTCCGTAAGATTCAACGAAAATTAAAAAAATGGGGTAATTTACTTCATTTCCTTGTTTTTAGAACATAGCGCTATCTGTAAAACTTCAAATCACACCAAATCGAATTTATTTAAAAAAAAACTTAATACTAATACAATATTCTGACTCCCACACTACAATAGGCATTGCCTGACCTGTGGGTGGAGGAGTATAAAGTAGGGTACAAAAAAGTTTTGTCAATAAATGGGAAGCGCAAAAGAATAAACCAAAGTAACTTACAACTTATATAAGTACTTATGAAAAAACATAAACATAACAAAACCAATAAAAAAATCTTAAACAAAAGAATGTCTTAAGTCTAGTCTAGATTAACAAATATATATAAAGGTTGACCGCTGGTCCCGTGAAACGGCAGAAATTGGAAACTCGGTGACAATGTCAAAATGGCATTTATTTATTGTCAGTGTCTTTAGTATCAAGTGCTCCGTGTTTTAAATCTTTATTTATAAAATTAAAATATTAAATAATCTAAAAGGAAACCTACAGTTTGTCAAACTTTACATAAGTAAGTAAAGATAACTTCTTTTTTTTTTCAGATTATTTTTAATTGACAGAGGAGCAAGCAGATTTAAATGAAATACAAGTTAGACGGTGTAGTGAGACGGGTTAGCAAAGGGTGTACAGTCTGGACCGAAATAATACTGCGTGTGCACTATCCAAATCTATGAATTATTTATTTCACTATAATTATGTATTTAATTATAAATTTATAAAATACCATTTTTGTGTTTTTATTTATTTACATAAGTATGGTACTGAGAGCACTATAGTCTATCTTTGTTTGTGTGTAATGTTTTGAAACAATATAATTAGGTTTCTAACAATATAATAAAGCATTGAATATTTCATAGATTGTGTTAGTCAAATTAAACGATTATTTTTTGCCTATATTAAAGCAAGTTAAAATGTAATGGCAATACATGAGAAAGAGATGCCTAGTTCTCTGTTTCATGGAAACCAACGGTGGCGGTCCCCGTTGTTTCACGAGTGCCTTGGCTTGTCTATAGTTTGTAAAATCCATTGACATAAAACATGGACGGGGCATACATACCTACGAAAAAAACGTGTATACCTATACTTTACTGAGAGCATAAAATGGCGGCTAATAGTGCAGTTCCTATCGATATGTCTGAAAAATAACATCGATAATAGATTGTAAGTATGTTTTCTTAATTTGATTATTTTTAAGTTTTATAAATAGGTTTTACTGTAAACGAACATTATAGATAGTTTGTAAAATATAGCTTGATCATTGTGACATACAGGGTGGCCCAAATAGAACGCTCAGTAAGGGGAAGTATAAAACTATAAGAGATACAAAGATTTGTTCTTAGGAACCATGTGAACCATGATTTTAGTTAAAAAAAGTGCATTCATAGATTTAGAAAAAAAAAACTATTACTCTCTTCGAGAACCGAACCCGGAAATTTAAAAAAATTTTATTTTCATTATTTTAAACTAGAAATGGATTGTGTATATCTTTAGCAGTAAGTAAATGTTACTATGAAACATAATATCTAAATTCATTAAAATGCATTGTTTTTATATGAAATAGTTTGGTACAAAACTCGCCAAGACATCATTGAAGTTCCAAAAATAGCCAAATATCCCATTTCAACACAAATTCACCATTTCAAGATACAAAATGCAATAGTTTGTATATACGGCCGTTCGTTCTAGTTACAAATAATGAAAAATATTTTTTTCAAAACTTCCGGGTTCGATTCCCTTAGTGAGTTATAGTATTTTTCTAAATGTTTGAATGCAATTTTTATTTTAACTAAAATCGATGACATGGTTCCTAAGAACAAATCTTTGTATCTCTTATAGTTTTATACTTCCCCCCAGTGACCGTTTTATTTGGGCCACCCTATATATCAAACTTTTATTCTTTATACACCAGTTGCCGGGATATAAAAAATGTCATGGGTTTACCCTATTTATTTAATGGAATGGAATCTTCTTCATAGACACTTGTATATTATATCTCCATGGCTTTGGTCGGGTAGTTTCGGAAATCGTATCATTCTATTGATGTTCTATTGTCATTCATTAATTTCTGACATAGAGAAAAAAATGAGTATTTTTGATTGTCTTTGCTTTACTTTATTTTATATATTAGTCTATGACAAAAATTGCAGAATATTCTGGTGTATTAACTTTGTTTTAATTTTGTTGGGCATTTAAAAAAAAAATTTGGGAATGAAAAACAGCTACAGCCAAAACGTTGTATTGTAGCTGTTAATTCTTCCATTTCTCGCAATTTGATACTTTTGTTTATTTTTATCGTAAATAGGTTAGGTATGTATTTCACCTTTACAAAAAGTGTGAAATACCTGCCTATTTCACACTTGTGTCTTTTTTCTCCGTTGGATAATAGTATGTTCTACTCTATCGCAAAACGCAAAAAAGGTTCAGATAGGTGATAGTTTCCTCAATTTTATAGACATACTTGGGGACTAATGGGATAGTCATTTTTTGTTGGGTTTTCATCTTTAGACTTATTTTTTTCGACTATACATAAGTACATTTACTTGATGATTCTCAAATCAAACATTTTCAAACTTAGGTAGGTACTTACTTATTTATGTACCAAAGCCGTAGTAATCCAACATGCGTACCAGTTAACGTCATGTAAGCATTTTGGATCACACAAATAATTTTGTACTTAAGTACTTACTACTAATTATTAAAGATAAGTACCTACCTAGGCTATGCATTCGAAAAAGTGAAATCATTGTATGATGATACCACTTTTTGCAATTATGTATCTATAAACATAATTGCATCTAATTTAATAATTTGTCATTTGGATTGGTAAATCTGAATATTACCTATGTCGATGTTGAAAGTCATTTCAATATTTTTGTTACCTATACTGTTACTGACATTGTGTGTTCTCGAAGAATGTGTCAGGATGTCTGATGTAATTTTCTTGCCGTAATGTCTGAACTCTCCTATGTGGGCTATCCACACATTTCCGGGTCAGGGCTATCTGCGTTCTGAGTTGTTCATTTCAGTGTTCCCGCCAGGGACTTGCCAGTCGTCACCCATGTTCTCATACATACCAGGGAAATCGGCATCAGTGTTATGTTTCTTACATTTCATAGAATTGAAATAATGTGGATTGTAAAGATTGTTAAGTACTAATATTATTCTGTCTGTTGTACAAGTTCTATCAAAGGAGAATCGGCAAAATTGTATGGAGTGTGGCCTATTGGTGGCCAGAAATGAGATTGGTATTAATTGATGTAGTTTTGTCCTACAATTACTGTGTAGAAGTTTTATCGCTGTGGGTCATGAAATGAATTTATGTTTTAGAAGATTTTACATCATTTTAAAATGTGGAATGAAATAAGTACTGGTAGTATAATGAAGTGTATATAATTATATTAATTTAACAATTTGATGCCAATTACATAATTGCAAAATAATATAAGTCATGAGTTGGCTATCAACGACAAGAAAATGTATGTTTCGATATCTGGAACTTACAGTACGTAACAATATAAGTAGTTAAGACTAAATATTTAAAGCAGGTACTAAACCGGTTTTATTAGGTACAATTCTAACTAAGTATGAAGTATAATACTTAACTTAAAATTTTTACAAAACTGCTATTGTAAAATTTTAAGTTAAGTAGGTATAATAATATTCTTCAACATTTAAAAAAAACTGATATTAATAGTAACAAATAAAAATCAGACAGTATTCTGATATTTTCACTTCAAAAATATGTTTTAGTGCAATATAACTTCATACATTATTAATATATTTTTGTTCCCAAGCGAATTACAGCGTAACATCCATAGTAAAAGATGTTCATTACTAACTGTATTTTCATTTGGCACTTCACAATTTGTGGCTGCCAATAGGCCAAAATTGCCCTTTCACCTTTAACATTATTTTTAAAGATATTATTCTACGCGAACGAAGTCGCGGGCAAAGGCTAGTGTATAATATTTTCCTACTTTATAAATAAAGGTACATAGTGAGTAAATATTCGCCTAATTTAATTCATTCAGACCGGGGTACCTACCAGTGGTTGGGGTCAAGCTATGTGCTATAATGGATAGCTCAGTCAGTTACGGATAAGGTGTACCCTAGACAAACCTCGCCCTATAACATTGTTATAGGGCGAGGTTTGTCTTGTTATTTGGTAACAAAACCTGAGCAAAACCTAAACAACGGACTGAATTACAAAATAAGAACCTATTATGTACGGTACATAAT